>VDFB02193867.1:502536044-502648544 GCA_007258455.2 Sequoia sempervirens | reverse complement strand
TTCCTGAAGACAATTTCGACCATATTCCCTTGTTGTCACACACAGATGGAAGCTTTAACTATGTCCAATTCAATTTCAAATTGTTGTCAACTTGACAAAAGGGATATTTGCTTGTATTTTGTTTCCCAACTGCAACTCACCACTTTTGATATTGCCAATTCAATTTTAGCACTTATTGATTCAAAACTATACTCTTTTCCTTGAATTTTTTTTCGATTGTGTTGCTTCCATAACTCCCATATCCGCAACAAAGGATTGACCTTCCAAATACATGAGAAAGTAGATTTCTCCACATTCATTCTCCACCCTTGAAACATTGCCATCAATGATAACAGGCATGCTATCTACTAATTCAATTTCTTTAATAAAAACATCCAACAGTTATAAGCAAACTCACAATGTAATGACAAGTGGTCTAGTGATTCTTCACTTTTTTTACACATTATACGCTGATTTGGGCCATGAAAACCCAATTTATTAAGTATCTCACCAGTCAGAATGCACCCCCGTAATGTTAACCACACAAATGATCCCGCCTTAGGCAAACCATTTTTGTTCTAGAAAAGTTGATTTGGCCAACCGTCCTCTTGCCAATCTTCCTCCAGTAATTTATACCCAAGCTTTACATTATATTTTCCATTGCTCAAACCACAACATGATATTTCATCCCTATCCCTTGATAGTACAACTTTTCTTGCTTGAAAAATGTTTAGCAATGACCTATGCTACTCCACTGTTAAATTCAACTCCTCAATGGGTTTTCACATCCATTCCTCTATGCCTTCTACATCCTTTCGAATTACATAATCTTTAACTTTCGGTCCCCACTTCTCCTCTATCACCTACTAGATACCCATTAACCTTGCATCTTCCTTTAGAACAGGGTATCCTTCCCATGAGTCTTCCCAAAAATTAGCTTGCTTACCTGATCCTAATTGCCAAGTGATATGTTCTGTGATTATCTTTCTACAGGCTAGCATGAAATTTTAAATTGTTGAACCATTTGGAAAATTTTGGATTGTAAGTATTTGCTCCTTTTGAGCATTATCCAGGTTTTTCCTTTGTAAAATCCTTACTATTTTGTTCTGGTTTACTCACCATACTCCATATTAGCTTCCCCCCCATAACCTCATTCATTAAATTTCTCTTCCAAATGCTAGGTCCATTAGCTAGTTTTGATGTGCACACTTTATCCCATACTAGCAATGGAATTTTTTCCTGCTCATTGTTACCACTCCAGAAAAAACTTCCTCATCTTTTTTTCCATTACTGAGATAATCTTTGCAGGTAGTTTTAAACACATCATAGAATAAATAGGTAATGTTGAGATGATTGATTTTAGCATTAGAATGTGACCTACTGATGAAATCCATCTCCCCTTCCAGCCTTCCATTTTTCTCACACATTTGTCTACCAAGTGATTCCAAAATTTAGATTTACATGCACTTGCAAATACTAGAGTCCCAAGAAAGTTCCCAAGTAGTTTCCAACCTTTAATCCCAAGAATTTGGGCTAAATATCATTTATCCAATCTCAAATATTAAAGAAAAATACTTCTGACTTGTGCCAATTAACCTTTCTCCTTGATGTTATACAATACTTCTCTAGCATAAATTTCATAGCATGTGCTTTTCTTAGAGATGATTCACCCATTAACAAAGTATCATCAACAAATTGTTGATGCATCACTGCCTCCACCCCTTGATCTATACACACTCCTTTCCAATTTCCTTCACTTCTAGCCTTATGAATATATCTGCTTAACACTTCAACCATGATTATAAAAAGAAAAGGTGATAGTGGATCACCTTGATAGAGACCTCGCTTTGTTGAGAAGAAACCTTGAGGGCTGCCATTCACCAAAACTAAATATTTGGGTGTATCTATACAAATCTTCACCCATTCTACCCGAGGAAGAAAAACCAAATCTATCTAATACTTTCAGTAAGAAAGATTTTTCCACTTGATTGTAAGCCTTTCAAATATCCAACTTAACTAGTATCCTATCAATTTTTTCCTTTCTAATTGAATGAATTGCTTCATGTGCAATGATACCTTCCACAATAGAGCATTGTAGAATGAAGCCACTCTGCTCCTTCGATATGATATCCTTTAGCACCAATTTTAGCCTGTTTGCAATCACCTTATAAATCGTGTTGCACGAAGAAACTGGTCAGAAGTCTTCAAAGGTTTGAAATTATTTTTTCTTCATAATAAGAGCTATTAGAGTGTTATTCAAATCTCTCAACATATAAGAGTGCACACAAGATTCTTCTACTACTTCTCATAAATACTCCTTTTTTATCTCCCAAAATTTTTGATAAAAACACGTCGGGAAGCCATATGGGCTTGGGCTTTATCACTGCCTAGCTGAAATACAAACAATTTTACTTCGTCCAATGACACCCTCTTCTTAAGCATAAGATTTTGTTGTTCATTAATCACTTTTGGAATTACATTCATCATTTCAGCTACTATTTTGTCCCTACCATTACATTGTGAATTGAGGAGATTTTGAACATAGTTAACCGCTTCACAGTTGATAGCCCCTTTTCCTACCAAATTTACACCAGCAGTGCGCTTTATCTCTGTGATTTTATTTCTACTCTTTATTTTAACTGAGTTGTGAAAGAACTTTGTATTTTGATCACCCTCCCTTAACTAACATTCCCTTGACTTTTGTGCTAATAAATTTCTTCCATTGCTAAATTTTTTGTATATTCCTTATTCAAAGATTGCTCTTGCTAAAAATCAAAATCCCCCATACCTTGATGTAAGACCTTGTCATGAAGTTGCTCCAAAGCTTCTTCTAACCTTATTTTTTCTTTGAATATGTTCTTGAAATGCCTCTTGTTCCATTCTCACAAATTTCCTTTAATAAATTGTAGCTTCTTAAAGAAATTGAATGCCTTGGTACCTTCCAAATGTGGAGCGTTATTCCACCATTCCTCAATCAATTGTCTCAACCCATCATCTCAAAGCCACATTTTCTCAAACTTAAATGGATTCCTTGTTGGAACTACATCATTGTAGACAGTAAGAGTGACTGGATAGTGATTTGATCCTAAATGAGTTAGTATAAAAGATTCCACCATATATGGCTTCTCATTCCATTTTCCTACTAAAAGGAATTGATCCAAATTTTCTGCACTATTTGTGAAGCCCTTATGCCTATTTGTCCAGGTAAATTTCCCATTTTTGGTAAAATCTTCCTGTAGGCTATTTCATGTGACAAACTATTGAAAATCGAACTGCACAATACCCAAATTGTTGCACCCCCTTGCTTTCCTTCACAAGAAAGTGTGGCATTAAAATCACCACCTATTATCACCAAAACATCATCTAAAGTTTGCAGTACCTCAAAAATTTGTTTCCATGTTTCCATTTTTTGTTCTGTTTCTATTGGGCCATATACATTTATTATAAAGATTGTTTCCTTTAGAGAATCGAGTTGGAACTTTATCAATTGCCACTATCTATTTGCACCACCTCCTCAACCTCCACCTTTGGAGAATTCCATAAAAATGCCAACCCACCTAAAGCTCCATTTTCATCCACAAAAATTCCTTTCCAATGTTTCCATTTACACTTGAGCCTATTTTCATTTTCCTTATCTAACTTTGTTTCTTGAAGAAGGATGAAATTAGGATGCATCTAATCAAGACATCTCTTGATCTGACGCCACTTGTCAAAGGAATTGCAGGCCCTAACATTCCAATTTAAGGCCTTCATGGTAACTCAGGAAGGGACGAACCCTTCCTAGATCTCAATTTTCTTTGCCCGTTTGCACTGTCTGCCAAATCCAACTTCATTTTGTTTGACTTCCTCCCACACAGTTTCATCTCACCAATTTTCAACTTTCCATTTGTCAACAAAGTTTGCCTGATTGTCCTTTTTTCCAAGATTCCTTCTTCCGCTTCACCATCCATACTTTATTCATCATTTGAAAAGCCACTCTACACATCTTCTTTATCCCCACCTAAAGGAGTTTCCAAAATATTGTCAGCACAAGTAGCATATCCCTAGAAATCAATGTTTGTTAAAGATTTAATCCTTTTCATGTGGGGATCTTGAAAATCCCTAGACAATTGCTCTGTCTCTACTAGATCATTAGCATTCTGATCTTCATTCATCGTTTTCCTTGCCTGAGGGGATTCAACACCCTATGCGGCTCCAAGTTCGAGACCAAAATTTTCAATTACACCCACAGCTTGAGACATAGGTTTGAAGTGTTTGTGTTGATTTGTGCTATCTAAACCAACATTTGTATTAAAAATTGAAGACGGATTGGGGGGGGGGACTTATGAATCCCCTAATTGTTGTTTTTCATAGTGACAATTGTCCCCTCAATCCCAACCATGGTGCTTGGCACTATTTCCTTTTTACCTCCCACCTAAGCTTTTGTTTCCTTTATTAACTTATTTACCAACACCTCTTCCTCTGTGGCTTTCCCCTTTTTATGCTGGATACAATCACTACTTGTGTGCCCTATCCCCTTACATGAACTACAATTGAAAACACTCTTGTCTACCTCAATCTATTGTCTCCAAATTCCTTCATTTGGTCTAATTTTGATCTCCTTCAGGAGGGGGGAAAAGGTTTCCAATTTATGGAAATGTACACCCACTCGAATCTTTTCTATCTATGGCTTAATTTGATGCTACATGCGTACCCAGCCAATTACCAATTTCTCTAAGAATTTCAAGGTCCCAATATTCAACCGGAAGGTTGTGCAAACAGATCCATACCAGGACCTCCTCTACAGATTCCTTTCTAGGGTCAAAGTTTAGAACCCAACCTTTTAAATAGAAACCCATACCATCCATTATATAGGGTCCATTGTTTAAAATTCAACACTTTATTCTACCAAGAAAAATCCATTTTCCAATGTTATTAATTTAATGCAAGGGTTCTATACCTCATCGCACCATCTACGAACCCTCTCCCCAGTCCACTTCATGAAAAAAACTTTAGCTCTAAATGAATTCACTGCTTCTTCCCATTCTTTCCCACCTATTTCATGGGAGATAACCATGTCTTCTTTAATGTTCGCCCACTTCTAACTGTTTACTCCTTTACCTCCCTCTTTTGGCTTCCAAATCTTGTTCAAATTTTTGCTACTCTACTGTTTTGGACCCGAAATGAATCGGCTATATCCCCACCTCGAAGACCTATTATTTTCCCTAATTTGTTGGGTCATCCCATGCCCATTTTTGTTGAAAGGCGGACCCTCCCATCCCCAACAAACACCTCCTACTCTTATGTTATCTTCCCATTTATAAAAGTGCACTCTTCGTGGCGCTTGGAAATGCAGGCCACCATGGCCCGTGCCCTAAGTTGTTTCCTCACCATGCCATTAGGTCAACAATTGATTTTTTTTTAGGGTCTTCATATTTAAAAAATAAATGTTCAATGTACATTATTTTCTTTCAACTATTCTTTACATCTTAATGTGAGATTCTTCTCCCAAGGAATTATATACACATTTTTTTATGAAGTTTTATTTGTAGGCAGTAATATATATATATATATATATCATGAAGACATAGACAAGAAAGAAGGAATTTAAGCAATGAAATAAATTTCAAATCTATACTTTCACATGCCTCCAATTGAGCTATGAGAGAGTGTACATTCAAGGTTGAGAAAGTTCCTAAGGGATCCCTCAATACCTCTCATAGCACACACAAGAATGTATTTGGTTGTGTTCTTGATTTGTGATGTGGTTGTTCTTGAGTCCAACAACATGACTTTGTAGTAAGATATATTGGTACACATAATTTGGGAGAACGCTGATTTATAGATTGTTTGGATGGTTGATCAATGGTTGATGATGCTTAAGAAGTTCGAATCAATGAGACACTTTCAAGTGACACCTTATGGTTGGTGCAATTGAGAAGGAGAATAAAATAAACCTTTCTATTCTCTTTTTTCTTTGCACCCAAATCATTTCATTTTCTAAAATTATGCTAAAATCCAACATCAAAAAAATCATAAAATATTTTACATATGTACTTTATTTTTGAGTTCAATTAGGTTGTATTGTTCTTTAAATTTTAATAATTAATCTAAATAAATAATCAAATCACCACAATATTTGCAAAACTTAGATTTCATTCTAAAATTAAATTAAATTCTTATTTCAAAAATTCATAAAAATATTTGCTATCTAGTTATTAAATTAATAATTAATTAAATTATAGTGATCATGTAATATAAATAAATTAAATTAAATTAAATATACATTTTAAAATAATTATACAATTACTCATTAGTTTAGAATAAATCAAAGACTAAAATTTAGATATAAAAACAATCTTCCTATTGTATTATTTTCATTTTTGCATGCAAACTATTTCATATTGTAAAATTAAACTAAATTCTAATTTTAAAAAATCATAGAATATTTTAAGTACAAAATCTCTTCATTTATATATTTTTAATGACTTCAATTGAAACATATGATTTATACAGTTCTCACAAGAAGATGAAATGGACCTATCTGATACATTGGATGAATGTGCAATAAATTGGTTGTATGGAACACCTATCTTCTTTGGAAATTGGGATTTTTATTGGTCAAACCAAACAAAAAAAGGTTTTGTATAGAATGCTTATTTTCTTTGGAAATTGAGCATTTTAATGGATATACCAAACATGGTAACAAAGCCAATAGAGACACAAACAATCATCAATGCTACAATTCCAGAAAGTCGTGTCTCATCCCAAAATAATTCCTTATGAATTCAAACACCACCTCTTTCCCATTTGTTGTCTCCATCTTTGTATCTACATCAACAAGTTGTGATGCCACCAAACCATAGTGTCCAAGAAATAGGTGTTATCTAGTTGTACCATCTCCACTACATAGGCATTTTCTAGTTAAAAGAAATAGATTTGTTTGTGTTACTAATCAATCATCATCATGTCTTGCTGCTATACATTTTCAAGTTTATTTTAGATTGTAATATATAAAATTCACCTCAACAAAAGAGCTTTAACATGGCCTTATAGGTCAAGGAATGATGAAGCCACAAGAGGTTCCATGTAGAATAAAATGTAGATGCAATGATTGTTGCAACATGGAAATTTAGAGTGATGACAATTGTCACCATTCCAAAGAAGGTGAGTATAGAAAATAGAAATACATGTAAAAGAGGAACCAAAAAAACTTGACTACTGTCCACTCAAATGTGATCATGGAATAGACCAAGAGGGCATAAACTACAAGCTACACAAGAACATAAGGAACCTCAATTGCCACTTGCACAAATAAATGACAAGAGGCTTATCTAATTAATCACAGGTTGCATGGTTGAAGATCATTGGAGAAGATGACAACAACGAAATTTAGAGTACATGTCCAAAGGCATAAGGGAACACTAAGTACACTCCAACAACTCTTTCTTTATAGAAGGTAGTCCTTTCCACATCGACCATAGGTTGTATACTAGATGCATTGCTTAATCCAAGAAAAAGTATAAAGTAGTACATTGCTCCCAAATATTGAATATTTTTTGTTGATTGCCTCTACAGAAACTACTGTAGCATTCAACACTGTCTATCCAACATGTTGGATGCACATTTGGCCAAAATAAAAATATAATTATGCATTGGCCTAAACATTCAACTGTATACATGATATGTGATCGAACATCAAAGTTGCAAATAAAATGTGTATACCTTAAAAACCTCATTAAAGGGTAGTGCATGAAGAGTTATAGGGCCTACATATTGGCAACTAAGCTCATTAAAGGGTCATTTTTTGCCTTGTGCAAATCAATATAGAGGCCAACATTTTGTTACAATACATGCATGAAAATGAATTTATTGAAAGGATTTAAAAACTCACATTGTGTGAAACAAGATCCTAATACCTGCAATAAATAAAAAACAAACACATTTGAGGATTCCAAAGCAAGTTAAGATCTAAGTTCCCCATAAAATCCATTTAAACATATTCAAAATAGAAATGAAAGAAAGAATACAACACAAAAGCAATGAAATAGATTAAATCCTATTGAGAATATGCAAACTCTTGATCTTATGGGGGAGTTGGTGCCAATTTGATGTGGAAATTGGCCCTTTTCCAACTCCTATGCAAGCTTTGATGAAGATGTGATCCACGTGGTGATTGCTTCAAATGAGTTCCATGGAGAAAACCTACAATAACTTAGCTATGCTTTGATAAAATGGATGAAAATGCTAAAGCTTGAGTATGGATTTGAGTATAATAACTTTGCTCAAATTGTGGATGATGAAATGAGGAAAGAGACCTCTTATTTATAGAATGACAAGTTAGAGAAATTCCCAAAAAGAAGCAATGTGGGACTAACTTTCAACCAATGGCAAGGTGCCACTTGTCAAGAGATGTTGGATGAAGGATGTGCACATTTTGATGAATGTGCCCATAAATGCAATTAGGTAGAATTTGAAAATTATGAAATGATATGTAAGAGGGAAAAGGAATGTCTTAAATGCCACTTGACTCAAGGCAAAGATAAAATAAATGTCTTGTTGGAGGGACAAAGTCCACTTGGAAAGATTTCAAATTTGAAGGAATATTCCTCTATTATGCCATGTTGAGAGAAAATAGGAATAAATTAAATCTATTTTCATGTGTAAGTGGCAAAAGCTAAAGGATGGGACATGCATTAGGATTAAATTAATCAAGGGTTAATTAATTTAATGAGCGATTAGATGATGTGACAAATTTGACTTAGATGAATAAATATTTAGTTTTATTTAACTAAAGAGGATGATTGTTTAGCTTAAATTAAACAAGGTTTAATTTAATAGTTATACTTTAGAGATTAATTAAATAAAATTGATTTATTTAATTAAATATGGACATAGGGTCAATTAGATCAGGTAGATTGATTTAATTAACAAAAGAGAATGACTCAATTAAATAAAATGATTTATTTAATTAAGAGAGGAAATTGATGAATTTAATCAAATAAGGGTATTTGATTAAATGGTTAGACTGCGGGATGATTTAGGATGAAATGGTGTTAATAATCGAGATCAAGTATGTCAGTATATTTTCCATGTCTACATTTTGCCCCTCTTTGAAGCAAAGTACTTGTTGTGTTGTTTCAAAGAATAAACTATCTCGATCAAAAGCCAAAAAAAAATTGATTTCAAAACCTGCCCCACTATTGCCCTGGTGAGAGGAAACATGCCAATATACTGCCCCCTTGAGAGATCGGACGAAAATATAGATTTTTGGGTGAACTTGTGAAAAAAAGAGAGGACGAGGAGGTCAAAAAATGATACAAAACAGGCTTGGTTGGGCAAAAACGAGATGAGGGAACCTAGACCCTTCCTAGACGGCTAAACGAGGTCATAAAACCCTAACTTTTTAGACTTAAATAGGCCTTGGGGGACCACTTCCAATTCATTTTCACATTCAACCTTGAGAGATTCTATGATTTTGAGCTCTGAAACCTTGGCGAGATGGCACAACGACAACTCCCTATGCACATTTCCAATCGAGTCTGGATGCATCAGAGGCTTCCCAGCATTAGACCACCAGTGAGTCAACTTGACCCGAGCTTGATTTTTGATTTACGCATGCATTTATTAAGTTTTAAGTTTAGGTCTCTTGGAGTGATGCTAAACAATGCCGCCCAGTTTTTTAAACTATGTTGTCATCGCCGATTGTGACATCACGGTGTAGTTTGGAGTTTAGGGCCACATTCCAAACTCCACTGCCTTTGAAAGGTGCACTGCTGTGGTGCATTTTAGACTTAGGGTTTTCTAACAAACTCAGACGCCATCCCAAATTGCGATACCGTGGTTCAATTTGGGAGTTTGAAGACTCTAGTGGCATAGTTTGAAGTTTACAAACTGCACCACCTTCATAGGCAGCAACACTGGAGTTACTTCAGGATGTCAGGACAAGCCACAATCAATTTTTTGATGATTTTTAACATGGTGACTTTCCTAATGCAGGAGGAGGCGAGGGAGATCTACTCACGTGAGCATAGGTGCCAAGAGTTTTTTGGCTTCTTGATGGATTTGACTGAGCATGAGCAGGAGTGCCTAGGAGAGATGGGACTTTGGTATATTGCCTATGCACTGCCAGTGCAAACACGCTTCAACATGATGATGGCTCTTCTTGAGAGGTGGCACGGTGAGACCTCTTCATTCCACTTTTTGATGGGTGAGGCCACAGTCATGCTAGAGGATGTGTGGTGGATCTTGAGATTTCCTATCCATGATGAGCGAGTTATTTACGACATGGATGTTGAGAGGGAGGCCCATTGTGCCATTATGGACACTAACCAAATTGTATTCTATGAGGGTTAGATTGAGTTGGAGCACCACAGGCCTATCATGTCGCCCTACCATTTAGTCATTGCAACCAACATATCAAGTCTTGTCACACCAAATCGACGAGGCTGATATTTCACTCCAGGATGGGGGCTCACTTGGGAGCGCATGGTCCGATGATGATCGACACTATTTGCATGGGGGTCAATTCTGCTAACCTCTCTCTACAGAGGCCTTCACAATTTTTCCCATCTAGATGATAGAGCACTTGGGGCTGGGGTTACACTCCTACATATCTGGGTGTGGGAGCACATCCCCGTACTTTGTCCGAGAGTTGTACCTATTTCGTTGGAGACAAATGATTTAGTGGTATGGAATTATAGAGGGGCTCTTTCCTTTACTCATACAGGACAACATGGGATTCCTCACTAGAGGTGGGTCCTCGATGATATGTGAGTGTTCATTTGGCAGTCGTTCCTTGGGCAGCCCGCTTGGTTTGATGATGCACAACAATTGTTCTTCGCCCACCAGGATAGACTTATGTAGGGGTGAGAGCACATGATGATTGAGATGTACCTGTTGGGTAGGGTCCAAAGATAGTTTGGGGAGACACAAGATTAGCCAGATGACCAGTATATGGCCATCTTCGTGAGGACCACAACACAGGGCTCCTAGGGTCGGTACATACTTTCCCATAAGGTAGTTTAGAGTTTTATGCAGCTGGTGGCCAAGTCGTGGCCATATGACCAGGGACAGGAAGATCCTAGAACCACACAGGCATACAGAGATTGATTTCGGCCACCGCTGAGGCTCACAGTTCTAGGTACACCTTTTGCTCGTTGAAGAGCCAGAGGTAGGGGAGCAGGATGAGGTCGGAGAGATCAAGATCAGGGAGGCAGAGGGCCAACACAAAATTAGCCAGTTTAGGATCATGGGCCACATGACCAACCACCCAGGGATCCACAGGTTGGAGAGTAGAGACAGGAGCAAGATCTAGGGCACTAGGACTGGTAGGAGCAGGATTCAGGACACTAGGACCGAGTCCCAATCCCTCCCAAGGATGGGGAGCAAGATCAACCATATGTGTAGCCACCTCTACAACCAGATCCTAGAGATGGGAAGATTTTGCAGCTGTAGGCCCAAGTACAGGCACTGATAGCTGAGAGAGATCAGGCCAGAGTAGAGCGGGACCAAGCTGTGCAGTAGAGGTAGGCCACAGAGTTGCAAGCAACAACCAAGATGGGCCACCAATAGTAGCTAGAGAGTATGGTTGCCTCCTCCTCTCGAAGCACAGTATTGCTTGGGGCATATAGGGAGGTCATGCAGGAGGCAGATTATTATAGATTATACTACTACCAGGCCATACCACGAGCATCGCGAGTCCCAGACTTTTCCTAGAGGATAGGCCATAGACCTGTAGAGGGTCACAAGGAAAGAGCAAGTGGCGAGGGCAGCAGCCAACAAGGCTAGGCCTTCATTTTTTATCAGAGACAAGATTCTTTTTGTGCCCCATGGGCTCGTTTTTGATAGCTCGATGGGCTAATTGTACTTATGTATTTGATACTTGATCCGATTCTATTGTACCGTGACAATGTACATATTTTGATGATATATGAGATGATGATTTTGATGTGATATGCTATGTCCTATCTTATTTATGCATTATGGGTGATCTTATTTTTATATGCTATGCAATGATGTTATGATGTTATGATGTGATGCAGTGATTATGCAGATGTTTATGAATGGATGCATTTATTTTTTAGTATCTTTTTATGCACTTTTTATGCACTTTTATTGATGATTATGTATGGATGGTGCAAATGTTATGATATGCAAATACTTAGGGTAAAAAATCTATATTATGCAATGATGGATGGTATGATGTAATATGATGGTGATATGTGTACATGATGTTTATGACAATATCTATGATATGATATAATTGATGTGAATTATATATAATGTGTATGTGATAGTGTAATGGATGCTTATGTGTGTTATGTGATTTTTATGCAATGTTACGATAGAATGAGTGCAAATGATATGATGGATGTAGATGGTGTTTATGAGATGGGATGATGTAAATGATGCCCATGGGATGATATTTTTTAATGCTATGATGGATGCAAATAATGTTTATGATATGGGATGATTGCTTTTATTTTTGTGTGAAACAAATGTAATGTAATGATTCATGAGATGCTTAGAGTAATAATGAAAATGCAATGTTATGATGTGTTTTTAATATTTCTTATATGATATGCAATATGCAATATGTAATGTGCAATGTGAAATGTACTGATGGTTTGTGAATGTAGGATGAATGCAATGATGACAATGATCTGATTAATTGTCATGGTGCCATGTTAGTGTGAAAAGCAAGAGATAGAAGAAACCAAAATTCCAACAAGACATGAGATGATGATGGTGATGATGATTTACTTGCCGAGGGGTTTTGGTATTTTCAAAGGGCTAATTACCTTATGTTTGATTACATGCATAAGTATGATGCATCAAGGTATAAAGAAATAGGATGGCGTTGTACCTAGTGTGATGGAATTTTCCTCAACAATCAGATAGGAGTACTCCTTGTTCACACCTGAAATACAAAAACCTTACTAGGATGCACTTCAAGTACTTCAAATATCTTGGACCAAAACATAGGAAGGAAATCCTTCCTATGTGGTCAACAAGATATCTAAAACACCTTCCATACACACCTAATAAAGCAAGTATTCATCGAGGTTATTTTACAAATACATCCAACAAGAACAACAAATAAAAAGATAATGATCGTTTCCCCATTCCTATCTCTCTAAATCCTTTTGTTCGGAATATCATCAAGAGGTCCTTGGAATGAGCGCAATAAGATAAATCAACAGACCAAGATAAAACAAACAAACAAGCTAATGTTCTTCAAAACCACTAGCCAAGACTAAACTACGGTGATGCTTGATGTTGATGTCCATTGTAGGAAGGATTCATCATAGGACATGACGATATCAGATGATTTGATATGGGACTAATTGGATGATAGGCTATTGATACAAAGAGTTGACTAACTTGTTTACATGTTGACCTAGACTTAAGACTGACATTTGAGTTTTCACTTTTAACCTGCTAGACTTGTTTCTGAATGTTTCACCAAAGGTTGGGGATGATGATTGATTTATTGTGAGTGATGTTTATTGTGGGTGAAAGCAAGATGAGACAAATGGATTTTTCAAATATTTGAATGTTTTTGGAGTTTTTTGAAGTTCTTTGAGGCTGTTTTTGGAATTTTAAAGATTTTACAAATGTTTTGATTTTTAATTTTTAAATGTTTTGGGGTTTTCTGAGATTTTGACCAAGAGACTAACTTAAGGACCTATCCTAGGGGCCTCGGGGGCTGATAAAAAAATTAGCCTTTCCCACGTTATACATGTAGAGACCACATAGTTTGACTGACACAGACTCAATTATTTGATGAGATATGAATAGATGGATTGCCAATTTATTATGACAAACTTCTAATGGACTGACCTAAGTGTCTTGAGGGATGATCAAACATCAACCTTGCATATGTTCAAGGCTCAGGGACCTGTAGTTCGATAAGACAACTCTATTTTTTGACTTTTTGATTTTTTGACCTGTTTTTGGATTTTGATATGTTTTGAATGTTTTTGGATTTTCTAGTTTTTTTATGTTTTTGGATTTTTTGGTTTTTTCGACGTTTTTGGATTTTTTGATTTTATGATGTTTTTGGATTTTTTGGTTTTTTCGATGTTTTTGGATTTTTGGATTTTATGATGTTTTTTTTTTGGATTTTTTTGGATTTTTTGATTTAAGGACCTTCAAGAATATACATGAATCTGATCCGATGAGAACATGCCCCCAATGTGATGCAATAGACTACTCCAATGAAGGCATGACAAATTAACCTTGAGAATGGACTGAGTAGTACTAGGAGGGATCATGACACGAACACAGGACCAAGCTATGATGCAGATGCCAAACGGATGGGTGATGGAGATATGGAATGTAATGGATGATGGAAGCTTGATGGAGGGATGATGCAAAACAAGTCGTGAAGATCCTGGTGGATGGAAAGTGCTTATTTACACAAGGTGCCTATTTTCTAGGTTTTCACCAAGGTACTTGCCCAAAGCACCATCGAAGTGGTTTTCACCAATGGATGATTTTTTTTTTGTTTACTGTTTTTGATCATTTTTTATTTATTTTTAGATTTTTTGCTTTTTTGATTTTTTTGTTGTCACCAAGATGCATGTTTTCTAAGTTTTCATCAAGGTAACTTTTTTTTAGGAATTTTTTTGATTTTTTTGATTTTTTGGTTCTATACCTTGCAAGATTTAGGAATAAAACTTTTTGAGATGGGAGTTGTTCATGGGCTCCTGTAGAGGCTCTCCTTTTAGTGTTGACAGCTGATATGCCCCTGACTTGTAATTTGTTGTGATGAAAAATGGTCCTAACCAGTTAGGTTTGGATTTTTCTTTGTTGTTCGGATTAGGGATGTTCTTTTGATTCTCTTTTAGCACAAGTTATCTGACCTGGAAGGTCCTACTCTTGATCTTCTTGTTATAGCTCCTCTTGAATTGATTCTAATAGACTTGTAAATGGTTCAATGCTTCTATATGTTGCTCATCTAGCAGTTCCAACTCATTCAGTCTTGATACTCGGTATTCTTCGTCCATGATGAGGTTTTGTAATGATATTCTTAGTGACAGGAGCTCAATCTCAATGGGTAATACTGCCTCTGATCCGTAGACCAGGGAGAAGGGGGTGACACCTATTGGTGTGCGGATGCTGGTTCAATAGGCCCAGAGGGCGGGATTTAGTTGCAGATGCTAGTCATGACTTGTGTCATTGACTTTCTTTTTGAGGATTTTTAGAATGGTTTTATTGGTAGCTTTTGCTTGGCCATTGCCTTGGGGATAATACAGACTGGAAAAACGATGTTGGATTTTGAATTTTTCACATAGGTCATGAACATCCGATTTTTGAAAGGTGTCCCATTATTTGAGATAATAGCTTGGGGAACACCATATCAACATATTAAGTAGTTCAGGATGAACTTTGATATTTTCTTTCCAGTGATGTATGTCATGGAGATGGCTTCCACCCACTTGGTAAAGTACTTAGTGGTGGTTATGATGAACTTGTGGCCATTAGATGAGGTGGGGGTTATCTTTCCAATGAGATCGAGCCCCCATTGTGAAAAGGGCCATGATGTGATGATGGGATGAAGTTCTTGAGCTGGATCATGGATGAGGTCCCCATGCTGTTGACATTGTAGGAACCTTTTGACGTAGTCATGTGCTTCTCTTTCCATTGTAGGCCAATAACACCCCATCCTTAGCAATTTATTGACCAGGGTCATTCCACTCGAGCGTGAACTACAAATATAGTTATGCACCTCAGTTAAAGCGATCAATGCCTCCTCAGCATTTAAACAATGCAGTAGGGTTCCTTCTATGCTCCTATGGTAAAGGGTATTTCCTAGGATGACAAACCAGGATGCTTTCTTGATAAAGGTTCTTTTTAGGTTTGAGGGTAAGTCAACAGGTAGGATACCTATTCGCAAGTAGGCATAAATGTCATGGTACTAGGGATCACTGAGACCAACGATTTCGCACACAAATTCTGATTCGGGTACCTCGAATGTAGGCATGAGAAGTTGCTCTAGCAAGAATTCATGTTTTGGGACATTGTGAGGGATGTCCAGCAAGGATCCAATCGCTACCATGGCATCTGTTACTATGTTGTTTGCTCTAGGAATTTGCTCAAATGTGATATCAATGAATGATTCTTTGAGCTCTCTACCAACTTTTTGTATGGAGTCAACTTATCATCCTTTGTCTGGTATTCACCATTCACTTGATTTATTATTAGTTGGGAGTATCCATACACTCTGAGGGCCATGATGTGCCATTGCACTGCTATTCTGAGACCTATAGTCAAATCCACATATTCTGCAATGTTATTAGTGTAGGGGAATGCCAATTTGTAGGATCTAGGTATACAGTCCACTTGTGGGGTGATGAAGAAGACACCAACTCCTTATCCATGCTACATGTAGGAACCATCAAAGTAGAGTTTCCAATGGTTGGCTATGCTGAGATTGAAGATGGATTCATCCAAAAGCTTTGATATGAGTGGGTTCTCTGAATACATGGGTGCTTCTGCAAGTTGATCTGTGATCACTTGGCCTTTGATTGCCTTTTGTTCCACATACTTGATGTTGTACTTAGATAGAATCATGAACCACTTGGCCATCCTTCCTGTGAGCATTGCCTTTGATAATAGGTACTTGAGGGGGTCAATTTTGGCGATGATTTTGATTTTGTGTGCCAACATGTAGTGTCTGAATTTTTGTGAAGCAAACACTATTGCTAGACAAGCTTTTTCAATGAATGAGTAGTTTAACTCATGCTCGACCATTGTGCGGATGATGTAATAGATGGCCCTTTCTGTCCCATTTTCATCATGTTGAGCTAGAAGAGCATCGAGGGCTGCTATTGTTGCTGACACATAGAGGATTAGTGGCTTTTTCGAGATTGCTGGCATGAGGACCAGAGGTCTAAGTAGATATTATTTGATTTTGTTGAAGGCTTCCTCACACTTGTCATCCCATTTGTATGCTACTCCCTTGTGAAGTAGGTGAGAATATGGGTTTTTCTTGTCTACCAGTTGTGCTATGAATCTGCAGATGGACTGGAGTCTGCCTTATAGGCCTCTTAATTGTTTTAATGTTTTGGGTGCTTCCATCTCAAGGATTACTTTTACCTTTGCAAGTTCTATTTCAATACCCCTCATTGACACTATGTAGCCCAGTATCTTTCTTGATTATACGCCAAAGATGCACTTATTTGGATTTAAATGGGCCTTGTACTCCTCTAGCTTGTCAAAAATAGCACCCAAGGTTGCTATGTGATCCCTCCTCCATTTGGATTTTGCTAGTATGCCATCAATGTAATCTTCGACAATTTTGTGGATCATGTCATGGAATACTAATGTCATGGCTCTTTGATAGGTGGCTCCAGTGTTCTTTAGGCCGAATGGCATCATGTTCTAGCAGTATGTCCCCCATGGACAAGTGAAGGTCATTTTGTGTTGATCTTCTTTAGCAATCATTATTTGGTTGTACCCAAAGAAACTATCCATCAGAGAAAGCATTTAATGTCTTGTTGTCATGTCCACTATCATGTCAATGTTAGGCAATGGGAAATAATCTTTCAGACATCCTTTGTTTAGATCTCTAAAATTTGTGTAGATTCAAATACACCCATCAGGTTTTGAAATAGGAACCATATTTGACACCCATTCTGGATAGTCGATTGGTCGAATGAATCTTGCGTCAAGTAGTTTCTTCAATTCCATCTTGACCAATAAAGCAATCTAAGGATGAATTTTCCTCAATTTTTGTCTAACAGGATTTGCTTCAGGGTAGACTGCTAGATGATGAACCACAATCTCTGGATCGAGCCCGAGCATGTCTACATAGCTCCATGCAAAATTAACTTGTCTTTCTCTCAAGAATGTTGCTAGGAGCTCTGGTTCCTTTGATAGTAATGATTCTGCATAGAATGTGATGTGCGGGGTCTCCTTTGTTTCCAAATTAACTGGGTTGCATTTTTTGAATAGGACTATTGATTTTTCCTGATGGAGAGCTTTGAGAGGAAGATTGAATCCCCCATCCTCAGGAACCTCAAAGAGGTTTTCACCATTGGATGCATCCTTTCTTTTTACTATTTCCAGGTCAGAGAGTGCCACTGTGTGGTTTTAACTCAAGGACTTAGAGATTATTCTCAGTTTTTTGCTTTTATGATTGAGGGACTCAATCATTTTCCCATAGTATGCCTGTGTTCCAACTCGATGATGAATCCCACTTTATGATCCCCACATGGAATATTATCCTGTAGTCCCATGAATTATGAGAGTGCCTCAATGTTTTTGAATGTGTGCAGAATTGGTGGTCCTCGTTGGCCATAATCGATGAGTTGTGGTTAGACTAGACAAATTTCATGGTTTTGGTTTTTAGACTCATAGGATAGGGTGCTAATCATGAGGAGGGAGGTGTCTTCAAAAAGCATGGGAAAATTGATTATAGGATCTTCCTCACTAGCTATATCTATGACCTGATCTATGGATATGGGCGTTTGACGAGTGGGTGTTGATTGTCGAGGAGTATTTCTGACGTTCCTAACTGAGGGGCCTCTACCCATTATGGTCACTCTTGGAGGGGTACATATGAGGCCAATATTTCCTATACGTGTCTCTAGAATAAGAGGTATTAAAAGACCATTATCATTTTGCTCGAGTTTTTTGTTCCTGTCAATCCCATGGCGAGCATCATTTGTAAGCCTTTGCTACTATCATCCATAGGTAGGTTGACTATTGGTCTATTGTCCTGGTACAAAAGATGTGATGGGTCCTCTTCTATCACTTCCTGACCTAGGTCCCCCCAACTTCTGAAGCTGGACGAGCTTTCCATGAAGGTTTGGAATGTTGTTCTTGCTGGTTGAGGTTGTCCATGGGATTTAAGAGATTGTGGTAACTCTCCTGCCATGAAGGTGTTTCTCTTCATTTTATAATTTCCACATCCATCATCTTGGATAATGAATTTGATTTCAGATGTCTCAGGAATGGAGGGTGTCTCTGTCTCATAAGTGAAATCTAATGTAGCTAGGTCTACATAAGGAGTGGTAGGGCCTTCATTATTTTTTGGAACTTGGGGGATTTTGTAATATTTGGCCTCTAGGCTTTTACAATATGCAAAGGGTTCAGGATCACCATGGATGGTAACCTCTTTATTTTAATACGATAATTTGACACATCGATGAAAGGTCGATGCCACCACTTACATCCCATGGATCCATGGATGCCCCAGGAGAATGTTATAAGGAAGATTAAGGTCCAGGACCTTGCATGTGGTGTCATAAATGGCGGGTCCCACTTGAATAGGAATCTGGATAGTACCTACAGACACTCTTTCCTAATCATTGCAAGCTCTAATGGTGATTCCCTTACCTTTTTCGATAGCATCCTCTGAGAATCCCAAATTCTTTATCAACTTTAGAGAACATATGTTAAGACCTGCGCCCCCATCCACCAAGACCCTTTTGACTTTATTTTTGTGAACCAAGACTTCAAGATGGAGAGCATGATTCTTAGATGGTCGAGTGAGGAATTCATTATTGGAGAATGTGAGAAGGCTTGGAGTGGTGATGTTTTCGACCATAGCTTGGAATTGGTCTGTATCAAGATCCAAGGAGACGGTAGATGAGGCTAAGGCTTCTTCTAGGATTTTTCTGTGGGTAGGTGATATCTTCAGCAACTCCATGATGGAGATCTGAGCAAGAGTTCTCTTTAGCCAATCAGGGACATTATATCCATGTGGGATGGATCTTGGATTTGAAGTGGATGCTATAGGTGGTTGTGAGGATCCAACAATGGTGACCTTGTCGCCGCATGTGGTGACTCCACAATCTGCATTGGCTCCCTTAATGTTAATGACAGGGACATACTCCTCAAGTGTTGCCACAACATGCTCATACACATGGTTCATGTCCTTGTATTTTACTTTTCCTTTATCATTGTTTCCCTTGTTGTGATTGAGCATTGGATTTGTGTATACCTTTAGATTTTGGTTCCCTGCTGGTTGCTCCATATTTATGATTTTTTTTATCAATGAGGTCCTGAATTAGGTTTTTCAACCTCATGCAACTATTGGTGGTGTGCCCTTTGATTTTGTGAAAGTCACAAAGCTAGTTTTCATTATACCAGGGTGGTTTCACTTCTGGTTCCTGATAATTCCCATAGGTAGGTTCCTTGATGAGGTTTTCATTTATCAATTTCTTCATGATGACCTCAAGTGGTTCCCCAAGGGCCATGTATTTTCGCTTAGGAGGATTTTTATTTTGTGAGGGTGGTCCCCCTTGATTATTTAGGTTATTAACTTGATTGTTGGTTGGTTGGTGTTGTGATGCCGCATTGGTTTGGGTGTTGTTTTGATCGTTGTTTTGTGGTTGTTGGTAGGTTTTATTGTTTTTCCTCAGAGCATTGATCATGACCTTAGCATCAACCACACCATCATTTGTGATATTTTTTTTCTTTCCCATGTGTGAGGTTTCTCGTTATAGCTATCGAATGGACGATTATTTTTTTGTTCTAGATACGTGGGTGTCCCTCGTGAAATAAGGGCTTGTTCAATGTTGAGCGCCTTAGGAATTAATTGATCGTATATGGTGATCCCTTGCACCTTGAGATGGAATGCTAAAGCTCCATCACGGTTAGAGATGATTGTGCACACTTGTCATTCCTCTAGCATGGCCCATTTTCTCCTATTGGCCTTGGATCACCATCGTTGTAAGAAGGAAGCAAATGATTCATTCTTTCCTTGTTTAAGAGTTGATAGTTCTTCGAGGTTGACATCCATACAGATGTTAAATGTGTAATTTTTAATGAATGCGTCCAAAATCTCTTGGAACTTATTGATGCCAAGAGGAAGGCAAGAGAACCATTCCATGGCATGGCTAGCCAAACTTCTAGGAAATAGCTACATTAGATAAGTATCGTCATATGCGACTTTCATGCAATGAACTTGGAATTCCCTGATGTTATCTTCAGGGTTTCCCATCCCACGGTATTTGTCAAATTTGGGGATTTCAAATCCCTTTGAGAATGGTTTCATTACAAGACTCTTGTTGAATGGATAAGGACACAAGTTGCTTGGTGTTTTTATGGTTCTCCTTGATTGAAGGTCAAGTACTTGTTGTGAGAGTATCTTGATTTGTGTTGCTACATCATTTTATGGATCAGGGGGTGGGATGAAGGTGTTTTGTGATGGTTCCCCTGTTGGAGGGATGGGTGGATTTGTGTTGATGGATGGCATTTGCACATTTAGTTGTGCCAAGTATTCTTGCACTTGCTATTGTATCAACAATGCTTGTTGATTCTCTTGTTGTTGCGCTAGTAGTGCTTGCTGCTGAGCTTGTTATTGTTGTTGCACCAACAATGCTTGTTGTTGGGCTGCTAGTTGGGATGCTTCTTGCTGCTCTTGGTATTGTTTCAACACTTGTCGGTATGCTTGTTGTTGAGCCACTTGTTGTGCAAGATATTGTGCTTGTGCTTGTGCTTGTGCTTGTTCCTACACCTGTTGAGCTTGGTATTGGGCTCAAGCTTGCACTTGTGCATGTGCTTGGGCTTGTGCTTATGCTTGGTCAATTTTTTATTGTTGTAATAGTACTTGTGCTTGAGTAGCCTTCTGCACTTGTTATGCAACTAGAGCAGCTTGTGCTTGTTGTGCTACTTGAGTGACTTGTGCTGCTTTGGCGGCTTGCACTACTTGAGCAGCTTGCAATGCAATGCTATATTGGCTTGATACATTTGTGTTTGGTGGTGGAGGTGGTGTTGGTGGTGGTGATGGATTTGGTATGATGTTTTTTGTCATGATGAGTGGCATCATTGTATTGATGATTGGGATTTGGGTGGTGGATGGTGTGATTGATACGCTTGGTCCTTGAGAGACCATGTTTTGAGTTATGTAGGGGATGGCTGATGATGTGATGGTGGTGGCTTGCATTGTCAGGATGGTTGTCATTTCTTGTTGCAATGTTGATGACAAGATATTTTGATTAGTGATTAGTAGGTTGATTTGATTTTGTTGATTGATATTTGGTAAATGGGGAAGCCCTAATGCAAGAGGTGATGTCAACATTGGTGGCAAGGGAGGAAGTGGTGGAAATTTGAGTGGAATACTCCCTTGGGGGAATGATGTAGATGTAGTGTAAAAGATGCCCCTCGGTCCAAATATGTCTCCTTCTCCTTGCAAGGTTATGGGGAGAGGTGTTGTGCGAAATGACGATGATGGATTGTTAGGATCGTGAAAGGTGAGGGGGACATGTGGATGTAATGGATTTTATGGGATGGATTGCCCCAAGATGGTGTTTGCTTCCAACTCTTGATTATTTACAAGGGGGTGTTTTTGTAATGCACTAAGAAATGCACTCCCTTTGTTGATGATGGGTTGAGTTGGGGCGATGGATGATGTGATTTGGGGGATGGGTTGAATGATGCTTTGGGATAGAGGTGTACATGAGATTGGGGGCATGGATGAAATTAGAGGCATGAACCCAAAAGGTGTTTCTATGATGGTACTATCATCAAAATCATAAGGGAGTTTAGCCCCTTGTTTTGCTAATTCAAGCATGTAGAGTGAGGGATTGAGTCTCATCATAAAATTAATGATTCTATGATTCTTTGGGTTTTGGACCATCTCAATGATTTCATCTTGTGTCATTCCAAAGGCATTGTTAGTGATATCCTCTACTTGACTTTCCTCTTGAGGATTTTGCGATGATGAAGGAAAGCTAGTTAGTGGATCGCTTAATCCAACTAGATTTTTCTCAAAATTTGTTTGGCTTAGTCGCTTGAAGTGGATGTTTCTTTGTTGGCTTCCATGTTCCTCTTGTGTTGAGATCTAGTTTTCACCATAAAATAGGGATCAATCTTCAAGAATTTGGGAGATGAATCTCTAATTCTTTGGATTGATCTAACTTTAGGTATAAAAGAGAAAATTTAGGATGATTTAAGGATCAAAAGTATGATGGTGAAATGAAAGATGGGTGATATGGATGATTAGGACTCTTGAGAAATCTTGAAGGATATGTTAAACTTTAGGACTTGGATTTGATGTTTGATGTTTGATTTGGGATTTAGATTTGATTGGATTTGGATTTGGATTGTGGACTCATAAACTCTAAGAGGTTGGATGTTGTCCTAGAGTGAATTTTGTCCTCAAGATGCTAATTTGACTAAGTGTGAGAAGAAGGATTCATTTAAACACACCTAACCAAACAAGATGATTTTTTTATTGGGTTTTGATCTTGGATTATGAACTCCTAAATCCCAAGATGTTTGGATGTTATCAAGAGATAAATTTGTCCACAAGGTTTGATAATTTGACTAAATATGTGGAGAAGGATGTATCTACATGCATCTAATCAAACAAGATGATTTGGATTGGTTTCAAATGATTTTCCCAAAGTTTAACATGAAGGATTTTTCCAAGATTTTCAAAGAGTTGATGATGAGATGATTTTGGTTTTGATGTTCAAAGAGGGATAAAGGCTTGATTTTGATCTTATGTTTACCTAAAAAGACACTTGTTTACTAGACCTCGGTTTTGAAGAACATGATTTTCTCTAGACAAGGTGTGCAAATTCCCAAAAAAGTTTTGGATTTTGTTGACAAAAGAACTCATACAAATTTGGGTTGTTTCTTGAAGCTCTTATATAAAAGTTAAAAAGCAGTCTTTGTCTGAATTCGTATAGCGTTGAGAGACGCTTTTGGTGATCTTTTGGACTAAGAGCTTTTACCTTTAGTTTCTTGATCTTGATCTTGCATGAAATCATTTGGGACATGTGTGGGATTCAATTTTTCTTTAGTCTTTGTTTAATGAATTCGTTTTACCACAAACACTTCTTGATTAGGTTTTGAAACTAGATATCTAATGTTTTAATTTCTTCTCATCCCACAAAGTGTATCATGTGGAAATCGAGGAAATCAAAGCAAGAGTTACCTAATGTTTACTTTAGTAGGAGCAAATTGAGATAAAATTCAAGTGCCTAGAAACCTCTAAGGATATGAATCCCAAGGGAAAGAAAGGGCATGCGAATTCATTCAAAGATATTTGCTTCTCCTAAAGGTTTTGGGATTTGATGCTTATGTTAAATGTTTGTTTTCCAATGTTTTTTTTTTATTTTTTTTAAAAGGGGTAAAAACTTTATTGAAACTTAGTAAACAACATTAGAAAGGAATCAAGAGACCAAGGTCCCCAGGAAAAACCAAGCCACAGAACAAAAAAAACAATCAACACCATCAACCATCACCATTTCCCTCCCTATCCTCAGCAAGAATTCTCTCAAGATCAAGACGAAGCGCCGGAGGAACCAAATCCCACTCCTCAATTCTCCATCCCTCAGTATGCTTAGACGCCCATTTCTCCAAGCAATTAGCAGCCCTATTCCACTCCCTTGGAATATGAATGAAAGTCACCATCTCCATTAAAGAACTAACCCACAAAATCTGTTGCACCACCCCAGCCAACTGCCAGCTAACATCATCCACTTTCTGCTTAATAAGAAGATTGATCAAAACCTGGGAATCAGATTCACAAACAACCCTTCTCCATCCCAAATCATGAGCTCTCTCAAAAGCACAAATAATTTCCAACCCTTCCATAAGGTTGATGGTATGAACTCCATCATAGATCGAAAAGAGGAAAACCACCGAACCCAAAGAGTCCCTACCAATCCCCCTAATACTAGCTGGCCCCAGGTTGCCTCTGGAGGAACCATCAATATTGATCTTTAGAACCCTAGTTGGGGGAAGCTGCCAATATCCAAACCTGTGAACTCTCTGCTTCGTATGCCTACCACGCTTTACACATGCCAAGGCCAAGGACAGCCCCTGAAACCCCAATCTCTCCACCACTTCTGCATCCCTTTTCTCCAAGGGAGATTCCAACTCACACTTAGCTTCCACCGTCTCTTGAACCATTCCCAACGTTCTTTGCCAAATTTGTTGCACTAGCTTCTTCTCTCCACGAAATATTCGTCGGTTCTGTTCCAACCAAATCTGCCACAATATGAAGATAGGTCCCACTGACCACACCTCCTACAAAAAGGGGGCCATAGAAGGAGGCCTACCCAGCCTCTGCCAAAACTCAATCAAGGAGGAAGCATGAACACAGGGACTATTCCAAACCCCCCACCAGAAGTGCTAAAGCTGGAGGGAGAAAGAGCAATGAAAAAATAGATGAGTAGAGTCCTCTTCGTTAGCCCCACACAAAACACAGACAAAAGGACCCTGGAAGCCTCGCTTCCGAATATTATCCTAGGTCAAACACTTGTTCCAAGCCAACATCCAAACAAAACAATTACATTTTGGCCAGGAAGACTTGTTCCAGATCTTCTTCCACCACTGAATTTCATCCCCACCCACCCTGTGGGACAATAACTCCCGATATCCAGAAGCAACAGTATAGTCCCCTTTAGGATTGGGAGACCAAGGCAAGCACATCATCATGTTGGAGAGAGCTACAATGCCTACTGGAAAGGATTTTGTGTAGCTCCACACATTCTTCAGGCAAACCAACATCAGGCCATTCATCGGGAGACTTCCATCCGGCCACCTCCAACTGACCATGAGAGGATAATGACTTAAAATCGCTTACCCGTGTCCAACCAACCTCAAGAAATCTCTGATAGAGGTTCAACAAGTGAGGAAACTAAGAAATGATGGGGGGAGATCCATCCCAAGAATCAGACCAAAACTGAACCTCAGTCCCCTTTTTACAAATCCAAAATAAACCATCCTTAATGAGCACAACCCCTTTCTTAAGAGTGCTCCATATCACCGAGCCCTTCCCAAGAAGGGGGTATCGAGGTATTTCAAGCTGAGGGATCCCCAGAAAATACTTCTGAGAAAGGATCCTAGCCCAGCTCTTATCATGCTCCTTACACCACCTCCAATACAATTTTGCAGCCAGAGCCACACCAATCAAAGCCATCTGCAGCAAACCCAAGCCACCATATTGTTTCGGGCTGTAAACAACCTCCCATCTAACCAAACTCCATTTGGAAGACTCCAAGAAACCATCCCATAAAAATTGTTGTGTCACTGAATCTAAATCCTTAATAAAACCCAAAGGGGCAACCTGTAGCATGCATCAGTAAATGGGCAAAGCCTGCACCACAAATTTGATAAGCTGAACACGACCAGCAAAGGATAACCACTGGTGAGTCCAGTGATTAACTTTCACCCTGAATTTATCTAAAATACTCTGCCATGACTCCCGAGGCAATCTGCTCACCGAGATAGGGATACCAAGATAGGTCAAAGGAAGAGTCTTGATTTGAAACCTCAAAGTTTGAGCAATCCTTCGCTGAATGGGGCATGGAGTGTTAAAGAAGAAAATAGAAGACTTATCCTCATTGATCTGTTGACCCGAGGAAACCAAGTAAACATCCAACACCCTACATAAATTAGAAGCCTCTCGCATTGTAGCCATACCCATTAGAGCAATATCATCCACAAACTATAGATGAGACTACAGAGGTAAATTACCTCCCCACTGCCAACCCTGAATGCTACCCAACTCCATGTTCCTTCTAATCAATCGCCCCAAACCTTTAGCGAGGAGAATAAACAAGTACGGAGAGAGAGGGTCCCCCTGGCGAAGTCACCTAGAAGCGCTAAATAGCTCAGAATGATTCCCATTAATAAGCATAGAGAAAGAGACTAACGTAACACAACTCATAACCCATTGAATCCACTCCTCCACAAACCCAAAAGCACCAAGAACCTACCACAAGAAGGACCATCGAACTCTATCATAGGCCTTCGCCATATCCAATTTGATAAACATTGCCTTTTCCTTGGAGCTGGCCATAGAATGAATGACTTCGGTTGCAATAACGATCCCATCTAGAATCTGTCTACCTGCAACAAAACCACTCTATTCTTCGGAAATCAACTCCTCAAGACCCTTTTTCAACCTGTCAGCAATTACCTTAGAGATGATTTTTTAAATGAAATTGCAAAGAGAAATGGGCCAAAATTGGCTTAACCTATCCGCTCCCTCACACTTGGGAATAAGAGCAAGGAAAGTAGAATTTAATGCCCTTAGCATTTGCTTGTTCCTTTGAGACTCTTGCACAACCTCCAGGAGATCAAATTTGATTATATCCCAAAATTCTTGGAAAAACTTGATCAGGAAGCCATCAGGACCTGGCGCTTTCCCCTTCTGCATCTGGAAAATAGTTCCTTCAAGCTCTTCCAGCATGATATCATTCATAAGTTGTTGGTTAAACTCCCTAGACACAAGATGAGGAATACAAGAAAGGACCTGAGCCTCCTCAGGAGACCCCCCCTGCGAGTCCTCCCTAAAGAGAGAAGCAAAATATTGTCTCACATCATTAGAAATTTTAGGGAAGGAAGAAAGATGTTCTCCCCTATCATTCACAATACCAGAGATAAAATTCCCATGTCTCCTTACTTTCACCGAATTGAAGAGAAAAGAAGTATTTTTATCCCCTTCTTGTAGCCACTCTATCTGAGCCTTCTATTTCCAATACATTTCCTCCCTCAGCTCCCATTCCTCCAGAGTTCTCACAGCTTGCGCTTTAGCCTGAAGAAGCTCAGGCATCACCCCAACCTCCCTTAACCTCCTTGTGATACTATCCAGCTCTTCCTGAGCCAATGCCTTTGCATGGAAGACATTCCCAAAACTCTGAGAGTTCCAGCGCTTAAGCTGATACTTAACATATTGAAGAAGCTTGGAAAAAATATACATTATCATCCCATAAGCAGGTCTACCACTCCTCCACCAATCAGCCACAAAATCCTTCAGAGAAGGGTCACGCAACCACATGAGCTGGAACCTAAAAGAAGGCATACCCGGTACACGAGTTGAATCAATGACAAGCTTGATAGGCCAATGATCATAACCTCTCCAATCCAAGATCTCAAAGTGGGAAGACCACATCCCACCAACCCAGTAACAGGACACCAGAAAGCGATCCAATCTTTCTGCGATGCAATAATCCCCAACTCAACAGTTGTTCCATGTAAACTGCCCATTACTAGGTTTGATATCAACAAGATTTAAAGAATTGATGCTATCACGAAGCAACAAAGCAGAGGGCTCCAACCTCCCAGTACCACCCTGCTTCTCAGCTAGCTCACAGATAGCGTTGAAGTCTCCAACAATAATCCATGGATGGAAAGGTGCCATAGAGCGGACAAACTTGATATGGGACCATAGAGCTTGCTTACCTCAGAAATCAGTAGGAGCATAGATATTAGAAAAGAGAATAACCTTCCCCATCTCAAAACTAGAAGCAATCATAGACATAGTGGATTTAGAAGACACCCACCAGAGAGGTCAAATTTTTTGAGGATTCCAAAAATAGGCCACACCCCCAGAAGAGCCATGAGCACCAATACATTGACACTCCCCACACCTCCACAGCCTAGGTGCCAAGCCAAGCATACTCTCAATAGATAACTTAGTTTCCTGTAGAAAAAACACATCAAGACCTTGTTTTCGAACTAAATCATAAACCGCTTTTTGTCGAGGGCCGTTGTTCAAGCCCCTTACATTCCATGAAAGAACAATCATTTCAAGGGGCTTGAAAAGTGAGAATCTAGGGTCTTTACCGACCCTAATTCCACCAAGTTCTCGCCTGTCAATTTAATCTTTCCACATCCTTCTTTCTACCAGGTTTAGCAGATTTCTTTGCCCCACCTTTCTTAATATCTTTTTGCAAAATGCCCAATTTTGGAGGCTTAGGCTTCTTAGCTGAATCCAGACCTGCACTTCGCCCAGGAGAAGAAGAATCCTCACCCACTACTGGAACAATGGCCAAAGAAACTAAAACATCTGAGACCTCCGTCGGTAGAGCAAAACCCACGAGCACACCATAATCACCTTGTGGTTCCATAGAAGAATCAAGAGCAGGTCCCTCCTGAGCAAACCCCTCAGTCCCCTGCTCCAAGTTTAACAAGCCTGGGTTTACTTCCTATTGACTAAGGTCATCCAAAACCTCAAACCTGTTAAAAGTGCCCTCTTCTTGCCTTTCCTTGAAAGGTCTCTTTTGCCCCCTATTCCTACTTCGGGCCTTGACTGGAACAAAACCATCAGTACCCGCCTCCACAATAGGCTCAATGCCCTTCCCCTTATCTACCTTGGGAAGGTCTCGAGAAGGCTGTGAGGGCAAGGGTTCCACTAGCTTATAGCTTGGACATTTCCTTAGTAGGTGGCCATATTCACAACAAAACCTGCAGTGGAAAGGAAGGGTCTCATAGTCCAATTGCTGCACCCAAGAAAAAGAACCTGCACACATATCTATTGCATCGGGCAGAGGCCTACTTAGGTCAACTTCAACACAAATGCTTGCAAAAGTCATTACCTTTTTACCCAAGGTCTGTGATGAAGCTCCAACTGGTTTTCCAAGCAGTGAAGCCAGCAAGTGCAACACATCCTCCTGACAACATTCCACTGGGAGCCGAGGTAAACGAACCCACACCGGGACGTGATTTGGAAGCTCCTCAGCAGGGTTAAATCCTACATGCCATGGCTTGATAAACAACCCCACCTTATTATGAAAATAAGGTCCTCCCTCAAAAACCCTGTTATAATCAACTATGCAGTTAAAAGTAACCATGAAGTAGTTGTTAGCCAACAACATTATCTCCATTTCTCCCATCGGCTCCCAAGTTCTCTGAGCCCAAAGCTCCAAAAACTATAGCAAAACCCTCATCCCCAAAAATTTTCAATATAAGGAATGATTTGAGTAATATTCAATATCTTCAGCAATCATCTCAGGCGAACAACAAATTTCGGTCTCACCTTGCACCGCTCTAGACAACCATTAACCTTTGTGATCCGTGAACCAAAAGACAATCCTGCACCGTCCATCCCCGAATCTATTGCAAATAAATTGTTATTATATGTCGACATCCCATCCTTTGGGGACATCGAGCCAATTGCTACACGAAAGCTCAAATCAAGAGTAACCCTAGAAGCCTCTCCCTTGGATAAGGCCATCACTCCCTATGCAGATGCAAAAAACCCCAAAAAAGAAATAAGGGGCCGAAACCCACACCACTTCCTCCTCCCGAACTCTGCCAAACTAGCCACTCCAGCCCTCCCACACCTGCACCAGACAAGGGGGAAGAGCAACAACACCCAAAGGGACCACCTACGCCTCCGTCCCACCTTCACACACAAGGGAAATCACACCAAACACCCACAAATCCATGAGCTCACACACATCCAAATGCCCATACACGTGGGAACACAGCCCCGAGCGCACCAACGAGCACAAGAGGAAGGAGATCACGCTAGCTAACCTCCCCAAACATCAAAATGCACCATAAAAATGAAAGCCCACCCCCAGAAACACCAAAAGAACCCTACCCAGACCGCGCAAAAGCAGAACGAGATGATCACGAGCTAGGGCTCAAGTGCCCTAGGTCGGCCCTTGTAGGAGCATACGCAAGCCATCTTATTTTCCAATGTTTTCGATCAAGCAATGTGTTTTGATTTTTTTTTAAAGTACAACCCTATGGCTATTTGAGACATTATTTGTTGAGTCCCCACTTGGACATGTCCAACTACGCTTACTTTCAATGGATGGTTAGATGCTTGACCCCATTGGATCCCCTCCACAACTCAACACTTCTTTTGGGGCAGCCAAGCCTCAGTACCCATGAATCTCCCATGGCATACCTTCCATTTCTATTAAAATCTATAAAAGTGTGAGGTGGCTTTTGAATGACCATTCTTGCACCAACAAGTAGATAGGGATTTTTTCCTTTCTACACAAGGGTTTTAATTTGGACTTTCCGTTCATGGAGATTGACCCATGCAACGTGAGACCATTGTTGTCCTTCTCATCGAGACTAACCGTGTGATACTGACCTTTGTTCCAGTACCCACTTTTATATCCCAATTGGAAATACACTTTCCTTTAGTGTGTTACCAGTTGGGTCGTTCCCTTGGGTGAGTACTTTTTCCCCAAGGCAGACCCTCTAAGATAAACAAAAGCGAGCAAACATATTCATAGTTTGATCAATCTTTGTTGAGAAACAAAGAGAGAACACATGCAATATGTTCCACTCACACTTGCAAGATGTGTTCAATTTTAATCCGAAAATGAAGTGTGGAGGTAATTAATTTACTCAACTTAAGACCATCAAAAGCCTTTTGATTCTCAAGATCACCATGAGACGTGAGAGAAGTGCATACATCTTTTTAATGGTATTACTTTGAGTAAAAAATTAAAAAACAAAGTAGCACATGTTATTTTTAAACCCACAAAACAATAATGACTTCTTTTTAAGCACCAAAGGAAATGTGAAAATTAGCTTTGTTCAATTGTTAATCCTTAAACCAAATCTAGTGAGTTTGTGTCCTAAAGTTCATTTTTAAGCCCCTTTGTAACAATAATTGAAATGTTCTTTTTAGAGCCCAAAAGAGATTTAGTAGGTCCTAAGTCTAAAAGAGAACAAAATTTCTTAAGAGAAATGGTGAGTTCTCTAAGAGTGTTAAACAAACACTAAAGTGTTCAAAAAAACTTGGTATCATGAAAGAATGATGTCATTATGCCTCTTTTTTCCTTCACCTTTGATCAAGCCAACCTACAAGAAAACCAATCAAATCTACAAAATAGAGGTCAAGAAATCAGATAATGATCCAAATGGTCATAATTGAAAAAAGCACATGTCATAAAAAACTAAATTTCACTTTTTATTTCCCTTCAATGGTGGAACTTGCACAAGCAGTGCAGTTTAAAAACTCTAGCGGTGCTATATAGCATCGCTTATCAGTCAGCATCACTCTGTAGCAAGGACAAAGACTGTGAAGGCATTGCTCTTTTGATCAGCGGTGGAGTTTGAAATTTGAAATTTCCAATGTGCGAGAATAGACTCAATGGTGCAGTTTGAGATTTTGAATTTTTGGAGGGAACACTTGAGCGTCCCTGTTTGGAGTTTGGAGCGAGGCTGAATGGCGACATTGGGATGCCAACAGTTCTATACTATGATGTTGGTCTGCTAGCGGTGGAGTTTCTTGTTGACACACAAAAATAGAAAAAGCACAAAATTTTGATGAAAAAAAGTGATTTAAACTTCTGGTCAACCCTCCTTCTATTTCCAAAATGTGTGAACCAAGATCCTAATACCTACAATAAATAACAAACAAACACATTTGAGGATTTCAAAGTAAGTTAAGATCTAAGTTCCCCATAAAATCCATTTAAACATATTCAAAATAGAAATGAAAGCAAGAATACAACACAAAAGCAATGAAATAGATTAAATCCTATTGAGAATATGCAAATTCTTGATCTTATGGGGGAGTTGGTGCCAATTTAATGTGGAAATTGGCCCTTTCCCAGCTCCTATGCAAGCTTTTATGATTTGATGAAGATATGATCCACTTGGTGATTGCTTCAAATGAGTTCCATGGAGAAAACCCACAATAACCTAGCTATGCTTTGATAAAATGGATGAAAATGCTAAAGCTTGAGTATGGATTTGAGTATAACTTTGCTCAAATTGTGGATGATGAAATGAGGAAAGAGACCTCTTATTTATAGAATGACAAGTTAGAGAAATACCCAAAAAGAAGCAGTGTGGGACTAACTTTCAACCAATGGCAAGGTGTCACTTGTCAAGAGATGGATGGATGAAGGATGTGCACATTTTGATGAATGTGCCCATAAATGCAATTAGGTGGAATTTGAAAATTATGAAATAACATGTAAGAGGGAAAAGGAATGTCTTAAATGCCACTTGGCTCGAGGAAAAGATTAAAATAAATGTCTTGTTGGAAGGACAAAGTCCACTTGGAAAGATTTCAAATTTGAAGGAATATTCCTCTATTATGCCATGTTGAGAGAAAATAGGGATTTAATAAATGAATTAAATATATTTTCATATGCAAGTGGCAAAAGCTAGAGGATGGGACATGCATTAGGATTAAATTAATCAAGGGTTCATTAATTTAATGAGGGATTAGATGATGTGACAAATTTGACTTAGATTTATGGGTTGGTTTAAATAAGAGATGAGAAGAATGTGATTTTAGACTTAGTTGAATAAATATTTTGTTTTATTTAACTAAAGGGGATGATTGGTTAACTTAAATTAAACAAGGTTTAATTTAATAGTTAGACTTTAGAGATTAATGAAATAAAATTGATTTATTTAATTAAATATGGACATAAGGTTAATTAGATCAGGTAGATTAATTTAATTAACAAAAGAGAATGAATTAATTAAATAAAATGTTTTATTTAATTAAGAGAGGAAATTGATGAATTTAATCAAATAAGGGTATTCGATTAAATGGTTAGACTGAGGGATGATTTAGGATGAAATGGTGTTAATAATCGGGATCAAGTATGTTGGTATATTTTCCATGTCTACACACACAAATACAATTGGCTGGTATAAAGGAAAACTCCAGGTTGTTTGATAGCATCCTCCCTACCTGAGTCAAAATGGGAGCTTTGGAATAGGCACAAACATCTAACAAAGGATCATACATGCAAAATAGTTTGAAAAATTCCATACCTAAATCAATGTCCCTCGTGCATGCTTGTTTGTAAGGTGCACCCACCTCTAGTGCATTTACCAACATTAAAAATGCAAATATAAAAGCGATTGAAAATTGTTCAAGAATATAGACAATTGTTACAAAAATATAGTGCATGGGAATATCAAATGTCGAATGTGGACAAAAATGGAAATACAACACAATCACACACGCTTTATTTAGTGGAAGATCAAACACCTCAACTCTAACTCTTCCCTCATGCCTTATCATCTTCCACTACCGTCCAACAAATATCAAACATCTGACAATGACTGGTACTTCAATCTTGATTTGATTTGTTTTTGTTTACATAGGTTTTTGCTCTAGAATGCCTCTTGATGTAAAAATATACAACCACAACAACATATAAATTACAAACTATAAAAGAAAAATAAAAATATATATTTAATCACTTGTACTTTTTTTCAAAATTTTCTATTATTTTTTAGATTTTTTTTAAAAGGGTGGTAAATGTTAAATTTATTTATTTTTTAAATTATCATTTGAATTTTTCATCATGTATCATTTATTATTATTTTTTTTGGTCGGTGAAAAGATTTAATTTATTTAAAATATTAAAAAACAAATTACAAAGCAAAGTTGAAAAGCTTCCAGAACAGACCCAACCAAACTCCACTTAAACCCAACTGCCAAACCTTGAAACAAAATACAGCAACACTCATTTACACAGCAACTTTGAAATTATTTTGGATTGCCTTTTGTCTGAGAACGCAACACCATGTTAAAGGATTTCTTATTCTCCTTCTTCGCTTTCTTTCCCAAGACTGGTTGCCAACCGTCCTCAATCCTTGCTGCCTCCTTCTGCCAAACCAAAGGTAAAACCTGGGAACTCCTCCAAGTGTCAATTCCACTTCTATCTTGTTGATACTGACCATAAGCTAGCTGCTTTTTCGCATCCTTCTTCTGAGAAGGTAAATCCCGGATACTCATCCCAGCACCAGCACCATCTCCACTGCTTCCTGGCTGGTGCTGTTCATCAAGCTTTCGTTTTCCTGCTTCATTCTTCTGGGATCTCACACATCCTTTCTTTTCCTTGCATTTTGGGGTTGTAGTCCCGTTTTTAGAGCACAACTCCTTGATTCCACCACTGAAAGCCCCATTTGTTCTGTTTGCTGCCAGTAGTCCTTCCTGAGTAGAAGCCAACTCAAACTGTTGCTGCTCCATACAACTCTCCTTCTGCAGCAGCTGCCTCTCCCCCTGAAGCGGCTCCTCTGAAGCCCTTCTCTTTTCCGTGGAGCCTTTCTTCTGAGAGCTCCCTTGCTTCGATTCTTGTTTCTCCACTATGTAATGCTGGGTGGATGCATCTTTCCACCATGAGGAAGGCTTGTTTCTACTGTGTTTGACACACTCAGCCGCCAAATGCCCTGTTTGGTGGCATTTTCTGCACCTAAAAGGAACCCCTTCATAATCAAGGGTTTGTAACCAACAACCCTTTGAGGATTTTAAGTGGATCACCTTCGGGGGCACCTTTGATATTTCCATTTCTACCAATATGTGAGCATAAGTGGAATGCATAAGATTAGCTAAAGCCTCATCCGCCATTATGAAGGTTCCTAATGAATTTCCTATGGCCTCCAGACAAGAATCGAACCAGAACTATAGAGGGAGGTTAGGAAGCCTCACCCAAAGGGGAACCATTTCAAAAACTTCAGAAGCTGGGTTGAAAGCCGGATGCCATGGCTTTAGCATCATGACATGCTTCTCATCCCAATCCTAGTGATAATCGTTGAGGATCCTATTTCTATCCTTTTCATTTTCAAACACAACAATAAAAAAAACCTCTGGCCATAGGGTAAATCTGCACATACCCGTCCAGCAGGGGCTTCCAGTATTTGGAAATCCACTAGTGAAGATCAGGTAACTTAGCCAGAAGCCCTTGAACCTCCCAATCAGGCCCAACCCAACAAAAACATTTTCATTGGAGACAACTTCTTTCTCCAGTTCACCCTCTATCTCTAGTGTGATTTCATCAGCAACATGGTGTGTTGCATGGTTCTCACCTTTCTCTGCAAAGGTTCGCTTTCTAGACTGATTTACAGCCTTTTCGGGTTCAGATCTGTGTTCAAGCTGTGACTTCTTTAAACCCCTGTTTGCACCATGTTCATTACATACAGTGGCGCCTTGAACTGGTTGCTCCTTTCCACCAATGGCCGCAGCTGAGCCATCACCACGATTCCCTGGCGAGATCCTTGCCCCGTTGCTTTCAACAGGAGAAGAATCCCTGTACGCCCCCTGAAAATCCTCTCGCAGGAAGCTCAGCTCGGGCAAAACCCTAGCCGCCTCCGCCAAGTCCTTGCGTGAATGCATCGCGCTTCATGTATCATTTATTATTATTATTTATTTCTAATTTATATTACTTTTAAGGTAATTTATTCTACCATATTTTTTATTGTTTTAGAATTAATTTATTAATGTATTTTATGGTAGAATAATTTTAAATCAAAAGAATTGTTTTATATAGAATTATATTAAATTAAGAGTTAACTTATTTTTATTTTAGAGTTAATTTATTTTATTATATTAATATAGAGATTCTATTTATTTATTTTGAAGTTAGGGTCTTCATATTTGAAAAATAAATGTTCAATGTACATATTTTTCTTTCAACTATTCTTTACATCTTGATGTGAGATGCTTCTTTCAAGGAATTATGTATACATATTTTCTTATGAAGTTTTATTTGTAGGCATTAATATATATGTATATCGTGAAGATATAGACAAGAAAGAAGAATTTAAACAATGAAATAAATTTCAAATATATACTTGCACATGCCTCTGATTGAGTTATGAGAGTGTGCATCCAAGGTTGAGAAAGTTCCTAAGGTCCATCCCTCAACACGTCTCGTTGCACACACAAGAATGTAACTGCATAAAGCTCCCACTAAAAGTAATACTGAGTTATACATGGCATCATGACCAATATCATTTCCAACACTCTACTAAAAGTGAACAAAAAGCTTTTCATGCACCATAAACAATTGTAAAAGATTCAATCTGATGATCAAGAGCAGGTCAATCTCTTCTGCTTGGCTTTAGGAGTAAAAATTTCTATGATGAAATCCATAATGCTTAGATGGTCTGAAGCACCCCCTAACTGGTTATAGAGGTTTGATTTCCAATGGGGTGGTCCCCATAAGTAGATAAGGTACCTAGAGATCCCATTCTCGATCCCCCCTAACCTTAAAGAGATGTGGCTTTGGATCAAAACAAAGACTGACAAGAATCTAGATAGTTGGAATAGGCAATATCTTTCTCTAGCTCATAGATAGCAAGTGTGTCAAAAGATGATGTCTTTATACACTATTTACTTTGCATTAGTTTGGTTTTTTAATAGTTATAGAGTAAATGAAGTTCATAAAAAATCAAATGTTTCCTATGGTCAGATGGCAAAGGAAGGGGCAAAATGCACTATGTTAAATAGGAATGGTGTTGTTTCGATAAAGCCCATGGGGGGGTTGGTCTTAAATATCTCAAGAAACATGGCATTGCCTTGGTTGCAAAATGGATTATTAATTCCCTTGAAGGAAATAAACCCTAGAGGGTTCTAGTAAGAAATAACATTATGCATGTTGTGCCTGAATTAGAAAAATCTTGGAAATCATTACCCTTCAATGATCTTATTACCAAGCACCAAATAGTGCCTGTAGGCTCAATGGTCTTCATAAGTATCTAGAGAGCATGGGAAATTGTAAGAGGCAATATACAATTCCCTCTTTTCCTTGAACACAATACAAACTTCATTCACCCTAGCATGACTATTTGGTGGAATTTAGAACATAATAGGAATCCATTGGCCCTCTTAAAAGGTTGTTCTGCTAAAAAATGGTTCCAAGCTGGAATTAAGTCCTTCAGTAATGTTATGAGGGATGGAATGCTATTGGATTGGGTTCAACTAGAAGAGGAATTTGACCTGCCTTAGTCTAACTTTAGAACTTATTTTGTTCTCAAGGATGCTTGTAAAGACCTTCTTCTAAACCCCGAGATTAAGGAAGAGGATAGTAATCCACTTATTTATAAATAGCAAGACTCCATTCCACTATGTGAAGTCAAGATTAAAATTATTTATAAAGAAATTAACAAATCTAAGCCTCATGATTATTTAAACAAAATCTAGAAGGTTAATTTGGATGGAAAAATCTGGGTGAAATACTTTTTTTCTCTTTGACACGATACTGTGGATTCTAAAAAATCTTGCTTTAGATGGTTACTGTTGTTTGGAAAAGCTTCCTTTTAAACTTGATCATGTTGATATAGATATTTGTAATATATGTAGAGTGCCTGAAACTGTTAACCATATCTTTTTCTGTTGTCTCTATGCAAATGAAATTTGGAATTTGTTTTGCAATGATCTAAATATATGGGGGGTAAATGGAAAAGCCAATTAGAAAGAAATCTTAATGGGAAATGATAGAAAAATAAATAAATATTTGCATTTATTTTGACATAATTTATCTACTGAGATTCTTTGGTACATTTGGAAGGAAAGAAATGATGACAGGTTTAATGGGAGCCAGAGGTCACTTATTGAGTCTTCAAAAAGACTCTCTCCTTAACACTACATTGCAGGTGATTTCTACCATGGAGATCTCTGAAAACAAATTCCTAAAGCTATTGAAAGATGGGGTTTTCCTAATAAATCAGAATGAGGTAAAGTACGGACACACTTGACAGCAAGGTCAGCCCAACTTGGCAGTATTCATGAAGGCCCTTGAAGCTTTTCAAAAGGAACTCAATGAGAGACATGTGAAAGATAAGGAAAAGCAAAAACCAAAAGGACCTAGATTACACACAAATGACAACTACGAAATAGAGGAGGTCTTCTCAAACAAAGAGTTGGGAGCTATTGAAACACTAGCTAACTGGAAAGATGTTGAATCCTACAATGAAAGATAAAAATTCTAAAGTGGTCCAGAAACATATGCAATATCTTTTGGTTGCCTCATATGGTTAAATTTGTATATGTCAACACATATATCTTTTTGTACACCAATGCATAGTGATATACCTCATATAGTTCAAGTTGTATAAGACTGTATATGTTAGCACCTATATCTTTTTGTACATCAGTGCTTAGTGATCTTCTTGGAAACTTGTTGCTGAAAGCTCCCTAACTTTATAAGGTTTAGTTGTTCTAAAATGCATTTCAAATGTTGGTCGGATATATGGTGCTATAACACCTCTCAATTGTACACATGTTGTATCTTATGTGCTTTAACTATTATTAATACAAAAAATGACCAACTATATTAGGTACTCCCAATAACCATCTCTCACTGCAATAAGCATACCAATGTAATAATGGTGACCAAGAATACGACCTACCAAATAGAATCCACATTAGATAATTTTATAAGATATGCACACATGCAAGATCTCAAAGGAGAAATACATAATCAATGCTCCAATCTCAAATAACTAAAAAGTAGATTCAACTCGACATCAGTAACATGCAAAATAGGGATAATCAAGTATAACATATGGATTTCCAAGACTCTAACACCAAAATCAACACTATTGCGGTTTTCCAAAAAAACCCACATAGGAGCAACCATAGATCAACAAGAATCCACCAAGCAACCATGCAAACCTGTAACTATCTTCATCTAGAACACCTTAAATACAATCTCATCACATATCTACTTATCACATATTTTAGTTAACATGTAAAACATGCAAAACCATCTCTGTAAATTTTAAATCCATTTAAATATCTAGACACTCACATCAAACATGTCTTTTGAATAATGAAATAAGCACATATCTACAAACCCACAACTGAAAACAAGAGTAAACTGCATCCCAATAGGAAAAACTAAGTTTTCGAGGAGCTTATAACATATGAAACATATCAACTCCACAACTCAAAAAGAGGTTAGTGGTTTATCTTCTAGTGCTTTCATATAACCAAGTGCTAAAACCATGAAGCCAACATAAGCACTCCATTTTGTAGTCCAAATCAAGGGTGTTTCTCCATGTGACCAGGATGTATCTTACCCATCCAACATGAACACCTTCTCACTATGTATGACCACAAGGTAAAGGAATACAACCACCAAACAAGAGGATACACACATATTATCAAACAAGAGCTCCAAATTACCAAAACATAACCAACTCCAAAAAGATCCATAATCATGAGTTTCCAATGCCCAACATAGATCACATTGACAATATCCATGGATTTCGATCTCACAAATATGTAAAACAAAGTTAACTCACATAAAATTCATTGTATCCCCACAAGACTTCCAAAAACCTCCAATTCATTCTAACAAATTCCCACAAGCTTACCAGTATAAGAAATAAAAAAAGAGAAATACCCAAAACCTAGTTAACCATCAAATTAATACCAAATGATGAAAAATAAATAGGTTCAATACCAATGTTGGGAAATTCAATCTCTATCCAAATATGACTTCAAAAGGACTAGATACAAGGCTTGGACTACAACAAAATCAAAATTTGAAGCTTATATGCAAATCTAAAAATTAAGTTGTCTTAATATGGAATTATCATAATTAGATCATCTTCTTTATGATGCCAAAAGTCAACCAACATAATATATTTATAAACGCTACCTTATGTGAACATATAACAACAATATATAAAGAATAACATCACCATAAGATAGTAGCAATGGGGCTCAAATCAGCAACACAAGAGCATCACATAACATAGGATTTACGTGGAGAAACCATTACAAGAAAAAACTCCACGAAGAAGAGAGGCCAAGTATGCATTATCATCAAATAAATGAGATTACTATACAACCACTTCCATTCTCCTGTTTCCCTCCACCATGGCAACACTTGTGCACATGTGCACCTATGAACAACCTCCTTATGCCTCAACCTGTCTTTGTTCCTACAAAATAACACTAAATTCAAATGTTGCTCACACTTTCTACATCCAAAGAGTTGATTTTATAGATGTGTGAAGAGGTCTTAAGCCCAAAACAAGGCTTCCAAAGATGAATCTTCAATCCAAATGGCCCAACCTAAAATAAAAGGTCTTGTTAAAATTTATTTTGATCCTAATTTCACATTCTTGGAATGTGCATCAGAATCTTATTTTGATGCCTCAAATTTGACCCTTTCTAGTTATTAAAAAGCCTTTGAAATTTTCCCTAGATATTGATTTGAGGTTGAAAATTTTGTCATGGTTTCTCTGAGCTTTAGTTGAGTTGTGGAAGAAATTAGTATATCTTTCTCCATCTATAGGTCCTAATTATCTTAACTTTTGCATCTAGTATATCTGTTCTCTAGCCAAAAGTTTTGTATATTGACCCATTAATTCTTTCTCCTTGTAGCTTTTTTGGTCCTTTCCTTTCCAAACCATCTCCTCACTTAGAGTCTCCAAGTTTTCTTACAGACTCTATAAATTCAATCAAATATGTTCTTGAAGTGTTCTTTGTTCCTCTTCTTGAGGCAACCTTTGATTTATATATTATAAATGTATAATATATATATTATATTATATATATATATATTAATAATATATATATGTTAATAAAAAAAAATATATATATATATATATATTATATATCATTTGATACACATTAAAAAGTGCTTTGTAATAAACATAACATGTTATTAAATTACTGCTATATATGCTACAATGGCCAAAGCTTAACATTCCACATATAGCACATGAAGGGAATAAGTCAAAAGACTTATGCTCAGCACATAAAGTGAAAGAAAATACTATTTCAAACATTGTTAACTTTGTCTAAAATTTGTGCATGAAATAAGGCACATAGAGTTTGAAAGGTGGCACCATATTTTGCAGAGAGTGGGAACTAAAAGAAGTCTACTTCTTGGGCCATTATCTAAGCAAAGCCTTCTAAAAAACATGAAGCTTAGTCTCAAGCACGAGTTGGTTGAGGTAGTCGACTTATATTGCAATAAGGAAACTTGTAGGTTGCATTTTTTTAGTTTAATATTTGTTGTCATCAAGATATGGGTGACTCATTCTTAATTGAGAAGCTAGAATGTTAAGGTGTTTGCAAACTAGATTTTTAAGTAGCCACATCTCTCTTCTTGAGATTAGTCGATGCATGTAGAATAGGAAGATGACAAATTTGTTAGCTTGTTTGTAGCATTCAGATGCTCAAATTTTAGTATATATAGAGGTATCCTCTCTACCCTTTGTTATAATTATTCATTCTAATTTTCTTATCTGCCATTTTGTTGAAGTTTTTTCTACAAGCATAATTTGAGAGTTTTTGGTGAGAAAGAGAGAGTTGTCTTTGTGGTTTTACAATTTTTGAAAGCTTTGTGAAGAGGATAGAGTTTGGAGATAAGTTTAGCTTAGAAGAAGTAGCAATCGTGATTGTGGAAACTTAATTTAGAAAGTAGTATTATTAGTTGGAACTATAAATCTAGGCATGATGATTTCTATTCCTCTATTATTTATGTTTGAAAGGTTATTTGTTTATAAATGCCTTTGTTTGGGAAAGATTTATTTTGAAAGCATGATAAGCTTGTTTTTTATGAATTTGATTCAATTCCTAGTTTAGGATAATCTTGTGTGATTCATGGTTGAGTCTTGAATTGGTGAAACCCTCTTATGTGGGAATACATATATACTGTGTGTATGAAAATATGCCTATTACAAAGGATTCAAAACACAATCAATAAAACATTAGATCGAAGAAACTGAAATATAAACAAATAAACAAACTATTAATAGCAGCTTCTCCAACATTTCGTTTGATTGAAGTTGCTCTCAGATTCAGTTTGCCAAGCTCAACGAAATGGACTACTAGAGAATGAGATTTAAAGTAAACTGCATACTATACTAATATGCAAAATTATGATGTGCTATGATGAGATTAATGCTAAGATATGGTTATTGCTAGAATGCTAAAGATGTATATGCATAAGCGTAATAACATATGTATGTCTGTATCTATTCGGGTGTGTGTAACCAATGCTTGGATTTACACATGTATTTATAGAGTTTTTGAAGGGCTTTGATTGGCTGATGTGATCAACGGTTTGGATCAAGCTTGTCAAGATGGATGGTGGGGGATTTTTGAAAGTTGAGAGAAATGGAATGTTTCCTTCTACACAAATTTTCTTTTTCAGATCTAAAGGAAAGTTGCCATTTGAGAAGTGAGTAGGGATAAGTGTTATAAATAAATTTATTTAATTACATGTGATGGTGATTCTAGAAATTTCCATAATTAAATATTTAGTATCTAATTATGTGTGAGAAGATGATAGAAAAGCATTTAATTAAATATATAAAATACTTAATTAAATATGAACTGGAGAAAGTTTCTAATTAAATTTTTTTAGAATATTTAATTAACTAGAGAGTGAGGAAAGTTTCTAATTAAATATTTTAGAATATTTAATTAAATGTGAAGAGTGATGAAAATGGAAAGTAATTAAATATTTAAAATATTTAATTATGTGTGGAGATGAGAAAAAGGTATTTAAATTAAATATTTATAATATTTAATTCAACTGTGAGATGAAGAGGGAGTTTGGAGGAATATTCCATTATTTGAATTCAAATATTCAAATTTAGAATAACATGATAATTAATATAAATAAATTATAAAATTTATTTAATTTAATTAAGAGGAATATGGAAGACGATAATAATTAAATAGAGTTATTTATTTAATTAAGATAGAAGAATTATAAAAGTGAACAATATAAATAAATGATTAAATTTATTTATCTGTAGATGACTTTAGAAGATTAATTAAATAATTTATATTTAATTAATTGACAAGCTTGATTAACCATGACCATTTTTAGACGTATACATTTTTCCCCTCTTTGAAGTGATGTGTGAAACGCATTGCTTCAAAGAAAATAAAATTATTTGCCCCTGATATGTTTGTGACGTTGATGCTGATGATGCCCCCTCGGGAGGTAAATCACAGATGATGATAAATAAAACTTGATTTAGATGATGACAGTCTGCTAATGTTTCAGTGATTTAGCTCCTGACAATTGGTGTAAAAGATGCCCCTGGTGAAAAAAAATAAAAATGTCACGACAAACTCTCCTGATTTGACCCATATAAGGTAAAAGGGGTAAAATTAAAAGTCATTTTCACCTTTTTACTACAGTGAGTTTGATGCTCTGATAGTGATAGAATGAGATGTCGATCCCATATCATACGCATAGATTCGAGCGGGCCCACCGATTTTAGAGACTAGCCACGTATGGACCACCGATGAGTCGATTCAATCCTTTTTTATTCAAAATTTTTTGATTTTAATAAAATTTTCAAGCTTTTTGGCACGGATTTAGGTTTAAAATTTCTGTTTTAGCACATCCCCAGGTCTGTCTTAGCGCATTTGAAGTTTTTGGTAGCGCATATAGGATGTTCTTTAGCGCTTTTAGGGGTAGGAGGAAATGAGTTGTTTTAGCGCATACGAAGTGTAGATTAGCACTTTTAGGGTTGAAAACCGGTTAGAAAATTTTAGCGCATCTAGGGCACAGAGTTGCACTTTTAGGGGTTGGTTGTAACAGGGGTGTATTAGCGCATATAGGGTATGAAGTAGGGCTTCCGCTAGGTAGTTTAGCGCATACAGGGTTTTAGCGCTTCTAAATGATGAAATAGTGCATCCACTACATGTATTAGTGCATCCAGGGTTTTAGCACTTATATGAAAAACTTTAGCACTTATAGGGTGCACAACCGTATAAAATGAGTTTTAGCGCTTTTGAGGTAAATTGTAGTGCTTTTGAGTTTTAGTGCATCGGAGGCGCAAATTAGCGCATATGGGAAAATTTTGGCAGAATGCCATGATGAAAAATGATGGTCTACATTGCTTCCTTGGTCAATAGATAGAAAAAAAGTTTTTCCATCATGCTCATATAGAAATGATAGAAAATCTGATGATTAACTGATAACTTTGCTTCCCTGAATAGAAAACAAAGAGTAGATAACTGATAACTTTGTTTCCCAAAAATCAAAAAACAAAGAGTAAGATTTGATTGATGTGATTGATTGATTGTCTGATAACTTTGCTTCACATGAATGAAAAACAAAGAGTACATGTCTGATAAATGTGCTTTCTATGATAGAAACCAAATAGTAAATATATTTGTATTCATGACTGAAGTACAAAATGATTGGATTTTTGATAAATTTGCTCTCCTAAAAAGAAAAACAAATAGTATAATGATGATAGAGTAGATTGCTTTCGATATTCAGATAGATAGACGCAGTTGTGATTGTGTGATATGGGTCATTGATATGGGTCACTAATGAATTTGATATGGGTCAGTGAGATAGTTCACTTGATATATAGAGTACATGATATGTGTCATTGGTATGAGTCTGATTAATTGTCCTTGTGATGACCAACAATAGGAGGTTTTTGACAACCTCCAGATTAGAGAACGGTTCTTGATATGTTGGGATCAGATAGGAGAGTTGACTTCTGCAGAGGTACAATGGATAGGTTCCTGTGGACTAGGATCTTTGTTGACTATCCCACGAGGGATTCGAGTCAACAGGGGACTACTGACTGCACTGGCAGAGAGGTGGCATTCTGATCATAACACCTGTCATTTGTCGACTGGTGAGATGATCGTGACACCTGAGGATGTGTACAGGATTCTAGGGATTCTTGTGGTAGGTGCCCTTGTGGTTTATGACCACAAGGAGATAGGAGTGACTGAGGCACTGAGGAGGATCTGCGGCGACATGTCGATAGCCGGATATTGGGTGTCGTGGGTGGATTTCAGCAGATACCCAGCTTTAGTTGTTGTATTGGTTGCATTCATTAGAGGCTTCCTTGGACTGGATCATCGGTCGAAGGGATTTTCAGTTGGGTGGGGTAGGATGTTGGAGTGGATGGTGACACATCCACAGAGGTATGCCTGGGGGAGCTACATTTTGGCCCACTTGTATCATGATCTACATTAGGTTGTATACTGAGGGTTGATGAGTTTGGCCAGTGGTGTGATGCTGCTCTAGATCTGGGCATGGGAGCATATTGCAATGATGAGGCTAGAGTGTGCGAAGGCTAGGCCACCAGGCTGGCCATATGTGGAGGCGTATGTAGGTGCACTTGTCCAGCCTAAGCTGGGCAAGTTGGAGTATTGGTGACACGTATTGGATGATGTGGATGCAGTGATATGGAGGTCGTATGTAGATTGCGAGCCCTGGGACACAGATCATTTGGAGATGCCCTTTGTCTGCATACCCCAGTATCTGATAAGACGAACGCCATTCATTATTGAGAGATTTTTGGCCTTGCGGGTTCAGAGATAGTATAGATTCAAGCAAGGGATGCCATAGGGCATTGCTCATTATGGGTGGCGCTAGGATGATCCTGGATGGGGCTGATGTATTACATACCAGGTGGCCTATACAGAGTACACTAGCTTGCAACTAGAGGTATGGGCGTACAAGCCGGAGGTTATAGATGCAAGCATGTCAGATGAGTACTTAGTGTACTTCCACACTCATCGCTTCCCTCGATTTACCTGTCCCAATGAGCCAGGGCCGATTGTAGTGGTACAGTAGCCAGGGGTGGATAGGCAGGAGGATGTGGCCGGTGGAGAGCAGGCGGTGGGTGGAGGAGAGGAAGGAGAGGAGAGTAGTAGAGACGAGGAGGAGGGTGGCAAGGATGATGACAGTTCAAATGGTGGGGATGATGGAGGAGATGGTGGACAGAGGTAGAGAGGGTAGTGAGGCAGAGATTTGACAGCCTGGCTAGTGCGCAGATTATATGGAGGCTCAGATCTGGTGGTAGACCACGGACCGTTATCAAGGTGTCCTCCTCATCTCAGCAGGCATAGATAGACACGCTGCAAGCCTAGGTGCAGGCTGTGCAGGGTCAGCTCGATCAGGCTTAGGGTTTGATAGTGCAGTTATAAGCGCAACTTACATAGGCACAGGCTCAGGCTCAGGTTCCAGTACCGGCACAGATAGTGTAGCCTGCCCTAGACCCACAGATAGCCTAGCTTATCACCAAGAGGGATACTTTGAGATGGAGGGCAGTGGAGGCCGAGGGTGTTGCTCAGAGGCTAATGGGCACTGTAAAGAGTGCATCCTTGCGAGATGCTATCATTGAGGGCATGGAGATGGCAAGGGAGGCCGAGTATTATCATGTCAGATATGAGGAGTTGTGTCCTCCTGAGCACAGAGAGCCATTTCCATGGTCTCGCAGCAGGACCAGGAGCAGGTCGCGGACAACTACATAGAGCATGGGGGTTATTGGGCCTCGACGAGATCCAGATGCAGGTACTAGTGGCAGACCACCTCCCTCCAGACCAGCTTCATCAGGGGCATCGACCAGCTGATGCAGACATATGTATATCATTTTTGGAGCATTTATATTGATTTTTGATCGTATTTTATGTATCTCTCTTTGGACATTTCAGTTTCATTGGACATTTGTATTATTTATGATGAGCGATGATATGCAGCGGCAATGATTTTTTTTTTTGATGATATGATGTGCATTCATGAGATGGTTATGTGATATGCATTTATTTCTATATGTGATGGGTTTTGATATGCATTTGAATGATTTGATGACTAACATGATATGTAGGATGATTTGATATGATGTGTTTATGTTGATGATAAAAAATGATTGATGATGCGTACTAATGATGTCATGGAGGTGGATGACTTATGATGTGATTATGAAAATATGCCATGGGATATTTGATATGTTTTATGAAAAATGTTGTTTGGAAAATGATATGAAAATGAATGTATGGAATGTTTGTTTTTGGATTTTCAAATGTAAGTAAATAATGATAATATGATGGAAAATGAATGTTGTGCTTTTGATATGCATTATGAATTTGTACTATGAATTGATATGAAAAATGATAGGATGATATGGTATGATATGACTGTAATGTGACAAATGATGAATGATATGAATAACAACATGAAGTGAAATGATGAGATGTATGTGTGCGAACCCTTTTCCTAGTACCTATAAAAAAACATGAATAAGTGAGTTAGACAAGGAATTACAAGCTAAAAGAAGGTTTCCCCATGAAATCCATTTACAAATCAAACTAGGAATGAAAATATTGAAGAACACAATGCAAATGACAAAAATAAGATAAAATCCTAATTTAAATAGCAAACACTTGATCCCATGGGGGAATTGGTGCCAATTTGATGTGAAAATTGACCCTTTCCCAATCCCTAAGATGCAAGCTTCGAATGTTGAAGAGATTTGATTCAGTTTTGATGAAGAAATGGTGAGAGCTCCAAACCAAAATCTGCAATAACCTAGCTAAGAACTCAAGATTGATGAATGGAAATGGCTAAGTATTTTAGCATGGTAACTTTGCTTGAGTTGTGGATGATGAAATGAGGAGAGGAACTCTTCATTTATAGGATTTCAAGATGGATGAATGCCCAAATTTGAGCAATGTGGGACTAACATTCATCTAATGATATGGTGCCACTTGTCAAGCTATGAATGGATGATGGTTGTACAAGATTTGGGGTTTGTGCCAATAAATGCCAATATTTGAAATTCAAATTTGTTGAAATGACATGTAAGGGGGAAGGGAAAATGCAATAAATGCCACTTGGCTCAAGGCAAAGGACATGTAAGAGGTTTTAAATGCCTTGTTGGATGTACATGTTGACTTGGGATTTTTGAATTCAAATTGAGAGAATATTCCAAAAGATGCCTTGTGAGGAAAATAGAGATTTAATAAAATGAATTAAATCTATTTTCATGTGCAACTTGCATTATCTAGAGGATGTGACATGAGATCAGATTAAATTAATCAAGGGTTAATTAATTTAACAGGAGATTAGATGATGTGACTTATTTGACTTAGATTTATGGATTTATTTAAATCAGATAAGAGAGGAATATGATAAGAGGCTAATTAAGTAAATATTTTGATTTATTTAATTAAAAGGGATGGTGTTAGATTAAATCAAATAAGGTTTTAATTTATTTAATTTAATGGATAAACTTTAGAGATTTAATCAAATAAATTGATTATTTAATTAAATAGGGATAATTAGATCGGATGGATTGATTTAATTAACAAAAGAGATTGACTTAACTAGATAAAATGATTTATTTAATTAAGGGACGAATATTGATGAATTTAATCAGATAGGGGGATTTGATTAAATGGTTAGACCGATGAATGATTTAGGAAGAAACGATGTTAGTAATTCAGGATTGAATGCACGATGTCAATCAATATATTTTCGATGTCTACATTTTGCCCCTCTTTGAAGCAATGCACTCGTTGTGTTGGTTCAAAGAATAAACGATCTCAATCAAAGCCAAGAATTTTGATATTAAAAACTTGCCCCACTGCTGCATGGCGAGAGAAAACATGCCATTATAATACCCCCTCGAGAGATCAGACAAAAATTTCAATTTTTTGAGTGATCTCACGAAAAAAGGTAACAAGGTGCCCGACAGGTCTAAAAGGGGTCTGGGAGGCTAAAAACATGTCTAAATGCAATAAAACAATGAAAAACAAGCCTCAAACAAACAAAAACGGGTTTAGGGGTCCAAAACCCTAGCAGGACAGCCCTAGAGGGTCAAAAAACCCAACTTTTAGGCTTTAAAAGGGGCTCGAGGGGTCACTTTCAAGTCATTTTCACACACTTCTGCTAGAAAACCTTGAGATTCGAGCTCTGACCTCCTGATGATATGGTGCAACAACAGCTTTCTCTACACATTTCGGACCGAGTTCGGACCTACCAGCGGCCACCTAGCATCGGTGCCACGGTATGTGATCCCTACCTTAGCTTAATTTTTTCATTTTAATGCATTTATTATGTGTTTTATGATGAGCTCGCCTCCAACAACGCTATTATAGCACTGCTCGATGTTCAAAGTGCACCGCTTTTAGCCTCTTTGAATTGCAGCGGTGCAATTTGGAGTTTAGAAACTTTGCCACTGGGCTCGGGCTTAGCTCGGACTCGGTGGGCCAGTTTGGACAAAGTGCGCCGCAGCGGCGCCCTTTTCGTGAAAATTGCGACGCTGGAGAGCAAACTGTGCTGCGGCGGCTCTATTTAGCTAAATTTCGGGTCCAACGTCAAAGTTTGAGGAAACTCAAACTGTGACGCCTTCACAAACTGCACCGCTGCAAACAAGCCTGGAGTGTTAGGTCAAATTTTTTTTTAACACGCTGACTTTCCTTGATGCAAGACAGGCCTAGGGAGCTCTATTCTCAAGAGCACCGGTAATGGGATTTGGCGAGCATTTTACAAGATCTTAGTGGCAGGGACCAGGATCAGCTGGGAGTTGTAGGACTATGGCACATTGCATACGCAGCACTTGTGCGCACACACCTTGGGAGGTTGTCGGCTCTAGCTGAGAGATGGCATAGCGAGACATCGTCATTTCATCTTCCCACTGGTGAGGTGACCATCACATTGGAGGACGTCTGGCGCATACTACAATTGCCCATTCATGGCCGACAGGTGATCCATGACATGGAGGAGGGACATGAGTGTTGCATTCGAGTCCTCGCCACCCGAGACATTATTTACTATGAGGGGCAGATCGAGCTAGAGCGGTACAGGGTTATCGCACCTCCCTTCTGCTGGGCAGTTGTAGCGATCATTTTGGGTTTGGTTTCCCCAGACCAATGAGGGCGGTATTTCAGTCCTGGCTAGGGTTACTGTTGGGAGAGGATGGTCTGGGACAAGCTGGTTCGGTTTGCATGGGGGCCTGTACTTTTGGATTCACTCTATAGGGACCTGCATTAGTATGTGTATGCGGATGGTAGAGCGATGGGAGTCGGCATGACCTTGCTGCATGTTTGGGCGTGGGAGCACATTTCTATGCTACGTCCACGGGTTGTTCCGGTTCCGATGGGGCATAGAATGCCCTAGTGGAACGATATAGAGGGGGTGTGTCATTCACACACACTGGTGAGCATGGGATCCCCTACTAGAGGTGGGTCCTAGACGAGATGCTCATTTTTACTTGGCGTTCGTACCTTGGTCAGCTCGAATGGGCTGACGATGCAGATCAACTCTTCTACTACCGCCAGGATCGATACATGCAGGGGCGGGAGCACACCGTGATAGAGTGATACCTTCCAAGGCGCATGCAGCGTCAGTTTAGAGAGTTGTAGGATTGACCAGATGACGGTTATGTAGTCGTCTTTGCACGTAGTATGACACAGGTGGCATGGGGGCCTGGCATTCTGACCATGGAGGCGATTGACAAATTTTGGTAGCTAGTAGCCCGACTGTGGGCTTATGATCAGGGATTGGTAGATCTAGGTACTACACAGGCATTCAGATATTAGTTTAGACTGCCCCTGCGGTTGACCATTCTAGGTGAGGATCTAGAGGCACATAGGGTTAGAGGTAGGGGGAGAGGATGAGAACGAGGACCCAGGGTCGCGATTCGGCAGGATCCACCAGGGGTGCCCCTAGTTCCGCCAATTCAGGGAGATGTCCCCCTGTAGGACTAGCAGCAAGATTTGCCAGTCCCACCACCACGAGCTGAGGGTGAGGGTCAGGTTCATGCGTAGCCATGGGCACAGCCGGCAAGGTAGGAAGACGCATGGGATACCTTGATTCTACAGTTACAGACACAGGTTCATGCAATGATAACTGAGAGGGACTAGGCACGGGCTAAGAGGGAGCAGCTCAAAGCAGAGAGGGATCAGGCAGTGCAGCAGTGACAGGCCACAGAGCTACAGGAAGCCACTGAGCTAAGCCGCCAATAATAGATTGAGAGAATGACAGCCTCCGCCTCCCAGGGTATAGTGTCAGTACAATCCTACAGGGATGTCGTTCGAGAGGCAGAGTACTACCACCAGGCTTACCACGACACTGTACCTAGAGCAGATTGGGTTCCCGAGTACTTAGAGCGGGCCAGCTAGAGACCACTAGAGGGTCACAGTGACAGGGGCGAGGGTAGCATTCACAGAGATCGAGCGTGATCCAGATGATACACACTTTTGTGCCTTATGGGCTCATTTTTGATAGCCCGATGGGCATTTTTTACTGATTGAAAAATATGTACAGTGATCTGATTATTCTTTGTACTATGACAGTTGATGATATGATATATATATATGAGCCGATTTTGATGCAATGTAATGTGTTCTTTTATTTATGCATGGATGATTTATTTCTATATGCTCTGTAATGATGTTCTATGGATGCATTTATTTCTAATGATGTTTATGCCATGATTATGACTAACAGATCTATATTATGCTAACCTATGATATGATGTGCAATGATGATGTTATCTATATGATGGTTTACTTTACGCCAATGCAATATGTGATATATGATATGATCTATCGTATACATGATGATGTGTGAAAATTCTTAATTATGAGATGATTTATGGATGGATGTGATGCAATGATGTGTTAATGCAACGTGATATACTGATGTGTAATGTGAATGAAATCGATGATATGATGTTATGCAAGTATGTATGCCTAATGAATTAAATGCTTATATACCTATTGCTTATGATTATGCATAAATGGTTATGGAATGTTTTTGTAGATGCTATATGATGATTTAGATGGAAATACGAAATGTTTATGAAGTGCAAATGCAATGTTTATGACATGATTGATATAATGCCATGAGATGCAATGTAATGGGTGAAATGCGATGATATGGATGCACCTGTTAATATGATGATGAGAGTGTGATGTTTCCTATTTGATATGCTTATGCAATATGCTAATGATTTGTGGATGCAGGATCAATGATGATGATGGTAATGATGATCAACTGTCATAGTACCTTGTTAGCGTGTTTAGTAAGAAAAGAAGTCATTTCAACAAGACGCACGATGACACAAATGCAGATGATGGTGATAATGATGATGATGATTACTTGCCAAGGAATTGGGATTTTCAAAGGGCCAATTTTTTTTATGTTTGATAACACATGTGGTACGATGCATCAAGGTATAGAAAACCAGGATGGCATGGTACTTAGTGTGATGGACTTTGACTCAACAAACAGATAGGAGTATTCTTGTTCACACCTAACATACGAAAACTTTGCTAGGATGCACTTCAGAAGTTTTAGACACCTCAGACCAAAACACAGAAAGATAAACCTATCCCTGTAATAGTCAACAAGTTGCCCTAGACTTCTTTCGCATATACCTAACAAAGCAAGTATTCGCCGAGGTTATATTTCAAGAACGTCCAACAAGCACGGCAAACAAAAGATAATGATCATTGCCCCATTCCTATTTCTCTAAATCCTCTGTTTTGGGATATCATCGAGACATCCTTGGAATGAGAGCAATAAGATAAATCCAAAGATAAAGACCAAGTAAACAAACAAACTAATGCTCTTCAATACTGCTAATGGAAAAAGGATGTGTTTTGTAGGATGATAACCGAAACTTATTGCCAAAAGATAATTCCCATTGTAGGAAGATTCATCCTAGGACATGTTAGTGGATGGTGGCACGTCATTTCGTTTATAAGGGATGATTGATATGGGACCAATTCAGATGATGAGTTACCAATACAAAGAGATAACCAGCTTGCTTACGTACCGTCTTAGACTTTTGACTTGACATTTTGAGTTCTACCTTTAAATGTGCTAGACTTGTTTCTAATTGTTTCACCAAAGGTTGATGATGATGATCAATTTATTATGAGTGGTGTTTATTGCGGGTGCAAACGAGATGAGATGGATGGATTTTTCTCAAATATTTGGATGTTTTTGATATTTTGAAATATTTTGAGGCTATTTTTGGTGTTTCCGGGATTTTACAAATGTTTTGATTTTTTATTTTTGCAATTTTTTTGGGGTTTTCTAAAATTTTTACCAAGAGACTAACCTAAAGACCTATCCTAGGGGTCTCGAGGGTTGATGGAAGATGAGTCTTGCCTACGTTATATAGCAGAGACCACGTAGTTCGACTGACGACTCGACCGATTTACAAATGATGATATACATGATGAAATGTCAGTTTATTATGACAGACTCTTATAGGACTGACCTAAATGTCTCTGGGGATGATCAAAGATCAACCTTGCCTACGTTCAAGCTAGAGACGACGTAGTTTGACAAGACGACCTTGTTTTTGGCTTTTTGAATGACTTTTTGACTTGTTTTTGGATTTTGATATGTTTTGAATGTTTTTGGATTTTCTGATGTTTTTGAATTTTGGATTTTCTGATGTTTTTGGATTTTCTAATTTTTTGATGTTTTTGAATTTTTTGATTTTCTGATGTTTTTTGATTTTTTGATTTTCTGATGTTTTTGGATTTTCTTATTTTGAGGACTTTAAGACCATACACGAATCCGATCTGATGAGAATGTGCCCCCAGTGTGATGCAATAGACTACTCTGATAAAGGCAGGGCAAATTGACCTTGAGGATGAGCCGAGTAGTACTAGGAGGGATCATGATACGAATGTAGGACCAAGCTATGGTGTGAATGCGAGTGGATGTGTGATGGATGGAGACTTGAATGCGATGGATGATGGAAGAAAAATGGATGGATGATGCAGATCAAGCCATAAAGATCCTGGTAGATGGAAAGTGCTTATTTACACAAGGCGCCTATTTGCTAGGTTTTCACCAAGGTACTTGCCCAAAGTGCCACCAAAGTGGTTTTCACTAGAGGATGATTTTTCTCTTTACTATTTTGATTTTGATTTTTTTGTCATCACCAAGACGCCTGTTTTCCAGGTTTTGCTGAAGTAACCATTTTTTCAGGACTTTTTCTATTTTTTTGGATTTTTGGTTTTATACCTTGAAGGAATTAGGCATAACACTTTTTTAGATGGGAGCTATTTATTAGCTCTTGTAGAGGTTCCCCTTCGGGTGCTGATAGCTATATGCCCCTGATTTATAGCTTGCTTTGACAATGAAAGGCCCTAACCAATTGGGTTCGAACTTGCCTTTGCTACTGGGATTCGGGACATTCTTCTTATTTTCTTTTAAGACCAATTCTCTGACTTGGAAAGTCCTGCTTTTGATCTTCTTGTTGTAGCTTCGTTTGAGTCTATTTTGATAGACTTGCAAATGATTTAAAGCATCTATGTGTTTCTCATCTAGTAACTCCAGCTCATTTAGTCTTGATACTTGATAGTCCTCATCAGTGATGAGATTTTGCAATGATATTCTAAGGGATGGGAGCTCGATCTCAATGGGGAGGATGACTTCTAATCCATAGACCAAGGAGAAGGGGGTGGCGCCGGTGGGTGTGTGGATGCTGGTTCGATAAACCCAAAGGGTGGGATTAAGCTGCAGATGCCAGTCACAACCTGCGCCATTGACTATTTTCTTGAGGATTTTCAGGATGGTTTTGTTCGTGGTTTCTGCTTGGCCATTGCCATGGGGATAGTATGGGGTGGAGAAGCGATGTTGGATTTTGAATTTCTCACACAAGTCACGAACCTCCTGTTCTTGAAGGGTGTTCCATTAGCTGAAATAATGGCTTGTGGGACACCGTAATGACAGATGAGATAGTTTAGGAAAAATTTTGAGATCTGCTTCCTAGTGATATACGTCATGGGTATGGCTTCCACCCACTTTGTGAAGTACTCAGTTGCAGTGATAATGAATTTATGGCCATTGGATGAGGTGGGTGTGATTTTTCCAATGAAATCGAGTCCCCACTGCAAGAAGGGCCATGGTGTGATTATAGGATGAAGCTCTTGAGCTGGAGCATGGATGAGGTCCCCATGCTGCTGACATTGTAAACACCTTTTAGCATGATCATGTGCTTCTCTTTCCATCGTGGGCCAATAATACCCCATCCTCAGTAGTTTCTTGGCGATGCTCATTCCACTCGAGTGTGAGCCACAAATACCGTTATGAACCTTGGTTAGAGCGGTTAATGCCTCCTCAGCATTTAGATAGCATAACAAGGTACCTTTTATGCTTCTACGGTATAAGGTATCACCTAGGATGACAAATCTAGATGCCTTTTTTATAAAGGTTCATTTTAGGCTTGATGGTAGGTCAACGGGTATGACTCCTGTGCGAAGATATGTGTAAATGTCATGGTACCAAGGATCACCTAGACCAACGATTTCAACACTAATTTTGATTCTGGAACCTCGAATGCAGGAACGAGAAGCTGCTCAATCAGAAATTCATATCTTCGAACATTGTTGGGGATATTTAGCAAGGATCCCATTGTAGCCATGGCGTGTGCTGCTCTGTTGTTTATTCTAGGAATCTACTCAAATGTTATTTCAATGAAAGATTCTTTGAGATTCTCCACCAATTTCTTGTATGGAGTGAGCTTATCATCCTTGGTCTAATATTCATTATTGACTTGATTTATGATTAACTGTGAATCTTCGTAGACCTTAAGAGCTATGATATTCCATTGCACTGCTATCCTGAGACCTATAGTCAAAGCCTCGTATTCTGTGATGTTGTTAGTACAAGGAAATGCTAGTTTGTATGACCTTGGTATGCAGTCCCCTTGTGGAGTGATGAAGAAGACACCAGCTCCTGATCTGTGTTGTGTATATGAGCCATTGAAGTATAGTTTCCAGCGATAAGCAACATTGAGGTTAAAAATAGACTCATCTGGAAACTCTGAGACAAGGGGATTCTCAGAATACATAGGTGCTTCTACTAGTTGGTCTGCAATAACTTGACCCTTGATGGCTTTTCTTTCCACATACTCGATGTCATATTCTGATAATATCATGACCCATTTTTCCATTCTGCCTATGAGCATTGCCTTTGATAGGAGATACTTGAGGGGATCAATTTTGGCAATAAGCTTTATCTTGTGTGCCAACATGTAATGTCTAAAATTTTGGGATGCAAACACTACTGCGAGGAAAGCTTTCTCGATGAATGAGTAATTTAGCTCATGACCGACCATTGTCTTACTGATATAGTAGATAGCCCTCTTTGTTCTATTTTCATCATGCTGAGCTAAGAGAGCTCCAAGGGCTGCTGTTGTTGCTAATACATATAAGATTAATGGCTTTCATGGGATAGGTGGTATTAAGACTGGCAGTGTCAGTAGATATTCCTTGATTTTGTTGAATGCATCTTCGCATTTTGTGTCCCATTTGTACGCTACCCCCTTATGGAGTAGGTGAGAATATGGATTTTGCTTGTCTACCAGTTGTGCTATGAACCTTCTAATGGATTGGAGCTTGCCTTGGAGACCCCTTAGTTGTTTTAATGTCTTTGGTGCTTCCATCTGAAGGATTTCCTTCACTTTTGCTGGATCCACCTCAATACCCCTCATGGAGACCATGTATCCTAGCAATTTACTTGATTGTACACCGAAGACGCACTTCTTGGGATTTAGTCTTACATTGTATTCTTCCAATCTGTCAAAGATAGCACTTATAGCACTTAGGGTTGCTATATGATCTTGTCTTTTTCTTGACTTAGCTAGAATGTCGTCCACATAGTCTTCAACTGTTTTGTGAATCATGTCGTAGAAGATCAATGTCATGGCCCTTTGATATGTTGCTCCTGCATTCTTTAGGTCGAATGGCATCATGTTCCAGTAGTAGGTCCCCCATGGATAAGTGAAAGCAGTCTTATGTTGATCTTCTTTTGTTGTCATGATCTGATTGTATCCTAAAAATTCATCCATTAGTGATAGCATCTCATGTCCTACTGTCATGTCTACTATCATGTCGATGTTGGGAAGTGGGAAATCATCCTTTGGACATGCTTTGTTCAAATCTCTAAAATCCATATAGATTTTGATGGCTCCATCAGGCTTTGAAACAGGTACCATATTTGACACCCATTCTGGATAATCAATTGGTCAGATGAATCCTGCATCTAAGAACTTTTTGAGCTCCATTTTGACCAATAAGGCTATTTGAGGATGCATCTTTCGAAGCTTTTATTTGACCGGTTTTTCTTTTGGATACACTGCTAAATGATGGACCAATATTTTTGGATCAAGTCCTAGCATGTCAGCATTACTCCATGTGAAGTTTATTTGCCTTTCCCTTAGGAATGTTGTGTCATGCCCAGTAATTTTCGCTAGAAAACCAAACCAATTTTTTTTTTAGAACTGTCATGACCAAAAGATTTACACATATAGACAAAAACACAACCAACCTTTTTGTGTTTAATTGCTCAATGACAACATCTAGCACATATGCATTGTAGGATAACATTAATTCCTAATGATATTGCTTGAGAAAATCATCATCGACATGCCATTAAAGAGGGGGAAACAAAAAAGCAAGAGTGGGTGGATGAATTCCCATTTCAAACACCCTTGAATGACTAGAAATCCTATGTGAGGTATAAGTGTCTAGGTTAAAAAAAAACACCACAAAACTTCTTGATTTGATACTGATATAATGCAGATGCTAAATTTATTTTTTTTATTTTTTTGAGAGAAAATAAAATGCTTCACAAGGTAAATAAATTATCATGAGGTCATCCTTTAGGTCGTGAATCTAAGATGTTAAGCTAAGTAGAACGATTGTTGAGAGATAGATTTTTCCCTCACCTATACATCCTTTATTTGTAGTGAATAATATACTACTTTAATCTAACATAAGACCATGATTCCATAATAATTACATTATTTCTATGATATTTCCTATGAATGATTGCCTTTGTTAAGTATGGATGCAATGATCTAGTCAAAAATTTCATCTTAGTTCAAACTTAAATTACATTCCTTAAAAAAAAGTGAATCAATTTAATATAATAAATTTATACTATATAAAAAATATGCATGCTCATAATTATAAACCTATTAACAACGAAATCTAAAATAATTAATTTATAAACAAAATAATTAACATTCTTAATTAATTCATTTAAAACTTCTAACTTACACATGAGTAGAGAGATCTTATATTTTTAAATTACTAAATTCCTTTTTTAAGCATTATAATTCAAAATAAATTCTCATCTTAAAAGAAATAAATTGAAGTTAAAAAAAAAGAGTATTAGGAATATTCCTCTCTTAGAACTTACATGCCTAACTTTTATCCTTTCAACCTTATCTCTCGTATTCTCTTAAAATAAAATATGGAAACCTAAATTATTATTTATTGAGCGCCCCCTTTACCTTTTAATTTAATTTTTTTTTGTCTTCTTATTTTCTTCACCTCCATGCCTCTACAAAGGAAGTGAGATATGACCATGCAAAGCAGATTTGAACAGAGCAAGGAAACTTGACGCCACAAGTAGATTGGAATCACAGTAACAGAATGAGCATGTGAAATTGTTTTATTGTATTTGTTTATTTTGTTATTCTCTTTCGAGGATTTTTATTTTTATTTTATTTTATTTTAGTTTTTCCTTTCAAGTATAGAAGACCAGCTTAATGGGAGGCAAGACCAAACCCATTTCGTCGCCCTAGACAATAATGTTTTGATCGGCTGCAGTCACATCCAAGATAGCACTGTAACTTTTAGATAATTAAATTTCTTCTATTTTATCTTTCTCCTGCCAGGCTTGAGTTTAGGATTTCTTAGATAAGGAAGGCTCAACGTTGAAACTTCCCTTATTGATGAGCATTTAATAACAACCCGGATACCATGCGTGTTGCAAAAATTCTACAGAGCATTAAATTGTGAAAAGCTTCACTGTAGGAAATGTATAGAGGTGGATTTACTTAGGCCAACAACCAAAATCTCTCACACATCGGAGGCAGATTGAATGGATAGTTTAGTCACCATATTAATTGCATTGCATGTTTCGATGGCATGTACCTTGGTGAGATATCCTCACCCTCCTACCATTAAATTCCTAGATATGAATGACTGTCATACGATGACTCAACATTTACTCCAGCAAAGTGCTATGAGGAAAGTGACTTAGGACTGGGATGGGTGAGACAAGGACGGTTTTTTTATTGCATAGAATTGATGTGTGGGGGTGAAATCCATATCTGCTACCAGTAAAAATATTGTACTGACTACTACGACTTTAATTTCCATATTTCCTGTAGCATACAACTCAATGACAAGACTTCTATCTGTATCTATGTTATTGCACGGAAGGTGGTGGGGAGTCTTTACCTTTGTCGTAGCCTTTGCACAATTAACTATGGGGAAAGTTATCGTCCAGCCTTTGTCGTGCCTGCTCATGCATGTTTGGTGGGATTTTCCAGTGGGTGTTAAATGCTAAATCTTCACAACCTCAAGCCGAACAGTCACTATAAACTTATCTACATTCTTTGCTTCATTTATGAGTTTCAAGATTGGTAAGTAGGTTAGGTTTGAGCAATTTCAAACAATACACCTGCCAAAGGTGAGTGATCATAGCCGACACTCCTACAATAGGGCATAGAGGCCATCGATACAAAACAAACATCAATTTAATGCTACTAGTTTTTGAATGGTTTTCTTGCCAAAGGAAAAGCTTGCAGACCAGGAAATTTATGTTCAATGAATTTCAACAAGAAATTACCATTACCTATCTATGACAAATTTGTTGTTACTGTAGGCGTGGTGAAAGCATTATTATAGTTATACTCTTTTCTTTTATGTTCTCTAAATCAAATGTCGATTCATTAAATGCAGAATGGTGAAGCAATAATGCATGTTTGTTCCTGTTATCCTTGTTTGGTTTTGAAAGTATTATCTGCTTCCTTCCTTCTCACAGATTTATAAGCTATCTTCACTTCCCAGAATTGTTATCAGGTATCCACTTACACTAATTTTAGGGCTGCATAGATTTTTTTTTCTTTAATAACAGGTTGTTCTTCCTTTTTTTAAATCCTATTCAACATTGAATTCAAGACATCTGAATACCAATATAGAGTAATTATATTGTTAAGGATATTGCTCAAATTTCATTTTAGTGCTTTTATTTTTTTGGTTTTCTCAGTACTTAAGTGGTGTATCTAATTGATGTTTTCAAGACATGGCAGGTTGAGGAGAGTGGGAGATTCCCATTTATGAAGGACCCGATCAACCCCAGAAGTCGTGGCCTCCATAGAAGTTACTATAGCTCTCTTGGAAGAGACGTGGCTGTAGAGCTTCTCTTCTACACTTTACCCCCTGCCGTCATCGGCGTCCTTCCTACCTGCGTTCGAATGGTTTGGGCATCCATCGAATCATAATTGGATAGAGATTCTTCTCAGCTGCGAGTTCCATTTAGAGACCCATTAGAAAATAGAGGGATTTGTTTCATCCCCATGGAAAGTGAATTTCCAGCCGTTAGAATTTAGATCCGTTCATTTATTGCCAAGACTTAAGTTCTCATAATTAAATGAGTTTCAATCTGTTGGTCAAGTAGGTGAGATAGGTAGGTTGGTGCGGTGGTTACTCCCAGCACGTCACTCCACCAGATGTTTAACTCTTACTCTTGTTTATTGTATTTATTTTCTTGTTTCTTATTTATATACATACATCATATTAATGCAAGACAAATTGAATACAACATTTGTGGTATAAAACTATATTGTGTTTTCTGTTAGGTAAAGATGAGATAGACGCATTTGACCTGTACATTCTAACATAGTTTTTTTTAATCCTCCCACTGAGTTTAGCTTTTATCCTTTTTCAAAAGAAACTTAAAGGTTGGCTCACTAGATTGCTAATTTTCCCTATAACTTAGAAATTTATTCAATCGTCAATAATTTTTTGATGTGACTTTTCTAACTCAATTTTCATTATAAAATTTAATAAACTTTGTTTTATTACAATACTAAAATGAGTACCTTCATTCCTTCATGTTACAATCTTAGCTATATATATTACCAACATTTCATTCTTCTATAATACCTTCAAAATGATAAACATGAGAACCTCAATCCCTTTTTTTTCGTTTCCTTTATTCTTTCATAACAAAAGGGTTTCAACCTCCATTATAAAAAATGCATTTCATAAGTAAAAGTATTTAGTACAAGCATTCAAGATTTTCATTTTCAAGATTCCTTACAATACACTAAACTTTCATTATCACCCACTATTTTAAAATGAAACAGATACCATACCAAAGAATGCACTTGCTCTTTTCTCATTTCCTTTCATGTTACAACAAAAAATAATTCTATGTACTACATCTTATTGTAAGAGTACATTGATCGACACACAACTGAATAAGGCTTGCTCTCCACCCTGCCGTAATGGTGTCATGGAGCCTCGTGGGCTCTAGCCATACCCCCGAGCAAGAAATTTATTAACCCCAAGATGATAACTGGAGTCTTCTCAAGATTTTACAAAAGAGTAACAGATAACATAACATCTAAGTTCTCCACTCACCATGCTCAATGAATATCCCTACAAACATACTATCTTCTTACAACAATTAATCAATGAGAAATGAAAAGAAAAGGGAAAAACTTATCTCTTTTCATTAGATGAGAAGTTGGACTCTTCTACCCTTCTTGCCTCTCCAACCAAGCCATCTTGCTCACTCTCCTTCTTATCCTTCTCTCTATCTCAACTATAGTTCTCCATAAGGAGAAGTGGGTAACAACCTCCTCTTCCTTCCTCTCTAAGATATATAGGATTTTCAACTTGCAACTCTTGGATGGGGATGTGTGGAGTGTCCTCTTTTTTTTTTCCATAAATGAGGGTCCTTCCCTTATTAAAGAAGATACATGCACTTGGACAATCCCTCAATCTTTCCATCACATCCTCTCTTCAAAACTCGCCACTCTCCATAATGAGGACTTTTCAGGGGTCAAATCATGTCCTAGGGGCACTATTGCATGCCTATTTGACCCCTACCACTATGGTATAGACCCTAGAGGGTTTAGTTTTGCATCCCAACCAAGAAAATTGACCAACAATCCTCTTTAAAGACCCATTTAAGGATCTACCCGAATTTCAAATTGGATAATGGTTTCTAAACCTTATCCCCCAACTTACAACTCTCTTGACAAAAAAAATAAAATAAACTCTCTAAACCCAAAATATAAATCATCTCTTTTATATCAACCCGGACCACCTTACTCATCAACTTGTTAACTTTATATCCTTCTAAGCCTCAAAAGAGGGTCAAATTCATCACCTCAAGCAGATGTCTTTTGATCTACTCAATGGTCTTCCCTTCTCATACTAACTCTTCCTTTCCTACACATTGCCAATGAAATCGTAAGAAACAATTATATACCACATTAATCTAATAGTTGAAATAAGATTTAATTTTAAAACCATTTCATTTATAATCTCAACTCATATTCATAATTTATAATTTCTAACCCCTTCAGGGTAGCATAAGTAAAATGTCAAAATGAAACACAAGAAAATGATCAAATAATCATAATATTTGTCATCTACAATACATCTTACCATCTATTTAGGAATACATAAAACATATTAGAGATTTACTAATCAAATACAAGGTAGGGCCTTACATGCTGGTAGGAGCTCTTTCTCTTCTAATAATAGTGATTCTACATAGAATGTGATATGCGGGGCCTCCTCTGTTCCTAGGTTGACTGGATTGCACTTTTCAACCAAGACTGCTGACTTCTCTTGATGAATAGCTCTTAGAGGAAGATTGAATCCTTCATCCTCAAGCACCTCAAAGAGGTTTTCACCGTTGGATACGTCCTTTATTTTTTCTTTTCTTTTTTGGAGAGTGCCACAATGTGGTTTTCACTCAAGGACTTGGATATGATTCTTAGTTTCTCACTTTTGCGACTGAAGGATTCAATCATTTCCCCATAATAGGCGTGTGTGTCCAACTCTATTATGAAGCTTGCTTTGTGATCTCCATCTAGAATGTTATCCCTCAAACCCATGAATTATGAGAGCGCCTCATCATTTTCGAATGTATCGAGAACTGGTGGTCCTCATTGGTCATAGTCGATCAGTTGGGGGTACACTAAATGAATATCATGATTTTGACTATCTGGTTCAAAGGATATGGTACTAATCATACACAGGGTGGTATCTTTGAATAGCCTAGGTAGATTAGTCAAGGTATCTTTGTCATCGCTACTAATGTAGGGCTCAGTTATAAAATTATGCGTGTCTCTCTCTGTGACTATTGGTGAATGTATTTGCACTAGCACTGGCTGAGGAGAAATATTAACCATTCTAACCAGAGGACTTCGGCCACGTATGGTTATTCTCAGAGTGGCACATCCACGACCAAGATTTGTTATGGGTCATGTCTCTGGCATGATAGGTATTATGAGCCCATTGTCATTTTGTCCTAGTCTTTGATTTCGGTCGTAACCCATTGCAAGCATCATGTGTAGGCCCTTGCTTCTTTCATCCATTGGTAAATTAGCTGCCGGTCTTTCATCTTGATATAACATATTTGATAGATCTGCTTCAATAACCTCATGGCCAAGGTTTCCCCATATTGTGAATTCGGGATAGTTTTTAGCATAGGTTTATGATGTGGAAGCTTGATTTTCTTGCGGATGTCCCCGTGATCTAGGAGATTGTGGTAACTCTCCTATAACAAAAGCATTTTTAGGGAGTTTGTAGCTTCCACAACCATCCTCCTGGATGATGAGCTTGATATTGGAGATGGTGGGGATGGCGAGGATGGTGGGTGTCTCTGTCGCGAAAGCAGATGTGAGGGTGGTGGGATCAATGTATGATGTGGATGGGCCCTCATCATTTTTTGGCACTTGGGGTATTTTGTAATATTTGGCTTCAAGATTCTTGCAGTATGAGAACGGTTCAGGGTCTCCATGGACAGTAACTTCTTGTCCATTATGTGTAAATTTCACACATTGGTGGAAGGTTGATGCTACGGATTTCATCGTATGGATCCGTGGACAGCCTAGGAGGATATTGTATGGTAATTTGAGATCCAAGACCTGACATGTGGTTTCCATGAGTGTTGGCCCTACTTGAATAGGGAGTTTAGTCATGCCCTGAGACAATCTTTCTTGGTCATTATATGCTCGTATCATGATGCCCTTTCCTTTGTCTATGGAATCTTCTGATATTTTCAACTATTTTATGAGGCTTAAGGAGCATATGTTCAAACCTACACCTCCATCCACCAAGACCCTTTTGATTTTTCTCTTGTTTACAATGGCTTCCAAGTGAAGTGCACGATTGTGAGATGGTTGGGTAGGGAAATCTTGGTCAGAGAATGTAAGGAGATTGGGCGTTATGATATTTTCGACCATAGCTTGGAATTGGTCTGCATCGAGATTTGCGCGGATAGTGGATGAGGCTAATGCTTCCTCAAGGATCTTTTTATGCACTGGTGAGATTTTTAACAACTCCATGATGGAGATGTGTGCTGGCGTTCTCTTGAGTTTCTCTACAGCATTGTAGGTATGCAGAACGGATCTAGATGAAGGGACTCTATTAGGTTGGGATGATTCTACAATGGTGACTTTGCCGCCTCTTGTGGTGACTCCACAATCTTCGGCATGGGCGCCCTTGATGGTGATGACCATGCAGTCCTCATTTAGGGAGGCAACGACTGTTTCATACACATGATTTACACTGCCCTTTCCTTTATCATTTTTATTCCATTTATTGCCATGATTTGGCATCGGATTCGTGTAGATTTGAAGATCCTGATTTCTAGTAGATTGTTCCACGTTTATAATTTTCTTGTCGATGAGATCTTGGATGATGTTTTTGAGTCTCATGCAATTTTTTGTGGTGTGACCTTTTATTTTGTGGAATTTGCAAAGTTGATTTTCGTTGTACCAAGGAGGTTTGACATTAGGTTCTTGGTAATTTTTGAATGTAGGAAGCTTGATAAGTTTTTCGTCGATCAATTTTTTCATTATGTCCTCCAATGGTTCTCCCAAAATGGTGTATTTTCATTTGGGATAGCTTTTGTGTTGAGGTGGTCCCCTTTGGTCAGTGAGGTTATTGATGGTGGGATTATTGGGTTAGTATGTTGTGTGATGAGTGTTTTGGCGTTATGATTGGATTTGTGGTGTGGGTGTATTTTGGCATGGACCACTAATGACCACCTTGGCATCAACAATGCCAACATTAGTAATGTTCTTGTTTCTTGCCCACGTACGAGGTTTATCGTTGTAATTGGATGATGGGAGGTTGTTTTGTTGTTCATGGTATGACATTGATTTTGCGGGTTGAGTCACAAGAGCTCTTTCGATGCTAAGCGCCTTGGAGATCAATTGCTCATACGTAGTGATACCTTGAACCTTGAGGTGAAATGATAGGCGGATTTCAAGGTTGGCTATGATTGTACAAACTTGTTGTTCTTTTGGCATGGTCCACTTGCTCCTATTGGCCTTGGATCACCATCGTTGAAGGAATGAGGCGAAAGACTCATTCTTTCCTTGTTTGAGAGCCGATAATTCTTCGAGACTAACATCCATTGTAATGTTACATGTGTAATTCCTAATGAATGCGTCTCTAATTTCTTCGAATGTTCTAATGCCTGAAGATAAGCGAGAGAACCATTCTATAGCGGGAGTTGCCAAGCTCCTAGGGAATAGCTGCATCAGATAAGTATCATCATATGCGACCTCCATACAATGAACCTGGAATTCCCTGATGTGATCTTTAGGGTTTCCCATCCCTCGATATTTGTCAAATTTGGGAATTTCAAATCCCTTGGGGAATGGTTTCATGTCTAGGCTCCTATCAAATGGATAGGGACACAAGTTGCTTGGCGCTTTGGTTGTTCGCCCTGATTGAAGGTTGAGCACTTGTTTGGAGAGCAACCTGAGTTGTGTCGTCACATCATTCTAGGGATTAGGGGGTGGGATGAATGTGTTTTGAGATCTTCCAATCGTTGGTTGGTTGGATGGGTTGGTTGGTGCATTGTTCGATGGTATATGTGTGTTCTAGCTAGCGAAGTAGGCTTCTACTTGCTTTTGGATAAAAAAATGCTTGTTGTTGATCTTGTTGTTGTTGCACTAGGATTTGTGCTTGTTGTTGCACTTGTTGTTGTTCCAACAACGCTTGTTGTTGTGCTTGTTGTTGTTCCCACAATGCTTGTTGTTGGGCTACCAATTCTACTGCTTCTTGTTGCTCTTGGTATTGCTTTAATGCCTACTAGTATGCTTGCAATTGCACTGCTTGTGCAAGAAGTTTTTCTTGTGCTTGTGCTTGTTGTGCTTGATATTGATTTTTTGCTTGAGCTTGTGCTTGGGCGACTTGTGCTTGTGTTGCTTGTTGCTACAATAGGAGTTGTGCTTGTGCCACTTTTTGTGCTTGCAATGCTTGTGATGCTTAAGGAACTTGTTGTTGTTGCTATTTCAATAAAGCTTGAGCTTGTGCAGCTTGTTGCGCTTGTAGTGCGGCTTGTACAGCTTTGGCAGCTTGAGCGGCTTGTTGCACGACATTTTGTTTCTGGACTTGTTGGTATCCTCTTTGGAAAGTAGCTTGAATTGTTGCATCATATTGACTTGATGTGGTGGAAGTTGGTGGTGGTGGGGGTGGTGGTGGATTTGGAATGGCATTCGTGGTGAGTGATAGTGTTGTGTTGATTGTTTGATTGGTGGATGGTGTTGTCATGTTGATTACTTGATTGGTGGATGGTGTTGTTAGTGTGGTGGTTTGAGTGATGAGTGGCACTGTTGATGTGATTGGTCCTTGAGAGACCATGCTTTGCGATGTTATGGGGATGTTTGATGATGTTACCATTGGTTGTGTGTTTTTCATTTGTTGTTGCGATATCAATGACAAATTTTGAGCGATTGGTATAGTGTTTTGATTGATGGTTGGGATATAGGTTTAATTGATACTTGGTAGGGGAGGAAGCCCTAGACCAAGGAGTGGTGTGGATGATGATGGCAATGGTGGAAGTGGCGGAAAGGTGAGGGGCATGAGTTGTTGTGATAATGTCGTGGTGTTGAATAAGCCCCCTAGTCCGAACATATCTCCCTCTTCTTGTGAATTTGTGAGAAGAGGTGTTTGTGATGTTGCGTGAAAAAATGATGATGATGGATCATGATGGAATGTGAGAGGAACATTCTTGTGTAACAGTTTTCGGGTATGCTTTGTTCCAAGGTGGTATTTGCGTCTATGTTTTGATTATTAACAAGGGGGTGTGATTGAAGAGCATTGAGAAATGTGTTTCCCTTGTTGACATTTGGTTGGGTTGGAGCAAACGATGTCATGATTTGCGAAATGTTTTGTGTGACATTTTGAGATGGGGGTGTAGATGAAATGGGGATGATGGATGAGATTGGGGAAATGATGTGTCCACAATAGTACTCACATCAAAATCTGATGGCAACTTGGCCCCTTGTTTTTCTAATTCAAGCATGTATAACGAAGGGTTAAGTCTCATCATGATGTTGATGATTCTATGGTTGTCCAAATTTTGGAGCATTTCTGCCATTTCCTCACGATACATTCCGAAAGTGAGGTCCTCTCCTTGGTTTTCTTCTTGTGGATTTTGCGATGATGAGAGGGTCAATGGATTGCTAGATTCAGTTGGATTCATTTCTGCGTTGGTTTGGCTAAGATCACTTGAAGCGGGTGTTTCTTTGTTGGCTTCCATACTCTGCTTGTATTGAGATCTTGTTTGGACCATAAAACAAGGATGAAGAATATGGGAGATGAATGTCTTGATTCTTTGGATTGATCTTTATTTTATGTCCCAAAGTGAAAGTTTTTTTAGGATGATTTGGGATCAAAGATGATGATATGATGTGGGTGATATGAATGATATGGATGTTTTGGCTTTTGATAAATATTGAATGAGACACTAGACTTTTAGGGCTTTGATTTGATTCTTGATTTTGGATTTTGAGACTTTGAGATTTTGTCTTTGATTTTTGATTTGGATTTGGATTTTGAACAAAAGGACCCCAAGATGTTGGATGATGATCTAAGGGATACCTTTGTTCAAAGGATGATAATTTGAATATGTGTGAGGAGAAGGATGCATCTACCCACACCTATTCAAACAAGATGATTGTTTCACTAAGCATATGGAGAAGGATTCATCTACATACACTAAGCTAGACAAGATGATTTTTAAAAACTTTGACTAAGCGTATGCAAAAGGATGCATTTACACATACTTAGCCAAAGATGTTTTGATAAATGTTTTCAAGGATTTTGTCTCAATGATTTGGATTATTTTGATTTTTCCATAAGCCTAATATCAAGGATGATGTTCAAGATTTTCCAAAGGTGATGATGAGATGGATTTGATGTTGATGTTTTGAAGGATGGATGAAAGAATTTTGATTTGTTTTGATCCTTAGGTGAACCTAAAAAAAAGGACACTTTGTTTTCTTAGACCTAGGTATTGAAGAGCATGCAAATGCTTCCTAAAGACCTTTGTAACCAAGAAATGATTTGAACATGGATTTCAATGATTTTTTTCTTTTAGGGATTTTTGAGTCTTCAATCACATATGAAAATTTATTTTGCTTAGCTTTGCTTAATGTCTTTATTTTACCAAAAACACTTTCTTCAATTAGGTTTTCAAACTAAGATGTCTTATGTCTTAATTTCCTTAAACCCCACAAGATATGTTATGTGGAAATTTAATGAATTTAAGGCAAAGGGTTTCCCTATCGTTTACTTAAGGAGACAAATTGAGATCTAATCCAATGCTTAGAAACCTCTAAGGATGTGAATCCCAAGGGAAAGCAATAACATATGGATTAAGTCAATGGCGTTTGTCTTCAAAAGGGTTTGAAATTTGGATGATGTTAAGTGTTTGTTTTCATGATGTTTTCGATCAAGCAATGCATTTTGTAATCCAAGAATAAGTACAATCCTATGGATGTGTAAGACAATATTTGTTGGATTCCCACTTAGACAAGTCCAACTACGCTTATCTCTAGCGAATGGTTAGATGCTTGACCCCACTGGCTCCCCTCCACGACACTCACTTATACGGGGCAGCCAAGCATCAACACCCATGAAACTCCCATGGCATGCTTTCCATTTCTACTAGAAGACCGTAAAAGTGTGGGGTGGCTTCAGAACGACCGTTCTTGCACCAACAAATAGATAAAAGGATTTTGGCAAATTCTAGCACATGGGTTTTAGTAAGGACTTTCCATTCGGAGTTAACCCAACATGGCAAGAGTCCCCTTTCGGATCCATCTTGTCGGAGTCAACTGCGTGATATTGGCATTTCTTCCAATATCCACATTTATATCTCGGTTGGAAATACTCTTAGCTTTAGAGTGTTACCGGTTGAGTCATTCCCTTGGGTGAGTAATTTTTCCCCAAGGTAGGCCCTCTAGGATAAACAAAATCCAATGAAGAACAATATTCGTAACTCGATCAATCCTTGTTGGCAACAAGAAGAGAGAATGTACGCAACAAATTCCCCACTCACACTCGCACAATAGTTTGTTCAATTTTAATCCCAAATCGAAGTGTGGAGGTGATTGCTTTATCTCAACCCAAAGTCATGAAAAATGTCTTTTGATTCTCAAGATCGCTATAAAGTGCGAGAGAAGCACATATGTCCTTTTCCAATTCCTTTCGTCTAAGTAAGCCCTCACAAACAAACAAAGCTACACTTGTTCTTTTTAGATCCTCAAAGCAATATGTGAGTTCATTTTAGAGCACCAAATCACAAGTGAAAGACATTTGTTCAATTTGTTAATCCCATAAACAAAATCTAGTAAGTTGTTGGTCCTATTGTTCATTTTAACCTTTGCAAGAAATGGAAATTGAAAGGTTCTTTTTAAGCCCAAAATGAAAGCTGGTGTTCTAAAGATAAAAAGATGACAAGTTCCTAAGGAAGTGTTAAACAAACACTTTGATTAGACCAAATATCATCTCCATGCTTATCCTTCCTTTGCTTTCGATTTCCAACCTACAAAGAATAAAAACAGTCAGATTCTGGAAAAAACATAGAAATTAAAAAATAGAAAACAGAGGAAGAAGCAATCATAAATTAAAGCACGTGCTAAAAAATCAAAATTTCCCTTTTACTGTCTCCCAGCGTCGCAACTCGTGAAGGCGTCGCTATTTTTTCCTCCCAGCATCACTCTTACAGTGTCGCTTACTAGTCAGCGATGCTCTATGTCGGGACAAAGAGCATGATTGCGTCATACTTTTTGCCCAGCTTCGTAGTTTTTGAAAGCGTTGGAGTTTAAGATTTTTTGAAACTTCTGCAGATTGGCGAGTCTAGTGGCAGAGTTTAAGATTTGAAATTTTTGGCAGGATGAGCCCAGTGGCACTAAAACAACGATGCTGATGAGCCCACAGTGCTAAAACAACGATGCTGATGAGCCCGCGTTGGATTTCCTGTGTGAAGAAAAATGAGGAATTTTTAAGGAAATGTTAGAATTTATGAGTTCAAGCCCTCCTTCTAGTGCCAAATGTGCGAACCCTTTTCCTAGTACCTGTAAAACAACATGAATAAGCGAGTTAGACAAGGAATTACAAGCTAAAAGAAGGATTCCCCATGAGATCCATTTACAAATCAATCTAGGAATGAAAATATTGAAGAACGCAATGCAAATGACAAAAATAAGATAAAATCCTAATTTAAATAGCAAACAGTTGATCCTATGGGGGAATTGGTGCCAATTTGATGTGAAAATTGACCCTTTCCCAATCCCTAAGATGCAAGCTTTGAATGTTGAAGAGATTTGATCCACTTTTGATGATGAATGGTGAGAGCTCCAAACCAAAATCTACAATAACCTAGCTAAGAACTCAAGATTGATGAATGGAAATGGCTAATTATTTTAGCATGGTAACTTTGCTTGGATTTTGGATGATGAAATGAGGAGAGGAGCTCTTCACTTATAGGATTTCAAGATGGATGAATGCCCAAATTTGAGCAATGTGGGACTAACATTCATCCAATGATATGGTGTCACTTGTCAAGCTAAGAATGGATGATGGTTGTGCAAGATTTGGGGTTTGTTCCAATAAATGTCAATATTTGAAATTCAAATTTGTTGAAATGACATGTAAGGGGGAAGGGAAAATGCAATAAATGCCACTTGGCTCAAGGAAAAGGACATGTAAGAGGTTTTAAATTCCTTGTTGGATGTACATGTTGACTTGGGATTTTTGAATTCAAATTGAGAGAATATTCCAAAAGATGCCTTGTGAGGAAAATAGAGATTTAATGAAATGAATTAAATCTATTTTCATGTGCAACTTGCATTATCTAGAGGATGTGACATGAGATCAAATTAAATTAATCAAGGGTTAATTAATTTAACAGGAGATTAGATGATGTGACTTATTTGACTTAGATTTATGGATTTATTTAAATCAGATAAGAGAAGAATATGATAAGAGGCTAATTAAGTAAATATTTTGATTTGTTTAATTAAAAGGGATGGTGTTAGATTAAATCAATTAAGGTTTTAATTTATTTAATTTAATGGATAAACTTTAGAGATTTAATAATTAAATAGGGATAATTAGATCAGATGGATTGATTTAATTAACAAAAGAGATTGACTTAACTAGATAAAATGATTTATTTAATTAAAGGATGAATATTGATGAATTTAATCAGATAGGGGGATTTGATTAAATGGTTAGATCGAGAAATGATTTAGGAAGAAACGATGTTAGTAAGTCAGGATCGAATGCACGATGTCAATCAGTATATTTTTGATGTCTACTATATGGTATGTGATGAAATGCAATGATTTGTAATGATGATGAAATGATAAAAAAATGAAAATGATAAAATAAAATGAATAAAATAAAATAAATGAAATGAAATAAAAAATCATAAATAAATAAATAAATAAATGATAAAATAAAATAAATAAATAAATAAATAAAATAAAAATAAAATAAATAAATAAAATATCAAAAAATAAAGGAAATAAAATCAAATAAAATATCGTCATCAAAAATAAAATAAATATAATAAAATAAATAAAATAAAATAAAATAAAATCGCCAATCAGATAAAATAAAATAAAATAAATAAAATGATAAATGATATGATATATGAAAGGAAATGAATGGTAATGACATGAATGATAATGGAATGATAAGGAGATGATACTAAAATGATAAATGATAAGATATATGAAATGAAATCAATGATAATGAAAGGATAAACAATAAGTGAAATGAGATGTTAGATGGGATGCAAATGTGCAGAAAATGAAAATGAGATGAAGATGATAAAGAATCTAAATGATAAATGATAAATAATAGGACTGAGATGAAATGATAATGATATGAAATGATAATGAAATATGAAATGATAATGAAATGAGAGGTGATGATAAAACAGATGTCCAAATGTCCTCCACAAATAGTTCAAAGGGACATGACAGCCGTTGATGTTTTTGTTAGCCTTTCAAAACTCTGACGCAAATCCAGTATGCAAATATGTACTATGAGCTAAATGAAATGCAACTAAATGAAAACAACCATTTGTTGAGCCTTTTGTTAGCTTTCTTGAATCATCATAGAGCGTTTTAGAATGTTGGAAGTATGTACAAGCATCAGAGGGTAAATTAGCACCAATGATGACCTTAGTACAACTTTCATGATTTTTGATATAGCAAGTAAACAGAAGCATCGAGGTATAATTGAACCGAGATGACCTGAGCATTTCTTGCATAAACAGACAAAGACTAACCCCCTTCTTATGCAAATTTAGAAATGTCATCAATGATAAACTTTGGAAATCATGTCTGGTGACCTATTTGCAATAGATGGATAGTTAACCTGAAGACAACAGACAAAGAAAAATCATCCCCTTTCCTAGCCACTCTAGTTCAGTACATCATCGAGTGTGCTCCAGAGAGATGATATCAAAAATTAAACAACCATTGCTCAAAATATAATACTGCTATTCCAAACATTATTTAGATTTTAGATCATCCAGATATGAATCATGATATGGTATTTGCTAAAAACTATTGCGATATGGATCAATTATTAGATAGTTGTTCATAGGATTTGATTGTTTGTTCATCTGATTGGATGTCATTGTCTAGCTGTTTTAGTAAAAATTGAAAGTTAATGGTCCCCAGTATGTCAACGTTTGCCCCCAGTATTAACACAACTTGCTAAAATGAATATGTACAATGATCAAGCCATGGTAAGACATTATCAGTTTTAGGCAAATGATGATAGCATGATGTTGGTATGGCCCTAAGATGATGAAAAGATGCATGAAATGAAGGCTGAGAAGCCAAGTGCAGAATATGAACTAATAGATGGAGAGCTACAAATAGCGTTTGTTTGCTAGATTTCACTATTTGTTCTTATTGCATTTTTCTTGTCAATAGACTGCCTGTTGCTAGTTTTTCACCCTATTTTTATTTTTATTTTTATTTTTTTTGTCGCTACTGAGATGCCTGTTTGCCAGGTTTTCACCAAGGTAACCATTTTTCTAGGGCATTTTCTGCTATTTTTGGTATTTCTTCAGGACATTTTCTACTATTTTTGGTATTTTTTTAGGACATTTATGGATGATGATAGTTTGACTTAAATATAGTATTTCTTCAGGTGCATGTTGTTGATGGGTTCATTAAATAGGTCCCCTTCTGGCATTGATAGCTTATAGGCTCTTGAACCGTAGACTACGATAACCACATAAGGACCTAGCCAATTTGGTTCAAACTTTCCTTTCTTTTCTTTGTCTTGCTAATTTCGTGGGTTTTCTTTCATAACTAGATCACCCACCTGGAAGGTATGTGGCTTTACTTTGTGGTTATAGTTGTGAGACATCATCTGTTGGTATGCTTTTAAATGGTCAGCTGCTCTTTGTCTCTTTTCATCTAGGAGTTCCAATTCTTGTAGTAAAAAAACTTTGTAATCATAATCTATTGTGAGACCTTTCAGTGAAACTCTAAGTGAGGGAATCTAAACTTCTAGAGGAAGTATATCCTATTCTCCATAGACGAGAGAAAATGGTGTGGCTCCTGTTGGCATTCTGATGCTAGTTCTATAGGCCCATAATGCGGGATTGAGTTGAATGTGCCAATCTTTCCCCACATCATTCATAGTCTTCTTCAAAATTTTCAATATTGTTTTATTTGAGGCCTTTGCTTGGTCGTTCCCTTGTGGATAGTAAGGTATTGAATATCAGTGTTGAATATGAAATCGCTCACAAATTTCATCAACATCTTGATTCTTGAATGGTCGTCCATTGTCTGTGATAATGGAAGTGGGAATGCCATACCGACAAATGAGATAGTTGAGTATAAAAGATGAGATTTGTTTGCCAGTAACTTTAGTGAGAGGTACTACCTCAATCCACTTGGTAAAATACTTTTTTGTTTTGATGATGAACTTATGCCCATTTGATGAAGGATGAATCTTGCCAACTAGATCTAAAGCCCATTGAGAGAATGGCCAGGTTGGTGTAAATGGTTGTAATTCTTGTAGACATTGAAAATATACTGATTGAAATTATGCATTTGATCTTGACTTACTAACATTGTTTCTTCTGGAATCATCCCTAGGTCTAACCGTTTAATCAAATTATCCTATCTGATTGAATTCATCAATATCCTCTCTTGGTTAAATAAATCACTTTATCTGAATCAAGTCATTTCTCTTATTAATTAAATCAATCCATCTGATCTAATTATCCCTATTTAATTAAATAATCAATTTATTTGATTAAATCTCTAAAGTCTATCCATTAAATTAAATAAGTTAAAACCTTATTTGATTTAATCTAACACTATCCCTTTTAATTAAATAAATCAAAAACTTTATTTAATTAGCCCCTTATCATATTCCTCCCTTATTTGATTTAAATAAATCCATAAATTTAAGTCAAAATAAGTCACATCATCTAATCTCTTGTTAAATTAATTAAACCCTTGATTAATTTAACCTCATCTCATGTCACATCCTCTAGATAATGCAAGTTGCACATGAAAATAGATTTAATTCATTTATTAAATCTCTATTTTCCTCACATGGCATCTTTTGGAATATTCTCTCAATTTGAATTCAAAATTCTAAGTCAACATGTACATCCAACAAGGCATTTAAAACCTCTTACATGTCCTTTGCCTTGAGCCAAGTGGCATTTATTGCATTTTCCCTTCCCTCTTACATGTCATTTCAACAAATTTGAATTTCAAATATTGGCATTTATTCGCGCAAACCCCAAATCTTGCACAACCATCATCCATTCATAGCTTGACAAGTGGCACCATATCATTGGATGAATGTTAGTCCCACATTGCTCAAATTTGAACATTCATCCATCCTGAAATCCTATAAATGAAGAGCTCCTCTCCTCATTTCATCATCCACAATCCAAGCAAAGTTACCATGCTAAAGTACATAGCCATTTCCATCCATCAATTTTGAGTTCTTAGTTAGGTTATTGCAGATTTTGGCTTGGAGCTCTCACCATTCATCATTAAAAGTGGATCAAATCTCTTCATCAAGTCAACATATCAAAGCTTGCAATCATAGGAATTGGGAAAGGGCCAATTTTCACATCAAATTGGCACCAATTCCCCCATGGGATCAAGAGTTTGCTCTTCTAATTAGGATTTTATCTTGTTTTTGTCATTTGCATTGTGTTCTTCAATATTTTCTTCCTAATTTCAATGTTGCAAATGGATTTAATGGGGAATCCTTGTTTTAGCTTGCAAATTCTTGTCTAACTCATTTATTCATGTTGTTTTGCAGGTACTAGGAGAAGGGTTCGCACATTTGGCGCTAGAAGGAGGGCTTGACATCATTATTTTTAACTTTTCCTTGAAATTTCTGCATTTTCTTGACATAGGAAATTCCAATGCAGGCTTGTCAGTGTTGTTTTTTTAGTGCCGCTGGACTCATCCCACCAAAAAAATTTCAAATTTTTAACTCCACCACTGGACTCGCCGATCTGCAGAAGTTTCAAAAAAATCCTGAACTCCGACGCTGGCAAAAACTGCAACGCTGGGTGAAACAGCGACGCAATCGTGCTCTCTGTCCCGACACAAAGCACTGCTGACTGGTTAGTGGCGCTGTAAGGGCGACACTGGGAGAACAAATAACGATGCCTTCATGAGTTGCAACGCTAGAAGACAGTAAAAGGGAGAAATTTAATTTTTAGCACATGCTTTAATTTATGATTGCTTCTTCCTTTATTTTTTGCTTTCTTATTTCTATGTTTTTCTAGAATCTTACTATTTTTCTTTTATGTAGGTTGGAAATCAAAAGCTAAGGAAGGAGGAGTATGGTGATGATACATTGTCCAATCAAAGTTTTTTTTAACACTTTAGTGTTTAAGTGTTTGTTTAACACTTCTTTAAAAAAATTGTTATCTCCTCTTTCTTAGAACACTAGTTTTCATTTGGGTTTAAAAAGTACCTTTTAATTCCATTTCTTGCAAAGGTTAAAACAAAAAATAGGATCAACAACTTACTAGATTTTGTTTATGGGATTAACAAATTAAACAAATGTTTATCACTTGTCTTTTTGGTGCTCTAAAATGAACTCACATATTGCTTTGAGGATTTAGAAAGAACAAGTGTAGATGTGGTTTTCATGATGTATTTTTCATGAGGGCTTACTTAGACTAAAGGCATTGGAAAAGGATGTATGCGCTTCTCTCGTGCTTTATAGCGATCTTGAGAATCAAAAGGCCTTTTCCATGACTTTGAGATAAGACAAAGCAATCACCTCCACACTTCGATTTGGGCTTAAAATTGAACAAACTATTGTGTGAGTGTGAGTGGGGGCTTTGTTGCGTACATTCTCTCTCTTTGTTGCATACAAGGATTGATCGAGTTACGAACATTGTTCTTCATTCACTTTTGTTTATCCTAGAGGGCTTGCCTTGGGGAAAGAGTACTCACCCAAGGGAATGACTCAACCGGTAACACTCTAAAGCCAAGAGTATTTCCAGTTAGGATGTAAATGTGGATATTGGAAGAAACGCCAATATCACGCGGTTGACCCCAACAAGATGGATCCAAAAGGGGACTCTTGCCACGTTGGGTCAACTCCTACGAACGGAAAGTCCTTACTAAAACCCATGTGCTAGAATTTTCCAAAATCCTTAATCTATTTGTTGGTGCAAGAACGGTCGTTCTGAAGCCGCCCCACACTTTTACAGTCTTCTAGTAGAAATGGAAAGCATGCCATGGGAGTTTCATGGGTGTTGATGCTTGGATGCCCCATATAAGTGAGTGTCATGGAGGGGAGCCAGTGGGGTCAAGCATCTAACCATTCACTAGAGATAAGCATAGCTGGACTTGTCCAAGTGGGAATCCAACAAATATTGTCTCACACATCCATAGGATTGTACTTGTTCTTGGGTTACAAAATGCATTGCTTGCTTGAAAACATCTCAAAAACAAACACTTAACATCATCCAAATTTCAAACCCTTTTGATGACAAATACAATTGACTCAATCCATATGTTATTGCTTTCCTTTAGGATTCACATCCTTAGAGGTTTCTAAGCATTGGATTATATCTCAATTTTTCTTCTTAAGTAAACAATAGGAAAACCCTTGCCTTAAGTTCATTAAATTTCCACATAACATATCTTGTGGGGTTTGAATAAATTAAGACATTGGACATCTTAGTTTGCAAAACTAATTGAAGAAAGTGTTTTTGGTAAAATAAAGACATTAAGCAAAGCTAAGCAAAATGAACTTTCATATGTATTGAAGACTCCAAATCCCAAAGCACAAATCATTGATTGGAAATCCGACAATGAATGTTCAAATGAAATCATTTCTTGGTTACAAAGGTCATTAGGAAGCATTTGCATGCTCTTCAATACCTAGGTCTAAGCAAACAAAGTGTATCTCTTTTAGGTTCATCTCAGGATCAAAACACATCAAAATCCTTTTCATCCATTCATCAAAATATCAAAACAAAATCCATCTTATCATCACCTTTTGGGAAAATCTTAAAAAATCATCCTTGATACTAGGCTTTGTGGCAAAATCAAATCCATCAATATCATTGAGACAAAATCCTTGAAAAACATTTATCAAAACACCTTTGGCTAGGTATGTGTAAATGCATCCTTTTGCATATACTTAGTCAAAGTTATCAAAATCATCTTGCCTAGCTTAGTATATGAAGATGAATCCTTCCTCATATGCTTAGCAAAAGCTATTATCTTGTTTGAATAGGTGTGGGTAGATGCATCCTTCTCCTCACACATATCCAAATCATCATCCTTTGAACAAATCTATCCCTTAGATCATTATCAAACATCTTAGGGTCCTTTTGTTCAAAAAATCCAAATCAAAATCCACAAGTCCTAAAAGCCTAGTGTCTCATTTCAAGATTTTTATCAAAAGACAAAAACATCCATATCATCCATCCTTAAACATCATCACCTTTGATCCTCAAAAGCATCCTAAAAACCTTCACTTGGGGACATAAAATAGAAATCATTCCAAAGAATCAAGAGATTCATCTCCCATATTCTTGTAGATTGATCCTTGTTTTATGGTTCAAACAAGATCTCAATACAAGAAGAGTATGGAAGCCAACAAAGAAACACCTGCTTCAAGTGATCTTAAGCAAACCAACGAGAAATGAATCCAGCATAATCTAATAATCCATTGACCCTCTCATCATCGCAAAATCCCCAAGAAGAAAATCAAGGAGAGGACCTCACTTTTGGAATGTCTCGCAAGGAAATGACAGAAATGCTCCAAAATCCAGACAACCATATAATCATCAACATCATGATGAGACTTAACCCTTCGTTATACATGCTTGAACTAGCAAAACAAGGGGCCAAGTTGCCTTCAGATTTTGATGTGAGTATTATTGTGGACACATCATTTCCCCCAATCTCATCCACCATACCCATCTCATCTACACCCCCATCTCAAAATATCACACAAAACATTCCGCAAATCACGAGATCATTTGCTCCAACTCAACCAAATGACAACAAGGGAAACACATTCCTCAATGCTCTTCAATCACATCCCCTTGTTAATAATCAAAACATGGACGCAAACACCGCATTGGAACAAAACACACCCAAAAACCCATTGCACAAAAATGTTTCTCTTGCATTCCATCACGATCCATCATCATCATTCTTTCACGCAACTCCTCAAACACCTCTTCTCACAAATTCACAAGAAGAGGGAGATACGTTCGGACTAGGGGGCTTATTTGACACCACAACATTTTCACAACAACTCACGTCCCTCACCTTTCCACCTCTTCCACCATTACCATTATCCTCCGCACCACTCCTTGGTTTAGGGATTCCTCCCCTACCAAGTATCAATCAAACCTACATACCAACCATCAATCAAAGCATTGCACCAAACTGTCAAAATCTGTCATTGATATCACAACAACAAACGACAAATGCACAAACAATGGCAACATCACCAAACGCACCCCTAACATCACAAAGCATGGTCTCTCAAGGACCAATCACATCAATACCACTATCCAACACCCAAAACATCAACACAACATCATCACTTACCACCATTCCAAATCCACCACCACCCCCACCACCACCAACTTTCACCACATCAAGCCAATATGACACAACATTGCAAGCTGCTTTTCAAAGAGGATACCAACAAGTTCATAAACAAAAATCCATACAACAAGCTGCTCAAGCTGCACAAGTTGCTCAAGTCGTACAAGTTGCTTAAGCCGCACAAGCTGCCCAAGCTGCACAAGCCACATTACAAGCACAACAAGCCCAAGCTTTATTGCAACAGCAACAACAACAAGCCACTCAAGCTGCACAAGCATTGCAAGCACAAAGAGTCACTCAAGCACAATTTTTATTACAGCAACAAGCAGCACAAGCACAAGCAGCTCAAGCATAACTTCTTGCACAAGCAACGCAAGTGCAAGTATATCAACAAGAACTAAAGCAATACCAAGAGTAGCAAGAAGTAGCAGAATTGGCAGCCCAACAACAAGCGTTGTGGGAACAACAACAAGCACAACAACAAGTGCAATAACAAGCACAAATCCTAGTGCAACAACAGCAAGACCAACAACAAGCATCGTTCATACAAAAGCAAGTAGAAGCCTACTTCACTCGCCAGAACATGTGGATACCATCGAACAACGCACCAACCAATCCACTCACCCAACCCATGATTCAAACATCTCAAAACACTTTCATCCCATCCTCTGATCCACAAAATGATGTGACAACACAACTCAGATTGCTTTCACAACAAGTGGTTGATCTTCAATCAGGGCGAACAACCAAAACGCCAAGCAACTTGTGTCCCTATCCATTTGATAGGAGCCTAGACATGAAACCATTCCCCAAGGGATTTGAAATCCCAAAATTTGACAAATATCGAGGGATGGGAAACCCTGAATATCACATCAGGGAATTCCAGGTTCATTGTATGGAAGTCACATATGACGATACTTATCTAATGTGGCTATTCCCTAGGAGCTTGGCAGGTCTCGCTATAGAATGGTTCTCTCACTTACCTTCAGGCATTAGAACATTCCAAGAAATAAGAGACGCATTCATTAGGAACTATGCATGTAACATTGCAATTGATGTCAGTCTCGAAGAACTATACGCTCTAAAACAAGGAAAGAATGAATCTTTTGCTTCATTCCTTCAACAATGGTGATCCAAGGCCAATTAGAGCAAGTGGACCATTCCAAAAGAACAACAAGTCTGCACAATCATCACCAACCTTGAAAGTCACTTAGCATTCCATCTCAAGGTTTAGGGTATCACTACATATGAACAATTGATCTCCAAGGCGCTTAGCATCAAAAGAGCCCTTGTGACCCAACCCGCCGAATCAATGTCATATCACGAACAGGAAAATAATCGCCCACCATCAAATTACAATGATAAACCTCGAACATGGGAAAGAAACAAGAACGTTACTAATGATGGTGTTGTTGATGCCAAGGTGGTCATTAGTGGTCCACGCCAACATACACCCGCACCGCAAATCCAAAATCAATGCCAAAAAACTCATCACACCACATACCAAGCCAACAACAACCTACCATCAATAACCTCAATGATCAAAGAGGACCAAACTAGCAAAAAGGTTACCCAAAATGCAAATACGCTATCTTGGGGGAACCATTGGAAGACATAATGAAAAAGTTGATCGACAAAAAACTCATCAAGCCCCCTACATTCAAGAACTACCAAGAACTCGATGTCAAACCTCCTTGGTACAACGAGAATCAACTTTGCGAATTTCACAAAATCAAAGGTCACACCATGAACAACTGCATGAGACTCAAAAATATCATCCAAGATCTTATCGACAAGAAAATCATAAATGTGGAACAACCCACAGGAAATCAGGACCTTAAAATCTACATGAATCTAATGTCGAATCATGGCAACAAAGGAAATAAAAATGATAAAGGGAAAAGTAGTGTAAATCACATGTATGAAATAGTTGTTGCCTCCCTAAATGAAGACTACATGGTCATCACCATCAAGGGCGCCCATGCCGAAGATTGTGGAGTCACCACAAGAGGCGACAAAGTCACCATTGCAGGACCATCCCAACCAAATAGGGTCCCTTCATCTAGAGTCGTTCAGCATAGCTACAATGTTGTAGATCAACTCAAAAGAACACCAACACACATCTCCATCATGGAGTTGGTAAAAATATCATCGGCTCACAAAAAGATTCTTGAACAAGCATTAGCCTCATCCACCGTCCCCACAGATCTCGATGAGGAGCAATTCCAAGCTATGGTCAGAAATATCATAACACCTAATCTCCTTACATTCTCTGACCAAGATTTCCCCGCCCAACCATCTCACAACCGTGCACTTCACTTGGTATCTATATTACACAAGAGCAAAATCAAAAGAGTCCTGGTGGATGGAGGTGCGGGCTTGAACATATGTTCCTTAAGCCTCATAAAGCAGTTGAAAATATTTGAAGATTCCATCGACAAAGGGAAAGGCATCACGATAAGGGAATATGATGACCAAGAAAGAGTGTCTCAGGGCACGATTAAACTTCCTATTCAAGTAGGGCCGACTCTCATGGAAACTACTTGCCAAGTCTTGGATCTTGAGTTACCATATAATATCCTCCTGGGCCGCCCATGGATCCATGCGATGAAAGCTGTAGCATCAACCTTCCACCAATGTGTGAAATTTACACATAATGAACAAGAGGTTACTATCCATGGAGACCCTGATCCATTTTCATATTGCAAAACTCTTGGAGCCAAATATTACAAAATTCCCCAAGTGCCAAAGAATGATGAGGGCCCATCCAAATCATACATCGACTCTGCCACTCTCACATCCACTTTTGTGACAGAGACACCCACCATCCCCACCATCCCCACCATATCCGACATCAAGCTCATCATCCAAGAAGATGGTTGTGGAAGTTAAAGGCTCCCTAACAATGCTTTTGTGATAGGAAAGTTACCACAATCTCCTAGATCATGGGGATGCCCACAAGAAAATCATGCTTCCACATCATGAACATATCCTGAAGATTATCCTGAATTCACAAGATGGGGAGACCTTGGCCATGAGGTTATTGAAGTAGATCCATCTCACATGCTCTATCAAGATGAAAGACCCACACAAGAACTACCAATGGAGGAGACAAACAAGGGCCTACAAATGATGCTTGCAATGGGTTACGATAGGAATCAAAGACTAGGACAAAATGACAATGGGCTCATAATACCTATCATGCCAGAGATGCGACCCATAACAAATCTTGGTCTTGGATGTGCCACTCCAATAATAACCATACGTGGCCGAAGTCCTCTGATTAGAACAATTAATGTTTCTCCTCAGCCAGTACTAGTACAAGTACACTCACTAATAGTCACAGGTAGAGAAACACATAACTTTATAACCGAGCCCTATATTAGTAGCGATGACGAAGATACCTTGACTAACTTACCTAGGTTATTTGAAGATACCACCTTGTGTATGATTAGTACCCTATCCTTCAAACCAGATAGTCAAAATCATGAGATTCATTTGGTCTACCCCCAATTGATCGACTATGACCAATGAGGACCACCAGTTCTTGATACATTCGAAAATGATGAGGCGCTCTCATAATTCATGGGATTGAGCGATAACATTCCAGATGGAGATCACAAATCAAGATTTATAATAGAGTTGGACACACACACCTATTATGGGGAAATGATTGAATCCTTCAGTCGCAAAAGTGAGAAACTAAGAATCATATCCAAGTCCTTGAGTGAAAACCACACTGCGGCACTCTCTGACAAGAAAATAGTAAAAAGAAAGGATGTATCCAACGGTGAAAACCTCTCTGAGGTGCCCAAGGATGAAGGATTCAATCTTCCCTTAAGAGCCATTCATCTAGAGAAGTCAACAGTCTTGGCCGAAAAGTGCAATCCTGTCAACCTAGGAACAGAGGAGACCCTGCATACCACATTCTATGCAGAATCACTATTATCAGAAGAGCAAGAACTCCTAGCGGAATTCCTAAAGGAAAGACAAATAAAGTTCGCATGGAGTTATGCTAACATGTCGGGGCTAGATCCAGAGACTGTGGTTCATCATTTAGCAGTATATCTAGAAGCAAAGCCGGTCAAACAAAAGCTTTGAAAAATGCATCCCCAAATTTCTTTTTTAGTCAAAATGGAGCTAAAAAAGTTGTTAGATGTAGGATTTATCTGACCAATTGATTATCCAGAATGGGTGTCAAATTTGGTACCTATTTCAAAACCTGACAGAGCCATTAGAATCTATACGGACTTCAGAGATTTAAACAAAGCATGTCCGAAGGATGATTTCCCGCTTCCTAACATCGACATGATAGTAGACATGACAGCGGGGTACGAGATGCTATCACTAATGGATGTATTTTCAGGATACAACCAAATCATGATAGCAAAAGAAGATCAACATAAAAAGGCTTTCACTTGTCCATGGGTGACCTACTGCTGGAACATGATGCCATTTGGCCTAAAGAACATAGGAGCAACCTATCAAAGGGCCATGACGTTGATATTCCATGATATGATTCATAAAATAGTCGAAGACTATGTCGACAACATTCTAGCCAAATCAAGAAAAAGACAAGATCATATATCAACCCTAAATGCTAAGACAGATTAGAGGAATACAAAGTCAAACTAAATCCCAAGAAGTGCATCTTTGGAATACAATCAAGTAAATTGTTAGGATACATAGTCTCCATGAGGGGTATCAAGGTGGATCCGACAAAGGTGAAAGCAATCCTCGAGATGGAAGCACCAAAGACACTAAGGTAACTGAGAGGTCTCCAAGGAAAACTTCAATCCATCTGAAGGTTCATAGCACAATTGGCAGACAAGCAGAACCCATATTCTCACCTACTCCACAAGGGGGTAGCATACAAATGGGACACAAAATGCGAAGAGGCATTCAACAAAATCAAGGAATATCTTCTAACACCGCCAGTCTTAATGCCACCTATCCCAAAGAAGCCTTTGATCTTATATGTGTCAGCAATAGTAGCAGCCCTTAGAGCTCTCTTGGCTTAGCATGATGAAAACAAAACGGAGAGAGCTATCTACTATATCAGTAGGACAATGTTGGGTCATGAGCTAAACTACTCATTCATCAAGAAATCATGCCTCACAATAGTGTTTGCATCACAAACTTTTAGACATTACATGTTGGCACACAAGATCAAGCTCATCACCAAAATTGATCCCCTCAAGTATCTACTATCAAAGGCAATGCTAACTGGCAGAATGGAAAAATGGGTAATGATATTATCAGAGTATGACATCAAGTATGTGGAAAGGAAAGCAATTAAGGGATAGGTTATTGCATATCAACTAGCAGAAGCACCTATGTATTATGAGAATCCTCTTGTCTCAGAATTCCTAGATGAATCCATCTTTAACCTCAATGTAACTGACCATTGGAAACTATACTTCGATGGTTCATACACACAACATGGATCAGGAGTTGGTGTCTTCTTCATCACCCCATAAGGGGATTGCATACCAAGGTCATACAAATTGGCATTTTCTTGCACTAACAACATAACAGAATATGAGGCTTTGACTATAGGTCTCAGGATAGGAGTACAATAGAATATCATAGCTCTAAAGGTATATGGAGACTCTCAGTTGATCATAAATCAGGTCAATAATGAATATCAGACTAAGGATGATAAGATCACTCCATACAAGAAATTGGTGGAGACTCTAAAAGAAAACTTCATTGACATAACATTCAAGCATATTCTGAGAACCAACAATAGAGCAGCAGACACCATGGCTGCAATTGGGTCTCTATTAGACATCCCTCATAACGTACCGAAATATGAATTTATGATTGAGCAGCTTCTCATTCCCACATTCGAGGTACCAGAATTAGAATTCGTGTGTGAAATTGTTGGTCCAGGTGATCCTTGGTACCATGACATCTACACATATCTTCGCATAGGAGTCATACCCGCTGACCTACCATCGAGCCTAAAACGAACCTTTATCAAAAAGGCATCTAGATTTGTCATCCTAGGTGATACCTTATACTGTAGAAGCATAGAAGGTACCTTGCTACACTGTCTAAATGCTGAGGAGACATTAACTGCCCTAACTGAGGTTCATAACGGTATTTGTGGTTCACACTCGAGTGGAATGACCATTGCCAAGAAACTACTGAGGATGGGGTATTATTGGCCCACAATGGAAAGAGAAGTGCATGATCATGCTAAAAGGTGTTTACAATGTCAGCAACATGGGGACCTCATCCATGCTCCAGCTCAAGAGCTTCACCTGATTATCACGCCATGGCCTTTTTCACAGTGGGGACTCAATCTCATTGAAAAAATCACACCCACCTCATCCAATGGCCATAAGTTCATCATAATTGCAACTGAGTACTTCACAAAGTGGGTGGAAGCCATACCCATGATGTATATCACTAGGAAGCAAATCTCAAAATTCATCCTGAACTATCTCATCTGTCGTTACAGTGTCCCACAAGCCATTATCTCAGATAATGGGACACCCTTCAAGAACTAGGAGGTTCATGACTTGTGCAAGAAATTCAAAATCCAACATCGCTTCTCCACCTTGTATTATCCCCAAGGCAATGGCCAAGTAGAGGCTACGAACAAAAACATCCTCAAAATCCTCAAGAAAACAGTCAATGACGCAGGTTGTGACTAGCATCTTTAGCTTAATCCCGCCCTTTGGGCTTATCAAACCAACATCTGCACACCCACATGCGCCACCCCATTCTCCTTGGTTTACGGATCAGAAGTCGTACTCCCCATTGAGATCGAGCTCCCATCTCTTAGAATATCATTACAAAATCTCGTCACTGATGAGGACTACCGAATGTCAAGATTAAACGAGTTGAAGCTACTGGATGAGAGATGCATAGACGCTTTGAATCATCTACAAGTCTATCAAAATAGACTCAAATGGAGCTACAACAAGAAAATCAGAAGCAGGACTTTCCAAGTCAGAGAATTGGTCTTAAAAGAAAATCAGAAGAATGTCCCAAATCCCAACAACAAAGGAAAGTTCAAACCCAATTGGTTAGGACCTTTCGTCATCACAACAAGCTATAAGTCAGGGGCATATCAGCTATCAACACCCGAAGGGGAACCTCTGCAGGAGCCCATGAATAGCTTCCATCTCAAAAAAATTTATGCCTAATTCTTCCAGGGTATAAAACCAAAAATCCAAAAAATCAGAAAAAGTCCTGAAAAAATGGTTACTTTGGCGAAAACTTGGCAAACAGTGTCTTGGTGACAACAAAAAAAATTAAAAAGGCAAAAAATCCAAAAAAAGAAAAGAAAAAAGGATAAAAAAAATTGTCCTATAGTGAAAACCACTTTGGTGGCACTTTGGGCAAGTACCTTGGTGAAAACCTGGCAAATAGACGCCTTGTGTAAATAAGCACTTTCCATCCACCAGGATCTTTATGGCTTGATCTACATCATTCATCCATTTCGCTTCCATCATCCATCGCATTCAGGTCTCCATCCATCACTCATCCACTCGCATCCGCACCATAGCTTGGTCTTGTTTTCGTATCGTGATCCCTCCTAGTACTACTCGGTCCATCCTCAAGGTCAGTTTGTCCTGCCTTTATCAGAGTAGTCTATTGCATCGTGCTAGGGGCACCTTCTCATCGGATCAGATTCGTGTATGGTCTTAAGGTCCTCAAAATCAGAAAAAATCCAAAAGCATTAGAAAATCAGAAAATCCAAAAACATTCAAAACATATCAAAATCCAAAAACAGGTCAAAAAGTCATCCAAAAAGCCAAAAACAAGTCTTGTCGAACTACGTCATCTTTGAGCTTGAACGTAGGAAAGTTTGATCTTTGATCATCCCCTGAGACATTTAGGTCAGTCCTATAGGAGTCTGTCATAATAAATTGGCATTTCATCATGTATATCTTCATTTGTAAATCGGTCAAGTCATAAGTCAAACTATGTGGTCTCTGCGTGTATAACGTAGGCAAGGCTAATCTGTTGATCAGCCCCTGAGGCCCCTAGGATGGGTCTTTAGGTTAGTTTCTTGGTCAAAATCTCAGAAAATCCCAAAAACATTTAAAATTTTGAAAAACAAAACATTTGCAAAATCTTCAAAAAAATACCAAAAACAGCCTCAAAACATTGCAAAACATCAAAAACATCCAAATATTTGAAAAAATCCATCTGCCTCATCCCACTTGCACCCTCAATAACATCACTCATAATAAAATGATCGTCATTATCAACCTTCGGTGAAACAGTTAGAAACAAGTCTAACATATTTTAAAAGTGTAAACTCAAAATGTCAGGTCTTACGTCTAAGTCAGTGAGTAAGCAAGTTGGTTATCTCTTCGTATTGGTAATTCATCATCCAGTTGGTCCCATATCAATCATCCCTTATAAATGAAATGATGTGCTGCCATCCACTAACATGTCCTAGGATGAATCCTTCCTACAATGGACATTATCTTTGGCAATAAGTTTCGGTTATCATCTTAGAAAACACATCCTTTTTCCGTTAGCGGTATTGAAGAGCATCAGTTTGTTTGTTTACTTGGTCTTTATCTTTGGACTTATCTTATTTTGTGCTTATTACAAGGACGTCTTGATGATATCCCAAAACAACGGATTTAGAGAAATAGGAACGGGGCAATGATCGTTATCTTTTGTCTGTTGTACTTGTTGGACGCTCTTGTAATATAACCTCGGCGAATACTTGCTTTGTTAGGTATGTATGGAAGAGGTCTAGGGCAACTTGTTGACTATTACAGGGATAGGTTTACCTTTCCGTGTTTTGGTCCGAGGTGTCTGAAACTTTTGAAGTACATCCTAGCAAAGTTTTTGTATGTCAGGTGTGAACAAGAATACTCCTATCTGTTTGTTGAGTCTAAGTCCATCACACTAAGTACCACGCCATCCTAGTTTGCTATACCTTGATGCATCGTACTACGTGTGTTATCAAACATAAGAAAATTTGGCCCTTTGAAAATCCCAATTCCTCGGCAAGTAATCATCATCATCATCATCATTTGCATTTGTGACATCTCGCGTCTTGTTGAAATGACTTCTTCTTTTCTTACTAATCACACTAACAAGGTACTATGACAATTGACCATCATTACCATCATCATCATTGATCCTACAAACACAAATCATTAGCATATCATACAGAAATCATTAGCACATTGCATAAGCATATCATATAGGAAACATCGCATTCTCATCATCATATAAACAGGTGCATCCATATCATCGCATTTCACCCATTACATTGCATCTCATGGCATTATATCAATCATTGCATAAACATTGCATTTGCACTTCATAAACATTTTGTATTACCATCTAAATCATCACATAGCATCTACAAAAACATTCCATAATCATTTTTGCATATAAGCATTACACATACATACTTGCATAACATCATATCATTAGATTTCATTCACATTACGCATCAGTATATCATGTTGCATTAACACATCATTGCATCACATACATCATCATTTATTACATTTAGCATAATAACATTTGTTAGTCTAAGCATCTTATAAAACCATCTCATTATGCACCAAAAACCATTTCATTTGCATCATATCGCTACCATCGCATCATATCACATTCATCCATAAATCATCTCATATATAAGCATTTTTCACACATCATCGCATATACCATAGATCATATCATTTTACATAAATCCATATCACATATTGCATAGGCATAACATAAAGCATCATATAGATAACATCATTGCACATCATATCATAAGTAAGCATAATATAGATCTGCTAGTCATAATCATTGCATAAAAAATAAATAAATAAATAAATAAAATAAAATAATAAATGCATCCATAAAGTATCATTGCAAAGCATATAGAAGTAAACCATCCATGCATAAATAAAGGGAACACATTGCATCACATCAAAATCATCATCGGCTCATATATATCATCAATCATATCATTGTCATAGTACAAAGAATAAAATTAGATCACTGTACACATATATGTTAATCAATTCAAAACGCCCATCGGGCTATCAAAAAAGAGCCCCATAAGGCACAAAAAGTATGTATCATCGGATCAAGGCCAATCTCCATGAATGCTGCCCTCACCCCTGTCACCATGACCCTTTGGTGGTCTCTGACTGGCCCACTCTGAGTACTCTGGGACCCAGTCTGCTCTAGGCACACTGTCATGGTAGACCCGGCGGTAGTACTCTATCTCTTGGATAGCATCCCTATAAAATTGCATCGGCACTATACCCTGAGACGAGGAGGCTGTCATGCTCTCAATCTGTTGCCTGCGACCTAGCTCTGTGGCTGCTTGTAGCTCTATAGCCTGTCCCTGCTGCACATCCTGGTCTCTCTCTACTCTGAGCTACTCCCTCTCAGCCCATGCCTGATCCTTCTCTGTCGTCACTACTTGTACCTGGGCCTACAACTATAAAATCAAGGCATCTCGTGCATCTGCCTACCCTGCTGGTTCTACTTGTGGCTGCGCATGAACCTAACTCTCACCCTCAGCTCATGGTGGTGGGACTAGCGGATGTTGCTGCTAGTCCTGCATGGGGACATCTCCCTGACCTGGCGGAACTGGGGGCACCCCTGGTAGATCCTGTCGAACCACGACCCTCGGTCATTGTCCTCATCCTCTCCCCCTGCCTCTGACCCTGTGTACTTTTGGATATTCACCTAGAATAGTCAATCAAAGAGGAGGTCTAAACCAATCTCTGTAGGCCTGTATAGTGCTTGGATCTACCAAGCCCTGATTGTAGGCCCATGGTCGGGCCACCAGTTGCCGAAAGTTGTCAACTACCTCAGAAGTAGGAATATCAGGCTCCCATGACACCTGTGTCATATTGCATGAAAACACGGCTACGTAGCCATCATCCGGTCGATCCTATGGCTCTCCGAACTTACGCTAAATGCACCCAGGAAGATATTGCTCAATCATAGTGTGCTCTTGGCCTTGCATGTATCGATCCTGGTAGCAGTAGAAGAGCTGATCTACATCATCAACCCATTCGGGCTGACCAAGGTACGGACGCCAAGTAAAAATGAGCATCTCATCTAGGACCCGTCTCCAATAGGGGATCCCATGCTCTCCAATGTGTGTGAAGGACACACCACCTTTGTACCGTGCCACCTAGGCATCCTCTGCCCCCATCGAAACTGGAACAACTTGTGGATGTAGCACATAAATGTGCTCCCACGCCCAAACATGAAGGAGTGTCACTCTAGCTCCCAGTGCCTTGCCATCCACGTACACATACTCATGGAGATCCCTGTAAAGTGAAGCCAGAAGGACAGGTCCCCATGCAAACCGAACTGGCCTGCCCCAAACCATCCTCTCCCAGCAGTATCCCCAGCCTGGACTAATATACCACCCTTGTCTGTTTGGGGCAACCAAACCTAAAATGATCACCACAATCGCCCAGTGGAAGGGAGGTGATATAACTCTGTACTGCTCCAGCTCGATCTGTCCCTTGCAGTAAATAATGTATCGAGTGGCGAGGACCTGGATGTAGCACTCGTGTCCCTCCTCCATGTCATAGATCACCCGTCGGCCATGAATGGGAAATAGAAGAATGCGCCAAACGTCCTCCAAAGTGACAGTCACCTCACTAGTAGGGAGATAAAACGACGATGTCTCGCTATGCCACCTCTTAGTTAGCGTAGACAACATCCCGAGGTGTGTGCACACAAGCGCAACATAGGCAATATGCCACATTCCTGCAGCCCCTAGTCTATCCTGATCCCTGTCACTAAGGTCTTGTAAAACGCTCGCCAAGTCTTGTGACCGGTGCTCCCGAGAATAAAGCTCCCTAGGCCTGTCCTGCATCATGGAAAGTTAGCATGTTAAATTTTTTTTGAAAAATCCTAGCCTAACGTTCCAAACTCTCTTCCAGCGGCACAATTTGTGAAGGCATCGCAGTTTGAGTTTCCTCAAACTCTGATGCTGGACTCGAAATTGGACTAAATGGTGCCATCATGGCGCAACTTATCCCCAGCGTTGCAGTTTTCGCAAAAAGAGCACCGCCGCAGTGCACTCGAACTAAACTGGCTCACCGAGCCCGAGCCTAGCGACGGAGTTTCTAAACTCCATATTGCACTGATGCGGCACTATATGGCACCGTTACGGTGCAAAAAGGAAAAAAGCAGTGCACTTTGAACACCGAACGATGCTATAATAGCGCCACTGGAGGTGAGCTCATCATTAAATAGGTAATAAATGCATGAAAATGAAAAAATTAAGCTAGGGTAAGGGTCACATACTGGGGCCCTGATGCTAGGTGGTCGCCGGTAAGTCCGAAATCGGTCCGAAATGTGTAGAGGAAGCTCTCGTCGTGCCATATTGCCGGAGAGTCAGAGCTCGAATCTCAAGGTTTACTAGCGGAGGTTTGTGAAAATGACTTGAAAGTGACCCCTCGGGCCCCTTATAAGCCTAAAAATTAGGGTTTTTTGACCCTCTAGGGCTGTCCTGCCAAGGTTTTGGACCCCCGAACCTATTTTTGTCCGTTTGAGGCTTGTTTCTCATTATTTTATTGCATTTAGACATGTTTTTAGCCTCACAGACCCCTTTCAGACCTGTCAGGCACTTGTTCACTCTTTTTTTCGTGAGATCACACAAAAAATTGAAATTTTCACCTGATCTCTCGAGGGGGCATTATAATGGCATATTTTCTCTTGCCGTGCGGTAGTGGGGCAAGTTCTTGAATATCAAATTTTTTTGGCTTTGATCGAGATCGTTTATTCTTTGAACCAACGCAACGAGTGCATTGCTTCAAAGAGGGGCCAAATGTAGACATCAAAAATATATTGATTGACATCGTGCATTCGATCCTGACTTACTAACATCGTTTCTTCCGGAATCATCCCTCTGTCTAACCATTTAATCAAATTCCCCTATCTAATTAAATTTATCAATATCCTCTCTTGGTTAAATAAATCACTTTATCTGAATCAAGTCATTTCTCTTATTAATTAAATCAATCCATCTGATCTAATTATCCCTATTTAATTAAATAATCAATTTATTTGATTAAATCTCTAAAGTCTATCCATTAAATTAAATAAGTTAAAACCTTATTTGATTTAATCTAACACTATCCCTTTTAATTAAATAAATCAAAAACTTTATTTAATTAGCCCCTTATCATATTCCTCCCTTATTTGATTTAAATAAATCCATAAATCTAAGTCAAAATAAGTCACATCATCTAATCTCTTGTTAAATTAATTAAACCCTTGATTAATTTAACCTCATCTCATGTCACATCCTCTAGATAATGCAAGTTGCACATGAAAATAGATTTAATTCATTTATTAAATCTCTATTTTCCTCACATGGCATCTTTTGGAATATTCTCTCAATTTGAATTCAAAAATTCAAGTCAACATGTACATCCAACAAGGGAATTTAAAACCTCTTACATGTCCTTTGCCTTGAGCCAAGTGGCATTTATTGCATTTTCCCTTCCCTCTTACATGTCATTTCAACAAATTTGAATTTCAAATATTGGCATTTATTGGCACAAACCCCAAATCTTGCACAACCATCATCCATTCATAGCTTGACAAGTGGCACCATATCATTGGATGAATATTAGTCCCACATTGCTCAAATTTGGACATTCATCCATCTTGAAATCCTATAAATGAAGAGCTCCTCTCCTCATTTCATCATCCACAATCCAAGCAAAGTTACCATGCTAAAACAATTAGCCATTTCCATCCATCAATTTTGAGTTCTTAGTTAGGTTATTGCAGATTTTGGCTTGGAGCTCTCACCATTCATCATCAAAAGTGGATCAAATCTCTTCATCAAGTCAACATATCGAAGCTTGCAATCATAGGAATTGGGAAAGGGCCAATTTTCACATCAAATTGACACCAATTCCCCCATGGGATCAAGAGTTTTCTCTTCTAATTAGGATTTTATCTTGTTTTTGTCATTTGCATTGCGTTCTTCAATATTTTCTTCCTAATTTCAATGTTGCAAATGGATTTAATGTGGAATCCTTGTTTTAGCTTGCAAATCCTTGTCTAACTCATTTATTCATGTTGTTTTGTAGGTATTAGGAGAAGGGTTTGCACAATTCCTGTGGAGTGTGAATGAAATTCCCATGAATCTGGCATTTTGAGCACATTTTAACAAAAGTGAATGATTCCCTCTCCATTGTAGGCCAGTAGTAACCCATTCTAATCAATTTCTTGGATAAGGTCAGTCCACTTGAATGAGTACCACAAATGCCACCGTGAACTTCTTGTAAAGCTTTGTTAGATTCATCACGTTCAAGACATCGAAGTAAAGTACCATCAAGACCACAATGATGGAGGGTGTCAGTGATAAGGGTGTAGCGAGAGGATTGGCAAATAAAATTTCGCTTTTGGTTATGGGATAAATCAAGTGGTAAGATATCATCTTTTAGATAGGCATAAATCTTGCCATACCAAGGTGAATTAGATCCTACTAAGTGGCAAATGATTTGGATTTCAGGGGTGTCATAAGCAGGTGCAAATGATTGTTCCACCAGAAATTCATAGCGAGCCTAGTTTTCTGGGAGTTGTAATAATGATATGATTGTATCCATGGCATCAGCTATTTTGTTATCAAGCCTTGGGATTTGTGTGAAGTTGATGTTCACAAAGTACTTCTTGAAGTCGTCAACCATCTTTTTATATGGCAAAAGTTTGTCATCTCCAGTCTAATAATCATCATTGATCTGATTAATGATAATTGTGAGTCGCCATACACTTGTAGTTTAGTGATCCTCCATTCCAATGCAATCTTCAATCCAGTGATTAGGGCTTCATATTTGGCTATGTTGTTGGTGCATGGAAACATCAGCCTATATGACCAAGGAATGTTATTACCTTTAGGGGTGACAAAGAGCATGCCTGCCTCTGATCCATGTTGAGTGAAAGAACCATCAAAATATAAAGACCATGGTTGTGTTGATTCGGTAGTGAAGACATCAGCATCTGGAAATTCAATGTGCATGGGATGCTCTGCATGCAGTGGTGCTTCAGCTAGTTGATCAACAATAACTTGTCCTTTGATTTCCTTATGATCAACATAATGGATATCAAATTCACTTAATATCATGACCCATTTTGCTAGCCTTCCTGCCAATGTAGCCTTGCTTAACAGATACTTGAGTGGATCAATCTTTGCAACAAGATTGATTGTATGAGTTAACATGTGTCAAAACTTTTGTGAAGCAAAGACCACTGCTAGGCAAGCCTTCTCAATGAAAGTGTAGTTGATTTCATGCCTTGTTAATGTTCGGTTGATATAATGGATTGCACGTTCCTTCCCTGTATGGTCTTCTTGTGCTAGCAATGCACCCAAGGACGTCTCAGTTGTAGCAATATATAAGATTAGGGGTTTGTCCGAATTTGGTGGTACTAGAACTAGTGGGTTCATTAGGTACTGCTTGATTTGTTGAAAGGCCATCTCACATTTGTCATCCCATCTAAAAGGAACATTCTTGTGCAGTAGATGTGTGAAAGGTAAACTTTTGTCAGCCAATTGTGCAATGAACCTTCATATAGATTGAAGGCATCCCTATAAGGAACTCAATTGACTGATGTTCCTTGGTGGAGGCATTTCCATAATTGCATGTACTTTGGCAGGATCTACTTCAATTCCTTTTTCTGATACTATGTATCCTAAGAGCTTTCAAGATGTGACTCCAAAAACACATTTCTTAGGGTTCAGGTGAACCTTGAATTTCTCCAATCTTGCAAATATTTTAGACAATATTTTAAGATGTCCTTCTTTGGTGTGTGACTTTGCTAATATGTCATCTACATAATCTTCCATGAATGTGTGCATCATGTCATGAAAGATTGTAGTCATGGCCCTTTGCTAGGTAGCCCCAGCATTCTTTAGACCAAAAGGCATGATGTTCCAATAGTAAGTTCCCCATGGACATGTGAAAGTTGTTTTCTCCTGGTCTTCAGGTGCAATCTTGATTTGGTTATAACCAGAAAAACCATCCATTAATGAATACATGGCATGGCCAGCTGTTAGATCAACTATAGTGTTGATGTTTGGCAATGGGAAGTCATCCTTAGGACATGCCTTATTAAGATCTCAAAAATTTGTGCACACTCTGACACTCTTATCTGGCTTGGATATAAGAACAATGTTGGAGATCCATTCTGCGTAGTCAATTGATCTTATGAAACCCACATCAACGAGTTTTCTCAGTTCTTCCTTAACCAATAATGCAACATGGGGGTACATTTTTCTAAGTTTTTGTTTCATAGGCTTAACCCTTGGTTTGATAGATAAGTGATGCATGATAAGATCAGGATCCAGACCTGGCATGTCTACATAAGACCAAGCAAAGTTGACTTGATTTTCTCTTAGAAATTCCATGAACTCTGGTATTTCTTTCTCTGCCATTGATGCAGCTAACTGTAAAATCCTTGGTTTTTCTGAAGTTTCAAGATTGACAGCATTTGTAGGCTCAATTAAAATAGGAGATCGCTCATGGTAGTGCTCTAGGAGAGTGTCAATATTCCCATCGTCTGGTGCCTTAAAAGGGTTTTCACCATCTTATACGCTCTTTATTTTATCTTTTGTTTGATCTAACACTACCAGATTCTGGTTTTCACCATTAGATCTTTCTTTTTGACTTTTATTTTTGCAGCTGGGAGACTTGACACTCTCCTGATTAAAAACTCTACGCTGAAGATCGCTAGTGGAACAATCATTTGTGTCATTTGTGGAAAGCAAGTTTACTATAGCTTCATCACTTGGAAACATAGGTATGTCGATAGGTTCGGATGAATCCCAATCAATGAGATTAGGATGGATCAAAGATTGTGTGAAATCGGCTATGGTTATGGTCATAATGGAGTTGATCGTAGGATCTGAGGTATGAGGTAGATCAATGATGGTACTGTGCACACTCTGACACTCTTATCTGGCTTGGATACAGGAACAATGTTGGAGATCCATTCTACGTAGTCAATTGATCTTCTGAAGCCCACATCAACGAGTTTTCTCAGTTCTTCCTTAACCAATAATGCAACATGGTGGTGCATTTTTTTGAGTTTTTGTTTCATAGGCTTAACCCCTGGTTTGATAGACAAGCGATGAATGATAAGATCAGGATCCGGACCTGGCATGTCTACATAAGACCAAGCAAATTTGACTTGATTTTCTCTTAGAAATTCCATGAACTCTGGTATTTCTTTCTCTGCCATTGATGCAGCTAACTGTAAAATCCTTGGTTTTTCTGAAGTTTCAAGATTGACAGCATTTGTAGGCTCGATCAAAATAGGAGATCGCTCATGGTAGTGCTCTGAGAGAGTGTCAAGATTCCCATCGTCTAGTGCCTTAAAAAGGTTTTCACCATCTAATACGCTCTTTATTTTATCTTTTGTTTGATCTAACACTGCCAGATTTTGGTTTTCACCATTAGATCTTTCTTTTTCACTTTTATTTTTGTAGCTAGGAGACTTGATACTCTCCTGGTTAAAGACTCTATGCCAAAGATCGCTAGTGGAACAATCATTTGTCATTTGCAGAAAGGAAGTTTACTATAGCTTCATCACTTGGAAACATAGGTATGTCAATAGGTTTGGATGAATCCCAATCAATGAGATTAGGATGGATCATCGGATTGTGTGAAATCGGCTATGGTTATGGTCATAATGGAGTTGATCATAGGATCTGAGGTATGAGGTAGATCAATGATGGTACTATTCTCATGATAATCTTGTTCATTTAAATCTGACTCGATATCACTAGAATCATAGTCACCTTGTAGTTCATATTCTTGTGGTTGGGACCCTGACCCTTCACCTTCGATTAGAGTTGGGGTATATTGGTGTATTACGTCAACCTCTTTGTCCCTCCAGAACTCATCATTGTAAATGGTGTCCCATTCATATTTAGCAGAGTCTGTGTTAGAGTAATTATCCATGAAATTCTGAATTGTTGCCAAACATGCTTCTCTCGAATCTGAACCTTCTCGCAATGTGAAGATAGTGTCATGTGATTGTTTAGATGTTATTTCTTTTGAATTAGTGTCATAGCCTAATCCAGTTTTCTCTTTTGCAGCAAATCCTTAAAGGTGAATGGGCTCCACTACTCCTTTTCTCTTTCCGATAGGACCTTTATCATAGCCCATCTTTTTCATGATTAAATACCCTTTTCCATATATATATGTTGGTAATTTGACATTACAGATTGTTTCTTCTTCATCTTTATAGAGCCAGTTTAGAATTTCTCTATCTTCAAAATCTTCGATGGGGAATTTTTCTTTGATGAACCGTCCATTAAACTTTGTGCTTAGCTCTTTTGGTGGTTGCATTGATGTTGATGATGTTGATATTTGATGTTGCATGATAGAAGGTTTTTCATGTGACCGAGGTGATGTAGGTAAATTAGCCAAATAGAAAGAGTATTCCTCGACTCCATGGTCCTTGAATTTTAATTTCTTATCAAAACTATTGGTTACCTGATTGATTTGTGTGTTAATCCTGAGAGAAGTACTAGCACAAGCTTCTCTATTGTTAGGAACCAACTTATCTTGGCTAGCTTTGATGTTGGCACAAGTTTGGACCTTTGATTTATCAGCTGGTATCGTGATTTCCTGCTCATCATAGGGAAACTTGAGACATTGATGGTATGTGGATGGTACAGCTTGCATTTCGTGGATCCAAGGACAACCCAACAAGATGTTGTATGCAAGAGCACAATCTAATAATTGACAGAAAGTATTTTTGATGATAGGTCCCACTCTGATTGGTAGCATGATTAAGCCTTTGAACGCTCTTTCCTCGTCATCACAGACTTTTATAGTAATCTTTCTTCTAGAATTAATGGAGTCCTCATAAAATCCTAAAGCTTTAACCAACTTCATGGTACATATGTTCAAACCAACACCTCCATCTATTAGAACTCGTCTGACACGAAACTTGTGAACCATGACCTCTAAGTATAATGATGAATTATGAGGATGAGTTATGGAAACGTCATCTTTTTCTAAGAATGAGAGGCAGGTGGGTGAGGAAAAGTGTCCTACCATGGCTTGAAATTGATCCACATCCAAATCAGTGGGTATAGTTGTTTCAATGAGGGCCTTTTCGAGAATTTCCTTATGTGTTGGGGAAATCTTCAAGAGTTCTAAGATGGAAATTTGAAGGAGTCTTCTGAAGTTGGTTGACTAAATCATATTGATGTTGAGGTGGAGGCCCAATGGATTTTGAAGAGGCACCTTTTAAGACAACTTTGGCTTGTGCCCTTGTTGTTGCGTTGACTTCCCTATATTCCATCTTCTCGTTGACTTTAATAACGTTGACCCGTTCATCGTCAGTGTAGATATGATTAATTATCGGATCCTCAATATGATTCACACTTTTTCCAAAAGACTCACCTTTTTGATAATTGGGCAAGGGGTTGTGAAATGCTTGGTGATCTTCATTTGACTGTTGATGTCCTTCTATTATGATGGTGCCATTTTCAATTAAGTCTTGAATGGTATTCTTCAAGGCTTGGCAGTTATTTGTGTGATGACCTTTGCACCAATGATAATCACAATAGTATGCCTCGTTCCATGATGGAGGCTTCACACTGGGTTCATAGTTTCGTTGAGGTGGTAAGGTAATGACATTTTTAGCCATCAATTCTTTGAATATAGATTCCAAAGATTGACCCAGTGGAGTGTAAGTTCTTCTATTCGAGAAGAATGAAAATTGTTGTGGATTTATATTTGAGGTGTTCCCTAAGGAGTTGTTATTTTTAGTTCCTTGATAACCTTGATTTTGGTAGTCCCTTGATTGGGAGTAGAATTTTGATTTACATTGTTCCTCAGAGGAGGAGGATTATTTCCTTGATTTGCAACCGAGTTGACATTGTGGTAGTTGTTGTTGCAAGGAACATTCGGGGTACTGAGAACAAATGGTTTAGTTGAGACATTATTCGCATCAACAACACCATCATTCACCACGTTCTTGTTACGAGTCCAAAATTTAGACTTGTCCTGATTATTGTCATGATTGTATGAGCTAGGATTGTCTTTGTCAAGTTTTATTATTCCTCTTTTGACCAAAGCACTTTCAATGGTTATATCCTCAATCAATTTCTCAAAAGAGGGAGGACAATGTAAATTCAAACGATAGCTCATTTATGAATTTAAGCTGTTAATGAAGGTGAATATCTTTTCCTTTTCGGGAACAAGACGCGGATATCTAGCGAACATTCTTCTCCACCTTTGAAGAAAAGTGATAAAATATTCACCGGGTTTTTGTGCAACTTTGCAGAGATTGATCATAGTGATTTGGTGTTGGATGTTATAGGCATATTGTGATATAAACAGATTGATTAATTCTTCAAATGTCTTGACAGGAGGTGTGATTTTTGATGGCCATTCCATAGAGTGACCTCCAAGACTCCTAGGAAACAAATGCATCAAGTGTCCTCATGAGCGAACTCTAAAGTCATGTTTCAGAAGTCTCTAACATGATCGATTGGATCCGATTTCCCATTATAATGATCAAATTTTGGAATTTCACAATGTTTAGGAAATGGTATCATGTTGAGACTTCGATCAAAAGGATAAGGACAAATGTCCTCAAGAGTATATTTATTTGTTGTAGTTCCCCCTCGTAACTCTTTAACTTGTCCTTGAAGTGCCTTAATTTGTTGAGTCAAAGCACTAAGATCAGATAGGGGTGTTTCTTCAGGTTTACTTTTCAAATTTTTGGTATCAAATTTATGAGGCAATTTAGCTCCTTGATCAGCTAGATAGAGGAAATATTTTTCTTTATTGCATTGCAAGATCTTTTATATGGCTTTGTGAAATTTGGGATCTTGCTCAGCCTCTCTAAGACGTTCTTCATCTCGCTCATCATAACTATCTATATGGGTTTTGCTCGTCTCTATAGTTGTGGAATGGATTTTCTTCTCTATTATCCATGTCGTTGTTGAAAAGTGGATTACGACTTATACAGTAAAGAGGATGACCGATTTCACCTTCTTCTTGAGTGTTTTGGGTATGACCTTCTTGTTGGATTTCATCCTTCAATTTATTGTATTGAGCTCTTGTAAAGATAGGCATATAATTTGGAAGAGTTCTTCTAAACTTAGATCATAGTTCTGATAAGTGCGATAATGATGATATCTTGATCTGATAAGATGGGAATCTTATGATATGATCAAATATGTTCCTAATTTTTGATTGTGGCTTCCTATGATGAAGGATGTCAAAATTCTATTGGGGAAGTTGAATCAATCATCATAAATTTTGTTTGAGAAGTGCACTCTTAAAGATTTGATCTTTGTTTTCGAAGAAAGGTTTTAAAATCACTGAAGGATTTGACTGGGATGGGATGGATATTCAATAGAAGGTTGTGGGATATTATCAAACTCAAGAGGTTGGTTAAGATTATGCCATTGAGATAAAGCTAATCTCTAATAATAAGCTCGAGAATCCAAAGGATCTACAGCATACTCGTCAGTAAATCCCCTAACAAAATCTTGGTATCTATGAAGAAATCCTCAGTAATGAAGCAAGACATGTCGACTTTTGTACATTTTTTTCCTTCTTTGCAATGTTTTATTGTACCCTAATGGTTTCTTGGTTTTCCTAATCCTATTGGAAACTAATTTCTTGGCAAATTTTGTTGATCTCCAATCTCTAAGCATGGGAGAAATATCAAAGTTGTCAGAAAGTCAAGTGTGTAAAAGATTTCAGTTGTTGTTTTTCATGTTCATTTTAGATGATCTTTTATCTAAATTAATATGAATGAAAAACAACAAACACTCTAAAAACAGTTGTTTTTAAAATCCTATAATAACATCAAGTGTTTAATCAAGAAAATATTTTCAACAAGTGTTTTCACAGGTTTAGCACATGAAAGACAATTCAGGCAGACTCACTCTTAGTACTCAAGTAGGTCATCCTAGTAATCAACAGCCCACATCTTAGAATTGTGTTGACTCACATAGCCGTGTCACCCCCGAAGGGGCACCCGTGTTTTTGTCTTTTCTAGGCACGTACTCAGAGTGATGGAAGTGGATACCGGATCCCCTGAGCAAACGGTCCTTGGCAGCTATATGGTGAGTGTCTTGGGGGCAGATTCTTCCCTCCCCTTGCACTGTGATTATTAGGATGTTTGAAAACTGACTTCGGCTGGCCACTACACTAGGTTTGTAGTAAGGGTTTTCGTTCGGTGCGGCAATAATAAACTCCCTCAGGAGACCTCCCAACCTTTAGAACAAAGGCTTTGGGGATGGTTATCTTGCACACTACCAAAAAAAGAGGGTTTCCCCAAATTTGCTTTAAATTTTATAGTGGGGCGGAATAGCCTAGCTTTGGCTTGACCCCACTTGATTCGTTCCTCTTGGGTGAGTACTTTTTCCCACAAGAGCAGGCTCTCTAAAGGATGTAATAAAGCAGTAAATTTTCATGAAATTGAAAAGGCAAGTCTAGTATTCTGATCACCCAGTTAAGGGGAGAGCATAGACCTATTGCCACAGAAAAAGCAAACAAATGTTCTTTTTAAAAACCCAAGTCACAATGAGCTAATCTGAGTGAAGATATTGCTTCATAGAAACAAGTTTGTTCAATTTTAATTGCAAGATCATTGTATGGTGACTATCCTAGATTGCTTCATTTTAAGTTCCATGTCTATCCTAAGATTGATTCATTTTATCCAGATGTGACTATCCTAGGGTTGCTTCTTTTTAACCAGAGAAAATTCTGTATGCGGAAGGCATCAGACTCAGAATTATGTTTTTGTGTTACAACCCAGATGCGCTGAAATAGATAGTATATGCGCAGAAACATGCAGTAGATGCGTCAAAACAGACAACAGATGCACTGAAATAGACAGTCTATGCGCAGAAACAGACCCTAAATGCACCACAAAAAAATCATAAATGCGCTAAAACAGTCCCTAAATGAGCTACTTTAATTAAATGCAAATTTAACTATGTAAATAATACAACATTAATGCGCTAAAATCAACCTTAGATGTGCTAATCTAAACCCTAATTGTGCTAAAATAGTTTGAAAATACACTACTTTAAATAAATGCATATTTAACTCTAAATGAAATGAGATTATATGTGTTATTTTGTCCCTCAGATGCACTAAATTAACTCTCAGATGCGTCAGAATAGTCACCAGATTGGCTAAAAAAAAACTTGCAAAACAGAAGAATTAAACCCTCATATGTGTTGCAGAAAGTGTCAGATGCGCTAAAACGCATAATTTTTCTGAAAGTCAAACTCTAGAATGTGGAAACCTATCAAAAAGTTCTGCAAAAAGATGTCAAAATCGGGGCATAGGCCCCACGGTGGGCGCCATTTTATATGTGTATGAAAATATGCCTATTACAAAGGATTAAAAACATAATCAATAAAACATTAGATTGAAGAAACTGAAATATAAACAAATAAACAAACTATTAATAGTAGCTTCTCCAATGTCATTCTATTGCTCTCTATCTCTAGTGTTTCGTTTGATTGAAGTTGCTCTCAGATTCAGTGTGCCAAGCTCAACGAAATGGACTACTAGAGAATGAGATTTAAAGTAAACTGCATACTATACTAATATGCAAAATTATGTTGTGTTGTGATGAGATTAATGCTAAGATATGATTATTGCTAGAATGCTAAAGATGTATATGCATAAGTGTAATAACGTATGTATGTCTGTATCTATTCGGGTGTGTGTAACCAATGCTTGGATTTGCACATGTATTTATAGAGTTTTTGAAGGGCTTTGATTGGCTGATGTGATCAATGGTTTGGATCAAGCTTGTCAAGATGGACGGTGGGGGATTTTTGAAAGTTGAGAGAAATGGAATGTTTCCTTCTACACAAATTTTCTCTTTCAAATTTAAAGGAAAGTTGTCATTTGAGAAGTGAGTAGGGATAAGTGTTATAATTAAATAAATAAATTTATTTAATTACATGTGATGGTGATTCTAGAAATTTCCATAATTAAATATTTAGTATCTAATTATGTGTGAGAAGATGATAGAAAAGCATTTAATTAAATATATAAAATACTTAATTAAATATGAACTAGAGAAAGTTTCTAATTAAATTTTTTTAGAATATTTAATTAACTGGAGAGTGAGGAAAGTTTCTAATTAAATATTTTAGAATATTTAATTAAATGTGAAGAGTGATGAAAATGGAAAGTAATTAATTATTTAAAATATTTAATTATGTGTGGAGATGAGAAAAAGGTATTTAAATTAAATATTTATAATATTTAATTCAACTGTGAGATGAAGAGGGAGTTTGGAGGAATATTCCATTATTTGAATTCAAATATTCAAATTTAGAATAACATGATAATTAATATAAATAAATTATAAAATTTATTTAATTTAATTAAGAGGAATATGGAAGACGATAATAATTAAATAAAGTTATTTATTTAATTAAGATAGAAGAATTATAAAAGTGAACAATATAAATAAATGACTAAATTTATTTATCTGTAGAAGACTTTAGAAGATTAATTAAATAATTTATATTTAATTAATTGACAAGCTTTATTAACCAAGACCGTTTTTAGATGTATACATATACTATATTGGAGTTTGTGTTGCTTTAATGCTACTAGAACTATACTTAGCTCGTTAAGACTATATAGATGTTGGATAAAAATGAAATGTGCAATATGCTGCTATCTTATAATACTTTTATGAAAATGTCATTTTGAACATGGGTGGGTAGCTTGGTTATTCCTGGGGTTAGATAATCCATGGGAAAGGGAATAATATAGTTGGTCACTTAATATGTTTGCATGTATGGTTAGCAGGGTTATACCTGGGGTTAGATAATCTATGGGAAAGGGTGTAATCTAGTTAGTCAATTTGATATAATTTGGTTATTCTTGGCATTAGAATAATCCATGGGAAAGGGAGTAACCTAGTTATTCAGTTTTTTAAGTCTTGATTATTCCTAAGGTTAGGATAATCCATGGGAAAGGGAATAACCTTGTTGGACAATTTTTTATTTCATCACCTTAGATTGAATGTGTGTTATGATTATGATTGGTCAATACCAAATCAAGCTAAAGAGTAGGTGGACAGATGACCTGCACTTGAAGTATTGGGTGTTAAATTCTTTGGCCAAAGTAGTGTAAGTAGCCACTATTTATACTGTTAGTTCACTGTGATCTAGGATTGCATACTAGGCAAAAAATCATACATGTAGGTTGTAGCCAATGTATGGCAGCTCTAGATATGTAGGACATAACATTATTCTTAGGAAGGCCAAGATTATGGGGTTACCAAACCAATATCTTCGTCGAAGGGTAGGGTCATCTTACCAATTAGGTAGATGTGTGGGGGATCGTAGTAAGTCCATGGTTGACATAAAAGCGCTTGAGTGATGCTCTCCATCATAGAGTTGGCAGCCATGATTTGAGGATGTAGCGTCAGTTTGGGGACACCTAGAATGTATGCACCAGTGATGGGGACATCTAGGAGGTATGCACCAACATTGGGGACATCTAGATCATTGTACCTTGTTTGTATATCTATATCATTGAGCTTATAGAAGCTATGGATGTAAACATGTATCTCTTTTCTTATTGAAAATTTGAAAATGGAAAATGTAATCATGAAATTATGTAATGTGAAATTGTTACTTGAAATATTCTAATGTTTTTTTCTTATGCAATGGGAAATTTTGAAATGGTTATGTTTCAAATGCGCATCTTTTTGTTCAAATGCAAAAAAAACCATTTTATTGCTCACAATGTTGGTAGCATAAACTATTCAATTGTGGGTAAAACATAGTAAAAATAATGGGTAGAACAATGGGCATGTTACACGTGGTATTAAAGCTACTAGGTTCAGTACTAAAACTTATGTGCTTGCTATTCTTTTTTCCAACATTATATGAGTCTAATGCTTGGAATTATTCTACCAGGATGGTGTGTCTCAAGATGACTGCAAGGAAGTTAGTAATCGGTAATGAGCGCTACCTAAAGGCCAAGAAAGAAAGGGAAGCCATTATTCAAACCATAGAGGGGACCATTTATGACAACCCTATTTGGTTGAGTGACACTGATAATTTTAGTCATGCTCTATCTCATGTCAATCAAGAAAGAAGGAGGATGTGTGAGAATGTTAACTTTGTACCTCATGTCTCTCCTGCCAAGTCAAATTCTTTATCACTTTCTAGGGATATGCCCTCAGAATGTAGTGTTAGTCTTGCTATGATATTTAGGGACCTTTGTGTTCTTCCTATGTCATAAGTTATTGTAATAGCCTCAAGTGGCGAATCAAAGGGATATGTCCCCTGAAACTATGTATTTAAGGATAGGTCTGAAGGTTGTTTTCCTTTCAACAATGTATGGGAACAAAAATCTGAGGGGTATACCCCACTTAGCTATGTATCGGAGAGTGAATCCAAGGGATACCCTCCCCTAGACTATTTGAAGTCATTCCATGTAAATGCAAGGATATTTCAAAATCCTATTGATTTAAGTGAAAATCATGTTTTGGAAAAAATTGTGTATGAGTTCTTTTAAACTTCATCTATATGAATGTTTGTTCTTTGAAAATATTTTAAATGATATGTAAGCCTTCCTAGAATCTAATTGAAAAAGAAACCTCTAGGTGTAAACTTTCTTGTCGAAAATGGTTAGAACTAGAACCAACCTTGGGAGAAGCCAAGAAGTAAGCCAAGGAGCAAAAAATTCAAGGGCTAATTCTAGCCATGATGGATGAGACAAGAGAAAGAATAGGAAACCTCAAGCAAGAGGTAAGGGGAAAAGAAAGGTAGGAACAAGAAGTTCCTAATAATGACAAAGAAGGGGGAAATTCCCATGAACATACTCGATTAATGAATATTGGGAGAAATTCACTCGTCTCCTAAGGTACGTGCCCATGTACCAAAAGGACAAGTGGTTTCGCATAAGGAAGTTCATCGTGGGCCTTAATTCCCAAATCGGTGGAGAGGTAGATGTGCACGGTCCTGCTACCATGGACTTCGTGTATGAGAAATCCATTAAGCAAGAGAAAAGGCTTAAATCTATCTCAAACTATTGTGAAAATAATCAAAAGAAGTTTAATTGGTCGCAAGCCAATCAAGCTTTAAAGAAGCCTAGTGAAGGGTAGGAATTTAAAAAGAAAGGGCACAAAGGATCCTATAATAGTTGAAATAATTCAAGAAGGGACCATAAGGGGAACAACAAAAAAAACAATAACAACTATGTTGGTAGGAATGAAGGAAATTCTAGAAGGCTTGCATTAAGGATTAGACCGTTGAGAGGATGTTATACTTGTGGTGGAGTTCAGTTTGCAAATCAGTGTCCTAACAAACCACTAGAGCCACAACTACCTTCTCAACAAGTAGCATTCCAATAAAGGATTCATGCGACATTAGACAATCGACAAGTGGAGTACCAAATCACTTTTATGGAAATATTAGGTACTTTGTTTGGTACACCTATTTCCATTCTTATTGATATCAGTGCCATTGAAACTTTTGTTTCTCCCAATATAGCTAGTAAAAATTCTAGAGAAGTTGGCTATATGGAAAATTCTTGGATTGTTGAATATACAAACCGGATAAGAGCTAAGGTGGAACAATGTCTATTTGAAGCAAGGGTTGAACTTCTAAGTTTCTCTTCAAAAGTGAATTTGTATGTAGCACCCCTAGGTTCCTATGATGTCATTTTAGGGATGGATTGGTTGTGGAAGCATAGATCCAAAGTAAATTTTCATGCAAAAAAAGTGGAATGTTTAGATGATCTTGGAAATTGGGTGTTCTTGCAAGGAACACCTAGAGAAGTTAAGCTACGATAGATCTCTGCTGTACAAATGCATAGGGCAAAAAAGAAAGGCTATCAACTATTTGCTATGAAAATGGGGAAACTTGAGGAATTAAATGAGTTCATTTCTCAAGATGATGTGGTATATTATGGACCTCAAGACCCCCAAGAAGCCGAAGAAGGTGAGGTGGTAGAATCAAGAAAATTGGATATGGAGAAATATCCTATCCTACAAAAATTTGTGGATGTATTTCCATATGAATTACTTAGATTACCTCCCAAGAGAGTGTTTGATTTCTCCATCAACATAGTTTCAGGGGAAAAGCCTATATCCAAAGTGCCATATAGGATGACCACAAAAAAATTAATGGAGCTAAAAGCTCAATTGGAGGAATTATTGTCCAAGGGATTTATTAGACCCAGTGTTTCACCCTAGGGAGCACCAATGATATTCAAGAAGAAGAAGAAAGGCAACACACTACTCTTGTGCATTAATTATTATTTTCTTAATAAGTCAATGATAATGAATAAACATTTGTTGCCATGTATTGATGATCGCTTTCATCAAATGCGAGGAGTGGTAGTATTTTCAAAAATTGATCTACAATTAGATTATCATCAATTGAGGATCAAGGATGAAGATATTTTCAAAACAACTTTCAAGACTAGGTATGGTCATTATGAGTTCATAGTCCTACCTTTTAGGCTAACGAATGTACCTACAACATTCATGAACTTAATAAATAATGTATTCAGAGACTACTTGGACAAGTTTGTGTTGGTGTTTCTGGATGATATTCTTATCTAATCCAAGGACGAAGAGGAACATCTCTAACATCTAGAGATTGTTCTCCAATGATTGAGAGAGGATAAGTTGTATGGGAAACTCTCTAAATGTACTTTATTTTAGAAGGAGGTGTAGTATCTAGGTCATGTGATTTTAGTTGATGGGATTGTATTTGATCTAGCGAAAATAAAAGAAGTGCTTGAATGACCAGTGTCTAAGAATGTGCTAGAAGTTAGAAGTTCTATGGGTTTGGTTAGTTACTATTAGAAGTTTGTTGCAATTTTTTTTAGAATAGATTTTCCCATTACCTCCTTACAGAGGAAAGGGAAGATGTTTGAATGGATGAAGAAATGTTAAGTGACATTTGATCAACTCAAGGAGAAGTTGACCACAACTCTGATACTAAAAGTACCAGATCCAGATGGTGATTTTATGGTCATCATAGATGCTTTAGGAGAAGCTTTGGGTGGAGTGTTGATGTAGGATGGGAAATTCATAGCCTAAGAATCAAGGGAACTAAAGCATTATGAGAAAAATTATGCTTCACATGATTTGGAATTAGTAATTGTTGCTCATGCATTACATATGTGGAGACACTATCTATTGGGAAAACCTTTTGAATTGAAGACTGATTATCACAGTCTAAAGTATTTGTTTACTTAATCAAATTTGAATACACGAAAAATAAGGTGGTTGGAATTGATATTTGACTATGATTTTAATATCAACTATATCAAGTGAAAGGAGAATCGGCTTGCAGATACCTTAATTCGTAGGAGGCATATCTCCTCAATGATATCAATTCAAACTGATTTCAAGGGTCAAGTGTTGTTGAAGTGGGTACCCAAAAATTTCTCAGTAGGGGAGAAATTTTTTCTAAGAGTTCTATTTTCTAAGAGTTCTATAAATTTTGGAAAGTCATCCAAACTAGCTCCTCATCATGTAGGTCCTTTTGAGGTTCTCAAGAAAGTTAACCCTATTGCATATAGAATTGATTTGTTGTCGGCTCTTGTTAGGATACACAATGGCTTTCATGTGTTGTACCTTAAAAAGTACATGCTAGGGGATAACCATGTTATTGATTGGAATTCTTTACAGGTACAGGACCAAAGAGTGGTAGCAATTGAGCCTCTTAAGCTGCTTGGAACATGTAAGCTTCACTAATGTAATAAAGAGGTTTTGCAATACAAGGTCCAGTGGGATCAGTATGCAAAATATTTTGCCACTTGGGAAGAATATGTTGAGATGAAGTAGAAGTTTCCTCAAGTCTTGCTAGATTATAAAAATTCCTAAAAAACAATGTTGTTACGATGTTATGTTTTATGTTTTGTGATCATGTTTGATAATTAAAAATCATCGGGGATAATGATTCACAAGGGGGGGATATGTTACACACCATTGTGTTGTTACTTATTTACTATTACCTTGATGGGTTAAAATACTTTAATATATATGATTGTGTTTTGTATATGAATCTTGATAGAAATATGATGAATTGATGTTTAATTCAATTTGAAATTTTATAATGTTCTAAAGATGAAAATATATGATGCATGTGAATGTAATGATATCAACTAACTACTGTTGTGATGCACTAATATAGATGCAGGAACATATTCTAACCTCCAAAAGAGAGGGAGAGTATCACTGAAGAGAAGAACTTGGTCTGGTAACCCTTGATGAGCCTACTTGAGCACACACACACACTCACTTCCGAGTTGATCCAGTTGAATTAAGATAGTTTGGGAAATGGTAAGTAACCTTTTGTCATGGTTAGAGTATGTTTTGTATTGGTATGTGGCTTTAGTCTTTGAATGTTTCTGTTTGGGGATGTGTGATTGAGTCTTCGTGATAAGTATAAGTTCTTTTTCATATTCCAATTTAAATATTAACCGATGGGTATATACATGAAATGTATATATCTATGCATGTACCTGTCTCTGATAACTCATACATATGAATATATACGTACATGCATATACATAGGTAGACATACTTACGTATATTCATGTATGAATATATGCACTAATACACACAGACACATTTTGTATATATGCACCAATTGATGAATATGAGAATATATGTGTTTAAGTATGGATATTAAAATAATGTTACATATATACAGATATATTAATATACATATATATGTATGTATATATATAATTCTTTTTTATGTATGTTATATATATTTAATTGGAAAATAATGCATTTAATAGTCATGTGAATCAAATTGTATATATTATAAATGTATATAATATATATAGAGATATACGTATTAATAATATATATATTAATTATATATATTGTTTGATATATATTAAAAAGTGCTTTGTAATAAAAAATAATATAAATAATAGGAGGAGATGGTGGAGTAGCATGAGCATTGCAACAAAAAAAAAGGGTGCAGGAAATTCCCGAGGAGAACAAGGGTGATAGAGAGATGGAGCATCAAATGGTAAGGCAACTTCTGGCAACAAGATCAGAGGTGGCTCTCCCTCCTAGGGAGAGGAAGTAATGAAGGCAATTTCAAATAAGGAGGTGCAGGATTGAGTCGGAGTAGAAGACTGGTGCACCATGCGCCAAGGGAATCCTTGGCAGATTCATTTGAAAAGAAATTGGTCTAGGCGGCAACGGCATAATCAAGCTTCCTTCCCTCATCGAATCAGAAGGCAAAAATATTCAAAAGGTTATTGGCGGGAAAAAATTTCAAATTTTGGAAACCAAAGAATTTTAGATCGAGGCTTAAGGGGAAACCCTAGATCTTCCAAGGTTCGGCCTAAAGATGAATTTGGTCGCTTAGATTGACAGACTATGGTTTTAAGTTCAGAGTATTTGGCTCCGTCGATTAAGCACCTAGAACGCCAAGGGCTAATCATGAAATGGTATGGGTTGAATTTGGATTGGGATGAGTTGATCAGATGGTGGCAAAGTCGATGGGGTTTAGAAATGGGATTCAAATATCTAGGAAATGGTTTTTTCTTAGTTGTTTGCCCTTCTCCCTCTGTTTGCAAGGAAATTCTAGGAGTATGGTTGATGGATGGTTTCAGATTTTACATGAAACATTGGGAGGTTGGATTTGATCCTTTCAAATGCCAGATGTCATACATTCAGGATTGGTACAACCTTCCCTGCCTTCCATTTGAATTTTGGAAAGCAAACATCCTAGAAGAGATTGGTAACAATTTAGGGGAATTCATCTATGCGAATGAATGGTTTGGGGATGATGGAATAAGCACCCATGTGTGAATTTGCGTGGAGAATCCTCCTTCAAGCACCAGATGGAAGGAGATTTAAATTCACACAGATTTGGGAATTTTGACTCAACCTTTAGTCTTTGAGCCGAGACTTAGAGGCAATTGGATTGGAACTTTGGGTTGGAAATCATGGGAAGATTCCACCATCCTTAAACAGAGCAAAGTGGACACAACATTGGGCCCTTGCCTAGCTATCCCTAATGTTGGGGATCATGGGACTATGAATTTTTCAGAAGAAACTAGTAAACGACAGCCAAGCCAAGAAAATATAGTTGTTGCTCCATATCAGGAGGTGGATGTGGAAGCACCAAGAGCAAACAAGGATAGGAGTCAGTTGCTAAATAAAAAGTAAGTGATGCATTGGATCTCATAAAAAAATCTTTCAGGAAAGAAAACTTAGACTCACTAATTGAGGTAAGTAAGGAAATTGTGGAATTGGTGGAAGAGGCAAAGGCTGCTTCAAATGACCAATACATTGGGGAAACAAAGCTAGAAGATGAGCGGATGGTGGATTGTGTTTTGGAGGAATTTAGGCTAGCACCGATATTGGTAGAAGAAGACTAGTGCACTCCTAGAGCTATTGATCTAGGAATTATGCATAGAGAAGTTGAGAAGTCCTCTCCTGATTGCGGTGACCATAAAAGAAGGGGTCAAACTCCAAATGTGGAGAAATTGAAGGTGGACGGAGAGGCAATTGGGTAGAAGAAACTTTTTTGAAATGCTTAAAGCCCTCTTCCAGAAGGAAAATGAAACTCCTTAGCTGGAATGTTAGGAGCATCAATGCCCCTAACAAGCATCATTTGGTGAAGGATCAAATTGAGTCTTCCCAAATGGATCTCTACATTCTTCCAGAAACCAAACTAAATCTTGGGGAGGTGACTTCCTTTGAAAAAAGAATGAGATCTTGGAAATCATTGGCAGTGTCTACAGACGAGGCTGTTGGTGGCTTGATGACCCTTTGGTGCCCCAATAAGGCTTCAATGGAGACAGTGGCAGAAGGAGGTAGATGGCTTGCTTGCAAAGTTAGGAGCTTTTCTTCAAATCTTTGTTTTCTCTTGGTTAATGTATATGGGTCGATCTCTTGTATCGA
>VDFB02193867.1:502491657-502535944 GCA_007258455.2 Sequoia sempervirens | reverse complement strand
ATGGGATGGATGGATTTTTCTAAATATTTGGATTTTTTTTGGAATTTTGAAATGTTTTGAGGCTATTTTTGGTATTTTTTGAGATTTTCCAAATGTTTTGATTTTTTATTTTCAAATGTTTTGGGGTTTTCCAAGATTTTTACTAAGAGACTAACCTAAGGACCTATCCTGTGGGTCTCAAGGGTTGATGGAAAGATGAGTCTTGCCTACTATATAATGCTAGAGACCATGTAGTTCAATCGACGCACTAATCGATTTACAAAATGATGATATACATGATGAAATGTCACTTATTATGATGTGACTCTTTATAGGATCTCAACTCCAAATGCCTGGGGATGATCAAAGGATCAACCTTGCCCACGCCCAAGCTCGTGAGATCTTAATGAAGTCTGACAAGACCTAATCTTGTTTTTGGCTTTTGAACGACTTTTTGACTTTGTTTTTGGATCTTTGATATGTTTCTCTAGAATGTTTTGATTCTGATGTTTTTGAATTTTGGATTTTCTGATGTTTTTGGATTTTCTAATTTTTTGATGTTTTTGAATTTTTTGATTTTCTGATGTTTTTTGATTTTTTGATTTTCTGATGTTTTTGGATTTTCTTATTTTGAGGACTTTAAGACCATACACGAATCCGATCTGATGAGAATGTGCCCCCAGTGTGATGCAATAGAATACTCTAATAAAGGCAGGGCAAATTGACCTTAAGGATGAGCCGACTAGTACTAGGAGGGATCATGATACGAATGTAGGACCAAGCTATGGTGTGAATGCGAGTGGATGTGTGATGGATGGAGACTTGAATGCGATGGATGATGGAAGAAAAATGGATGGATGATGTAGATCAAGCCATAAAGATCCTGGTAGATGGAAAGTGCTTATTTACACAAGGCGCCTATTTGCTAGGTTTTCACCAAGGTACTTGCCCAAAGTGCCACCAAAGTGGTTTTCACTAGAGGATGATTTTTCTCTTTACTATTTTGATTTTGATTTTTTTGTCATCACCAAGACGCCTGTTTTCCAGGTTTTGCTGAAGTAACCATTTTTTCAGGACTTTTTCTATTTTTTTGGATTTTTGGTTTTATACCTTGAAGGAATTAGGCATAACACTTTTTTAGATGGGAGCTATTTATTAGCTCTTGTAGAGGTTCCCCTTCAGGTGCTGATAGCTATATGCCCCTGATTTATAGCTTGCTTTGACAATGAAAGGCCCTAACCAATTGGGTTCGAACTTGCCTTTGCTACTGGGATTCGAGACATTCTTCTTATTTTCTTTTAAGACCAATTCTCTGACTTGGAAAGTCCTGCTTTTGATCTTCTTGTTGTAGCTTCGTTTGAGTCTATTTTGATAGACTTGCAAATGATTTAAAGCATCTATGTGTTTCTCATCTAGTAACTCCAGCTCATTTAGTCTTGATACTTGATAGTCCTCATCAGTGATGAGATTTTGCAATGATATTCTAAGGGATGGGAGCTCGATCTCAATGGGGAGGATGACTTCTAATCCATAGACCAAGGAGAAGGGGGTGGCGCCGGTGGGTGTGTGGATGCTGGTTCGATAAACCCAAAGGGTGGGATTAAGCTGCAGATGCCAGTCACAACCTGCGCCATTGACTATTTTCTTGAGGATTTTCAGGATGGTTTTGTTCGTGGTTTCTGCTTGGCCATTGCCATGGGGATAGTATGGGGTGGAGAAGCGATGTTGGATTTTGAATTTCTCACACAAGTCACGAACCTCCTATTCTTGAAGGGTGTTCCATTAGCTGAAATAATGGCTTGTGGGACACCGTAATGACAGATGAGATAGTTTAGGAAAAATTTTGAGATCTGCTTCCTAGTGATATATGTCATGGGTATGGCTTCCACCCACTTTGTGAAGTACTCAGTTGCAGTGATAATGAATTTATGGCCATTGGATGAGGTGGGTGTGATTTTTCCAATGAAATCCCACTGCAAGAAGGGCCATGGTGTGATTATAGGATGAAGCTCTTGAGCTGGAGCATGGATGAGGTCCCCATGCTGCTGACATTGTAAACACCTTTTAGCATGATCATGTGCTTCTCTTTCCATCGTGGGCCAATAATACCCCATCCTCAGCAGTTTCTTGGCGATGCTCATTCCACTCGAGTGTGAGCCACAAATACCGTTATGAACCTTGGTTAGAGCGGTTAATGCCTCCTCAGCATTTAGATAGCATAACAAGGTACCTTTTATGCTTCTACGGTATAAGGTATCACCTAGGATGACAAATATAGATGCCTTTTTTATAAAGGTTCATTTTAGGCTTGATGGTAGGTCAATGGGTATGACTCCTGTGTGAAGATATGTGTAAATGTCATGGTACCAAGGATCACCTAGACCAACGATTTCAACACTAATTCTGATTCTGGAACCTCGAATGCAGGAACGAGAAGCTGCTCAATCAGAAATTCATATCTTCGAACATTGTTGGGGATATTTAGCAAGGATCCCATTGTAGCCATGGCGTGTGCTGCTCTGTTGTTTATTCTAGGAATCTACTCAAATGTTATTTCAATGAAAGATTCTTTGAGATTCTCCACCAATTTCTTGTATGGAGTGAGCTTATCATCCTTGGTCTAATATTCATTATTGACTTGATTTATGATTAACTGTGAATCTTCGTAGACCTTAAGAGCTATGATATTCCATTGCACTGCTATCCTGAGACCTATAGTCAAAGCCTCGTATTCTGTGATGTTGTTAGTACAAAGAAATGCTAGTTTGTATGACCTTGGTATGCAGTCCACTTGTGGAGTGATGAAGAAGACACCAGCTCCTGATCTGTGTTGTGTATATGAGCCATTGAAGTATAGTTTCTAGCGATAAGCAACATTGAGGTTAAAAATAGACTCATCTAGAAACTCTGAGACAAGGGGATTCTCAGAATACATAGGTGCTTCTACTAGTTGGTCTGCAATAACTTGACCCTTGATGGCTTTTCTTTCCACATACTCGATGTCATATTCTGATAATATCATGACCCATTTTTCCATTCTGCCTATGAGCATTGCCTTTGATAGGAGATACTTGAGGGGATCAATTTTGGCAATAAGCTTTATCTTGTGTGCTAACATGTAATGTCTAAAATTTTGGGATGCAAACACTACTGCGAGGAAAGCTTTCTCGATGAATGAGTAATTTAGCTCATGATCGACCATTGTCTTACTGATATAGTAGATAGCCCTCTTTGTTCTATTTTCATCATGCTGAGCTAAGAGAGCTCCAAGGGCTGCTGTTGTTGCTAATACATATAAGATTAATGGCTTTCATGGGATAGGTGGTATTAAGACTGGTAGTGTCAGTAGATATTCCTTGATTTTGTTGAATGCATCTTCGCATTTTGTGTCCCATTTGTACGCTACCCCCTTATGGAGTAGGTAAGAATATGGATTTTGCTTGTCTACCAGTTGTGCTATGAACCTTCTAATGGATTGGAGCTTGCCTTGGAGACCCCTTAGTTGTTTTAATGTCTTTGGTGCTTCCATCTAAAGGATTTCCTTCACTTTTGCTAGATCCACCTCAATACCCCTCATGGAGACCATGTATCCTAGCAATTTACTTGATTGTACACCGAAGACGCACTTCTTGGGATTTAGTCTTACATTGTATTCTTCCAATCTGTCAAAGATAGCACTTATAGCACTTAGGGTTGCTATATGATCTTGTCTTTTTCTTGACTTAGCTAGAATGTCGTCCACATAGTCTTCAACTGTTTTGTGAATCATGTTGTAGAAGATCAATGTCATGGCCCTTTGATATGTTGCTCTTGCATTCTTTAGGTCGAATGGCATCATGTTCCAGTAGTAGGTCCCCCATGGATAAGTGAAAGCAGTCTTATGTTGATCTTCTTTTGTTGTCATGATCTGATTGTATCCTAAAAATTCATCCATTAGTGATAGCATCTCATGTCCTACTGTCATGTCTACTATCATGTCGATGTTGGGAAGTGGGAAATCATCCTTTGGACATGCTTTGTTCAAATCTCTAAAATCCATATAGATTTTGATGGCTCCATCAGGCTTTGAAACAGGTACCATATTTGACACCCATTCTGGATAATCAATTGGTCAGATGAATCCTGCATCTAAGAACTTTTTGAGCTCCATTTTGACCAATAAGGCTATTTGAGGATGCATCTTTCAAAGCTTTTATTTGACCGGTTTTGCTTTTGGATACACTGCTAAATGATGGACCAATATTTTTGGATCAAGTCCTAGCATGTCAGCATTACTCCATGTGAAGTTTATTTGCCTTTCCCTTAGGAATGTTGTGTCATGCCCAGTAATTTTCGCTAGAAAACCAAACCAATTTTTTTTTTAGAACTGTCATGACCAAAAGATTTACACATATAGACAAAAACACAACCAACCTTTTTGTGTTTAATTGCTCAATGACAACATCTAGCACATATGCATTGTAGGATAACATTAATTCCTAATGATATTGCTTGAGAAAATCATCATCGACATGCCATTAAAGAGGGGGAAACAAAAAAGCAAGAGTGGGTGGATGAATTCCCATTTCAAACACCCTTGAATGACTAGAAATCCTATGTGAGGTATAAGTGTCTAGGTTAAAAAAAAACACCACAAAACTTCTTGATTTGATACTGATATAATGCAGATGCTAAATTTATTTTTTTTATTTTTTTGAGAGAAAATAAAATGCTTCACAAGGTAAATAAATTATCATGAGGTCATCCTTTAGGTCATGAATCTAAGATGTTAAGCTAAGTAGAACGATTGTTGAGAGATAGATTTTTCCCTCACCTATACATCGTTTATTTGTAGTGAATAATATACTACTTTAATCTAACATAAGACCATGATTCCATAATAATTACATTATTTCTATGATATTTCCTATGAATGATTGCCTTTGTTAAGTATGGATGCAATGATCTAGTCAAAAATTTCATCTTAGTTCAAACTTAAATTACATTCCTTAAAAAAAAGTGAATCAATTTAATATAATAAATTTATACTATATAAAAAATATGCATGCTCATAATTATAAACCTATTAACAACGAAATCTAAAATAATTAATTTATAAACAAAATAATTAACATTCTTAATTAATTCATTTAAAACTTCTAACTTACACATGAGTAGAGAGATCTTATATTTTTAAATTACTAAATTCCTTTTTTAAGCATTATAATTCAAAATAAATTCTCATCTTAAAAGAAATAAATTGAAGTTAAAAAAAAAGAGTATTAGGAATATTCCTCTCTTAGAACTTACATGCCTAACTTTTATCCTTTCAACCTTATCTCTCGTATTCTCTTAAAATAAAATATGGAAACCTAAATTATTATTTATTGAGCGCCCCCTTTACCTTTTAATTTAATTTTTTTTTGTCTTCTTATTTTCTTCACCTCCATGCCTCTACAAAGGAAGTGAGATATGACCATGCAAAGCAGATTTGAACAGAGCAAGGAAACTTGACGCCACAAGTAGATTGGAATCACAGTAACAGAATGAGCATGTGAAATTGTTTTATTGTATTTGTTTATTTTGTTATTCTCTTTCGAGGATTTTTATTTTTATTTTATTTTATTTTAGTTTTTCCTTTCAAGTATAGAAGACCAGCTTAATGGGAGGCAAGACCAAACCCATTTCGTCGCCCTAGACAATAATGTTTTGATCGGCTGCAGTCACATCCAAGATAGCACTGTAACTTTTAGATAATTAAATTTCTTCTATTTTATCTTTCTCCTGCCAGGCTTGAGTTTAGGATTTCTTAGATAAGGAAGGCTCAACGTTGAAACTTCCCTTATTGATGAGCATTTAATAACAACCCGGATACCATGCGTGTTGCAAAAATTCTACAGAGCATTAAATTGTGAAAAGCTTCACTGTAGGAAATGTATAGAGGTGGATTTACTTAGGCCAACAACCAAAATCTCTCACACATCGGAGGCAGATTGAATGGATAGTTTAGTCACCATATTAATTGCATTGCATGTTTCGATGGCATGTACCTTGGTGAGATATCCTCACCCTCCTACCATTAAATTCCTAGATATGAATGACTGTCATACGATGACTCAACATTTACTCCAGCAAAGTGCTATGAGGAAAGTGACTTAGGACTGGGATGGGTGAGACAAGGACGGTTTTTTTATTGCATAGAATTGATGTGTGGGGGTGAAATCCATATCTGCTACCAGTAAAAATATTGTACTGACTACTACGACTTTAATTTCCATATTTCCTGTAGCATACAACTCAATGACAAGACTTCTATCTGTATCTATGTTATTGCACGGAAGGTGGTGGGGAGTCTTTACCTTTGTCGTAGCCTTTGCACAATTAACTATGGGGAAAGTTATCGTCCAGCCTTTGTCGTGCCTGCTCATGCATGTTTGGTGGGATTTTCCAGTGGGTGTTAAATGCTAAATCTTCACAACCTCAAGCCGAACAGTCACTATAAACTTATCTACATTCTTTGCTTCATTTATGAGTTTCAAGATTGGTAAGTAGGTTAGGTTTGAGCAATTTCAAACAATACACCTGCCAAAGGTGAGTGATCATAGCCGACACTCCTACAATAGGGCATAGAGGCCATCGATACAAAACAAACATCAATTTAATGCTACTAGTTTTTGAATGGTTTTCTTGCCAAAGGAAAAGCTTGCAGACCAGGAAATTTATGTTCAATGAATTTCAACAAGAAATTACCATTACCTATCTATGACAAATTTGTTGTTACTGTAGGCGTGGTGAAAGCATTATTATAGTTATACTCTTTTCTTTTATGTTCTCTAAATCAAATGTCGATTCATTAAATGCAGAATGGTGAAGCAATAATGCATGTTTGTTCCTGTTATCCTTGTTTGGTTTTGAAAGTATTATCTGCTTCCTTCCTTCTCACAGATTTATAAGCTATCTTCACTTCCCAGAATTGTTATCAGGTATCCACTTACACTAATTTTAGGGCTGCATAGATTTTTTTTTCTTTAATAACAGGTTGTTCTTCCTTTTTTTAAATCCTATTCAACATTGAATTCAAGACATCTGAATACCAATATAGAGTAATTATATTGTTAAGGATATTGCTCAAATTTCATTTTAGTGCTTTTATTTTTTTGGTTTTCTCAGTACTTAAGTGGTGTATCTAATTGATGTTTTCAAGACATGGCAGGTTGAGGAGAGTGGGAGATTCCCATTTATGAAGGACCCGATCAACCCCAGAAGTCGTGGCCTCCATAGAAGTTACTATAGCTCTCTTGGAAGAGACGTGGCTGTAGAGCTTCTCTTCTACACTTTACCCCCTGCCGTCATCGGCGTCCTTCCTACCTGCGTTCGAATGGTTTGGGCATCCATCGAATCATAATTGGATAGAGATTCTTCTCAGCTGCGAGTTCCATTTAGAGACCCATTAGAAAATAGAGGGATTTGTTTCATCCCCATGGAAAGTGAATTTCCAGCCGTTAGAATTTAGATCCGTTCATTTATTGCCAAGACTTAAGTTCTCATAATTAAATGAGTTTCAATCTGTTGGTCAAGTAGGTGAGATAGGTAGGTTGGTGCGGTGGTTACTCCCAGCACGTCACTCCACCAGATGTTTAACTCTTACTCTTGTTTATTGTATTTATTTTCTTGTTTCTTATTTATATACATACATCATATTAATGCAAGACAAATTGAATACAACATTTGTGGTATAAAACTATATTGTGTTTTCTGTTAGGTAAAGATGAGATAGACGCATTTGACCTGTACATTCTAACATAGTTTTTTTTAATCCTCCCACTGAGTTTAGCTTTTATCCTTTTTCAAAAGAAACTTAAAGGTTGGCTCACTAGATTGCTAATTTTCCCTATAACTTAGAAATTTATTCAATCGTCAATAATTTTTTGATGTGACTTTTCTAACTCAATTTTCATTATAAAATTTAATAAACTTTGTTTTATTACAATACTAAAATGAGTACCTTCATTCCTTCATGTTACAATCTTAGCTATATATATTACCAACATTTCATTCTTCTATAATACCTTCAAAATGATAAACATGAGAACCTCAATCCCTTTTTTTTCGTTTCCTTTATTCTTTCATAACAAAAGGGTTTCAACCTCCATTATAAAAAATGCATTTCATAAGTAAAAGTATTTAGTACAAGCATTCAAGATTTTCATTTTCAAGATTCCTTACAATACACTAAACTTTCATTATCACCCACTATTTTAAAATGAAACAGATACCATACCAAAGAATGCACTTGCTCTTTTCTCATTTCCTTTCATGTTACAACAAAAAATAATTCTATGTACTACATCTTATTGTAAGAGTACATTGATCGACACACAACTGAATAAGGCTTGCTCTCCACCCTGCCGTAATGGTGTCATGGAGCCTCGTGGGCTCTAGCCATACCCCCGAGCAAGAAATTTATTAACCCCAAGATGATAACTGGAGTCTTCTCAAGATTTTACAAAAGAGTAACAGATAACATAACATCTAAGTTCTCCACTCACCATGCTCAATGAATATCCCTACAAACATACTATCTTCTTACAACAATTAATCAATGAGAAATGAAAAGAAAAGGGAAAAACTTATCTCTTTTCATTAGATGAGAAGTTGGACTCTTCTACCCTTCTTGCCTCTCCAACCAAGCCATCTTGCTCACTCTCCTTCTTATCCTTCTCTCTATCTCAACTATAGTTCTCCATAAGGAGAAGTGGGTAACAACCTCCTCTTCCTTCCTCTCTAAGATATATAGGATTTTCAACTTGCAACTCTTGGATGGGGATGTGTGGAGTGTCCTCTTTTTTTTTTCCATAAATGAGGGTCCTTCCCTTATTAAAGAAGATACATGCACTTGGACAATCCCTCAATCTTTCCATCACATCCTCTCTTCAAAACTCGCCACTCTCCATAATGAGGACTTTTCAGGGGTCAAATCATGTCCTAGGGGCACTATTGCATGCCTATTTGACCCCTACCACTATGGTATAGACCCTAGAGGGTTTAGTTTTGCATCCCAACCAAGAAAATTGACCAACAATCCTCTTTAAAGACCCATTTAAGGATCTACCCGAATTTCAAATTGGATAATGGTTTCTAAACCTTATCCCCCAACTTACAACTCTCTTGACAAAAAAAATAAAATAAACTCTCTAAACCCAAAATATAAATCATCTCTTTTATATCAACCCGGACCACCTTACTCATCAACTTGTTAACTTTATATCCTTCTAAGCCTCAAAAGAGGGTCAAATTCATCACCTCAAGCAGATGTCTTTTGATCTACTCAATGGTCTTCCCTTCTCATACTAACTCTTCCTTTCCTACACATTGCCAATGAAATCGTAAGAAACAATTATATACCACATTAATCTAATAGTTGAAATAAGATTTAATTTTAAAACCATTTCATTTATAATCTCAACTCATATTCATAATTTATAATTTCTAACCCCTTCAGGGTAGCATAAGTAAAATGTCAAAATGAAACACAAGAAAATGATCAAATAATCATAATATTTGTCATCTACAATACATCTTACCATCTATTTAGGAATACATAAAACATATTAGAGATTTACTAATCAAATACAAGGTAGGGCCTTACATGCTGGTAGGAGCTCTTTCTCTTCTAATAATAGTGATTCTACATAGAATGTGATATGCGGGGCCTCCTCTGTTCCTAGGTTGACTGGATTGCACTTTTCAACCAAGACTGCTGACTTCTCTTGATGAATAGCTCTTAGAGGAAGATTGAATCCTTCATCCTCAAGCACCTCAAAGAGGTTTTCACCGTTGGATACGTCCTTTATTTTTTCTTTTCTTTTTTGGAGAGTGCCACAATGTGGTTTTCACTCAAGGACTTGGATATGATTCTTAGTTTCTCACTTTTGCGACTGAAGGATTCAATCATTTCCCCATAATAGGCGTGTGTGTCCAACTCTATTATGAAGCTTGCTTTGTGATCTCCATCTAGAATGTTATCCCTCAAACCCATGAATTCTGAGAGCGCCTCATCATTTTCGAATGTATCGAGAACTGGTGGTCCTCATTGGTCATAGTCGATCAGTTGGGGGTACACTAAATGAATATCATGATTTTGACTATCTGGTTCAAAGGATATGGTACTAATCATACACAGGGTGGTATCTTTGAATAGCCTAGGTAGATTAGTCAAGGTATCTTTGTCATCGCTACTAATGTAGGGCTTAGTTATAAAATTATGTGTGTCTCTCTCTGTGACTATTGGTGAATGTATTTGCACTAGCACTGGCTGAGGAGAAATATTAACCATTCTAACCAGAGGACTTCGGCCACGTATGGTTATTCTCAGAGTGGCACATCCACGACCAAGATTTGTTATGGGTCATGTCTCTGGCATGATAGGTATTATGAGCCCATTGTCATTTTGTCCTAGTCTTTGATTTCGGTCGTAACCCATTGCAAGCATCATGTGTAGGCCCTTGCTTCTTTCATCCATTGGTAAATTAGCTACCGGTCTTTCATCTTGATATAACATATTTGATAGATCTGCTTCAATAACCTCATGGCCAAGGTTTCCCCATATTGTGAATTCGGGATAGTTTTTAGCATAGGTTTGTGATGTGGAAGCTTGATTTTCTTGTGGATGTCCCTGTGATCTAGGAGATTGTGGTAACTCTCCTATAACAAAAGCATTTTTAGGGAGTTTGTAGCTTCCACAACCATCCTCCTGGATGATGAGCTTGATATTGGAGATGGTGGGGATGGCAAGGATGGTGGGTGTCTCTATCGCGAAAGCGGATGTGAGGGTGGTGGGATCAATGTATGATGTGGATGGGCCCTCATCATTTTTTGGCACTTGGGGTATTTTGTAATATTTGGCTTCAAGATTCTTGCAGTATGAGAATGGTTCAGGGTCTCCATGGACAGTAACTTCTTGTCCATTATGTGTAAATTTCACACATTGGTGGAAGGTTGATGCTACGACTTTCATCGTATGGATCCGTGGACAGCCTAGGAGGATATTGTATGGTAATTTGAGATCCAAGACCTGACATGTGGTTTCCATGAGTGTTGGCCCTACTTGAATAGGGAGTTTAGTCATGCCCTGAGATAATCTTTCTTGGTCATTATATGCTCGTATCATGATGCCCTTTCCTTTGTCTATGGAATCTTCTGATATTTTCAACTATTTTATGAGGCTTAAGGAGCATATGTTCAAACCTACACCTCCATCCACCAAGACCCTTTTGATTTTTCTCTTGTTTACAATGGCTTTCAAGTGAAGTGCACGATTGTGAGATGGTTGGGTAGGGAAATCTTGGTCAGAGAATGTAAGGAGATTGGGCGTTATGATATTTTCGACCATAGCTTGGAATTGGTCTGCATCGAGATTTGCGCGGATAGTGGATGAGGCTAATGCTTCCTCAAGGATCTTTTTATGCACTGGTGAGATTTTTAACAACTCCATGATGGAGATGTGTGCTGGCGTTCTCTTGAGTTTCTCTACAGCATTGCAGGTATGCGGAATGGATCTAGATGAAGGGACTCTGTTAGGTTGGGATGATTCTACAATGGTGACTTTGCTGCCTCTTGTGGTGACTCCACAATCTTCGGCATGGGCGCCCTTGATGGTGATGACCATGCAGTCCTCATTTAGGGAGGCAACGACTGTTTCATACACATGATTTACACTGCCCTTTCCTTTATCATTTTTATTCCATTTATTGCCATGATTTGGCATCGGATTCGTGTAGATTTGAAGATCCTGATTTCTAGTAGATTGTTCCACGTTTATAATTTTCTTGTCGATGAGATCTTGGATGATGTTTTTGAGTCTCATGCAATTTTTTGTGGTGTGACCTTTTATTTTGTGGAATTTGCAAAGTTGATTTTTGTTGTACCAAGGAGGTTTGACATTAGGTTCTTGGTAATTTTTGAATGTAGGAAGCTTGATAAGTTTTTCGTCAATCAATTTTTTCATTATGTCCTCCAATGGTTCTCCCAAAATGGTGTATTTTCATTTGGGATAGCTTTTGTGTTGAGGTGGTCCCCTTTGGTCAGTGAGGTTATTGATGGTGGGATTATTGGGTTAGTATGTTGTGTGATGAGTGTTTTGGCGTTATGATTGGATTTGTGGTGTGGGTGTATTTTGGCATGGACCACTAATGACCACCTTGGCATCAACAATGCCAACATTAGTAATGTTCTTGTTTCTTGCCCACGTACGAGGTTTATCGTTGCAATTGGATGATGGGAGGTTGTTTTGTTGTTCATGGTATGACATTGATTTTGCGGGTTGAGTCACAAGAGCTCTTTCGATGCTAAGCGCCTTGGAGATCAATTGCTCATACGTAGTGATACCTTGAACCTTGAGGTGAAATGATAGGCGGATTTCAAGGTTGGCTATGATTGTACAAACTTGTTGTTCTTTTGGCATGGTCCACTTGCTCCTATTGGCCTTGGATCACCATCGTTGAAGGAATGAGGCGAAAGACTCATTCTTTCCTTGTTTGAGAGCCGATAATTCTTCGAGACTAACATCCATTGTAATGTTACATGTGTAATTCCTAATGAATGCGTCTCTAATTTCTTCGAATGTTCTAATGCCTGAAGATAAGCGAGAGAACCATTCTATAGCGGGAGTTGCCAAGCTCCTAGGGAATAGCTGCATCAGATAAGTATCATCATATGCGACCTCCATACAATGAACCTGGAATTCCCTGATGTGATCTTTAGGGTTTCCCATCCCTCGATATTTGTCAAATTTGGGAATTTCAAATCCCTTGGGGAATGGTTTCATGTCTAGGCTCCTATCAAATGGATAGGGACACAAGTTGCTTGGCGCTTTGGTTGTTCGCCCTGATTGAAGGTTGAGCACTTGTTTGGAGAGCAACCTGAGTTGTGTCGTCACATCATTCTAGGGATTAGGGGGTGGGATGAATGTGTTTTGAGATCTTCCAATCGTTGGTTGGTTGGATGGGTTGGTTGGTGCATTGTTCGATGGTATATGTGTGTTCTGGCTAGCGAAGTAGGCTTCTACTTGCTTTTGGATAAAAAAATGCTTGTTGTTGATCTTGTTGTTGTTGCACTAGGATTTGTGCTTGTTGTTGCACTTGTTGTTGTTCCAACAACGCTTGTTGTTGTGCTTGTTGTTGTTCCCACAATGCTTGTTGTTGGGATACCAATTCTACTGCTTCTTGTTGCTCTTGGTATTGCTTTAATGCCTACTAGTATGCTTGCAATTGCACTACTTGTGCAAGAACTTGTGCTTGTGCTTGTGCTTGTTGTGCTTGATATTGATTTTTTGCTTGAGCTTGTGCTTGGGCGACTTGTGCTTGTGCTGCTTGTTGCTGCAATAGGAGTTGTGCTTGTGCCACTTTTTGTGCTTGCAATGCTTGTGATGCTTAAGGAACTTGTTGTTGTTACTATTTCAATAAAGCTTGAGCTTGTGCAGCTTGTTGCGCTTGTAGTGCGGCTTGTGCAGCTTTGGCAGCTTGAGCGGCTTGTTGCACGGCATTTTGTTTCTGGACTTGTTGGTATCCTCTTTGGAAAGTAGCTTGAATTGTTGCATCATATTGACTTGATGTGGTGGAAGTTGGTGGTGGTGGGGGTGGTGGTGGATTTGGAATGGCATTCGTGGTGAGTGATAGTGTTGTGTTGATTGTTTGATTGGTGGATGGTGTTGTCATGTTGATTACTTGATTGGTGGATGGTGTTGTTAGTGTGGTGGTTTGAGTGATGAGTGGCGCTGTTGATGTGATTGGTCCTTGAGAGACCATGCTTTGCAATGTTATGGGGATGTTTGATGATGTTACCATTGGTTGTGTGTTTTTCATTTGTTGTTGCGATATCAATGACAAATTTTGAGCGATTGGTATAGTGTTTTGATTGATGGTTGGGATATAGGTTTAATTGATACTTGGTAGGGGAGGAAGCCCTAGACCAAGGAGTGGTGTGGATGATGATGGCAATGGTGGAAGTGGCGGAAAGGTGAGGGGTGTGAGTTGTTGTGATAATGTCGTGGTGTTGAATAAGCCCCCTAGTCTGAACATATCTCCCTCTTCTTGTGAATTTGTGAGAAGAGGTGTTTGTGATGTTGCGTGAAAAAATGATGATGATGGATCATGATGGAATGTGAGAGGAACATTCTTGTGTAACATTTTTCGGGTATGCTTTGTTCCAAGGTGGTATTTGCGTCTATGTTTTGATTATTAACAAGGGGGTGTGATTGAAGAGCATTGAGAAATGTGTTTCCCTTGTTGACATTTGGTTGGGTTGGAGCAAACGATGTCATGATTTGCGAAATGTTTTGTGTGACGTTTTGAGATGGGGGTGTAGATGAAATGGGGATGATGGATGAGATTGGGGAAATGATGTGTCCACAATAGTACTCACATCAAAATCTGATGGCAACTTGGCCCCTTGTTTTGCTAATTCAAGCATGTATAACGAAGGGTTAAGTCTCATCATGATGTTGATGATTCTATGGTTGTCCAAATTTTGGAGCATTTCTGCCATTTCCTCACGATACATTCCGAAAGTGAGGTCCTCTCCTTGGTTTTCTTCTTGTGGATTTTGCGATGATGAGAGGGTCAATGGATTGCTAGATTCAGTTGGATTCATTTCTGCGTTGGTTTGGCTAAGATCACTTGAAGCGGGTGTTTCTTTGTTGGCTTCCATACTCTGCTTGTATTGAGATCTTGTTTGGACCATAAAACAAGGATGAAGAATATGGGAGATGAATGTCTTGATTCTTTGGATTGATCTTTATTTTATGTCCCAAAGTGAAAGTTTTTTTAGGATGATTTGGGATCAAAGATGATGATATGATGTGGGTGATATGAATGATATGGATGTTTTGGCTTTTGATAAATATTGAATGAGACACTAGGCTTTTAGGGCTTTGATTTGATTCTTGATTTTGGATTTTGAGACTTTGAGATTTTGTCTTTGATTTTTGATTTGGATTTGGATTTTGAACAAAAGGACCCCAAGATGTTGGATGATGATCTAAGGGATACCTTTGTTCAAAGGATGATAATTTGAATATGTGTGAGGAGAAGGATGCATCTACCCACACCTATTCAAACAAGATGATTGTTTCACTAAGCATATGGAGAAGGATTCATCTACATACACTAAGCTAGACAAGATGATTTTTAAAAACTTTGACTAAGCGTATGCAAAAGGATGCATTTACACATACTTAGCCAAAGATGTTTTGATAAATGTTTTCAAGGATTTTGTCTCAATGATTTGGATTATTTTGATTTTTCCATAAGCCTAATATCAAGGATGATGTTCAAGATTTTCCAAAGGTGATGATGAGATGGATTTGATGTTGATGTTTTGAAGGATGGATGAAAGAATTTTGATTTGTTTTGATCCTTAGGTGAACCTAAAAAAAAGGACACTTTGTTTTCTTAGACCTAGGTATTGAAGAGCATGCAAATGCTTCCTAAAGACCTTTGTAACCAAGAAATGATTTGAACATGGATTTCAATGATTTTTTTCTTTTAGGGATTTTTGAGTCTTCAATCACATATGAAAATTTATTTTGCTTAGCTTTGCTTAATGTCTTTATTTTACCAAAAACACTTTCTTCAATTAGGTTTTCAAACTAAGATGTCTTATGTCTTAATTTCCTTAAACCCCACAAGATATGTTATGTGGAAATTTAATGAATTTAAGGCAAAGGGTTTCCCTATCGTTTACTTAAGGAGACAAATTGAGATCTAATCCAATGCTTAGAAACCTCTAAGGATGTGAATCCCAAGGGAAAGCAATAACATATGGATTAAGTCAATGGCGTTTGTCTTCAAAAGGGTTTGAAATTTGGATGATGTTAAGTGTTTGTTTTCATGATGTTTTCGATCAAGCAATGCATTTTGTAATCCAAGAATAAGTACAATCCTATGGATGTGTAAGACAATATTTGTTGGATTCCCACTTAGACAAGTCCAACTACGCTTATCTCTAGCGAATGGTTAGATGCTTGACCCCACTGGCTCCCCTCCACGACACTCACTTATACGGGGCAGCCAAGCATCAACACCCATGAAACTCCCATGGCATGCTTTCCATTTCTACTAGAAGACCGTAAAAGTGTGGGGTGGCTTCAAAACGACCGTTCTTGCACCAACAAATAGATAAAAGGATTTTGGCAAATTCTAGCACATGGGTTTTAGTAAGGACTTTCCATTCGGAGTTAACCCAACATGGCAAGAGTCCCCTTTCGGATCCATCTTGTCGGAGTCAACTGCGTGATATTGGCATTTCTTCCAATATCCACATTTATATCTCGGTTGGAAATACTCTTAGCTTTAGAGTGTTACCGGTTGAGTCATTCCCTTGGGTGAGTACTTTTTCCCCAAGGCAGGCCCTCTAGGATAAACAAAAGCCAATGAAGAACAATATTCGTAACTCGATCAATCCTTGTTGGCAACAAGAAGAGAGAATGTACGCAACAAAGTCCCCACTCACACTCGCACAATAGTTTGTTCAATTTTAAGCCCAAATCGAAGTGTGGAGGTGATTGCTTTATCTCAACCCAAAGTCATGAAAAATGCCTTTTGATTCTCAAGATCGCTATAAAGTGCGAGAGAAGCACATATGTCCTTTTCCAATTCCTTTCGTCTAAGTAAGCCCTCACAAACAAACAAAGCTACACTTGTTCTTTTTAGATCCTCAAAGCAATATGTGAGTTCATTTTAGAGCACCAAATCACAAGTGAAAGACATTTGTTCAATTTGTTAATCCCATAAACAAAATCTAGTAAGTTGTTGGTCCTATTGTTCATTTTAACCTTTGCAAGAAATGGAAATTGAAAGGTTCTTTTTAAGCCCAAAATGAAAGCTGGTGTTCTAAAGATAAAAAGATGACAAGTTCCTAAGGAAGTGTTAAACAAACACTTAAGTGTTTAAAAACACTTTGATTAGACCAAATATCATCTCCATGCTTATCCTTCCTTTGCTTTCGATTTCCAACCTACAAAGAATAAAAACAGTCAGATTCTGGAAAAAACATAGAAATTAAAAAGCAGAAAACAGAGGAAGAAGCAATCATAAATTAAAGCACGTGCTAAAAAATCAAAATTTCCCTTTTATTGTCTCCCAGTGTCGCAACTCGTGAAGGCGTCGCTATTTTTTCCTCCCAGCATCACTCTTACAGTGTCGCTTACTAGTCAGCGATGCTCTATGTCGGGACAAAGAGCACGATTGCGTCACACTTTTTGCCCAGCTTCGTAGTTTTTGAAAGCGTTGGAGTTTAAGATTTTTTGAAACTTCTGCAGATTGGCGAGTCTAGTGGCAGAGTTTAAGATTTGAAATTTTTGGCGGGATGAGCCCAGTGGCACTAAAACAACGATGTTGATGAGCCCACAGTGCTAAAACAACGATGCTGATGAGCCCGCGTTGGATTTCCTGTGTGAAGAAAAATGAGGAATTTTTAAGGAAATGTTAGAATTTATGAGTTCAAGCCCTCCTTCTAGTGCCAAATGTGCGAACCCTTTTCCTAGTACCTGTAAAACAACATGAATAAGCGAGTTAGACAAGGAATTACAAGCTAAAAGAAGGATTCCCCATGAGATCCATTTACAAATCAATCTAGGAATGAAAATATTGAAGAACACAATGCAAATGACAAAAATAAGATAAAATCCTAATTTAAATAGCAAACAGTTGATCCTATGGGGGAATTGGTGCCAATTTGATGTGAAAATTGACCCTTTCCCAATCCCTAAGATGCAAGCTTTGAATGTTGAAGAGATTTGATCCACTTTTGATGATGAATGGTGAGAGCTCCAAACCAAAATCTACAATAACCTAGCTAAGAACTCAAGATTGATGAATGGAAATGGCTAATTATTTTAGCATGGTAACTTTGCTTGGATTTTGGATGATGAAATGAGGAGAGGAGCTCTTCACTTATAGGATTTCAAGATGGATGAATGCCCAAATTTGAGCAATGTGGGACTAACATTCATCCAATGATATGGTGTCACTTGTCAAGCTAAGAATGGATGATGGTTGTGCAAGATTTGGGGTTTGTTCCAATAAATGTCAATATTTGAAATTCAAATTTGTTGAAATGACATGTAAGGGGGAAGGGAAAATGCAATAAATGCCACTTGGCTCAAGGCAAAGGACATGTAAGAGGTTTTAAATTCCTCGTTGGATGTACATGTTGACTTGGGATTTTTGAATTCAAATTGAGAGAATATTCCAAAAGATGCCATGTGAGGAAAATAGAGATTTAATGAAATGAATTAAATCTATTTTCATGTGCAACTTGCATTATCTAGAGGATGTGACATGAGATCAAATTAAATTAATCAAGGGTTAATTAATTTAATAGGAGATTAGATGATGTGACTTATTTTACTTAGATTTATGGATTTATTTAAATCATATAAGAGAGGAATGTGATAAGAGGCTAATTAAGTAAATATTTTGATTTGTTTAATTAAAAGGGATGGTGTTAGATTAAATCAATTAAGGTTTTAATTTATTTAATTTAATGGATAAACTTTAGAGATTTAATCAAATAAATTAATTATTTAATTAAATAGGGATAATTAGATCAGATGGATTGATTTAATTAACAAAAGAGATTGACTTAACTAGATAAAATGATTTATTTAATTAAAGGATGAATATTGATGAATTTAATTAGATAGGGGGATTTGATTAAATGGTTAGACCGAGAAATGATTTAGGAAGAAACGATGCTAGTAAGTCAGGATCGAATGCACGATGTCATTCAGTATATTTTTTATGTCTACTATATGGTATGTGATGAAATGCAATGATTTGTAATGATGATGAAAAGAAATGATAAAATGAAATGAAATGGTAATGAAATGATAAATGATAAGAGAAATGAAATGATAAATGATAAGTGAAATGAAATGAAATGAATGATAATGAAATGATAAATGATAAGCGAAATGAAATGAAATGAATGATAATGAAATGATAAATGATAAACGAAATGAAATGAAATGAAATGAATGATAATGAAATGATAAATGATAAACGAAATGAAATGAAATGAATGATAATGAAATGATAAATGATAAACGAAATGAAATGAAATGATATGATAATGAAATGATAAATGATAAACGAAATGAAATGGAATGAATGATAATGAAATGATAAATGATAAATGAAATGAAATGGAATGAATGATAATGAAATGATAAATGATAAACGAAACGAAATGAAATGAATGATAATGATAAACGAAATGAAATGAAATGAATGATAATGAATGATAAATGATAAGCAAAATGAAATGAAATGAATGATAATGAAACGATAAATGATAAACGAAATGAAATGAAATGAATGATAAATGATAAACGAAATGAAATGAAATGATAAATGATAAGCGAAATGAAATAAAATGAATGATAATGAAATGATAAATGATAAGCGAAATGAAATGAAATGAATGATAATGAAATCATAAATGATAAATGAAATGAAATGAAATGATAAATGATAAACGAAATGAAATGAAATGAATGATAATGAAATGCTAAATGATAAGTGAAAGAAAATGAAATGAACGATAATGAAATGATAAATGATAAACGAAATGAAATGAAATGAATGATAATGAAATGATAAATGATAAACGAAATGAAATGAAATGAATGATAATGAAATGATAAATGATAAATGAAATGAAATGAAATGAAATGAAATGAAATGAAATGATATGATAATGAAATGATAAATGATAAACGAAATGAAATGGAATGAATGATAATGAAATGATAAATGATAAACGAAATGAAATGGAATGAATGATAATGAAATGATAAATGATAAACGAAATGAAATGGAATGAATGATAATGAAATGATAAATGATAAACGAAATGAAAAATGATAAATGAAATGAAATGAATGATGATGATAAATGATGAAATGAAATGAAATGAATGATAATGAAATGATAAATGATGAAATGAAATGAAATGAATGATAATGAAATGATAAATGAATGAAATGAAATGAAATGAATGATAATGATAAAGATAAACGAAATGAAATAAAATGATAAATGATAAAAGAAATGAAATGAAATGCTAAACGATAAGTGAAAGAAATGAAATGAACGATAATGAAATGATAAATGATAAACAAAATGAAATGAAATGATAAATGATAAACGAAATGAAATGAAATGAATGATAATGAAATGATAAAGAAAATGAAATGAATGATAATGAAAGGATAAACGATAAACGAAATGAATGATAATGAAATGATAAATGATAAGCAAAATGATGAAATGAAATGATAAATGAAATGAAATGAAATGAATGATAATGAAATGATAAATGATAAACGAAATGAAATGAAATGAATGATAATGAAATGATAAATGATAAGTGAAAGAAAATGAAATGATAAATGATATGATATATGAAAGGAAATGAATGATAATGACATGAATGATAATGGAATGATAGTGGAATGATAAGGAGATGATACTAAAATGATAAATGATAAGATATATGAAATGAAATGAATGATAATGAAAGGATAAACAATAAGTGAAATGAGATGTTAGATGGGATGCAAATGTGCAGAAAATGAAAATGAGATGAAGATGATAAAGAATCTAAATGATAAATGATAAATAATAGGACTGAGATGAAATGATAATGATATGAAATGATAATGATATGAAATGATAATGATATGAAATGATAATGAAATGAGAGGTGATGATAAAACAGATGTCCAAATGTCCTCCACAAATAGTTCAAAGGGACATGACAGCCGTTGATGTTTTTGTTAGCCTTTCAAAACTCTGACGCAAATCCAGTATGCAAATATGTACTATGAGCTAAATGAAATGCAACTAAATGAAAACAACCATTTGTTGAGCCTTTTGTTAGCTTTCTTGAATCATCATAGAGCGTTTTAGAATGTTGGAAGTATGTACAAGCATCAGAGGGTAAATTAGCACCTTAGTACAACTTTCATGATTTTTGATATAGCAAGTAAACAGAAGCATCGAGGTATAATTGAACCGAGATGACCTGAGCATTTCTTGCATAAACAGACAAAGACTAACCCCCTTCTTATGCAAATTTAGAAATGTCATCAATGATAAACTTTGGAAATCATGTCTGGTGACCTATTTGCAATAGATGGATAGTTAACCTGAAGACAACAGACAAAGAAAAATCATCCCCTTTCCTAGCCACTCTAGTTCAGTACATCATCGAGTGTGCTCCAGAGAGATGATATCAAAAATTAAACAACCATTGCTCAAAATATAATACTGCTATTCCAAACATTATTTAGATTTTAGATCATCCAGATATGAATCATGATATGGTATTTGCTAAAAACTATTGCGATATGGATCAATTATTAGATAGTTGTTCATAGGATTTGATTGTTTGTTCATCTGATTGGATGTCATTGTCTAGCTGTTTTAGTAAAACTTGAAAGTTAATGGTCCCCAGTATGTCAACGTTTGCCCCCAGTATTAACACAACTTGCTAAAATGAATATGTACAATGATCAAGCCATGGTAAGACATTATCAGTTTTAGGCAAATGATGATAGCATGATGTTGGTATGGCCCTAAGATGATGAAAAGATGCATGAAATGAAGGCTGAGAAGCCAAGTGCAGAATATGAACTAATAGATGGAGAGCTACAAATAGCGTCTGTTTGCTAGATTTCACTATTTGTTCTTATTGCATTTTTCTTGTCAATAGACTGCCTGTTGCTAGTTTTTCACCCTATTTTTATTTTTATTTTTATTTTTTTTTGTCGCTACTGAGATGCCTGTTTGCCAGGTTTTCACCAAGGTAACCATTTTTCTAGGGCATTTTCTGCTATTTTTGGTATTTCTTCAGGACATTTTTTGCTATTTTTGGTATTTTTTCAGGACATTTATGGATGATGATAGTTTGACTTAAACATAGTATTTCTTCAGGTGCATGTTGTTGATGGGTTCATTAAATAGGTCCCCTTCTGGCGTTGATAGCTTATAGGCTCTTGAACCGTAGACTGTGATAACCACATAAGGACCTAGCCAATTTGGTTCAAACTTTCCTTTCTTTTCCTTGTCTTGCTAATTTCGTGGGTTTTCTTTCATAACTAGATCACCCACCTGGAAGGTATGTGGCTTTACTTTGTGGTTATAGTTGCGAGACATCATCTGTTAGTATGCTTTTAAATGGTCAGCTGCTCTTTGTCTCTTTTCATCTAGGAGTTCCAATTCTTGTAGTAAAAAAACTTTGTAATCATCATCTATTGTGAGACCTTTCAGTGAAACTCTAAGTGAGGGAATCTAAACTTCTAGAGGAAGTATATCCTATTCTCCATAGACGAGAGAAAATGGTGTGGCTCCTGTTGGCATTCTGATTTTAGTTCTATAGGCCCATAATGCGGGATTGAGTTGAATGTGCCAATCTTTCCCCACATCATTCACAGTCTTCTTCAAAATTTTCAATATTGTTTTATTTGAGGCCTTTGCTTGGTCATTCCCTTGTGGATAGTAAGGTATTGAATATCAGTGTTGAATATGAAATCGCTCACAAATTTCATCAACATCTTGATTCTTGAATGGTCATCCATTGTCTGTGATAATGGAAGTGGGAATGCCATACCGACAAATGAGATAGTTGAGTATAAAAGATGAGATTTGTTTGCCAGTAACTTTAGTGAGAGGTACTGCCTCAATCCACTTGGTAAAATACTTTTTTGTTGTGATGATGAACTTATGCCTGTTTGATGAAGGATGAATGTTGCCAACTAGATCTAAACCCCATTGAGAGAATGGCCAGGTTGGTGTAAATGGTTGTAATTCTTGTAGACATCGAAAATATACTGATTGAAATTATGCATTTGATCTTGACTTACTAACATTGTTTCTTCTGGAATCATCCCTAGGTCTAACCGTTTAATCAAATTATCCTATCTGATTAAATTCATCAATATCCTCTCTTGGTTAAATAAATCACTTTATCTGAATCAAGTCATTTCTCTTATTAATTAAATCAATCCATCTGATCTAATTATCCCTATTTAATTAAATAATCAATTTATTTGATTAAATCTCTAAAGTCTATCCATTAAATTAAATAAGTTAAAACCTTATTTGATTTAATCTAACACCATCCCTTTTAATTAAATAAATCAAAAACTTTATTTAATTAGCCCCTTATCATATTCCTCCCTTATTTGATTTAAATAAATCCATAAATCTAAGTCAAAATAAGTCACATCATCTAATCTCTTGTTAAATTAATTAAACCCTTGATTAATTTAACCTCATCTCATGTCACATCCTCTAGATAATGCAAGTTGCACATGAAAATAGATTTAATTCATTTATTAAATCTCTATTTTCCTCACATGGCATCTTTTGGAATATTCTCTCAATTTGAATTCAAAAATTCTAAGTCAACATGTACATCCAACAAGGCATTTAAAACCTCTTACATGTCCTTTGCCTTGAGCCAAGTGGCATTTATTGCATTTTCCCTTCCCTCTTACATGTCATTTCAACAAATTTGAATTTCAAATATTGGCATTTATTCGCGCAAACCCCAAATCTTGCACAACCATCATCCATTCATAGCTTGACAAGTGGCACCATATCATTGGATGAATGTTAGTCCCACATTGCTCAAATTTGAACATTCATCCATCCTGAAATCCTATAAATGAAGAGCTCCTCTCCTCATTTCATCATCCACAATCCAAGCAAAGTTACCATGCTAAAGTACATAGCCATTTCCATCCATCAATTTTGAGTTCTTAGTTAGGTTATTGCAGATTTTGGCTTGGAGCTCTCACCATTCATCATTAAAAGTGGATCAAATCTCTTCATCAAGTCAACATATCGAAGCTTGCAATCATAGGAATTGGGAAAGGGCCAATTTTCACATCAAATTGGCACCAATTCCCCCATGGGATCAAGAGTTTGCTCTTCTAATTAGGATTTTATCTTGTTTTTGTCATTTGCATTGTGTTCTTCAATATTTTCTTCCTAATTTCAATGTTGCAAATGGATTTAATGGGGAATCCTTGTTTTAGCTTGCAAATTCTTGTCTAACTCATTTATTCATGTTGTTTTGCAGGTACTAGGAGAAGGGTTCGCACATTTGGCGCTAGAAGGAGGGCTTGACATCATTATTTTTAACTTTTCCTTGAAATTTCTGCATTTTCTTGACATAGGAAATTCCAATGCAGGCTTGTCAGTGTTGTTTTTTTAGTGCCGCTGGACTCATCCCGCCAAAAAAATTTCAAATTTTTAACTCCACCACTGGACTCGCCGATCTGCAGAAGTTTCAAAAAAATCCTGAACTCCGACGCTGGCAAAAACTGCAACGCTGGGTGAAACAGTGACGCAATCGTGCTCTCTGTCCCGACACAGAGCACTGCTGACTGGTTAGTGGCGCTGTAAGGGCGACACTGGGAGAACAAATAACGATGCCTTCATGAGTTGCAACGCTAGAAGACAGTAAAAGGGAGAAATTTAATTTTTAGCACATGCTTTAATTTATGATTGCTTCTTCCTTTATTTTTTGCTTTCTTATTTCTATGTTTTTCCAGAATCTTACTATTTTTCTTTTATGTAGGTTGGAAATCAAAAGCTAAGGAAGGAGGAGTATGGTGATGATACATTGTCCAATCAAAGTTTTTTTTAACACTTAAGTGTTTAAGTGTTTGTTTAACACTTCTTTAAAAAAATTGTTATCTCCTCTTTCTTAGAACACTAGTTTTCATTTGGGTTTAAAAAGTACCTTTTAATTCCATTTCTTGCAAAGGTTAAAACAAACAATAGGATCAACAACTTACTAGATTTTGTTTATGGGATTAACAAATTAAACAAATGTTTATCACTTGTCTTTTTGGTGCTCTAAAATGAACTCACATATTGCTTTGAGGATTTAGAAAGAACAAGTGTAGATGTGTTTTTCATGATGTGTTTTTCATGAGGGCTTACTTAGACTAAAGGCATTGGAAAAGGATGTATGCGCTTCTCTCGTGCTTTATAGCGATCTTGAGAATCAAAAGGCCTTTTCCATGACTTTGAGATAAGACAAAGCAATCACCTCCACACTTCGATTTGGGCTTAAAATTGAACAAACTATTGTGTGAGTGTGAGTGGGGGCTTTGTTGCGTACATTCTCTCTCTTTGTTGCATACAAGGATTGATCGAGTTACGAACATTGTTCTTCATTCACTTTTGTTTATCCTAGAGGGCTTGCCTTGGGGAAAGAGTACTCACCCAAGGGAATGACTCAACCGGTAACACTCTAAAGCCAAGAGTATTTCCAGTTAGGATGTAAATGTGGATATTAGAAGAAACGCCAATATCACGCGGTTGACCCCAACAAGATGGATCCAAAAGGGGACTCTTGCCACGTTGGGTCAACTCCTACGAACGGAAAGTCCTTACTAAAACCCATGTGCTAGAATTTTCCAAAATCCTTAATCTATTTGTTGGTGCAAGAATGGTTGTTCTGAAGCCACCCCACACTTTTACAGTCTTCTAGTAGAAATGGAAAGCATGCCATGGGAGTTTCATGGGTGTTGATGCTTGGATGCCCCATATAAGTGAGTGTCATGGAGGGGAGCCAGTGGGGTCAAGCATCTAACCATTCACTAGAGATAAGCATAGCTGGACTTGTCCAAGTGGGAATCCAACAAATATTGTCTCACACATCCATAGGATTGTACTTGTTCTTGGGTTACAAAATGCATTGCTTGCTTGAAAACATCTCAAAAACAAACACTTAACATCATCCAAATTTCAAACCCTTTTGATGACAAATACAATTGACTCAATCCATATGTTATTGCTTTCCTTTAGGATTCACATCCTTAGAGGTTTCTAAGCATTGGATTATATCTCAATTTGTTCTTCTTAAGTAAACAATAGGAAAACCCTTGCCTTAAGTTCATTAAATTTCCACATAACATATCTTGTGGGGTTTGAATAAATTAAGACATTGGACATCTTAGTTTGCAAAACTAATTGAAGAAAGTGTTTTTGGTAAAATAAAGACATTAAGCAAAGCTAAGCAAAATGAACTTTCATATGTATTGAAGACTCCAAATCCCAAAGCACAAATCATTGATTGGAAATCTGAAAATGAATGTTCAAATGAAATCATTTCTTGGTTACAAAGGTCATTAGGAAGCATTTGCATGCTCTTCAATACCTAGGTCTAAGCAAACAAAGTGTATCTCTTTTAGGTTCATCTTAGGATCAAAACACATCAAAATCCTTTTCATCCATTCATCAAAATATCAAAACAAAATCCATCTCATCATCACCTTTTGGGAAAATCTTGAAAAATCATCCTTGATACTAGGCTTTGTGGCAAAATCAAATCCATCAATATCATTGAGACAAAATCCTTGAAAAACATTTATCAAAACACCTTTGGCTAGGTATGTGTAAATGCATCCTTTTGCATATACTTAGTCAAAGTTATCAAAATCATCTTGCCTAGCTTAGTATATGAAGATGAATCCTTCCTCATATGCTTAGCAAAAGCTATTATCTTGTTTGAATAGGTGTGGGTAGATGCATCCTTCTCCTCACACATATCCAAATCATCATCCTTTGAACAAATCTATCCCTTAGATCATTATCAAACATCTTAGGGTCCTTTTGTTCAAAAAATCCAAATCAAAATCCACAAGTCCTAAAAGCCTAGTGTCTCATTTCAAGATTTTTATCAAAAGACAAAAACATCCATATCATCCATCCTTAAACATCATCACCTTTGATCCTCAAAAGCATCCTAAAAACCTTCACTTGGGGACATAAAATAGAAATCATTCCAAAGAATCAAGAGATTCATCTCCCATATTCTTGTAGATTGATCCTTGTTTTATGGTTCAAACAAGATCTCAATACAAGAAGAGTATGGAAGCCAACAAAGAAACACCTGCTTCAAGTGATCTTAAGCAAACCAACGCAGAAATGAATCCAGCATAATCTAATAATCCATTGACCCTCTCATCATCGCAAAATCCCCAAGAAGAAAATCAAGGAGAGGACCTCACTTTTGGAATGTCTCGCAAGGAAATGACAGAAATGCTCCAAAATCTAGACAACCATATAATCATCAACATCATGATGAGACTTAACCCTTCGTTATACATGCTTGAACTAGCAAAACAAGGGGCCAAGTTGCCTTTAGATTTTGATGTGAGTATTATTGTGGACACATCATTTCCCCCAATCTCATCCACCATACCCATCTCATCTACACCCCCATCACAAAATATCACACAAAACATTCCTCAAATCACGAGATCATTTGCTCCAACTCAACCAAATGACAACAAGGGAAACACATTCCTCAATGCTCTTCAATCACATCCCCTTGTTAATAATCAAAACATGGACGCAAACACCGTATTGGAACAAAACACACCCAAAAACCCATTGCACAAAAATGTTTCTCTTGCATTCCATCACGATCCATCATCATCATTCTTTCACGCAACTCCTCAAACACCTCTTCTCAAAAATTCATAAGAAGAGGGAGATACGTTCGGACTAGGGGGCTTATTTGACACCACAACATTTTCACAACAACTCACGTCCCTCACCTTTCCACCTCTTCCACCATTACCATTATCCTCCGCACCACTCCTTGGTTTAGGGATTCCTCCCCTACCAAGTATCAATCAAACCTACATACCAACCATCAATCAAAGCATTGCACCAAACTGTCAAAATCTGTCGTTGATATCACAACAACAAACGACAAATGCACAAACAATGGCAACATCACCAAACGCACCCCTAACATCACAAAGCATGGTCTCTCAAGGACCAATCACATCAATACCACTATCCAACACCCAAAACATCAACACAACATCATCACTTACCACCATTCCAAATCCACCACCACCCCCACCACCACCAACTTTCACCACATCAAGCCAATATGACACAACATTGCAAGCTGCTTTTCAAAGAGGATACCAACAAGTTCATAAACAAAAATCCATACAACAAGCTGCTCAAGCTGCACAAGTTGCTCAAGTCGTACAAGTTGCTTAAGCCGCACAAGCTGCCCAAGCTGCACAAGCCACATTACAAGCACAACAAGCCCAAGCTTTATTGCAACAGCAACAACAACAAGCCACTCAAGCTGCACAAGCATTGCAAGCACAAAGAGTCACTCAAGCACAATTTTTATTACAGCAACAAGCAGCACAAGCACAAGCAGCTCAAGCATAACTTCTTGCACAAGCAACGCAAGTGCAAGTATATCAACAAGAACTAAAGCAATACCAAGAGTAGCAAGAAGTAGCAAAATTGGCAGCCCAACAACAAGCGTTGTGGGAACAACAACAAGCACAACAACAAGTGCAATAACAAGCACAAATCCTAGTGCAACAACAGCAAGACCAACAATAAGCATCGTTCATACAAAAGCAAGTAGAAGCCTACTTCACTCACCAGAACATGTGGATACCATCGAACAACGCACCAACCAATCCACTCACCCAACCCATGATTCAAACATCTCAAAACACTTTCATCCCATCCTCTGATCCACAAAATGATGTGACAACACAACTCAGATTGCTTTCACAACAAGTGGTTGATCTTCAATCAGGGCGAACAACCAAAACGCCAAGCAACTTGTGTCCCTATCCATTTGATAGGAGCCTAGACATGAAACCATTCCCCAAGGGATTTGAAATCCCAAAATTTGACAAATATCGAGGGATGGGAAACCCTGAATATCACATCAGGGAATTCCAGGTTCATTGTATGGAAGTCACATATGACAATACTTATCTAATGTGACTATTCCCTAGGAGCTTGGCAGGTCTCGCTATAGAATGGTTCTCTCACTTACCTTCAGGCATTAGAACATTCCAAGAAATAAGAGACGCATTCATTAGGAACTATGCATGTAACATTGCAATTGATGTCAGTCTCGAAGAACTATACGCTCTAAAACAAGGAAAGAATGAATCTTTTGCTTCATTCCTTCAACAATGGTGATCCAAGGCCAATTAGAGCAAGTGGACCATTCCAGAAGAACAACAAGTCTGCACAATCATCACCAACCTTGAAAGTCCCTTAGCATTCCATCTCAAGGTTTAGGGTATCACTACATATGAACAATTGATCTCCAAGGCGCTTAGCATCAAAAGAGCCCTTGTGACCCAACCCGCCGAATCAATGTCATATCACGAACAGGAAAATAATCGCCCACCATCAAATTACAATGATAAACCTCGAACATGGGAAAGAAACAAGAACGTTACTAATGATGGTGTTGTTGATGCCAAGGTGGTCATTAGTGGTCCACGCCAACATACACCCGCACCGCAAATCCAAAATCAATGCCAAAAAACTCATCACACCACATACCAAGCCAACAACAACCTACCATCAATAACCTCAATGATCAAAGAGGACCAAACTAGCAAAAAGGTTACCCAAAATGCAAATACGCTATCTTGGGGGAACCATTGGAAGACATAATGAAAAAGTTGATCGACAAAAAACTCATCAAGCCCCCTACATTCGAGAACTACCAAGAACTCGATGTCAAACCTCCTTGGTACAACGAGAATCAACTTTGCAAATTTCACAAAATCAAAGGTCACACCATGAACAACTGCATGAGACTCAAAAATATCATCCAAGATCTTATCGACAAGAAAATCATAAATGTGGAACAACCCACAGGAAATCAGGACCTTAAAATCTACATGAATCTGATGTCGAATCATGGCAACAAAGGAAATAAAAATGATAAAGGGAAAAGTAGTGTAAATCACATGTATGAAATAGTTGTTGCCTCCCTAAATGAAGACTACATGGTCATCACCATCAAGGGCGCCCATGCCGAAGATTGTGGAGTCACCACAAGAGGCGACAAAGTCACCATTGCAGGACCATCCCAACCAAATAGGGTCCCTTCATCTAGAGTCGTTCAGCATAGCTACAATGTTGTAGATCAACTCAAAAGAACACCAACACACATCTCCATCATGGAGTTGGTAAAAATATCATCGGCTCACAAAAAGATTCTTGAACAAGCATTAGCCTCATCCACCGTCCCCACAGATCTCGATGAGGAGCAATTCCAAGCTATGGTCAGAAATATCATAACACCTAATCTCCTTACATTCTCTGACCAAGATTTCCCCGCCCAACCATCTCACAACCGTGCACTTCACTTGGTATCTATATTACACAAGAGCAAAATCAAAAGAGTCCTGGTGGATGGAGGTGCGGGCTTGAACATATGTTCCTTAAGCCTCATAAAGCAGTTGAAAATATTTGAAGATTCCATCGACAAAGGGAAAGGCATCACGATAAGGGAATATGATGACCAAGAAAGAGTGTCTCAGGGCACGATTAAACTTCCTATTCAAGTAGGGCCGACTCTCATGGAAACTACTTGCCAAGTCTTGGATCTTGAGTTACCATATAATATCCTCCTGGGCCGCCCATGGATCCATGCGATGAAAGCTGTAGCATCAACCTTCCACCAATGTGTGAAATTTACACATAATGAACAAGAGGTTACTATCCATGGAGACCCTGATCCATTTTCATATTGCAAAACTCTTGGAGCCAAATATTACAAAATTCCCCAAGTGCCAAAGAATGATGAGGGCCCATCCAAATCATACATCGACTCTGCCACTCTCACATCCACTTTTGTGACAGAGACACCCACCATCCCCACCATCCCCACCATATCTGACATCAAGCTCATCATCCAAGAAGATGGTTGTGGAAGTTAAAGGCTCCCTAACAATGCTTTTGTGATAGGAGAGTTACCACAATCTCCTAGATCATGGGGATGCCCACAAGAAAATCATGCTTCCACATCATGAACATATCCTGAAGATTATCCTGAATTCACAAGATGGGGAGACCTTGGCCATGAGGTTATTGAAGTAGATCCATCTCACATGCTCTATCAAGATGAAAGACCCACACAAGAACTACCAATGGAGGAGACAAACAAGGGCCTACAAATGATGCTTGCAATGGGTTACGATAGGAATCAAAGACTAGGACAAAATGACAATGGGCTCATAATACCTATCATGCCAGAGATGCGACCCATAACAAATCTTGGTCTTGGATGTGCCACTCCAATAATAACCATACGTGGCCGAAGTCCTCCAATTAGAACAATTAATGTTTCTCCTCAGCCAGTACTAGTACAAGTACACTCACTAATAGTCACAGGTAGAGAAACACATAACTTTATAACCGAGCCCTATATTAGTAGCGATGACGAAGATACCTTGACTAACTTACCTAGGTTATTTGAAGATACCACCTTGTGTATGATTAGTACCCTATCCTTCAAACCAGATAGTCAAAATCATGAGATTCATTTGGTCTACCCCCAATTGATCGACTATGACCAATGAGGACCACCAGTTCTTGATACATTCGAAAATGATGAGGCACTCTCATAATTCATGGGATTGAGCGATAACATTCCAGATGGAGATCACAAATCAGGCTTTATAATAGAGTTGGACACACACACCTATTATGGGGAAATGATTGAATCCTTCAGTCGCAAAAGTGAGAAACTAAGAATCATATCCAAGTCCTTGAGTGAAAACCACACTGCGGCACTCTCTGACAAGAAAATAGTAAAAAGAAAGGATGTATCCAATGGTGAAAACCTCTCTGAGGTGCCCAAGGATGAAGGATTCAATCTTCCCTTAAGAGCCATTCATCTAGAGAAGTCAACAGTCTTGGCCGAAAAGTGCAATCCTGTCAACCTAGGAACAGAGGAGACCCTGCATACCACATTCTATGCAGAATCACTATTATCAGAAGAGCAAGAACTCCTAGCGGAATTCCTAAAGGAAAGACAAATAAAGTTCGCATGGAGTTATGCTAACATGTCAGGGCTAGATCCAGAGACTGTGGTTCATCATTTAGCAGTATATCCAGAAGCAAAGCCGGTCAAACAAAAGCTTTGAAAAATGCATCCCCAAATTTCTTTTTAGTCAAAATGGAGCTAAAAAAGTTGTTAGATGTAGGATTTATCTGACCAATTGATTATCCAAAATGGGTGTCAAATTTGGTACCTATTTCAAAACCTGACAGAGCCATTAGAATCTATACGGACTTCAGAGATTTAAACAAAGCATGTCCGAAGGATGATTTCCCGCTTCCTAACATCGACATGATAGTAGACATGACAGCGGGGCACGAGATGCTATCACTAATGGATGGATTTTCAGGATACAACCAAATCATGATAGCAAAAGAAGATCAACATAAAAAGGCTTTCACTTGTCCATGGGGGACCTACTGCTGGAACATGATGCCATTTGGCCTAAAGAATGTAGGAGCAACCTATCAAAGGGCCATGACGTTGATATTCCATGATATGATTCATAAAATAGTCGAAGACTATGTCGACAACATTCTAGCCAAATCAAGAAAAAGACAAGATCATATAGCAACCCTAAATGCTAAGACAGATTGGAGGAATACAAAGTCAAACTAAATCCCAAGAAGTGCATCTTTGGAATACAATCAAGTAAATTGTTAGGATACATAGTCTCCATGAGGGGTATCGAGGTGGATCCAACAAAGGTGAAAGCAATCCTCGAGATGGAAGCACCAAAGACACTAAGGTAACTGAGAGGTCTCCAAGGAAAACTTCAATCCATCTGAAGGTTCATAGCACAATTGGCAGACAAGCAGAACCCATATTCTCACCTACTCCACAAGGGGGTAGCATACAAATGGGACACAAAATGCGAAGAGGCATTCAACAAAATCAAGGAATATCTTCTGACACCGCCAGTCTTAATACCACCTATCCCAAAGAATCCTTTGATCTTATATGTGTCAGCAACAGCAGCAGCCCTTAGAGCTCTCTTGGCTTAGCATGATGAAAACAAAACGGAGAGGGCTATCTACTATATCAGTAGGACAATGTTGGGTCATGAGCTAAACTACTCATTCATCAAGAAATCATGCCTCACAATAGTGTTTGCATCACAAAATTTTAGACATTACATGTTGGCACACAAGATCAAGCACACAAGATCAAGCTGCATCACCAAAGTATGTGGAAAGGAAAGCAATTAAGGGATAGGTTATTGCATATCAACTAGCAGAAGCACCTATGTATTATGAGAATCCTCTTGTCTCAGAATTCCTAGATGAATCCATCTTTAACCTCAATGTAACTGACCATTGGAAACTATACTTCGATGGTTCATACACACAACATGGATCAGGAGTTGGTGTCTTCTTCATCACCCCATAAGGGGATTGCATACCAAGGTCATACAAACTGGCATTTTCTTGCACTAACAACATAACAGAATATGAGGCTTTGACTATAGGTCTCAAGATAGGAGTACAATAGAATATCATAGCTCTAAAGGTATATGGAGACTCTCAGTTGATCATAAATCAGGTCAATAATGAATATCAAACTAAGGATGATAAGATCACTCCATACAAGAAATTGGTGGAGACTCTAAAAGAAAACTTCATTGACATAACATTCAAGCATATTCCGAGAACCAACAATAGAGCAACAGACACCATGGTTGCAATTGGGTCTCTATTAGACATCCCTCATAACGTACAGAAATATGAATTTATGATTGAGCAGCTTCTCATTCCCACATTCGAGGTACCAGAATTAGAATTCGAGTGTGAAATTGTTGCTCCAGGTGATCCTTGGTACCATGACATCTACACATATCTTCGCATAGGAGTCATACCCGCTAACCTACCATCGAGCCTAAAACAAACCTTTATCAAAAGAGCATCTAGATTTGTCATCCTAGGTGATACCTTATACTGTAGAAGCATAGAAGGTACCTTGCTACACTGTCTAAATGCTGAGGAGACATTAACTGCCCTAACTGAGGTTCATAACGGTATTTGTGGTTCACACTCGAGTGGAATGACCATTGCCAAGAAACTACTAAGGATGGGGTATTATTGGCCCACAATGGAAAGAGAAGTGCATGATCATGCTAAAAGGTGTTTACAATGTCAGCAACATGGGGACCTCATCCATGCTCCAGCTCAAGAGCTTCACCTGATTATCACGCCATGGCCTTTTTCACAGTGGGGACTCAATCTCATTGGAAAAATCACACCCACCTCATCCAATGGCCATAAGTTCATCATAATTGCAACTGAGTACTTCACAAAGTGGGTGGAAGCCATACCCATGATGTATATCACTAGGAAGCAAATCTCAAAATTCATCCTGAACTATCTCATCTGTCGTTACAGTGTCCCACAAGCCATTATCTCAGATAATGGGACACCCTTCAAGAACTAGGAGGTTCATGACTTGTGCAAGAAATTCAAAATCCAACATCGCTTCTCCACCTTGTATTATCCCCAAGGCAATGGCCAAGTAGAGGCTACGAACAAAAACATCCTCAAAATCCTCAAGAAAACAGTCAATGACACAGGTTGTGACTAGCATCTTTAGCTTAATCCCGCCCTTTGGGCTTATCAAACCAACATCTGCACACCCACATGCGCCACCCCATTCTCCTTGGTTTACGGATCAGAAGTCGTACTCCCCATTGAGATCGAGCTCCCATCTCTTAGAATATCATTACAAAATCTCGTCACTGATGAGGACTACCGAATGTCAAGATTAAACGAGTTGAAGCTACTGGATGAGAGATGCATAGACGCTTTGAATCATCTACAAGTCTATCAAAATAGACTCAAATGGAGCTACAACAAGAAAATCAGAAGCAGGACTTTCCAAGTCAGAGAATTGGTCTTAAAAGAAAATCAGAAGAATGTCCCAAATCCCAACAACAAAGGAAAGTTCAAACCCAATTGGTTAGGACCTTTCGTCATCACAACAAGCTATAAGTCAGGGGCATATCAGTTATCAACACCCGAAGGGGAACCTCTGCAGGAGCCCATGAATAGCTTCCATCTCAAAAAAATTTATGCCTAATTCTTCCAGGGTATAAAACCAAAAATCCAAAAAATCAGAAAAAGTCCTGAAAAAATGGTTACTTTGGCGAAAACTTGGCAAACAGGCATCTTGGTGACAAAAATAAAATAAAAAGGCAAAAAATCCAAAAAAAGAAAAGAAAAAAGGATAAAAAAATTGTCCTATAGTGAAAACCACTTTGGTGGCACTTTGGGCAAGTACCTTGGTGAAAACTTGGCAAATAGACGCCTTGTGTAAATAAGCACTTTCCATCCACCAGGATCTTTATGGCTTGATCTACATCATTCATCCATTTCGCTTCCATCATCCATCGCATTCAGGTCTCCATCCATCACTCATCCACTCGCATCCGCACCATAGCTTGGTCTTGTTTTCGTATCGTGATCCCTCCTAGTACTACTCGGCCCATCCTCAAGGTCAGTTTGTCCTGCCTTTATCAGAGTAGTCTATTGCATCATGCTAGGGGCACCTTCTCATCGGATCAGATTCATGTATGGTCTTAAGGTCCTCAAAATCAGAAAAAATCCAAAAGCATTAGAAAATCAGAAAATCCAAAAACATTCAAAACATATCAAAATCCAAAAATAGGTCAAAAAGTCATCCAAAAAGCCAAAAACAAGTCTTGTCGAACTACGTCATCTTTGAGCTTGAATGTAGGAAAGTTTGATCTTTGATCATCCCCTGAGACATTTAGGTCAGTCCTATAGGAGTTTGTCATAATAAATTGGCATTTCATCATGTATATCTTCATTTGTAAATCGGTCAAGTCATAAGTCAAACTATGTGGTCTCTGCGTGTATAACGTAGGCAAGGCTAATCTGTTGATCAGCCCCTGAGGCCCCTAGGATGGGTCTTTAGGTTAGTTTCTTGGTCAAAATCTCAGAAAATCCCAAAAACATTTAAAATTTTGAAAAACAAAACATTTGCAAAATCTTCAAAAAAATACCAAAAACAGCCTCAAAACATTGCAAAACATCAAAAACATCCAAATATTTGAAAAAATCCATCTGCCTCATCCCACTTGCACCCTCAATAACATCACTCATAATAAAATGATCGTCATTATCAACCTTGGTGAAACAGTTAGAAACAAGTCTAACATATTTTAAAAGTGTAAACTCAAAATGTCAGGTCTTACGTCTAAGTCAGTGAGTAAGCAAGTTGGTTATCTCTTCGTATTGGTAATTCATCATCCAGTTGGTCCCATATCAATCATCCCTTATAAATGAAATGATGTGCTGCCATCCACTAACATGTCCTAGGATGAATCCTTCCTACAATGGACATTATCTTTGGCAATAAGTTTCGGTTATCATCTTAGAAAACACATCCTTTTTCCGTTAGCGGTATTGAAGAGCATCAGTTTGTTTGTTTACTTGGTCTTTATCTTTGGACTTATCTTATTTTGTGCTTATTACAAGGACGTCTTGATGATATCCCAAAACAACAGATTTAGAGAAATAGGAACGGGGCAATAATCGTTATCTTTTGTCTGTTGTACTTGTTGGACGCTCTTGTAATATAACCTCAGCGAATACTTGCTTTGTTAGGTATGTATGGAAGAGGTCTAGGGCAACTTGTTGACTATTACAGGGATAGGTTTACCTTTCCGTGTTTCGGTCCGAGGTGTCTGAAACTTTTGAAGTACATCCTAGCAAAGTTTTTGTATGTCAGGTGTGAACAAGAATACTCCTATCTGTTTGTTGAGTCTAAGTCCATCACACTAAGTACCACGCCATCCTAGTTTGCTATACCTTGATGCATCGTACTACGTGTGTTATTAAACATAAGAAAATTTGGCCCTTTGAAAATCCCAATTCCTCGGCAAGTAATCATCATCAACATCATCATTTGCATTTGTGACATCTCGCGTCTTGTTGAAATGACTTCTTCTTTTCTTACTAATCACACTAACAAGGTACTATGACAATTGACCATCATTACCATCATCATCATTGATCCTACAAACACAAATCATTAGCATATCATACAGAAATCATTAGCACATTGCATAAGCATATCATATAGGAAACATCGCATTCTCATCATCATATAAATAGGTGCATCCATATCATCGCATTTCACCCATTACATTGCATCTCATGGCATTATATCAATCATTGCATAAACATTGCATTTGCACTTCATAAACATTTTGTATTACCATCTAAATCATCACATAGCATCTACAAAAACATTCCATAATCATTTTTGCATATAAGCATTACACATACATACTTGCATAACATCATATCATTAGATTTCATTCACATTACGCATCAGTATATCATGTTGCATTAACACATCATTGCATCACATACATCATCATTTATTACATTTAGCATAATAACATTTGTTAGTCTAAGCATCTTATAAAACCATCTCATTATGCACCAAAAACCATTTCATTTGCATCATATCGCGACCATCGCATCATATCACATTCATCCATAAATCATCTCATATATAAGCATTTTTCACACATCATCGCATATACCATAGATCATATCATTTTACATAAATCCATATCACATATTGCATAGGCATAACATAAAGCATCATATAGATAACATCATTGCACATCATATCATAAGTAAGCATAATATAGATCTGCTAGTCATAATCATTGCATAAAAAATAAATAAATAAATAAATAAAATAAAATAATAAATGCATCCATAAAGTATCATTGCAAAGCATATAGAAGTAAACCATCCATGCATAAATAAAGGGAACACATTGCATCGCATCAAAATCATCATCGGCTCATATATATCATCAATCATATCATTGTCATAGTACAAAGAATAAAATTAGATCACTGTACACATATATGTTAATCAATTCAAAACGCCCATCGGGCTATCAAAAATGAGCCCCATAAGGCACAAAAAGTATGTATCATCGGATCAAGGCCGATCTCCATGAATGTTGCCCTCACCCCTGTCACCATGACCCTTTGGTGGTCTCTGACTGGCCCGCTCTGAGTACTCTGGGACCCAGTCTGCTCTAGGCACACTGTCATGGTAGACCCGGCGGTAGTACTCTATCTCTTGGATAGCATCCCTGTAAGATTGCATCGGCACTATACCCTGAGATGAGGAGGCTGTCATGCTCTCAATCTGTTGCCTGCGGCCTAGCTCTGTGGCTGCTTGTAGCTCTGTAGCCTGTCCCTGCTGCACAGCCTGGTCTCTCTCTACTCTGAGCTACTCCCTCTCAGCCCATGCCTGATCCCTCTCTGTCGTCACTACCTGTACCTGGGCCTACAACTATAAAATCAAGGCATCTCGTGCATCTGCCTGCCCTGCTGGTTCTACTTGTGGCTGCGCATGAACCTAACTCTCACCCTCAGCTCATGGTGGTGGGACTAGCGGATGTTGCTGCTAGTCCTGCATGGGGACATCTCCCTGACTTGGCGGAACTGGGGGCACCCCTGGTAGATCCTGTCGAACCACGACCCTCGGTCCTCGTCCTCATCCTCTCCCTCTGCCTCTGACCCTGTGTACCTTTGGATATTCACCTAGAATAGTCAACTGAAGAGGAGGTCTAAACCAATCTCTGTAGGCCTGTATAGTGCCTGGATCTACCAAGCCCTGATTGTAGGCCCATGGTCAGGCCACCAGCTGTCGAAAGTTGTCAACTGCGTAAGAAGTAGGAATATCAGGCTCCCATGACACCTGTGTCATGTTGCGTGAAAACACGGCTACATAGCCATCATCCGGTCAATCCTATGGCTCTTCGAACTTACGCTAAATGCACCCAGGAAGATATTGCTCAATCATAGTGTGCTCCTGGCCTTGCATGTATCAATCCTGGTAGCAGTAGAAGAGCTGATCTACATCATCAACCCATTCGGGCTGACCAAGGTACGGACGCCAAGTAAAAATGAGCATCTCGTCTAGGACCCGTCTCCAATAGGGGATCCCATGCTCTCCAGTGTGTGTGAAGGACACACCACCTCTGTACCGTGCCACCTAGGCATCCTCTGCCCCCATCGAAACTGGAACAACTTGTGGATGTAGCACATAAATGTGCTCCCACGCCCAAACATGAAGGAGTGTCGCTCTAGCTCCCAGTGCCTTGCCATCCACGTACACATACTCATGGAGATCCCTGTAAAGTGAAGCCAGAAGGACAGGTCCCCATGCAAACCGAACTGGCCTGCCCCAAACCATCCTCTCCCAGCAGTATCCCCAGCCTGGACTAATATACCACCCTTGTCTGTTTGGGGCAACCAAACCTAAAATGATCACCACAATCGCCCAGTGGAAGGGAGGTGATATAACTCTGTACTGCTCCAGCTCGATCTGTCCCTTGCAGTAAATAATGTATCGAGTGGCGAGGACCTGGATGTAGCACTCGTGTCCCTCCTCCATGTCGTAGATCACCCGTCGGCCATGAATGGGAAATTGAAGAATGCGTCAAACGTCCTCCAAAGTGACAGTCACCTCACTAGTAGGGAGATAAAACGACGATGTCTCGCTATGCCACCTCTAGCTAGCGTAGACAACATCCCGAGGTGTGTGCACATAGCGCAACATAGGCAATATGCCACATTCCTGTAGCCCCTAGTCTATCCTGATCCCTGTCACTAAGGTCTTGTAAAACGCTCGCCAGGTCTTGTGACCGGTGCTCCCGAGAATAAAGCTCCCTAGGCCTGTCCTGCATCATGGAAAGTTAGCATGTTAAATTTTTTTTGAAAAATCCTAGCCTAACGTTCCAAACTCTCTTCCAGCGGCGCAATTTGTGAAGGCATCGCAGTTTGAGTTTCCTCAAACTCTGATGCTGGACTCAAAATTGGACTAAATGGTGCCATCGTGGCGCAACTTATCCCCAGCATTGCAGTTTTCGCAAAAAGAGCACCGCCGCGGTGCACTCGAACCAAACTGGCTCACCGAGCCCGAGCCCAGTGACGGAGTTTCTAAACTCCATATTGCACCGATGCGGCACTATATGGCACCGTTACGGTGCAAAAAGGAAAAAAGCGGTGCACTTTGAACACCGAACGATGCTATGATAGCGCCACTGGAGGTGAGCTCATCATTAAATAGGTAATAAATGCATGAAAATGAAAAAATTAAGCTAGGGTAAGGGTCACATACTGGGGCCCTGATGCTAGGTGGTCGCCGGTAAGTCGAACTCGGTCTGAAATGTGTAGAGGAATCTCTTGTCGTGCTATATTTCCAGAGAGTCAGAGCTCGAATCTCAAGGTTTACTAGCGGAGGTGTGTGAAAATGACTTGAAAGTGACCCCTCGGGCCCCTTTTAAGCCTAAAAATTAGGGTTTTTTGACCCTCTAGGGCTGTCCTGCCAAGGTTTTGGACCCCCAAACCTATTTTTGTCCGTTTGAGGCTTGTTTCTCATTATTTTATTGCATTTAGACATGTTTTTAGTCTCACAGACCCCTTTCGGACCTGTCGGGCACTTGTTCACTCTTTTTTTTGTGAGATCACACAAAAAATTGAAATTTTCACCTGATCTCTCGAGGGGGCATTATAATGGCATATTTTCTCTTGCCATGCGGTAGTGGGGCCAGTTCTTGAATATCAATTTTTTTTGGCTTTGATCGAGATCGTTTATTCTTTGAACCAATGCAACGAGTGCATTGCTTCAAAGAGGGGCCAAATGTAGACATCAAAAATATATTGATTGACATCGTGCATTCGATCCTGACTTACTAACATCGTTTCTTCCGGAATCATCCCTCTGTCTAACCATTTAATCAAATTCCCCTATCTAATTAAATTTATCAATATCCTCTCTTGGTTAAATAAATCACTTTATCTGAATCAAGTCATTTCTCTTATTAAGTAAATCAATCCATCTGATCTAATTATCCTTATTTAATTAAATAATCAATTTATTTGATTAAATCTCTAAAGTCTATCCATTAAATTAAATAAGTTAAAAACTTATTTGATTTAATCTAACACTATCCCTTTTAATTAAATAAATCAAAAACTTTATTTAATTAGCCCCTTATCATATTCCTCCCTTATTTGATTTAAATAAATCCATAAATCTAAGTCAAAATAAGTCACATCATCTAATCTCTTGTTAAATTATTAAACCCTTGATTAATTTAACCTCATCTCATGTCACATCCTCTAGATAATGCAAGTTGCACATGAAAATAGATTTAATTCATTTATTAAATCTCTATTTTCCTCACATGGCATCTTTTGGAATATTCTCTCAATTTGAATTCAAAAATTTAAGTCAACATGTACATCCAACAAGGAATTTAAAACCTCTTACATGTCCTTTTTTCCCTTTGGAGCCAAGTGGCATTTATTGCATTTTCCCTTCCCTCTTACATGTCATTTCAACAAATTTGAATTTCAAATATTGGCATTTATTGGCACAAACCCCAAATCTTGCACAACCATCATCCATTCATAGCTTGACAAGTGGCACCATATCATTGGATGAATATTAGTCCCACATTGCTCAAATTTGGACATTCATCCATCTTGAAATCCTATAAATGAAGAGCTCCTCTCCTCATTTCATCATCCACAATCCAAGCAAAGTTACCATGCTAAAACAATTAGCCATTTCCATCCATCAATTTTGAGTTCTTAGTTAGGTTATTGCAGATTTTGGCTTGGAGCTCTCACCATTCATCATTAAAAGTGGATCAAATCTCTTCATCAAGTCAACATATCGAAGCTTGCAATCATAGGAATTGGGAAAGGGCCAATTTTCACATCAAATTGACACCAATTCCCCCATGGGATCAAGAATTTGCTCTTTTAATTAGGATTTTATCTTGTTTTTGTCATTTGCATTGCGTTCTTCAATATTTTCTTCCTAATTTCAATGTTGCAAATGGATTTAATGGGGAATCCTTGTTTTAGCTTGCAAATCCTTGTCTAACTCATTTATTCATGTTGTTTTGTAGGTATTAGGAGAAGGGTTTGCACAATTCCTGTGTAGGAGTGTGAATGAAATTCCCATGAATCTGGCATTTTGAGCACATTTTAACAAAAGTGAATGATTCCCTCTCCATTGTAGGCCAGTAGTAACCCATTCTAATCAATTTCTTGGATAAGGTCAGTCCACTTGAATGAGTACCACAAATGCCACCGTGAACTTCTTGTAAAGCTTTGTTAGATTCATCACGTTCAAGACATCGAAGTAAAGTACCATCAAGACCACAATGATGGAGGGTGTCAGTGATAAGGGTGTAGCGAGAGGATTGGCAAATAAAATTTCGCTTTTGGTTATGGGATAAATCAAGTGGTAAGATATCATCTTTTAGATAGGCATAAATCTTGCCATACCAAGGTGAATTAGATCCTACTAAGTGGCAAATGATTTGGATTTCAGGGGTGTCATAAGCAGGTGCAAATGATTGTTCCACCAGAAATTCATAGCGAGCCTAGTTTTCTGGGAGTTGTAATAATGATATGATTGTATCCATGGCATCAGCTATTTTGTTATCAAGCCTTGGGATTTGTGTGAAGTTGATGTTCACAAAGTACTTCTTGAAGTCGTCAACCATCTTTTTATATGGCAAAAGTTTGTCATCTCCAGTCTAATAATCATCATTGATCTGATTAATGATAATTGTGAGTCGCCATACACTTGTAGTTTAGTGATCCTCCATTCCAATGCAATCTTCAATCCAGTGATTAGGGCTTCATATTTGGCTATGTTGTTGGTGCATGGAAACATCAGCCTATATGACCAAGGAATGTTATTACCTTTAGGGGTGACAAAGAGCATGCCTGCCTCTGATCCATGTTGAGTGAAAGAACCATCAAAATATAAAGACCATGGTTGTGTTGATTCGGTAGTGAAGACATCAGCATCTGGAAATTCAATGTGCATGGGATGCTCTGCATGCAGTGGTGCTTCAGCTAGTTGATCAACAATAACTTGTCCTTTGATTTCCTTATGATCAACATAATGGATATCAAATTCACTTAATATCATGACCCATTTTGCTAGCCTTCCTGCCAATGTAGCCTTGCTTAACAGATACTTGAGTGGATCAATCTTTGCAACAAGATTGATTGTATGAGTTAACATGTGTCAAAACTTTTGTGAAGCAAAGACCACTGCTAGGCAAGCCTTCTCAATGAAAGTGTAGTTGATTTCATGCCTTGTTAATGTTCGGTTGATATAATGGATTGCACGTTCCTTCCCTGTATGGTCTTCTTGTGCTAGCAATGCACCCAAGGACGTCTCAGTTGTAGCAATATATAAGATTAGGGGTTTGTCCGAATTTGGTGGTACTAGAACTAGTGGGTTCATTAGGTACTGCTTGATTTGTTGAAAGGCCATCTCACATTTGTCATCCCATCTAAAAGGAACATTCTTGTGCAGTAGATGTGTGAAAGGTAAACTTTTGTCAGCCAATTGTGCAATGAACCTTCATATAGATTGAAGGCATCCCTATAAGGAACTTAATTGACTGATGTTCCTTGGTGGAGGCATTTCCATAATTGCATGTACTTTGGCAGGATCTACTTCAATTCCTTTTTCTGATACTATGTATCCTAAGAGCTTTCAAGATGTGACTCCAAAAACACATTTCTTAGGGTTCAGGTGAACCTTGAATTTCTCCAATCTTGCAAATATTTTAGACAATATTTTAAGATGTCCTTCTTTGGTGTGTGACTTTGCTAATATGTCATCTACATAATCTTCCATGAATGTGTGCATCATGTCATGAAAGATTGTAGTCATAGCCCTTTGCTAGGTAGCCCCAGCATTCTTTAGACCAAAAGGCATGATGTTCCAATAGTAAGTTCCCCATGGACATGTGAAAGTTGTTTTCTCCTGGTCTTCAGGTGCAATCTTGATTTGGTTATAACCAGAAAAACCATCCATTAATGAATACATGGCATGGTCGGCTGTTAGATCAACTATAGTGTTGATGTTTGGCAATGGGAAGTCATCCTTAGGACATGCCTTATTAAGATCTCAAAAATTTGTGCACACTCTGACACTCTTATCTGGCTTGGATATAAGAACAATGTTGGAGATCCATTCTGCGTAGTCAATTGATCTTATGAAACCCACATCAACGAGTTTTCTCAGTTCTTCCTTAACCAATAATGCAACATGGGGGTACATTTTTCTAAGTTTTTGTTTCATAGGCTTAACCCTTGGTTTGATAGATAAGTGATGCATGATAAGATCAGGATCCAGACCTGGCATGTCTACATAAGACCAAGCAAAGTTGACTTGATTTTCTCTTAGAAATTCCATGAACTATGGTATTTCTTTCTCTGCCATTGATGCAGCTAACTATAAAATCCTTGGTTTTTCTGAAGTTTCAAGATTGACAGCATTTGTAGGCT
>VDFB02193867.1:502412722-502491557 GCA_007258455.2 Sequoia sempervirens | reverse complement strand
AAGTGGTTACTCTTTATTTTTTCGGCCATGCATGTGGTGAAACTCAAGGTGGAGCCTCCAAAATTTTTCATCTCTCGTCCCCACAACCTTGCAATGGAAAAAAAAGTTTGTTACATTCACTAAAAATTACTCAAATTTTGAAAAAAGAAACCCTCCTAAAATTCCATTATACAATGCAAAGCTTCACCAAAAAATACTCAAAAATCTTGTGCAAACAAAAAAATAAGTTTCAAAACATTACTTAAACTTTATATCATTTAAAAAAAAAGAGACACTCCTGAAATTCCATCCAACATGCCTTCTTTTGTTTCTCAACTTATTCAATGTGAACACCAAGTTACAGCTAAAAGAATACTTATGTATGCTAATTTTTTTTAAGAAATGAAAACTTCATTGTAAACTTGAAGAGGTCTAAAAGTATTAAAAAAAATGCAAACAAATTCCCTTTGATTTTTCCAGCTGTCAAGCTCTAAACTCAGCTAAGAAAGGTATTGCATTGGAGTTGCTCCCAAAAATATCTGGATTGAACAATGAATTTTGCACCTTGAAGACCACACACACAAAAAAAAAAAAAAATAGTATGAAGTACATGGGTAAAGAGCCAAGGCCCATGAGAAAAAGGCGACAACCATGACTAAATCCTAACCAACAATAAGCTTCTCACAAGAGTCATGCTAAAAAACTCACAACCTAGTAAAAAAAAAAGTTAAAATGAATTGAAAAAACTATAATCCTTAAATGACATTCCTTCCTATGCTTCCTTGGCTACATATGGTAAAGAGAAAATTTCTCACCATTTTTTCAATTATGTCTGTTATACATGTATTCTTGTATGTGTTGTCCAATGCAAACGGTTTGGAAGTTGCATTATAGTTTCAAGCATATTTATAAGAAACATTGGTGATGATCAATAATAAATGCACTAAGTAGCTGCATAACAGGTTAAGCAAAGTAAATCATATAGCTTTAGCTAACAATGAACTGAGTATACCAACGGAATTTAAAATTCATTTTTTTTTTCTCTTTTATCTTTTTGAAGTGGAATTTTTCTTTTCTTTTCTTTCAAAGATTGTTTCTATTGTAAATTGTATTTAAGATAGGCAATCCACTGCATACCCAGTTGAAAGTGAATGCAACACCCTTGCATGGCTAGAGGCCTTCTCTATTTTTTGTATCTCTTCGTATTACAAAGATTTGAAGTGATCTAGATTGAAGAATAGAGCAACAAATTTTGGTGTTTTTACTTTAGCACAAGAAAAGAAATGCATGTGTTAAGTCAGAGAATTTATCAACTATTTGAAGCATTGCAAAAATATTTATTTGAGTGATTTTAATGTTTGTGTAATAGTTAAATGTGGGACTTCTCATAACGTTTTGCTAACTTCAACCCTATAGAAGAGAAGTCTACTTAGACCCTAATTTGGAATAGGTACAAACACTACTATATGATAAACTATGCTTGGGTTTGTGTTTGGAGATTTCTATTCTCAAGCACAATGGTTATAACAAATGGATGTCCAAGTCTAGATTAGGGTATATACCATGCTAGATGAGAGGCTATACCTAGATTTGTGTATTCATAGATTCAAAACGTTTCATTCCTAAAAGCATGTAGTTATGACTAATAGACTATGAATATATTGTTCTGCTATAGATTGTTTAATGAATATGTTGATCCCACAAGAACTTGTTTTCCGGCCACAAATCAAATGGGTGATTCAAGTATGGTAGAAATTACTAATGGATTTGAAATGCTAAAGAAATTTTTTGATGCAAACTCAAAAGCAAATGACGATTCTAGAATCGGTGAAGAGTCGATAAGCCCACCTTGAACAATGTGGATAGAAAGCTAAACGACAAGAACTAAATACCAGGAATTGATCTCTAATGCTTCTTTACAAGATGTTTTTCATGCATGTCTATAAATATTGTATATCTAACCCACTACCCTAGGTCTCTTGCATCTCTTTGCAAACCAAAAGAACACTTCACTGATAATATCCATTCTCCAAATGCTCCAATGTTTCAACTACTACTTTCATATGAGGCCTAAACTTTGGCTCTGGATTAAGGCATTTGAGAGCAAGTGCAGATGCAACATGGGCTCCCATGATTGAATATTGACCATTCAATATGGTCTCCATGATCTGATATACTTTACATTTATCATTCATAAAAGGTTTTTCCCATTCCACCAGATTTTGTTCACCTATAGGTTAGTTATTTTCTATAATGCAGCAGCTAGAGAGGCATTCCAATAGGACAACTCCAAAGCTATAAATGTCACTCCTTGTTGTCAAATGGCCTAGAAAATAGAATCCACACATTCATCAAGCATTAGTTAAAATTCACAGAAAAAATTGTAGACTAAGTAGACAAAATACTCAAAGGTCACGTCAATTATTTTTAAGGTCAAATGAACTACACACAATAGTAATTAAACGAGAAGAACCTATAGCTAGATATTTTGGAGTAGCATAGCCATAAGTTCCAATGACCCTTGTAGATACATGTGTTCTATCCCCTTTTGGGCCAACCTTGGCTAGTCTGAAACTTGAGAGCTTTGTGTTATAAATCTTTGAAAACAACCAAAGTTACTAGATCAGGTACAAAAAATACAACCAAGGCTAATAGAAGACAGATCAATTGAAAGAAACAGTTCAGTAATCTTGTTAAAAGATAGATAATGGAATAAGAAGGGTGGTTTGTTGACATACTGAATCAAGAAGAACATTTGACTCCTTCAAATCTCTATATATAACTTGACTTTTAGCACGATGTAGAAAAGCAAGCCCTTTGATAGCCCCAACAACTATTTTGACTCATAGAAGCCAAGAAAGAGGTTGGAGGTGAGAACTTCCTGCATATGGTGAAATAAAAAAATCATTGAAATCCTACAAAATCTGGTCAGTTTAATGCTGCATCTTTACCAAACTTCCAAAGGAAATGACTTTTTTGTCACTTATTTTTATATATTACGTCTTTTGGTTTCATGGAAATGAAGGATAAAACAAGGTAGCTCGCCACTGCTACATAGATCATTGAATGGTTCCCATGTTGCCACCCCAATTGTAAACCAGCCACAAACATTTGCAAATTCTCGGTTTTAAGCCCTATATTTCTTAAACCTCGATGCTCAAACCCTAAAAACAATACTCATACCTAACAACCCCAAAAATGATGTCTATAAAAACCATATTACAAAAACAATAAAACAGATACAAGAAAATGTAAACAAGCAGAATTTATACGCAGCACAGTAAGTAAAGAGAAAAATGAAAATGAAAATGCAATCAATGACAAGACAAACCTGTTGTTTGGTGAGACGGTGCAAATAAACTCTTCTTCATAGCCTCTCTCAACGCAGCTTTTTGGGAATGAAAAATGACAGTTGATGGATTGATCAAGTCACCTCCAACATATTTATGGACATTCGGGCCGTGATGAAAGGCGGCGGAATTTAACAGCAAGGCATAGCAAGGCATAATTATGAAGGCATTAAAAGCGAAGATATATGAAATCTGTAAACCTTACAGGTGTACAAGATCGATCTAGACTCGATTGATCTGCATTTACTCACTCCACCAATGCAACCAACCTCCAGCAAAACATCTGCAAATTATTAAAACCTATCAAGTCCACGATAAAAGCCTATCGACTAATTACATAAAATAAACAACTTTCAATATTTTTTTATGGCATCTTTTGAAACATTCCACAGCGTGAAATGCATGTGCAGTAGTTTATTAAAAGAACTGTTTATTGAAAACTGTGATGCGTAAGTGATGTGATGTGTTAGAAAACAAAGAATTCATTTTATTAATATATGTGTAATTAAAAAAATTGAAATGATTCAAGAAAATAAAGAGAGAGAGAAAAAGAGTACGCCAAAGAACGATTTAATCATTAAGGATAGCCCCAGATCGAGGGAGGAAACAGAAAGAATCCAGCAACTATCATTGAGTATTGTGGTTTGGGGAAGAAGGATGTCAGCCAAGTCAGCATTGAGCAGCATGTTGCTGTCGCTGCAACTCTCCCTTGGTCTTTGGCAGATCGGAAAGCTGACCCCAGTTGGGGCACTCATACAATGCGGAATAGGCTGGTTGCTGAGCAAGCGCCAGAGACCTTTGGGCCTCGGTGCGGATTATCATCGGCTGCACTGTTTTAAAGGTCTTGTGTACAAAACCGTGCGTTGCCATGTGACCGTTCTTTCTGATCAGCCGACCGTGCAAAGGCAAGTACGGTTGAACGAGACAGAGAAAAAAACATCCTATTTGGGTATTGAGTTTCATCTAGAGAGACGAGGAGGAAACAAGTTGTATCTCGACGGGGAAATGTGTTATTACATTACCGATACGATCTGGTGTGCCTTGCTGGACTTTGCAGAAGCCGCCCCCGGCACTGTGTTTCTCAAAGGGTATAAAGAATTCTGGCAACAGGTAGCCACAGGTGGTGTTATGAAGTTATCAGAGGTGCTTGATAGTTTAATACTGGAAAACCATACTATCAAAAAGCTAGACAATGATCTGCTTTTGCCTGTAAATTTGTCAATTTCCGAGGAGAAAATACTCAAGGCTTTAAACTTGATAGGGTTATTTCTGAAAACAAGGCAAGTCTATTGGCTGATTCCTACATTTCTGAGCTTTACAGCAGCACTATTGGAGTTCAGCCCATCACTGAGAGCGCGGCTGTACGGCAAGATCAATCTATTCTTCTGCCGGTTCATGCATGTCATATGTGACCGACTGCCTCGGTCAATAAGGAGGGAGGTGTACTCCCTTGGAAACTGGGTGGAAAATCTGAAGCCCTCCAATGACCTAAAGCTCAGGGTTGTAAAAGGCAAGACATATGCAGTCATTGGTGGAGGTGCAAAAATAAACAAAGAAGGTGCAGCTTTGTTCGAGGCAGAGGACTTTGAATGGTCAAGCTTTGAAGGAAAAACACCAATTGAAATGACCATCACTTGTGGCAAAATTGATCCTGACTATCGTGCCATTGACATCGAGTGCACGTTTGATCCAGATAACGGGAAATGCCACGTAGCAGCCACCACTGTGGCACTGGCTGATGTGGATTGTAACAGGGATGAGTTTGCCAAGTTGTACAAGTTTCTGACTTGCGTGGCAAAGAATCGTACGGGTTCACTAAAATCTTGTGACTCCAATAACAAGGTGCATGTTCGTGGATTTAGAGAATGTGTAGCCTCTTATTCCAAAAATGGGTTTCCACCCGTGTATGAACTGAAATTGAATAATGTAATTGTTGAGTGAAGGTAAATCACATTAGAGTAGTTAATATAAAGTTGTAAATGTTTGTTTTAGTTTTTTTCCTCTTAAAGTAGATATTCTTTAGAGTTTGAAGACAATTAATTGTCCAGCTATAGAATTTTGTGAAGAGCTAATCGGCACAATTGCAATTGTAAGAAGTTAAACTAACTTTGAAGATTAAAAGATACTTTTTTTATTAAGATCACTCAAGAATTATCCAACCTCCTCCTAATAATGAAGGTATTGTTTTATATAGAAATCCAATCTCCTAACAAGAGTCGATCACTTTGACAAGGTAGTATGTAAGGAATGGAGCTCTCATATAAAATCCACTATCTAAGAACTTGGGGTATTTTAAAATTATCTTTTAGTGGTTGAAGCTTACAATTGTTTTGAAGGTAGAATGGGCACCCTTCATATATTTGTCTGTATGAGAACCAAGATTCCATTGCATGAAAATGGACCCCTATAGGTGTTTGATAGTGGAAGAATTGAATCATCCACCAACCATGGTAATGACATCTTTTGTGGACTATAGAAATGATCTCACTCAAAAGATGCCCCTAACATTGTTGATATGAAAATTAATCAATTGTGTAGCAAAAAATAGTTGCTAGATTTCAACATCTATGAAAATTTATGTAGTGTTTTCACATAGTTATTGTGACGTCACTACCACTTCTTCATTAAGATTATTTTAAAGGTTATTGAGACCCACCATGAATTCCAACTTATCTTTCTTTTGACCAGTAGTGCAACATTATAAATGTATTAGACTAATAAGGTTTGTAAGTTACAAGATGTTGTGACATGTATCTCCCCATGAATTAATGCTTCTACAAAATATCTCAATTGTGCCCACTTTGATGAGGGTAAAGTTTGTTTATTGATTGAGATAGAAATATCAACTAGTTGCATAATTCCCTAACCTACTTGTTCCAACAAATCCTAAAACCCTATCTAAGTAATTGATTTGAAGGAACATTGATAGACAAAATGAGATTGGACCCCTTAAGGTAACAATTGAAATCTATGGAAACTAGTCCATGCCTCAAAGTCATGAATCATTTAAGAGAATTGGGCAATATTGATCCTCCAATACCAAAGAGTGTGCTAAAATAAAGTGAACACTCAAAACAAAATAAAGGAATAATTGAAAGAGGAAGATTATGGTCTGAAAAGGAAAACAAAGAACAAATCTCTATAATATCGATTCCCATACATTTGTACTTACTTCCATTAGCTCACTCCTTTAAATTATGATTTTAGTCCTAAAATTCATTTATGATTAGCTCAATATTGTCCTACTTCAATCTTGATTCTCATGAGAATGAACCCTAGAGTTAAACTTTTAAATTAAATGAGGTAACTTAACACATCTTAGTGCAAAATAATATGTTTAAATATTTAAAGACATTTAATGTGTAATTATCTAGAAAAGAGAGGATAAGTAATTACAAGGTGAAATCATTAGAGAACACTTTTATTTTATAAGAGAAAAAGAAACACACATATATATAGTCCTGAAACATAGAAAAATAGGGTTAGAGGTTCAAACAAATAGGGTTTTATACTAAATTTGGAATGTTTCACCAAACTTACTATAAATAGAAAGGACAAAATGGAGTGAATGAACCTACCTATTCTTCCATTTCATTTAGGAAATGAGATTCATCAAGTTAAAATCCACTTTCAACCCTTAGGTGAGTGAATTCTTTGAGGAATCTTGAATTTCCTTTGTGTGTGTACAGACTAAACAACACTTTTGGGAGATGGAAATAAAATAGCAAATCAACTCAAAATTGAAATGTAAGGCCAAATCTGTATAGATGAAACATAGAGCTAATAGAAATAATTTATTTCATGCAAATCGAATGAGTGGAGGACACTTAAAACTTGCCTCAAAAATAGTTGCAGAGTGTCCTTGTTGGTTCCAAAGTGTCTTAGACAACTTTTTGACATAAATGGTTGGATAGGGGTTTTGGGAGAAGGATTAAAAATAAAAAATTCACTCATTCAAGACATTTAAAGAGTGGATTTTGCAGATAAAACATAATACTAATAGAAACAATTTATTTATGTAGATTGGATAAAGGGAAAATCTTGTGCACTTGTTACAAGATGATGTTTTTGGAGGTTGTTTGAGGACTCATTCACCTATTGGAGAATGGTTCTTTGTTGAGATTTCTAAAATTGGTTTCTTGTTCCTCTACTCCTATGTTTGCACTTCCAGATTCTCCAGGTTTCATAGTCGGGCAGTTAGAAATTAACCTAGGATTTGAGTTTCTGTGAGATGACAACAAATACAACTTTGCAATTTTGTACTTTTGTGATCTTCAATTTTCCTTCAACCTGCAAATCTACAACACACAAAGGAAGAGGGAAAAATGTTTTTTTTTGGTGAATGGGGGTTTGCCTTGGTCAAACCTTGTTTTGGTAATCAAGCCTTGAAATGAAACAATGAAACATGAAGGAATGATGAATGAACAAATGCAATGTTGCAATTCAACAAACCCTTAAATAAACTTTGGAAACTTTAAATTTTGCATGAGATGGCTACAATGGATGTAGATCTTGATGCTTGAAGCATTCTTTGAATATTTGACTTGAATGCTTGGATTAAATCTCAAAACCTACATCACAATGTGAGCTCTAAAAACATACATGATTGAACATAGCTTTGACATGATGCTTGAGATCTTGAATGCTACAACAGATGATGAAGAAATATGATCTTGAATTCTCTTGACAACAATATTTTCTCTTGTGAAATTTCTCTCAATTGTGCTCTTGAAACGTAATGTTAATTTGATAAAATAACCTTGTATTTATAGGCATTTATCCTTAATTTCTTGAAATTCAAACATTACAAGCCAGCGTTTGAAATTTGAATTTAGGATCATAAAAGTACCACCAAAAACATTTTTAAAAATGGTTTCCAAAACATAGGGAGGACCCATTCACCCATGGGAAAATGGGTCACAGGCCCTAATTCCTAAAACACACATTGCTTAATGTAAAGTGTTATGTTTAGGCATTAATTGATGTTGGGTTTTCTCTTCGGAAAATGTAATTAAATAGGCTTGGAAAATGAATTGAAGGGCCAGGCATAATTAAGGTCAATTAATTAAGGGGCCCTAAATAAGTGTGAAATTGTAAAGGGATACACTTTACAACACTAAATTAGGCAAAATTAAGTCCAATTTAACTAGGAGGGCCCAAACAAGTGAGAAAATGTAAAGGGATACATTTTATGTGACTACATTTACCCCCCACTTTAGTGAGAGGATGAGCACAAGTGTAAACTCACACTAAATTAGACAAACACGTGTCAAGAGGGGTCCAAGTATATGAATGTTAGTAAGATAGAATGACAATGATCAAGGAGGTGGCCAAGTCCCTAGGATCAAGATCCTATGGCAAGCCAACCTAAGCACAAAGGGACACACACAAGATGTATGATATGCAACAACAAGAAAAGATACACAAAAATATAATGTTAAAGACTAAAAGAAAGAAAAATTAAAACAAAAAGGGGTCGACCAAGCCTTAACTACTTGTCCAACTCAATGTGGATCAAGCCTCAACTATTTGTCCAAAAATGTTTACAAATGAAATCCATTGTCCATTATGCAAACCAAAATGCACTCTCACACAGGCTTGTGAAACCTCAAGCTGTCCACTTGGTGAGCCCCCAAAGAGTGGATAAGTGAGAAAGCCATGCCAAGTCTACATGCTCTCACCATACAATGAGAAATTCATGCTAGGTCTACAGGCTCCCATTATACTAACCATACCAAAGTTATACCTTTGATAACTTTGATAAGGCACCACAATATGAACTTTGAGCTTCATAAGGCTTAGAAAGATACACTATACTAAACACTTATGAAAAAAATTCAAATAGATGTTCAATTTTTTTTTTATTAGTTCATGTAATATCTCTACGTAGGGAAAATTGTGCTTAATGTCTCCAAGAGAGTACTAGTCGAGGATAAAAGATTCACAACTTAGGGAATGCAATCCAAAGCATTACTACTAGGGGGAATATAATATGCTTAGAAAGGTCACACTCTTGAAGAAAATCTTACCCAATGACACCAAAAAGAAGAGGACACATCGCATGATGTAAGAAGATTGCACTATGAAACATAAGATATAGTAAAAAAAATCAAAATGACAATGCCAATGTGTGCCCCCACTTTAAAGAAATTGCTAACTCCATGTTATGAGCAATTACTTTAGAGTAGCAAATTATTTAAATGCTAAAAATAAAGAAGGCATGGGAGCTTACTTGAAAATTCCCTATGTGAAACATATATTTCTAAATGAAGCTACATCATGAATTAGGAGTGAAACGTCAAAAATTGTCGTCCTATGTGTTTTAAGACATAGAACAACTAATTTTCTCCAAGTTTCATTGAAGGAAACCTTAGAGATCTTAATCAAGGGATGGAAATGAGGGAAATAGATCTACAATAAGGTGTCCTACAGTGTGATTAAAGACTAAAATGGGGTTCACCACCAAGCTAGGGCTTGGAAAGAAAGAAATGCAAATGATATGCAAAACCTAACTAGATGACCTAAGGAATGAAACTAAAAATTGGAATATAAAACTGAGAATGAATAGAGGTGCACTTGGAAGAAGTATGAGGTCAAAACAAGCTCCGAAACCCTAAAATTCTACTATTTGAATCTCACTGGGACTCATACGCTAGTCTATGTGATTTAGTCCTAGACTAGGGTTTCTATGTAGAAACTGGGATCTTATAGTGACTAATATGAATCCACTAAAATATGGAAAAAAACATTGTACTAGAACTCATATGCCACAAGTGGCATATCGGTCCCTTTCTACTTTTTTAGAAGGTCAAGATCAAATTTGTGCTCCTATCTTTGCTCTTCCTTCAAAACTTTGTTTCCAGGTCTAAAACTCTGAATTAGGACCTATAGGTGACTTTCCATGATCTTGCAAGCAAGGTGACAACTTGACAAATTTCCTCAATCTTCAAAGAATCTTCAAGCTCCAAGACACCTAGATCTGCAATCACACATGTAGAGAGAGAGAAACTTGTTGATGGTTAGGAAATAATGGTTTGCCTAGGACAAACCCCATTTAGGTAATTAAACCTTATGGTGAAAGAATGAAACATGAACATGAAACATGAACAATGATACCTTGAATGATGTCTTGAAACGTAAATCTGCAATCTAACATGGAGTGGCCATGAAGAATGTAGATCTTAATCTTGAGTTAGATGTGGAACACTACTTAACTTGGATCTTGAATGCTACATCACAACACTAGCTCAACAACATGCTTGATGCCTTATGCCTTTGACATGATGATGTATCTTGAATTACTGCAACAAATGATGAATAAATCTACCCTTGAATACTTTAGAAATGCTCTTGAATACTTTATGATGCTCTTATGAAGTCTTAAGATGCTCGAATCTTGATTTATTAGGTTGATATCATGAATTATTAGGTGAAATAATGATTTGAAACCTTTTTTATATAGGAATTTCATCTAACTTACCATTTATTAGATCTCAAATACTGATATTCATGAAATTTGAATCCAAAACCCTAATTTCCCACTCAAAACCCTTAAAATGGGTCAAATGGGACTCGTACACCCAAGGTGACGTATAGGTCCCATTTGGGTGGGACTCATACACCCAAGGTGGCATATGGGTCCCACCAGGGCTTTTTAGGCTGAGGAAATGTCGAAAGGTTAGGATATTAGGTGTATTTGTTGATTATGTTAGGATCTCGATTGAAATAAGCCTTAGGATGCATAATAAAGGGTATTAGGGGCCTATTGATGTTGGTATGAAGGTCATAAATGGAAGAGGTCCCAAAAGTTAATGTGAAGGTGTAAATAAATACACTTTACAACACTAAATTAAGGAAAAATTAGGTCTATTTAGCTTAAAAGGGCCCTAAACCTAATGTGAATGTGAAAAACACATAACACAACTAGATCAAAGCAACATTAGGTTTGTTTTAATGTTAATCAATCCAAAATTAGGTGTGAAAATGTAAAAGATGACATTTTTCTGCACTACAAGGAGTTGTCCCCAAAATGCAATGCTATAGAAAGAAAGTATGTCACACACGATACAACTTAAGGAATGTCGTCCACATCCCAAGCTTGCTCTCATATACATGGACGGTGGTCAACTAGCCCAAAAGAGGCAACAAAAAGTTCCATACTAGAAAAAGGCTACCTAACCCCTTGCCCACCAAGGGAAAAATGTGAGCCGAAAATGGATGATCTAATATTCTGCTCCTTGTGAAAAGGAAATATGATTGTATAAAACCAGATTTATACCCTAATGCATGGTTGTTAATATGCTATGATACTACAACTACCACATGACAAGAAGCAACAAATAATAATATTGATTATAATGAGTAGATAAAGTATCAATTTTATGCATATCTAATGAGATATTCCCTCATTTAGTATCTATCAGTTCATGATGCACCAAAGTTAAAGTTGTCTTGGAAGAATCTTTTGTAATAGTGTTCATATTGAGTGAAGTATTGTTTGATGCTTTTGTTTCATTTGAAGGACAATAACCAAGACCACTATTTTTTTCTTGTGTGTTAGGCTCTATAGGGACACACATACCTTGTTCTCTAGCACCACATCCTTTTCCATTGTAACCAAGCTATTTCATAAGTTCATAACCTCTTCCATAAATTTTTTCCATTTCTTTTGGAGGTGGTGGTTTCTCATCATCACATTTGTCATATGTAGATGTGCAATTGTTGTTCTCTTCTTCTTTTCTAAAATTTGTAGACTCATTTGTTTTTGATGACTCGACTTGTATTGACACGATGTTTGTTTCTTTCTCTTTTCCTGATTTGTGTGTAATCTTGTATTCTCCCATGAATGTAGGTGTGAAATTCAACGATCCCAAATCATCCACCGATAACATTGTGAAGGGTTTAGGGAACTTATCTTTTTGTTCTTCTTGGATGGGCTCTACTTTTGAAGTTGGTATCAATGTTTTCAAAGGAATTTCTTTATCTTTGTCAATGTGCAAACAGATTTTTGGTTCAAGGTCAACTTTGATTGTGTAAACATTGTTGTTGTAGAAATACTTCATTATATGATGAAGAGTTGAAGGTACCCCATTCATTGCATGAATCCAAGGTCTACCTAAGAGAATATTATATGAAAGATTATAAGGCATGACATGGACATGAGTTTGCAATGTGACCTTTTCAACTTGAATAGGTAATGTGATCACACCAAGTGGTTATTTTCCTACATTATCAAATCCATGGATAGATAAAGAGTCTAGTTGTATTTGGATTTTGTCTACTTTAATATTATTCAAAAGGTTTATGCTACACATGTTAAGGGTTGAGCCATTGTCAACAAGGGTTCTCTTTATCCCGATCCTATTAACAATAGCTATTATCATGAAAGCTTCATTTTATTTTTGTGCTTCCAAAGGAGGGAGCTCACTTTGGTGGAAAACAATGCCTTCTTTCATTCCTTGAATTAAGGATGCTATATCATTTGGTTGTACATTAGGAGGGATAGGAACTTGTTATAAATAACTTTGAATCATGTTAAGGTAATTAGGGGAGGCTTGAATAAGGTACCATAAGGATATCTTAGCAGGAGTGTTTTTAAGTTGTTCAACAAGATCATACTCTTTACCACTATGCTGTAAGATTTAGGTGCAGGTGGGAGATATGGTTGAGGTAATGGAAGGGACTTTGGAGTTGTTTATGGTTTTTGATTGATTCTAGTGTTATATGTATGAGAAATACTATTATAACTTGGTTTCTGTGAAATATTGTGTTGAGGTGGTCTTAGGATAAGCATAGGTTTGTTTTGAACTTGGTGTTGGTGTGAGGGTGGGTAGAGGATAAGTTGAGGCTTAGGAGGTCCAATAATTAAGGGACTTGTAGGAGGTTTAAGAATTATAGGACTCAATGGAGATCTAATGTTCATAGCCTCAAAAGACTTATCCTTATGCTCATCATCTTCATTTAATGAAGCCACATTACTATTGTCAATTTTGTCATTTTCTTGCATCATGATATCTTCCCTAGTAGGAGAGAAAAGAACTAGATTTTTATGACATTCAATAGTTAGATCTTCTAATTTAATAATTTTTTCACAAGTAGGGGAGTCATTAAAGGTTTTATTTTCTTGTTTATCAATGATGGAAAATTCTCTTGTATCAAATCATTCTCTGAAATGGGTATGTGCGTGGATCATGATGGGCCAAAAGTGGTAATATAATGGTATGTGTAGGGTATGTGGTTGACGTCTTTTTTTTACCCAAAATTGATGAAATGAAAGGGTTTTAAAAGGAGATTCTCAACTTTCCATCAATATAAATTATTCTTTACTTTGAATTTAATAAATAATTATTATTCATTTTCTATTTGAATTACGACTAAAGTCCCTGATAGGCTGATTGAAAAAAATCTATAGCTTTCAAATGGTATTACATTTTTTTGAATCTAAAATATGCATCACAATCTATGCTTCACATAATATATGATTAAAAAAGAAAAATTGAATTTCATAAAGTTTTGACCAAGTTAAGGTTGCTAGACATGAGTTTTTATATTTTTTAAAGTTGTAATAAAAATTCATAATTAATTATTTACTTGGAAAAAATTACAAAAAAATATGTATCACATCTGACATGAGTCCTTTACTTATATATAAAATATTATTAAAAAAAATGATCATTTTATTGTGGTTAGGATGGTTAGGCAAACACCTACTTCTTATTTTTCCCTGAAATTTAAGTACTACTACATTGAAATTTCAAATTTTCACCAAATAGATTTTTTTTTTTTAAATAAACCTAGTAGTTTAGAAACTACATTCAATTTTCTATAGATTCTATTCTTACATATTTTTGAAATAATATAGATAACTTATTCAAATTTTTACGTCAAGTTGCATTCTCATTTTTCTAAAAATTTGCCACTTAAGGGCTTGTTTTTTCCATGATGATCCCACACATACCCAAATAGGAGGAATATGCAAAGTGATATTAGGGGATGTTTCAATGGTCTCATCTTTGTATCCAACAATATCTTCCCAAGTAGGAGAGGTAGGGGAATAGAAACAAATAGGATTCTCATAAAATGTCATTGATTGGATCTTCTAACAACAAAATGTCTTCTTCACAAATAGGAGAGATATTGGGAGAAGAACAAATTTTATTTTCATGATTGTCCACTATTATATCCCCTTTCACTAAAACATTCACATAAGTGGGAGAGATGTTCGGATAATGACTAACATGCTTCTTGATGAACTTTTCCTTTGCATGCTTAGAAAGGTAAGATACTAACGTTGTGTGCCCAAAAATGAAAAGCACTTTTATTGAAACTATGCAATGCTTTAGGAATGTAAACATTATGTACCCAAAAATGAAAAGTACTTTTATCCAACATATGCAAAGCTTCAAGAATGTAAACATTGTGTATCCAAAAGTGAAAAGTACTTTTATCCAACTTATACAAAGCATCAATAATGCAAAATTGTGTATCCAAAAGTGAAAAGTACTTTCATCCATATTATGCAAAGCTTCAGGAATGTAAATATTTTCCCTATATATTTGATGATTTTCACTACTGAAATAATTTTGGAATGATTAAAAAATGGATACACTAAATGCATGATTAGACCTAGATGCATAAAGCATAAATTCTTGAAAATTGCCATACTGAAATAGTGGGTTACCAGTGGATCCAAGAAGTGTAGAAAAATACAAAAAAGCTTAGAAAAGTTGGTTTTCAAAGGCCCTAAAGGACTCGTTCACCCATGGGTGAATGAGTCTCTGATTAGGTTTTTTAAAAATGAGAAATACAATTTCTAATTTGTTTAATGTTTTCTCTATTCCAAGTCTTAGATTGTAACCTTTGTAACAAAAATTTCTAGAATTTGATGACCTAATGCAAGTAGAATTAATGGAAAATGATGAACTATATGAAACCTTTTGAAATGCAATTTTGAATCAATTTTTTGGTTTAAGTGATTGAAAGTATGCTTATGTAAATACTATGTGAAATCAATCAAGCATTATGCAAATTTTGTTGAATTTTTAGATTTAAAATGAATGCAAAATGCAAGTTTACACCTAAAATCTAATCCACATTTATGCCAAATTTAGAAACCCTAAATGCAATGAATTAATTCAAATCCTAAATCTAGGGTTTGAATGCACTCCAAATAAAAAATTAGAATGTTCAAATACTTAGGTTCACCAAAATGAAGCATAGAAAAATAGGTTGGGAGGTTCAAACACATAGGGTTTTATACTAAATTGGGAAAGTTTCACCAAATTTACTATAAATAGAAAGGGAAAAATGGGTTGAATGAACCTACCTATTCTTCTATTTCATTCAGGAAATGAGATCCCTCAAGTGAAAATCCGCCTTCAATCATTAGGTGAGTGAATTCTTTGAGGGATATTACAATTTCCTTTATGTGTGTGTATGGACTAAACAACACTTTTGGGAGATGGAAATAAAATAGAAAATCAACTCAAAAATGAAATGTAATATGAGATATGAGTAGATGAAACATAGAGCTAACAGACAATTTATTTGACGCAAATTAGATGAGTGAAGGAAACTTAAAACTTGCCCCAAAAATAATTGTAGAGTGTCCCTGTTGGTTGCAAAGTGTCCTAAGACAACTTTTTGATGGAAATGACTGAATAGTGGTTTTGGGAGAAGGATTACAAATCCTAAATGCACTCATTCATGACATATAAAGAGTGGATTTTGTAGATGAAACAAAATACTAACAGAAACAATTTATTTCATGTAGATCAGATAAAGGGAAAATCTTGTGCACCTGTTACAAGATGATGTTTTTAGAGGCTATCTGAGGACTCATTTTCCTATTGGTGAATGGTTATTTTTTGAGATTTCTAAAATTGGTTTCTTGGTCCTCTGCTCCTAAGTATACACTTCCAAATTCTTTGAGTTTCATAGTTGGGAATTCAAAAATTAATTCAAGATCTGAGTTTTCATGAGGTGACAACAAAGGTGACAACAAATGCAACTTTGCAATTTTGCACTTTTCAGATCTTCAAATTTCCTTCAACTTGCAAATATGTAACACACAAAGAAAGAGAGAAACGTTTTTGATTTTGGTGAATGGGGTTTGTCTTGTTCAAACCCTATTTTGGTAATTAAATCTTGAAATGAAACACGAAGGAATGATGAATGAACAAATGCAATATTGCAATTCAACAAACCCTTAAATAAACCTTTGAAAATATAAAACTTTGCATGAGATGGATTCAATGGATGTGAATCTTGATGCTCGAGTCTTGCTTTGAATCTTTTACTTGAATTCTTGGATTAAATCTTGAAACCTACATCACAATGTGAGCTCCAAAAACATGCATGATTGAACATAGCTTTAGCATGATGCTTGAGATCTTAAATGCTACAACAAATGATGAATAATTTTTTTCTTGAATGCTCTTGACAATAATATTTTCTCTTGTGAAAGTTCTCTCAATTGTACTATTGAAATCTAATGTTAAATTGATAAAATAAACTTGTATTTATAGACATTATTGTTAATTTCCCAAAATTCAAACATTACAAGTTAACCTTTAAAATTTGAATTTAGGATCATAAAAATACCACCAAGAACATATTTAAAAATGGGTTCCAAAGCCTAGGGAGGACCCATTTTCCCATTGGAGAATGGCTCCCAGGCACTAGTTCCTAGAGCACACATTGCTTAATGTGAAGTGTTATGTTTAGGAAATAATTGATGTTAGGTTTCCTCTTTGGAAAATGTAATTAAATAGGCTTGAAAAAAATTAAAGGGCCAATTAAGGCATAGTTAAGCTCAATTAATTATGGGAACCCTAAATAAGTGTGAAAGTGTAAAGGGATGCACTTTACACCAATAAATTAAGGAACAATTAACTCCAATTTAGGGCCCAAACAAGTGATTAAATGTAAAGGCATGCATTTTTTATCACTGCAAGTCCATCTACATGTTAGTGGATATTATCTTTCAATCCTCACTTAGCTAAAAATTTGCTTACCCATGAATTTTAATTTAGAGTATAGGAATATAATGATGTGATATATTCCCCAAAGTGTTTATAGACATTGAAATCCTTACACAAATTTTAAATATTAAAAATTAGGGTTATTAGGATTCAATAGTTCTAGTATTATATCATATTAGATCCAATACAAATAAGAAGTTAAACTATTGACGTTTAGGATTGAAATGTAAATATTTATGTGCTAGTTTAGACTTTGAGATAACCATCATGCCATGACCATTAATTTTTTAGAAGTTCTAAATTTTTTCAAAGTATCATTACTTTTAAAATGATGAATCAATTTAGAGAATCAACAATATTTAATTTCCATCATAATTTATTAAGCTAAACCCCTCTATCCATCACATTTAAATTTTGATTATTCAATTTTTAATTATTTTTCCTAGCTCAAAATTTACCTAAGTTAATTTATGATTAAATTCTTTTCATTTTTAATTACTGTTGTTTGGTGGAGGAAATTAGGGTTTACATCAAAATGAGTTAATCAAAATGATGAACCACTAAACCTCCCTATAAAATACTTGATTATGAAGGCCAAATCATGCAAATAACAATCAAAAACTTGTAGAATAGTCTAGATAACTGAGAGGGGGTGAATAAGTTATCATTAAACAATTTTCTTGACTTTAATTAATCCAGAGAAAACTTAAATCAATCAGATAATAATCTAACAGATATGAACATGAAAGCACATAACAACACCATACAAAAAGAACACCATAATTTACGCATGTGGAAACCCAAGAAGGGAAAAACCACGAAGAATGCTAATTGTCAATTATTAAACACTGGTTAAGGTAATTTTTACAAAGGGCTCACTACTAAGTTGCTCATTATAGGTAAGGCTCATTTTTGGTGGGCACACTACTCAACTATTACAACCAAAGATCAAAAGGCTCACCGCCAAAAGAGAAAGGCTCATTGCCTATAGAAAAAGGGCTCACTGCCAACATAAAATGGCTCACTGCTAGAAGAATGATGAAAGGGAATCCACTATTGAAATAATTGTCACCAACAATGACACTAGATAGAATCTCATTGTTTGTTGCCTCCAGTCATATACTTTCACATACTTCACAATGTCTAGATTTTCGCATTCATCACACTTGCTTTCATCGAACAGAATCAAATTTTACTTATACCATTACATGCTTCCATACACTCCCAAGTTGGGTAAGCATAATGTCTTCATAATTTCCTAAGTCGACCAAACACAATTTGAAGTAGGTCACCATTAAACATTCCTACAGTAGAGAGGAATGAAATGTGGACCAATCAGAACCTCCTTGATCAAATCAACACACTACCATGATATCCAGAAATAGAATATACACATTACAATGCAAATAATGTTTTGAGGCACATTAACCATCTTCTAGATTGGTTCGGGCCCATAACAGTGTGTCTCATTATGTTGAAAAATGAATGGGAGTGGGACAAGCATGACCAAAGATAGACCATCATACCACAATATCCAGAGCACGCCAATTTGGATCACCAAAGCATCAGAATCAATCAACTAAGATATGTTGACATCAATCAAAACCATTAATGACAACAATCAACATCACATTCCAGCAATCTCCACCTTTTCCATTGATGGAAACATCAATCAACAACAAACCAAACAACTCGAATATCAACATCTTCTTGTCTTTTTTTGTTTGACTCCTTTGACATCAAGGACAAAGGGAAAAAACTACCCCTGAAAAACTTACTCCACTCCCCCTACAAGGAAACCTCTTAGAATTGATCTAGATAAGAGTGAATATGTAATATCTTGGACCAATGCATACCCTGGTGCACATTATTGTAGATTAGGAGGGGGCAAAACCCCTAACTTCTGTTAGAGATGCTCAAAAGTATCTTTGCTCAATGATTTTGTGTAAATGTCTACAATCTGCTCTTTTGTAGGTACATATTCAAGTTTGACCTCATTTTCCAATACCTTCTTCCTCATGAAATTATATCTCATGGATATATGTTTCATTCTAGAGTATTGTACCAGATTCTTATAATTTTTTGTTGCACTGGTATTATCACACATAATTGAGATTGATTCGTCAAATGATATGCCAATGTCCTTCAATGCTTGTTTCATCCACAATACCTAAGTGCAACATGAGGATGCTACAATGTATTCAACTTTAGTAGTAGATAAAGGGTATGTGCAGGATCATGATGGGCCAAAAAGTGGCGATATGATGGGTATGTGGCTGAAGACTTTTCTTTTACTCAAAATTGATGAAACAAAAAGGGTTTTTAAAGGAGATTCTCAACATTCCACCAATATAAATTATGCTTTACTTTGAATATAATAAATAATTATTATTCATTTTCTATTTGAATTATGACTAAAATCTTGACTAATAGGCTAACTGAAAAACATCTATAGCTTTCAAATGGTATCACATTTTTTGAATCTGAAACACACATCAAATTCTATGCTTCAAAGAAGCTAAATTTCATGAAGTTTTGACCAAGGTGGTCATACATACAATTTTTTAATATTTTTTAAAATTTGTAATAACAAATTCATAATTAATTATTTACTTGGAAAAAAATTACAAAAATATATGCATCACATCGGGACATGAGTCCTCTACTTATATCTAAAATCTTATAATTTTTTTTTATCATTTTATTGTGGTTACGGTGGTCAGACAGACACCTACTTCTTATTTTTTCCCTGAAATTTAAGTGCTACTGCATTGAAATTTCAAAATTTCACCAAATAGATTTTATGTTTTTTAAAATAAACCTAGTAGTTTAGAAACTACATTCAATTTGCTATAGATTCTATTCTTACATATTTTTGAAATAATATAGATAACTTATTCAAATTTTTATTTCAAGTTGCTTAACTCTAATTTTTTTGAATTTTTTGCCACTTAAGGGCCTATTTTTTCCATGATGATCTTGCACATACCCTAGAGATACAAAATATTTTTTCTTACTTGACCAAGCAACCAATTGTGAGCCAACAAAATAAGCTCCACAACTTGTGTGTTGTCTGTTATCAACACATTTGTCCCAATCAACATTAGTATAAGCTATCAAAGTGAAATTTGAGTCCTTAGGATAACATAACCCCCTATCTTTTATACCCTTCAAATATATAAAGATCCTTTTAACTACAACAACATGTGATTCCTTTGGTTCTTGTTGAAATATAGCTGCTAAAAAAAAAACATGAATAATGTCTGGTCTAGTAGTTGTTAAATGTCCAAGATATTGAGAGGGGGGGTGAATTAGTATCTTCTTAAATTTTCTGATCAAATAACATCCAAATACTCTAATGCACATAATAGAAAATATAAGTGAAAGCATTAATAGAACATGAAATCACATAACACATGAACACAAGGATTTTTTACATGGAAAACCAAAAATGGGAAAAACCACAGTAAGTGTTAGCTCACAATATAGTATAACTGGTTATAAGATATTAAAAAATGGGTGGCTCACTACCAAGACTCACTGTCCAGAAACAAAGGATCACTCCCTGTAAAATTACAATAACATAAAATTGCTTACAACCAAAAATGAATTGATCAAGTACACCTAGTGAGTGCAGATTTAATTCCAATGTAGCTCATTAAGCTGACTTGACACACTTTATCATATTTTCTCTTCTTTATATATATATATATATATGATCTCTCTGTAAGGATCAATTAGGTCAACCTAACTAGATGCACTTCTTATTTTCCAAAAATACCAACTATCGTCTTCAAACTTTCATAAGGACTTTTGAAAAGATAATTCACACATCCAATATGCTTCACCAAGTTGACATAGACCTAAAATAGGTCACACATATTTTCATAACAAAAATTAATTCACCATTACACAATACATCCATTAGGTTGACCAAGGATAGACCTAATAGGACAATTACAGACACAAGTGTAATGATGATACACCATACGAGCATCTAGATACGTGAGATCTTAAAAGTATGTGCTCCCAACATCTACAAACCATTTCTCAAAATTGCAAGAAATTGTTTTCACTAGCAAACAAATGCAAACAAAAAATATCAGAGGATGTAAGCAAAATACTAGTTCAGATACCAGAGCAGAATACCATAAAAAATTCAGTCTTGATCTTGCAGTTGCAACTCATATATCATAGTGACATCAATGAAAAAAAATAACAAAATGAGATGTTCTTCTTCATTTTTCCAACAGTAGCAGTCAAATATAACAATCCTCCAGTCATTGAATTGTACATACTTGCATCCGATAGCAATAGGTGTACAAAATAGTTTGAAGTTCTCCAACCCAAACTTCTTCAATAATTCTTTGGTATAATTCGACTGAGAAATGAAAATTCCTTTCCATTTTTTATTTACTTGTAGTCCAAGGAAGAAATTTAAATCACCTATCATAGACATTTCAAATTCCTTTTGCATTTCATCTACAATTTTTTTGCACATATCATCATTTCCTCCAAAAAAATTCTCGACTTTAATTAATTTGGAGAAAACTTAAATCAATCAGATAATAATCTAACAAATATGAACATGAAAGCACATAACAACACCATGCAAAAAGAACAACATAATTTACATGGAAACCTAAGAAAGGAAAAACCATGGGGAATGCTAATTCTCAATTATAAAACACTAGTTAAGGTGATTTTTACAAAGGGTTCATTGCCAAGTTGCTCATTGCATGTAAGGCTCACTTTCGATGGGCTCACTACCTGACTATTACTGCAAAAGATAAAAAGCCTCACTTCCAAAAGAGAAAGGATCACTGCCTATAGAAAAAGGGGTCACTTCCAACAAAAAATGATTCACTGCTAGAAGAATGATGAAATGGAATCCACCAGTGAAATAACTATCACCAACAATGACACCGGATAGAATCTCAATGTCTATTGCCTTTGGTCATATCTTTTGCATACTTCACAATGTATGGATTTTCGCATTTATCACACTTTCTTTCATTGAACAAAATCAACGTTTACTGATACCATTCCATGCTTCCATAAACTCCAAAGTCAACTAAACACAATGTCATCATAATTTCCTAAGTCGTCCAAACAAAATTTGAATTAGGTCACTACAAAACATTCCCACAATGGAGAGGAATGAAACATGGACCAATCAGAACCTCCTCACTCAAATCAACACACTACCATGATATCTAGAAATAGAATATATATGAACTACAATGCAAACAATGTTCTAGGGCACATTAACCAGCTTCCAGATTGGTCTAGACCCATAAGAGTGTGTCTCATTATGTTGTAAAATGAATGTGACCAGGAAAAGCACTACCAAATATAGATCATCACATCACAACAACCGGAGCGCACCAATCCAGATCACCAAAGCATTAGAATTAATCAACTAATATATGTTGACATCAATGAAAACCATTAATGATAACAATCAATAGCATCACATTCCAACAATCTCCCCCTTTTTCATTGATGGAAACATCCATCAACAACAAACCAAATAACTCAAATATCAACATCCTCTTGTCTTCTTTTCTTCTCCCCCTTTGACATCAAGGAAAAAGAGAAAAAACTCCCCTTGAAAAACTTACTCCACTCCTCCTATGAGGAAGCCTTCCAATATTGATCTAGATAAGAGTGAAGATGTAATATATTGGATCAATGCACACCCTAGTGCACATTATTGTAGATTAGGATGGAGAAGAACCCTTAACTTTTGCAGGAGATACTCAAAAGTATCTTTGCTCAACAATTTTGTCAAAATGTTTGCAATATTCTCTTTTCTAGGTACATATTCAAGTATGACCTCATTTTCCAATACCTTCTCCCTCAAGAAATGATATCCAATGGATATATGTTTTGTTCTAGAGTGTTGTACTATATCCTTGGAAATTTTTTTTGCACTAGTATTATCACACATAATTGAGATTGGTTCATCAAATGATATGCTAGTGTCCTTCAGTGTTTGTTTCATCCATAGTACCTAAGTACAACATGAGGACATTGCAATGTATTTAGCTATAGCAGTAGATAGAGATACAAAATCTTGTTTCTTACTTGGCAAAGCAACCAACTGTTAGCTAAGGAAATAAACTTCACCACTTGTGCTTCGCCTATTATCAACACATTCAGTCCAATTAGCATCAGTATAAGTTGTCAAAGTGAAATCTAATTCCTTTGGATACCATAACCCCATATCTTTTGTACCCTTCAAATATCTAAAGATCCTTTTTATTGCAACATGTGATTACTTTGGTTCTTGCTGAAATATAGCTTCTAAACAAACAACATACATAATGTCTGGTCTAGTAGAAGTCAAATATAACAATCCTCCAATCATTGACCTATACATGTGTGCATCAAATTTAGGTGAATCATCTTCTTTTGTCAACTTTCTTCCAATAATGTTCAATAGGTGTACAAATAGGTTTGGAGTTCTCCAACCCAAACTTCTTTAATAATTCTTTGGTATACTTGGACTAAGAAATGAAAATTCCTTTTGCTATTGTAATTTACTTGTAGTCCGATGAAGAAATTTAAATCATGTATCATAGACATTTCAAATTCCTTCTACATTTCATTTGTAAATTTTTTGCACATATCATCATTTCCTCCAAAAATTATGTCATCAACATGAACCACAACAATCAACATTTGATTTGTGTGAATTTTGTAGTATAAATTACTCTTAGTAGATCCCTTTTGAAATCCTTGTTCAACCAAGAACTTGTCTAATTTTCCATACCAAGCTCTAGGTGCCTACTTCAATCTGTATAAAGCTTTCTTCCAACTACAAACAACATCTGGCTCACTTTCAAACTTGAATCCCTCTGGTTGCTCAATGTAGACTTCTTCCTTCAATTCTCCCTTCAAGAATGTGTATTTTACATCCATTTGATAGACTTTGAAATCCTTAAAAGCTGTAAAACTAAGAATATCTAGATTGCTTCTATTCGGGCAACATGGGCATATGTTTCTTCAAATTCAATACCTTTGACTTGAGTGTAATCTTTGCAAACCAATCTTTCCTTTTTTCTCATTAATTTTCCGTTTTCATCCAGCTTATTCTGGAATACCCACTTTATTCTAATTACATTTTTGTCTGTCGGTCTGGGCACAAGTTCCAAAGTGTGATTTTTCTCTATCTAATCAAGATCTTCTTTCATTTCCTTCACCCAACTCTGAACATTGCATGCTTCTTCCATAGTCTTTAGCTCATTCTCTAAGAGTAGACACAATAATACTTTCTCTTGAGCTGATTTACTTCTTGTGATGATTCCCTTATTTTTATCTCCAATAATCTCATTTACAGAGTTGTTTATCTATACATACTTTGGGGTTTTAGCTATAGTTGTTGGAGCCTCCTTTGTCTCTTCTTTCTTATCCTTCTTTTCTTTTTCATTATCTAATTCATATTCAGTATGCCTGTCAGGATTTCTCTAAATATCTTCATTTGCTTTCACATTCGCACATTCAACTATCTTGTTTAGTCTCTTGTTGTAACACCATTACACTTTGTTTCTCTTGGAGTAACCCAAAAATATTCCTTCATCTGCTCTGTTGTCAAACTTTCTAAGACTGTCCTCATCTCTCCAGATGTAGCATTTTCTTCAAAATTTTTTGAAGTACTTTACTATGGGAACTCTTCCATGCCATAGGTCATATGATGTATTTCCATATTTCCTTTGGAACAATATTCTATTAAGAGTGTAAACTATTGTGTGTATTGCTTCTCTCTAGTAGACCTATGGTAAACCTGCTTCATTGATCATTATTCTAGTTGCTTCTTGAACTGTTTGGATCATTCTTTCCACTACACCATTCTACTAAGGTGTTCTAAGGGTAGATAGCTATCAAAAGTAAACTCTCCTCCTCTATCAAATCTTAAACACTTGATTCTTCTGACAACTTCATTCTCAAATATTTCCTTAAAAATCTTGAATTTTTCTAAAGCTTCTAATTTTTCTCTTAAAAATGCAACCTAGGTTAATTTGGAATAATCATCTATTAAAAATATGAAATATCTCTCACCTTCTAAGCTTTTTGTTTTGGTTATACCACAAAGGTCAATGTGTACAAGGTCCAACAAATTGATAGATGATTCTTCTTTTCTTCAGAATGTTTCTCTGGTCTACTTTCCTTCTTTACATCCTTTGCAGATAGTGTTGTCTGGTTTCGTTAGTCCTGGAAAATATGACTGCCCTTGTTGAACTTATCCTTACCAAATTGTTGAAGTTGATGTGACACATCCTCCAATTCCAGAGTCAACTATCATTTGACTGAGAAAATAAGAATCTCTTTTTAGCTCCTTCCAGTTGATACACATTACCACTTGTTCTTTTCCTAGCTGTAATAACAATTCCAGATTTCTTTCGGATCTCACAACCATCATCCTAAAAAACCACATTATAGTCATTTTCAAAAATATATACAACACTCAGAATATTATGATATAAATCCTTCACATAGTAAGCATTGTCAGTGTTATGTTTTCCATCAAAGGTAATAGAACCGATTCCAACAATTTTTGTTGTTTTATCATCTCCAAATCTAATAGAACCTCCATCATATTTCTCAAGCTTCACTAACTTAATTTTATCAGTAGTTATATGATTCAAACATCCACTATCAATCTGCCATTCATCTCTATTTATTTTAACAAATAATGTAGCTTCAGTGTTATCATTAGATTTCAGACAAATATTAGAGATATCAAATCTAGGTTCATCCTTTTCCACCAAAAACAAACAATCCTCATGATCTGATTCATCATCTGATATTTTGGCATTCCCATTAACATAATATCCCTTCTTATTGATCTTTTAAAACTTTTTCCTTATTCCTTTTTCTAGATACTTAGTTTCTAAATGACCAATATTTCCACATCTAAAACATGTAAAAGGTAACATACATTTGTACTTGCCGATACCTTTCTTTAGTTTCCTTGCAAATTTTTCTTCCAACACATCTAAACTTTTATCATCTGAATCTTCTTCTATCTTTGTCACTTTGAAGGTTGTTTTAGATTTCTCCTTTTCTTTTCCAAATTTCCTCACCTCAAATGTGGTCAAGGTTCCAAATAGTTTCTCTTTGGTGAATTTCTTCGGATCATAAGTGGTTCCCAATGAAATAACCTTTGTTAACTTAGTCTTAGCCAAAGCACTAAAGATTGCATACCATGTCTTTTCATTCTCTTCATAGGAAAAAATCCCATCTGCAAAACTAAGACCAACTGTTGATTCAACATATTTTTTCTCAACTACTTTCCAATTCTTGTAGCCTAGAGAGATCAGATAACCTCTCATTTGTACTTTCCAGAAACTATAGTCAAATCCATCAAACACATGAATTGTTAGTTTGTGCACCATCGAATCTACCCCAAGTGATTAAGTTCTTCGAGGAGCCAAAACTTTGATACTAATTGTAGAATAGTCTGAATCAATGAGAGGGGGGGTGAATTAGTTATTATAAGATAATTTTCTTAACTATAATAAATCTAGAGAAAACTTAAGTCAATCAGATAATAATCTAACAGATATGAACAAGAAAGCACATAATAACACCATGCATAAAGAACACCAGAATTTACGTGGAAACCCAAGAAGGGAAAAACCAAAGAGAATGCTAATTCTCAATTATAAAACATAGGTTAAGGTGACACTGATTAAGGGTATGTGCAGGATCATGATGGGCCAAAAAGTGGCCATATGTAAGTGATATGATGACCCATGTGGCTAACGATTTTTTTTTTACCTAAAATTGATGAAATGAAAATGATTTTTAAAGGAGATTCTTAGCTCTCCACCAATATAAATTATGCTTTACTTTGAATCTAATAAATAATTATTTTTCATTTTCTATTAGAATTATGACTAAAGTCCTAATTGATAGGCTGATTGAAAAAAATCTATAGCTTTCAAATGATATCACATTTTTTGAATCCAAAACATGTGTCACATTCTATGCTTCACATACTATAGGATTAAAAGAAATTGAATTTCATGAAGTTTTGACCAAGTTAAGGTGGTCAGACATATGAGTTTTTATATTTTTTAAATGTAATACCCCCTCTGCACTTCGTCTTGACCATGAAGCCGTATGTGATTTGGTTCCTTCTTGATTGGATGTGTTGTGAACACATAGTTAGTAAATGTAGTAATCATGGCAAACAATGTGTTAGTAATTTATTTCCTTCCCTTGCTTCTTCTTTCATCACACGGTAGATTATATGTTATCACATTTGTGTGAAAATTGCTTGTTGATAGACTCCCTTTTGAAATTCCCTGTTAAAGTCTCTCCCTCCTTTTGGCATCCTCCCCATAGAGCCTTATTTCTTTTGGCTATTCGCCCTTTGTAAACCGAAGTCTTTGCTTTACAGTTTCAGCATTTAAAAAATAATAATAATAATAATAATAATAATAAATGCATGTACATGGCAGTATATCCAAATTCCAATACTCACTTTCTATTATACTTGGCAACCTGTCACAGTTACAACATTTAGAGTTGAGGTATTGTACAAAATTAAATAGCCTCCCTGAAACCACTGGCAACCTGTCGCAGTTGCAAAACTTGAACAAAATAGGAAGTTTATATATATATATATATAACTTGCTTGATTTTACTGATAATCTATCGTAGATGCAGCATTTGAAAATAAATATTGTCAATGTACTAATATAATAGAGAGTCTTCTTCTTAATTTTTGTTGCGGTTGCCTTGCATGGGGGGAAGGAATTTAATTTCATACCGATTATAATTGGTTGCATACGGGAATTGAGGAATGACTTAAGTCAGTTACCAATCATTCTTGTTGCATGTTAATGTGGACAAGGGAAAATCGTTATAGTTTATCCTGACCTGGGAGTACGTTTTAATGGGGCTCAACTTGTTATAACAGAACTTCTCTCCTTGCATGTTGGCACCGATAGGGGGGGGCTCTCTGTGAAAAAAAAATCTCTTTTTATTATGAATCATGAAAATATCTATCTGCAAGCGCAACACGTTCATCCTCATCTTTACAAAATGATAGTTTGCACTGCTTTCAAGAAGTAAGATCTTATCCATTCCTCAATCTTCTTGATTATCACCATCTGTCATGCTTTTTTGCGCATACCTTTAAGTCGATCCTGAGAGTGTGAAATTTATGGCTAGAGGGGTCGGTTACAACTTAAGGGTAAGAGCTGTTGGTGCGGGAGATAGAGAGAAAAGAGGAGAGAAACTAGGGAGTTTGGCTGAATGAGTGGCTGGATATTCCCACCATAGATTTATCAACATTGATGGCAGGAGAGGTGGGGGCAGTGTTGGATACAGTGAGAGAGGCGTTCACTGAGCATGGATTCTTCCAAGTTATAAACCATGGCGTTCCCCCTGAGATTGTTAAGGTTACACACCAACATATGCAGTTGTTCTTGGGCCTCAGTCTGCAGGAGAAGCAGAGAGCCCAACGTAAGGTGGGTGAAAGCTTTGGCTTTTCCAGTAGCTTTACTAGAAGGTTTGCTTCTAAGCTTCCATGGAAAGAGACTCTGTCCCTTGAGTATAGTGCACCTTCAGGTGTTAAGGATTACCTTGAGATAATCATGGGCTACCACTTTTTAGAAATAGGAAAATGTGTGGACGCCGAAAATGAGAAGGCCTGCTATACCCCTAGCATGAAGGAAAAAATAAAATGGAAATGGTTTTGCTCAGTTGTAAGGCTCACCCATACTTATTGATCTGATTGAGGTAAGCCATGCATGTTATCTCTATTTTCTCTTTGCCAATCTATCAATGCAGTTGCTTCATTATAATTTTTGGGAGTTTTATTTCACAACAATACAAACTAGAGTTATTCAAGGTCAATATTATAGATTCCAGATTCTTAAGGAAATAAGTCAACCCTATAAGATAAGTCACTATGCACTCAGAGCAATTAGAATTGCATGCAAAGTCTTGTAATGAGTCTGCACCTTTCACATTCAGAGATCTGCCCCTTCGCTTGCCCTTTCGCGTAATGTGTTAATGTTAGTCTTGACTTACAATCACCTGTCTCCTTTCCAAGTCATGTTCTTCCTTTTAATATCTCCTATTTATCATGGTGCCATTCAAGTGTGCACAATTCTTAATTTGATAGGGTTATCTTGTATTGCATGCTGGGAATTAGTGAAGAATACCATTGAGATTTGGAGTGGAGCCGTCGGCGTTATCTCTCTGAGGAGACCATCTTAATTGTCTTCTATAGAATGCTTCCTTCACATAGTTTATGAAGATTGAAAACTAATACATTGCTGACTACCAAATCATTCATGTTGCATGGTTAATTTGCTTTGGTGCTTGGATCTATAGGAATTTCCCTTAACCTAACACAGCTAGGAAATTTCAATGTTGGTATAAGACGGTGCCAGAACAATAAAAAAAAAACTATCCTTACATAAGGATTTCCTCCAACTCACAGATTTGGAACACTTCTAACAGTGGATACAGGAGACAGATTTGCGCATGCATTATGAGAGAGGCATTTCACTTCCTTTTTATGGAAAATGTATTCGACTATTTTGTTAGTTTTGGGGGACACATGGCTGTGTGAAAATCTGAGTACAAGTCTTATAGATCTGTTCTTGAATTACTGTTGTATACAACAAGTGATATTTGATTAGATATGTAGTGTTATATATAGGTGTAACTATATATATATATCAATGCATGTATGTGTATTCTGGAAATACCCTGCTGCCATCAAACACCAAAGCTGTTGCAATTATTGCTCCATAAAATCTTCACACTTGCCCATACTCATATACGAGCTGATGACATTTACTAAAAGTTCTATCACCTCACAATCTCCTTACTAATTGAATTTCACCACACCTGTCCGCATCTGCACAAGATGTTTTAGAGAAGAACATAAGATGCAACATTTTAGGATCCAACTAAAAGCTGTGCTACTGGGAATACTCTACCAATATACATATCTTATCTACATGTTCCGATGATGAAATTCCCTGCTGTTATGCGTTAATGGTTATTTGGTCGATCCTGTCAGTAGTCATTTGCTTGTCTCAAAGATTAAGTCATGTATGTCTAAGTATGAACTATTTCTGACTATGAAACTGTGGATGGCTCATTAAATCAGTTATAGTTTCTTTGAGCGTAACTTTTCCTACTATTAGATTGGAGCTTTATTTTGTATACCTTTGTCTTTCTTATCTATATAAACAAAAGAGTATATTTACCGAATACTAGATGTAGAATACTATGATATATTGTTAATAATAGAAGCAATGTGAGTATGCGAAAATCAGAATAGATAAACTTTTGTAGGAATCATTGAAACAAACTCTAGTTCTTATGAAAATAGATCTTTATGATAATTTGATATATTCATATGTATTTATGTAAAAGGCATGTTATATTATCTGGTGATTAAAACTAATTTAGCATGGAAAAGAGAGTTTAGTTCATAGTTTTATTTGTTTGGTATTCATATAGTGAAATGATTGTTTTATTGTGGATTTAGTTATCTTAAGATACCTATGTGAGTTTACGATTTAATGATTAAACTGTGTGGCTAAGTCAAGAATAGAGATTGTGGGTACTTCCCATAGTTATAGTTATTTGATGAGTTTACAATTGTTTTGATTGTTCATTCATGTGGTTTTATTAAGTTATGTTTGGTGGAATTTAATATTGATGTCATGGTTGTTGTTCTTGAGATGATTTTGGTTATTATGGTTGTTTGTGACATGGTGATGAATGTGGTTCTTGTTTCATGGAGAGAGCCCATTGTGTCTTAGAATCAATGAGAGGATTTTGACTTTAAGGTTGAGAGGTTACCCCTCACTATCTTATATCAGACCTGAAGTGGTTATTTGAGTTTTCATGTTGTGACCACTTGTTTTGTTGGTTAATAATGTCGTTGGCTATTGTGGTGAATTTTGTTTTTGTGATGGTTATGAGTTACTGTTTGTGGGAGGAATTATGTTTGAGTCAATTGGCCCTTGGGAAGATTTTGGTTTTGTGAGTTGTTTATGTTGGTATTTGCTCGAGTGATATTTTGTTGTGATGATTTCACTTGTTGATTTGCAAATTGTGGTTTAACTTTAGTCTTTTGAGATCTTGTTGATCTTGCCATGGGAAATCCCTTGTTTTAGTGATTTATCAGTCTTCCAGAGAAAGAGAAAGAAAGGTGTTGCTTTATTATTGACCTTTATTTTTGGTTCTTTGTGAACTATTGTTCGTAAGATCTATTTGATGATTGGGTTTAGCCTTGCACTTGAAAATAGTTTCGTTATGAAGATTTTGTATAGAATGGTGTATGTCTTGCTTAATGCAACTTATCATGTGGCTTTATATGTTGTGCATGGGGCTTACCCTAATAGTGTCTTTTGAGTCTTGTTGTTTATAAGGGGAGTGGCTTTCAATGGGGGCCGAGACCCAGAAGTGGTCTCAGGGTAACTCATTGGAAGTTTATTAATCAAGTGAAAACATTAATATTTAATTAGGGGTTTTGGATAGAATCACACATTAACAAGATATAAGTGAGTACCTCACTCATTACTCAAGTGCTTGTATGGGCTTGAGATGAGTTGAGAAGGACTGGAACGGAAAAATTGATGTCTTGTCCTTATGAAAGATGATCGATGCCGCATTGGATTGCATGTGGGGTCGGGTTTCGTAAGAGGTCACCAGGGTAACCCAAGTAAGGGGGGCCAGGGCCTAGGAAGATTCGCCAGGGTAACCCATGCAACATTGTGATGACACTCTTCCTTTAACAACTATGTATGCTTGTTTTCCCTCTATGTTATTCTTGAGCTTCTGGAAGCACATGTTGGCATTTGTATGATGGTGCTTTATTGGTTATTCCTTATGTTGAGTACATCTTGTGTTGGTTATTTCTTATGCTAAAATTGCCTTATGTTATTGTGGTTCTTGTTGTGAAGTCTTGTATCCTTGTTCTGTATGATGGTTTTTGTTGGGGATCCTTCTTGTCATTTCTTAGCACGGGGGGTGGGCCTTCGGGTCCATGTGGTTGGGTGGAATGTGCTATGCACCCCATTAGGTCGCCAGTCATCGATCATGAAGTACAAAATTGTACCTTGCAGTGACAACTAAGTTGTACCAGAGTTGGATCCAATATTGCAGCTTTGTACTCCATTTCAAATGTAACATTCTATTTTATTGTGTCTTCCCCATTTATGTTGGGAAGCGGCATTGTAATATTGTAACCCTTGATTAATGTGTTGAACATGTTCATGTAATTTTATGGTACTGGTGTAAACTTACCATTCATGTGATGTAATGATGTTGTTGTGAAAAGTAATGCAGGCTTGTAAACCCGAGGGATTTGTTATATGTAGTTCATGTTTAGTTTCATATCATGTGATATATGATTATTATGATGTATGTTAAGTACTTAAAAAAAAAAAAATTGGTGCCATAAATGCTAGATGTAATGTATCCTTTGGGGTTGCATGGCGGGGCATTACATTAAATGTTGTAATAAAAAAATCATAATTAATTATTTACATGGAAAAAAATACAAAAAAATATGCATCACATCGAGACATGAATCCTCTACTTATATATAAAATATTATAAAAAAATATTATCATTTTATTGTGGTTAGGGTGGTCGACAGACACCTACTTATTTTTCCTTGAAATTTAAGTACTCTTTGCATTGAAATTTCAAATTTTCACCAAATAGATTTTTTTTAAAATAAACCTAATAGTTTAGAAACTACATTCAATTTTCTATAGATTATATTCTTACATATTTTTGAAATAATATAGATAACTTATTCAAAATTTTAAGTCAATTAGCCTAACTCTGATTTTTTTGAATTTTTTGCCACTTAAGGGTCTGTTTTTTCCATGATGATCCCGCACATACCCTTAAGGTGATTTTTACAAAGGGATCACTACCAAGTTGCTCACGCAGGTAAGGCTTACTATCTGTGGGCTCACTGGCCAACTATTATAGCAAAAGATAAAAATGATCACTGCCAAAAGAGAAAGGCTCGCTGCCTACAAAAAAAGGGCTCACTACAAAAAAAAACAACTCACTGCCAGAAGAAAAGGAATCCACTACTGAAATAACTATCACCAACAATAACACTAGATAGAATCTCACTGTCTGGTGCCTCCGGTCATATAATTTCAAATACTTCACAATGTTTGGATTTTTGCGTTCATCACACTTTCTTTCATCTAATAGAATCAACTTTTACTTAAACCATTACATGCTTCCATAAATTACTAAGTTGGCTAAACACAATGTCTTCATAATTTCCTAAGTCGGTCAAACAAAATTTGAATTAGGTCACCACAAAACATTCCTACAGTGGAGAGGAATGAAACATGGACCAATCAAAACCTCCTCACTCAAATCAATATGCTACCATGATATCTGAAAATAGAATATACATGTTATAATGCAAACAATGTTCCAGGGCACATTAATTATCTTCCAGATCTGTCCAGACCCACAAGAGTGTATCTCATTATGTTGCAAAATGAATGGGACTAGGACAAGCATGACCAAAGATAGATCATCACATCACAACATTTAGAGCATAGAAATATGGATCACCAAAGCATCAAAATCAATCTTGACTAAGATATGTTGACATCAATGAAAACCATTAATGACAACAATCAACAACATCACATTCAAACAATCTCCCCCTTTGTTAGTGATGGCATCATCCATCAACAACAAACCAAAAAACTCAAATATCAACATCTTTTCTTCTCCCCCTATGACATCAAGGACAAAGGGAAAAAACTCCCCCTAAAAAACTTACTTCGCTCCCCCTATGAGGAAGCCTCCCCACATTGATCCAGATAAGAGTGAAAATGTAATATCTTGGACCAATGCACACCCTGGTGCACATTATTTTATATTAGGAGGGGGAAGAACCCCTAAATTTTGTCAGAGATACTCAAAAGTATCTTTGCTCAATAGTTTTGTGAAAATTTCTTCAATCTGCTCTTTTGTAGGTACATATTCAAGTCCGACCTCATCATACAATACCTTCTCCCTCAAGAAATGGTATCTAATGGATATATGTTTCATTTTGGAGTGTTGTACTGGATTGTTGGAAATTTTTTTTGCGCTGGTATTATCTCACATAATTGAGATGGATTCATCAAATGATATTCCAATGTACTTCAATGTTTGTTTCATCCATAGTACGTGACTACAACATGAAGATGTTGCAATGTACTCAACTTTTGTAGTAGATAGAAGAGATACATAATCTTGTTTCTTACTTGACCAAGCAACCAACTACGAGCCAAGGAAATAATCTTCACCACTTGTGCTCCACTTGTTATCAACACATCCAACCCAAAAAAAATCAGTATAAGCTGTCAAAGTGAAATCTGAGTCCTTTGGATTCCATAACCCCATATCTTTTGAACCCTTCAAATATCTAAAGATCCTTTTTACTACAACAACATGTGATTCCTTTGGTTCTTGTTGAAATCTAGCTGCTAAATAAACAACATACATAATGTATGGTTTGGTAGTAGTTAAATATAACAATCCTCCAATCATTGACCTTTACATACTCGCATCAACTTTGGGTGAATCATCTTCTTTTGTCAACTTGCATCCAGTAACAATAGGTGTACAAACCAGTTTTGAGTTCTCCAACTCAAACTTCTTCAATAATTCTTTGGTATACTTGGTCTGAGAAATAAAAATTCCTTTGTTATGATTTACTTGTAGTCCAAGGAAGAAATTTAAATCACCTATCATAGACATTTCAAATTCCTTAAACTACATTTGATCTGCAATTTTTTTGCACATCTCATCATTTCTTCCAAAAATTATGTCATCAACATAAACCACAACAATCAACATTTGATCAGAGTGAATTATGTAGTATAGATTACTGTCAGTAAATCCCTTTTGAAATCCTTTTCCAACCAAGTACTTGTCTAATCTACCATACCAGGCTCTAGGTGCATGTTTCAATCCATATAAATCTTTCTTCAACCTACAGACAATATTTGGGTCACTTTCAAACTTTAATCCCTTTGGTTTCTCAATGTATACTTCTTCCTTCATTTCTCCATTCAAGAATGTAGATTTTACATCCATTTGATAGACTTTGAAATCCTTAAAACTTGAAAAAGCTAAGAATATCCAGATTGCTTCCATTTGGGTAATAGGGGCATATGTTTCTTCAAATTCAATACCTTCGACCTGAGTGTAACCTTTGAAAACCAATCTTTCCTTGTTTCTCATTACTTTTCTATTTTTTTCCACCTCATTCTGAAATACCCACTTTGTTCCAATTACGTTTTTGTCTTTCAGTTTGGGCACAAGTTACCAAGTATGTTTTTTCTCTATCTGATCAAGCTCTTCTTTCATTTCCTTCACCCAACTATGATCATTGCATGCTTCTTCAATAGTGTTTGGCTCAGTCTCTAAGAGTAGACACAATAATACTTGCTCTTGAGCTACTTTTCTTCTTGTTATGATTCCCTTATTTTTATCTCCAATAATCTCATTTATAGAGTGGTTTATCTATACATAATTTGGGGTTTTAGTTGTAGTTGTTAGAGCCTCCTTTGTATCTTCTTCTTTCTTATCCTTCTTTTCTTTGTCATCCTCTGATTCATATTCAATATGCCTCTCAAGATTTCTCTAAATATCTTCATCTACCTTCACATTCACACTTTCAACTATCTTATTCAATATCTTGTTGTAATACTGGTATGCTTTACCTCTTTTGGACTAAACCAAAAGTATGCCTTCATCTACTCTGTTGTCAAAATTTCTAAGATTGTCCTCATCTCTTCGGATGTAGTATTTGCTTCCCAAAATTTTTAAGTAATTTACTATGGGAGCTCTTCCATGCCATAGCTCATATGATGTCTTTCCATATTTCCTCCAAAATAGTATTATGTTAAGAGTCTAAACTGTTGAGTGTATTGCTTCTCTCTAGTAGACCTGTGGTAAACCTGCTTCATTGATCATTTTTCTAGCTACTTTTTGAACTGTTTGGTTCATTCTTTCCACTACACCATTCTGTTGAGGTGTTTTAGGGGAAAATAGTTATCTTTTAGTGCCATATTTTTCATAGAATTTTTTAAATTCATCAGAAGTAAACTCTCCTCCTCTATTAGATCTTAAACATTTGTTTCTTCTATCAACTTCATTATCAACTCTTGCCTTGAAAATATTTAATTTTTCTAAATATTCTAATTTTTCTTTTAAAAATGCAACCTAGGTTAATCTAGAATAATCATCTATTAAAAACATGAAATATCTCTCACCTTCTAAGCTTCTTGTTTTGGTCAAACCACAAAGGTCAATGTGTATAAGGTCCAACAAACCAGTAGATGATTCTTCTTTTCTTCAGAACGTTTCTTTGGTTTTCTTTCCTTCTTGACATCCTTTGTAGATAGTGCTGTCTAGTTTGGTCATTTTTTGCAAATCTCTGACTACCCTTGTTGAACTGATCATTACTAAATTATTGAAGTTGATGTGACACTTCCTTCGGTTCCAAACCCAATTGTCATTGGACTGAGAAAATAAGCATCTCTTTGTATCTCCTTCTAGTTGATACATATTCCCACTTGTTATTTTTCCATCTGGAATAATAGTTTTGAATCTCTTTCGGATTCACAACCATCATCCTAAAATACCACATTATAGCCATTTTCACACATCTTTCCAACAATCAGAAGATTATGATATAAACCCTTCACATAGTAAACATTGTTAGTGTTATGTTTTCCATCAAAGGTAATAGAACCAATTCCAGCAATCCGTGTTGTTTTATCATCTCCAAATCTAATAGAATCTCCATAATATTTCTCAAGATTCACTAACTTACTTTTATCACTAGTTATATATGATTCAAACATCCACTATAAATCAAGCATTCATCTCTATTTCTTTTAACAAAGAATATGACTTTAGTGTTATCATTAGATTTTAGACAAATATTAGAGATGTCAAATCTAGGTTCATACTTTTCCACCAAAAACAAACAATCCTCATGATATGATTCATCATCTGAGATGCCAACATTCTCATTAACACAATAGGCCTTTTATTGATCTTATTAAAAAATTTCCTTGTTCCTTTTTCTGGAAACTTAGTTGCTAAATGACCAATATTTCCACATCTAAAACATTTAAGAGGTAACATACATTTGTACTCTCCAGTACCTTTCTTCAGTTTCCTTGTGAAGTTTGCTTCCAACTCATTTAAACTTTCACCATCTAGATCTTCTTCTATCTTTGTGGCTTTGAAGGCTATTTCAGATTTCTCATTTTCTTTTCTAAATTTCCTCATCTCAAATGTGGTCAAGGTGCCAAATAGTTGCTCTTTGTTGAATTTCTTCAAATCATAAACTTCCTCAATAGCTAAGATCTTTTCACTGTAGCTCTCTAGTAGTGTCATCAGAATATTCTCCATAATATCTTCATCTGTCAAAGTGCCTCCTTGATTTTTGACTTCATTTGATGTACTATAAACTCTTTGAAAGTAGCTTGCTATATCCTCACCTTCTTCCATCCTCAAGTTTTCATATCTGTGTTTAGCTTTCAACTTCTTTGATAGTTTGACTCTATCATTTCCTTCATAGATCTCTTTCAAAATTTCCAATACTTCATAAGCGACGCCCAATGAAATAACCTTTGTTAACTCAATCTTAGATAAAGCACTAAATATTACATAACTTTCCTTTTCATTATCTTAATAGGAAAAAATATCATCAGCAAAACTAGGACCATTTGCAAGTTCAACATATTTTTTCTCAACTACTTTCCAAGTCTTGTAGCCTAGAGAAATTAGATAATCTCTCATCTGCACTTTCCAGAAACTGCACAGTCAGATCCATAGAACATAGGAATTTTCAATTTTTTCACCATTAGATCTACCCCAAGTGGTTAAGCTCTTACACCTTGGCTATTATAGCCAAATATAAAAAGGATTACTGTGAAAAGAGAAAGGCTCACTTACTATAGAAAATGGGTTCACTACCAACAAAAAATGACTCACTACTAGAAGAATGATGAAAGGGAACCCACCACTGAAATAAGTGTCACAAAAAATGACACTGAATATAATCTAATTGTATGTTGCCTCTAGTCATATACTTTTTCATACTTCATAATGTCTAGATTTTTGCATTCATCACACTTTCTTTCATCGAATAGAATCAACTTTTACTTATACACAATGTCTTCATAATTTCCGAAGTTGGATAAAAATAATGTCTTCATAATTTCCTAAGTTGACCTAACACAAATTGAATTAGGTCACCACAAAACATTCCCATAGCAGAGAGGAATGAAACATGGACCAATCAGAACCTCCTCACTCAAATCAACATGCTACCAAGATATCCAAAAATAGAATATACACATTACAATGCAAACAATGTTCTAGGGCACATTAAGAATCTTCCAGATTGGTCTAGACACATAAGATTGTGTCTCATTATGTTTCAAAATGAATGGGACCAAGACAAGCACAACCAAATATAGATCATCACAACACAACATCTAGAGAATGCCTATCTAGATCACCAAAGCATTAGAATCAATCAACTAAGATATGTTGACATCAATGATAACCATTAATGAAAAATATCAACAACATCATATTCCAACAAAACTAACACTAACTATTATAGCAACTATAAGAGAAGTTTTTAGAGCTCAAAATGATATGTACCTTGCTGCAAGAAGGCTATTTTTAGGGCACAAAGGAGTATTTCGCCTTTAGTGGTGAATGGGTCCCTATTAGGGTTTTTGAAACTGGGATCTAGGTTATTTTCCTTGATGTCCACACTCTCAAATCCCCAGTTTCTAGCTCTTGAAATCCTATAGAAAATTTTTTAGCTTTGATTTCATCTTCTTGCACTATGAAGGTCAACTTTTCAACTTGACAACTTTTGCAAATTTTCTTCAAACTTTTTTTCCAATTGATATTCAACCCATAAATCTTCAAAAACACATTCAAGAGGAGAAAATCTCATTGATTGTTAGTAAATAGAGGTTTTCCTAGGTCAAACCCCTTTTAGGTAATTAAACCAACTAATGAAATAATAAAATTGAAGCATGAACATGAAATAATGAAGTGTTGATACCTTGAAAGTTTCCTTGGAGTATAAATCTACAAAATAACAAGATATGGCCATGAAGAATGCATATATCGATCTCAAATAAGATGGTAAACAATGCTTGCAAGTATATCCTCAATGCTACATCAACTATCTTAGCTTAACAACATGCTTGAATGCACAATGCCTTAGAAATGATGAAATGATCTTGAATTGCTGCAATAAAATCTTGACAATATGCTTTAGAATTTCTTTAAAATGTTCCTGGAATCCTCTTGTATACTCAAATTTTATATAAGGATGCTCTCTCAAAGTTTCTAGGAGAAACAATGTGAATTAACCCCATATTTATACCAAATCTAGAGATTAACCCCAAAATTCAAATAATTAAAGTTGACACCAGATCTAGAAATGAAAATTATTAAAATCCTTCCATAATTAAATTCAAAAAGGGTAGTCCTACTTGAGGAGGATCCATTTTCCACCTAGGGTGAATGAGTCCTAGCTCAAGCTTCTAGGACCTTGCTTTGGGAGGGTGAAAGAACATAAAAAACTCATGTCAAATATGAAAAGAAAGGGGGGTCCTAAGTGGAGAGGACCCATTCGCCATTAGTGGAAAATGGGTCTTAGAACCACTTTCTAGGACCATTATTTTTCCAAATTAAATGTTTTACAATTTGAATATTGGGTGTTAGGATGGATCCTTCAGAAGGTGTCAAAAATAAGGCTTAAATTTGAATTAAAGGGCTAATTAACTCTAATTAATAATAATTAATTAATGAGACCATAGATAAGTGTGAAAAGTGTGTCACAACACTTTACAACACCTTAAATAAGGTACATTTTATTAAAAAGGGGCATGTTAGACTCCATTAATTAAATAAACCCTAGAAAAGTGTGAAATTGTGTTACAACACTTTAACAAGGTACAATTTAAGTACATTTTATTAAAAAATGGCCCTAGAATAATGTGAATGTGTACAACACATTACAACATTAAACATAGGCATTATTAGGCTAATTCAATGTGAATTATTTCCAAATTAAGGAAAAGGGATACTTTTTCCATTAATACATTTTCCCCCCACTTTAGTGAGAGGATGGCCCCATGTAAAACTCACATTAAAGTAGACATTCAAGACACTTAAGTATACAACAATAATAAAGATACATAATCATACATTATCAAAGGCCAAGAAAAATAAAGAAAAACAAAGAATTAAGCACAATCATTTCAACGTGATATGGAACTAGGTTGTTTGTCTATAACATGTGCTGCTCACTCTAGGGTAGTGGAACCTCAGTCTTTCCACTAGGTGAGTTGTCGCAAAATATGCTTTGCTCACTCTAGGGTAGTGGAACCTTAGTCTGTCCACTAGGTGAGTTATCCCAATGAGGTGGTTTAGTGATAAAGGCATGCCATTGTATCAACTTCTCACCGTACAATGAGAAATTCATGCTAGTGTGTCAGCTTCTCATCATACTAACCATACCAAAGCTATCCTCTTGATAAATTCAATAAGGCACCACAATGTAATGCTTTTTGTGTAAATTCTTTTCAATGTCATGTTTGTAAAAAAAATTGTTAATGGGGATTTTTCTTTGTTCATGAAAGGTCTTCTTCTTAGGGAGCATTGTGCCTAATGTCTCCAAGAGAGGACAAGTCAAGGATATCATATTGGCACTTATGGGATGCCTCCTTCACATCATGCCAAAAAGGGAGATTATATGATTAGAAATATTGCACTCTTGGAGGACATCAAACCCAATGACACCAGAAAGAAAAGGACATGTCACAAGAAAAAAAATGAAAATCATGCCATGAAATATGTTGAAAGATTTGATCGATTATTCCCCCACTTTAAAGCGATTGCTACACCATTACTGTGAGCAATTTCTTTAAAGTAGCTAATTTTTTGTCCTAAGACATGAGAGATTTCCTTGAAAAACCCTTGAGATGCTCCTGGATCTCCAATCTCCCTGATCCTAGACCTGAAAGAGCACAAAAATCTTGTCCTTTATTTCCTGATGTAGATGTTTGACCTTCAATGTCCCTTTTAGACTATTTTGAAGAAGGATGAGAAAAAGATTCAAACTTTCTAGAAGGAAAATCAATATGATTCTTTTTGAGAAGATGTTTCAACTCATCAATATATCCTTCTTATAAAAATAGTGTTCTTCATGTCCATCCTTTTGAAATATGCACAAAAATGCCTCTCCTTCTTAGATGTTTCCCCTTTGGAAGAGGATTTTTTCTTTGATTGATCTGAATGTGGATTATTCTTTGGTTGATCTGAGTGTTGATTATTCTTTTCTTTTTTCTATTTCTTATTTGATTATGATTCTTTCACCAACAATTCCTGAGATTGAGAAGTATTGATGAGACCCATTCAGATAAGCTTTTGTTGCTCATATATCAACATATTTGAAAATGATACAAATGAAGGTGTAGTATATGTAGAACCCATAGTCAATCTATGAGTATGAAAGAAAGAAACAAAAGAAGCATAATTAGGACCAAGTTTGTTCATTGTATTCTATACTTGGGAGACATCATTGATAGCATTCATCTTTTCTTTGATGGATAAGAACCTTCTTCAATTGTTATGAGGGAACACCTTGACCCGTTTGTTCATTCTCTACATGATCATTATTCATAGTTTGGTGTGAGTGTTTATTCTTTTGGAAAACATTTGGAGGAGGCTTCTTTATCTTTAGTGGGGATATCTTTGTCTTTGGATCATGTTCTACATTCATCTCTACTAGATTTTGGATTGTCCTCTTTAGTAGTGTGTCCTAGAACACCTGGTTGGACTGTGTCAGCTTTCATAACCCACATGGAGACACTTGAGCATGCTTCAGAGACATCATCAAACACCATCCATATTTTTGAAATCCTATATACATCCATGGTTTTGTTTCTTCCTAGGGGGAGGAATTTTGTTCGACAAGATTGGATCATCTTCAACATTCAATATCAAACTTCTACCATCATTACAGGAGACTCAACATTGAGGGAGGACTACCTTGTCTCTCTTATACTTCTCTCTTATGGGGGGGTATTTTTCCTCACATGGGGTTTTTACCTTCTCATTCTTCATTGAGAGAATTTCTTTATTTTATTTTCATCTCTCTTTTGGGGAGGAGTTTTGTCCCACTGGGTTTTCTCCTTTCCTCCATTTGTGAGAGATTGCATTGCATGTACATAGGTACCTAACATGGCATGGTAGTCGGGACCCATCTTTGTGTCATTTTCATAATAATATGCTACTCCCTAAGTTGCACTTAAGGGGGGGTGTTGGTGTAAATAAAGTTTTTTACCTAGTTCATTCATTACTAGGGGACTTATTTACACATGTTAAATTTAGTTAGGTCATAGAAAGGAACCTTTCTAGAAGATGTTAGTTGTCATTAGTTTTTATCTTATCTTTTGAAAACTACTACATGTGAACCTAGGTAATTGTGATTAGTTGTCTCATGTCATATAATTAAGACACTTGTCATAATCTTATGACATCTTGCATCTCACCCTGGCTATATAACCAAGGGGTCTCTCATTGTAAAAACAATCATATCATTGTCATTGAATACAATTTACTCTTGTCATATTATTTTCTCTCTCTTTTGTGCTTTCCATTTGATCTCAAGATCTTGGAAACCATAGCCAATTCTAACATGGTATCAGAGCTATATCTCAGTTCTCACACCTATGCCAAGTCATATGTTTCTAAAATAAAGCTACAACATGAAATAGCAAAGAAGGGTTTCCCCCAAAATTACATAAGGGATCTATGGATTCAGGGTCAGTATTTCTTTGCTACAATGTTGTTATAGAGTATGGAACTATCATCATTCCCCAAATACTCATAGAACAAGAAGAATGACACAAAGAGAAGGAAAACAAGGAAAAATACTTTTGGGTCGACATGGAAGAGAGCTAAATGTCTCAACACCCTGCATCATCACCAAAAGGAAAACAAAAGACAAAAGAAAAAGATAAGAGAAAATATTTTGGTTCAACATGGAAGAGACCAAAATGTCTCAACACCTTGGATCATCCCAAAAAGGAAACCATAAGACAAATGAAAAAGATAAAGGAAAGATTTTATGATATAGAGAAGAATATAGGTACATATAGAGGAATGCACAAAAAGAGAGAGAGATACATCAAACAAAACATCACGAGGGATCACATTATGCACATGAAATCACATAAAGAATCATGAAAAGATAAAAGAATGGTAAGGTACATGTGAGTCAACCTAAAGAAGGTTGTCTGCATCCCTATCTCAGTTTGTATAGATGGAAGGAAGAAAACTAGCCTGAGGGACAATGAAAAATGCATTACCAGGGAAAGGCTATCAAATTATTTCCTCCACTTAGTGCAAGGGAAGAATGAGATGAGTTATGTGATGAGAATAAGCTCCTTGCATCAAAGAAAAATGATTTACAATAAGTGCAAAACATGTAATAGTGAGAATTTAAATAAGATCCTCCAACTATTACATGGAAAGGAGTAGAATGCATGCTTTAAGGGACTATTTCTATGATATTTTAAGTTGTTTAAATATTTTTTGTAAAGCACAACAATCATTGGTACTATTTCCAAGAGTTCTATGGTATCGACAATGTGGAGCATTTTCATCTCTAGGATATAATTTTGGTGTTTCTTGCATGGGTGGTAATGTTATAAGTCCACAGTGCAAAAGTATATGTAAGTTCCTTTCAATTGGAGTTGGTGGATAAGGAAATTATAGTTTCTTTAATTTTTAAGGCCTTCTATGCTTGCTAGATTCACCAATTTTCCTAGGTGGATATAGGGTAGGAGGACCTAAGATGACCTTGTCTTCTTTATCATTGTCCTTAGGAGGCATTGGTTGCTCTTTAAGAAGGAGGAAACTTATTGGAGGAGGATTGAAGATAATCCTATCATCATGACAAGGCCTTGGTTGTTCTTTAGGAAGAAGGTCACTTATTTTAGGAGGGTCTTGATATCCTAACCCTTTGGTATCTTCAGTTGGTATTATTTCTAAGAGTTGATGAATTTCATGTTGATTTTTTGTATAACATCCTTGTTTACGTAAGATTGTGAATCCTTTACCATATGTCTCTTCAAGGTTAATTGATGTGTTAGTTACTTCATTGACATAGGATGGTTGAATTTTTGTTTGTCTAGAGGAACTAGGCTTAACTTGTATCTTAGTTTTAGGATGTAAGAGGCCAAACTCCTCAAGTGATAGGATTGTAGGGGGTGTTTTTTTTAGTGAAGGGTAAAAGGATGCATTGGTATCAAGGTTGTTAAGGTAATCATTTATGAATTCATTCATGATGGAATCATTTTCTCCAATGATGTCAACATCATGAGGAGCACATGCATTATGAGTTGTGTGAGCATGATTAAGTTCAATTTCATTAGGGTCATTTCCAAAAAAAACAACTTGAAACATTAACCAAAGTGAATAAGGACTTCCACACATTGCTTAAACACTTGTCCATTTTTAGAATTTTAGATCTAAACATAGTAGTTTGTTGATTACACATTGCAATAAGTTGAAAATGAAATGTTGTAAATGCAATTTTGAATTTTGATAATGCACCAAATGAAGAAATTTTAACTATATGCAATGAATTTGATGAAACATTAAATCAAAAAATTGAAATAGGAAAGTTATAGCAGCAAACAAAAGCCTACAACTGAGATTTCAATTTCTAGAAAATGAAAATTAGGATATAACAAGGACTTAGTCACCAGTAAGGGTGAATGGGTCCTGGTTAGGTACTTTTGAGATGTTTTTACTAATTTTTGAGTGATTTTTGAGATGCAAATGAATGCAATATCTAACCTAGGATGCAATGAAAGACTTGAAAATCAGAAAATTGAAATATTCGATGAGTCGGGTTCACCAAAATGTTTGGTGAAGGAAATTTAGGGTTTACATCAAAATGAGTTAATAAAAAATATGAACCACTATATCTCCCTATAAAACACTCAATTATGGAGGCCAAAACATGCAAATAACAATCATAAACTAACCCTGACTATTATAGCAACTATGAGGGATGTTTTTAGAGCTCAAAATGATGTGTACCTTGCTGCAAGGAGGTTGTTTTTAGGGAACAAAGGACTCATTCGCATTTAGTGGTGAATGGGTCTCTGTTAGGATTTTTGAAGCTGAGATTTGGGTTATTTTCCTTGATGTATGTACTCTCAAAGCCCCAATTTTCAGCTCTCAAAAACCTATAGAAAATTTCGTAGCTTCAATTCTATCTTCTTTCACTATGAAGGTCAACTTTGCAACTTGACAACTTTTACAATTTTTCTTCAAACTTCTTCTCGACTTGATATTCAACATGTAAATCAATAAACACACATTCAAGAGGAGAAAAACTTGTTTAATGTTAGTGAATAGGGGTTTTTCTTGGTCAAACTCCTTTCAGGTAATTAAACCAAATGATGAATAATGAAATTTAAACATGGGCATGAAATAATGAATTGTTGATACCTTGGAAGTTGTCTTGGAGAATAAATCTATAAACTAACATGATGTAGCTGTGAAAAATGTAGATATTGATCTCAAATCAGATGTGAAATAATTCTTGCAAGTAGATCTTGAATTCTACATCAACTATCTTAGCTCAACAACATGCTTGAATGCACTATGCCTTAGACATGATGAAATGATCTTGAATTTTTGTAATAAACTCTTGATAATATTGTAAGCGGTAGAATGGGGAAAACAATCTAAACTATGCATCTACACTTCTAAATAATATATTGCATCTAAAACTTAATGAATTTAAACTAATTTAAACTAAAAAGCTTCAGAAATCTATCCTATTGCTCTCTAACTCTAAAGATTTCTCTAATCTACTTAGCTCTCAGATTTGTAAGCTAATTAATCTATTGAAATGACACTTAGAGAATGAGAAATGAACTAATCTATTCTAATATGATTAACTATGCAACTAGAATGATTCTACAGTAAAGCTTCTAAGAATGAAACTACTGTAAATTGCCATAATTAAAATGCAGGATGGATGCTGGATTGAATGTTGAATGCTGGAGATGCTGGATGAATGCTGGATGCTCTGGAAAACCTGCAGAGTAAGATTGCATAAGTTGGGATCCTTTTCCTGTAGCCCAAGAGCTGTATTTATAGCTTTCACGGCAGCACAATTGTACAGGAACACGGGATGAGGGGCTGTGATTTCATCTGGAGAATCCAAAGGCATGGGATGAGAAGGAGCTGATCATGGAGAATGGTTTCTCCCCATGAAAACACCAGGCAAGATAAGAGGGAAGGTGGGTGGAAGGTTGTTGAGAGAATTTTTTGCAGGTTTGTCCCTGAAGCTTTTCCCGTGAATGGCAGTGCCATTAATTTGAATTTTGAGAAATTAATTTTATTGGTGAGTGAATAGTGCATAAATTTAAATAAATTTAATTTATTATTTAAATTTAGCAAAAGAGGAATAAATAATTTAATAAATCAAACTATAGGGTTTGTTTATTAAATTAAAAGGAGAATGATAATTAAATAAAATATTTTTAGCGATCTTTATTTAATTAAGAAGAAATGTGATTTTAAATAACACAAATTATTTAAATTGTGTATTTAATTTTAAGATAGAAGTAATAATGATAATAATTAAATGAAACAAAGTTTTTAATTTTGTTTATTTAATTAAGAGAGAAATAATATGATGAAAATGATAATAATTAAATAAAACAAAGTTTTTAATTTTGTTTATTTTAATTAGGAGAGAAAAATAGAAGAATTAATAAATGAACTTAATATAAATAAATATTTCTCTTTATTTACTAAGTAGAAGAATTTAAGATTAATTAATCAAATAAGTCGTATTCAATTAATTAGATTCTCCAGACCATTTTTAGGTTTCTACATTTTTCCCCTCTTTGAAGTGATGTGTTTACGCATTGCTTCAAAGAATGATTTTGCTTCAGCTGCTAGTATTGACGAAAGGTTTTAAAGCATACCCCAGACTTGCCCCAGATGTTGAATTCCGAAATGATAGTGATATATGCACCCTCGGGAGATAAATTGATGAATTTTGGATTTTTTATGATTTTCATGAATTTTGAATTTTTTTTATTATGGTTTGGTGATGAATTGGTGAAGAAACAATTTATCTCCCGACAAGATTGTCCATAAATGCCCCTGTGATAGATAAGAATTAATTCCTCAGAAACAAAAATAAATAAATCCCATAAAAATCTCCCAAAAATAGCCTATAAATACTCAAAAGGTCATTCTCAAAAGTTATTTGTGCATTTGACTTTGGCAATCTTGTGATAGTGACTCTCAGAGTATCAGAGCTTCAGGATGCCGATCCCTTACCACACCCACCGACTCGAGCGTGTGCGCCGTCATCAGCGTCCGGCCGATTATGGTCCTCCGGTATGTACTCCAAACCTTCCTCGTAATTTGCACCCTTAATTTTGATGTATTTTTGCACATTTTTATTATTTTAGCGCACGACAGACGCGGTGTACCGCGTCGCTGAACTGTTGTAGCGTGCTGATGAATTTTTTAGCTCGTTTGGTCAGTTTTGTAGCGCGCCAGTAGTTTTAGCGCACAGGGTCAAATCTGCAGCGCGTCTATAGGATTTTATAGCACGCCAGTCTTTTTAGTGCTTTGGGATGTTTTTGTAGTGCATCCAGAAGATTTTGTAGCGCGCCAGACATTTTGGTGTTTTTAGGTTGATTTTGTATAGCATTGCGGTAGAGATTGATGAAAAATTGTGCACTTTGCTTTTCGTCGATTTGTTTTTGATTCCATCTATTTTAGTTTGATCTTGACTAAAATATATGGGAAATGATCTTATGATGAGTGAGATCTATTGATTGATAATAATTACCCTCATGATAGGCGAGGAATAATTATGCATTCTGAAGGATTGAACCCAATTGATAGATGAGGGTTCCTTGATAATTTGATAGGTTGATAGGTAAAAGCACAATGTTTAGAAAATTTGATGATCTTGTGATATTCTGATGAAAAATGTTCTGTTTGTATGATAACAAGAGCATTTAGATGTTATCCAGGTGCGAGAGCAGTTCCCCTGGCCTTTTGATATGATATCGCAACTGACGCCAGATGAGAGATAGCATATTACGGATTGTGGCTTAGCAACTTTATTGGATATGCCCCATATTAGACTTAATAGGGGTCTATTGACAGCTTTAGCAGAGCGGTGGCATAGTGACCACAACACCTTTCACTTACTTACTGGCAAGATGACTGTGACGCCAGAGGATGTATGGCATATTCTTCACATTCTTTTTGTTGGAGAGATTGTGGTACATGATTCAGAGGAGATTGGTGGGGTAGAGGCTATGCAGAGAGTCTTTCAGGATCCCCACGTTGTAGGAGAGTGGACTCCATGGATAGATATGTATGAGTCATATGCTCCGCTCCCTTCAGTGTTGGCTGGCTTTATTGGTGGATTCCTTTGTCTTGATAAGAGGTCAAAGGGTCTATCTCTTGGATGGGGTCAGGTGTTAGAGGGTCTGGTTGTTCATAGGACAAGATATGCTTGGGGCATGTACATGCTTGCCCAATTATATCATGATTTGCATTGGATCATGTATCTCAGCGATAGCAGTTTGTCGGCAGGGGCTACCCTTCTCTAGGTATGGGCATGGGAGCATATTGTTATTATGCATCCCGTGCCAGTGTTAGCCAGACCACCGACGAGGCCTTATGTGTTTCGATATAGAGGCAGGCCTACCCATCATATGATGGGTAAGCTTGAGTATTGGAGGCAGATTATTGATGATGTAGAGGCAGTGAGCTGGCGTCCATACTTAGATTGTGATGACTGGGACAATGATGATATTGAGTTGGGGTTCTTGTCTAATTCGATGTATTTGATCGGGAAGAGCCCCAGGGTCTTGGAGCGATTCTTGTTTCATCGTGTGTACAGGCAGTATGGCATTGTGCAGTGTATGCCATAGGGAGTGGCTCATTACGGATGGCGACAGATTGATGTCAGTGATTGGGGTCCCAGTTTGCCTTATGGGGCACTTGTTGTAGGTTATTGTGCTTTACAGCCATCAGTGTGGGATGTCCGACAAGACATTGTCGAGGCTCCTATTACTCCTGAGTACAGAGAGTATCTGGCTCTGCACCCTCCTCCATGTATCACTATTCCAGATGAGCCTGTACCAGCACTAGCAGCAGCACTAGCACTAGCACCAGCAGGGGGTGTTCAGGTTGGTCAGCGACGGGGGAGAGAGGAGGATGTTGATGTGGATGTGGAGAGCAGCTCGGAGACTAACAGTGATGAGAGTTCCAGTAGCAGCGAGGATCGTAGTGATGATGATGGTAGAGATGGGGGGAGACCGAGTGTAGCAGGTATTTCAGAGCCATCTACCAGTGCGCCTCGTAAGAGGCAGGCTGTTGCTTCCTCATTTGCAGATCCATCAGAGGTCGCGGGTTTATAGGTGCAGGGGCAGACATTGCAGGGACAGCTAACACAGGTGCAGGGGTTATTAGCACAGACGTAGGCTCAGATGTAGGCACATCTAGCTACTGCTCAGACTTAGATTACATCTCTAATTAGTGAGAGAGATGGGGCTCTACAGGCAGCAGTGACTGCACAGGCTCAGTTGACAGGTTTACGAGCATAGTTGTCCACTACCGAGGCACAGATCATAGCCTTGACTACTGAGCGAGACATTATTAGATAGACAACAGAGACAACACAGGCTACTGCAGAGAGATTGCAGAGAGTGGCAGATGGGACTTCTATGGCAGACTACATGCGAGAGGCCATGCAGGCCAGTGCCGAGATTGAGTTTTACAGGAGCTACTACCATGAGCTTTGCCCCCTAGAGCAGAGAGTCAGTTATGCTCAGTCTCGTTCAGAGAGGACTCGTTCGAGGATAGTGAGTAGAGGTGTGACATAGCCGCTTCCGAGAGGTCTGAGAGATCCTGGGACATCTGGTGGTGGTACTGATACTGGTGCGAGACCTGCTCCTTCTGGTGGGAGCACTACTTGATATCAACTATTTTTGACACAATGTTATTTTCATCCTTTTCAGACTTCATTGTATACTTGACACTTGATGAGATATATATGTGTAGCGGTTTGATTGATCTATGATATGTTTTTACATGATTTGATGTGATGGATGCATTTTTTTATGATGATTTATTTTTCATAGCTTGTATGGATGCATTAATGATGATGTGATATGATATTGATGATGTATTTCTTTTCTTAATGAGATGCCATGAATGAAAAAGAAAAAGAAAAAAATGTGATGTAAATGAATGATGTATGAATGAGATAAAAATGAAATGAAGTTTAATATGAAATGTGAATGATATGATATATATGAAATGTGATGTAATTGTAAATGAATGATGTAATGAAATGTAAGTGGTGTATGATAGATGGGATGGAATGCAATGATGTATGATGAAAATGTAATGATGAGAATGTGATGATGTAAATGTAAATGATGTATGATGAAAATGTAATGTCATATTAATGAGATGAAATGTAAATGAAATGTGATAAATGAATATGTGATATGTGAATGAATGAATGAATGATATTTAATGAAATGGAATGATATATGAATTGATGGTAAATGTAATGATAGATGAGTAGATGATGTTTAATGAATGATGAGATGTAAATGTAAATGAATGAATTGTAAATAAATGATATATGAATGATATGTAAGTGAAATGATGTATGGATGTATGATGTATCTAATGAAATGGAAATGAATGATGTAACATAACGTGTATATGATGTCATGAAATGAGATGTTTATTGTGAATTTTATGATGAGATGAAGAGATGATCTTATATGCATGCCGTTATGAAAATTGTATGTGTCAAGTATACTCAATCTTTAATAAGAAAAGATAACATCGTTTGTGAATGAATCATTGTAACTTGTGCCACTAGTACTCTACAGATGTATTATTATGAATGCAATCTATGTTAACCATGCAAATGCCTATTTTATCAATGCAAACTTAAGTGTCATTTCAATAATCATTTTATTCTGCTTTGTATCATCACTGAGCTTTATTTTAAAATGTTGAAAGTGAATACAAGCATCAATGATATGAGATAGACCAATGATGACCTGAGTATTTCTTTCATGATTTTTGATATTGCAAGCGAACACAAGCATCATGGTATAGGATAGACCAATGATGACCTGAGCATTGCTTGCATAAACAAACAAGAATTAATCATTTTCTTAAGTGAATTTGGAATGTCATCCATGATACTTGGTAGAGCACTTCCCGCGACAATTCACAAAATAATAATGACTAACTCACAAACAACAAACAAAGAAAAGGTATCATTCTTCTTCCTTACTTCTCTAGTTCAATACATCATTGAGTAGCTCCAAAAAAATGATAATCAAATGATAAAATTAAAAGCACAACAATTCAAATTCTACTTAATGTATTTTCAAATCATTATTCAGATTAGATCATCAGTGTTGAGATGTGTGTGCTGATGTGTGCATGATATTCCCAAATGTTTGACCAAATGATGTGACCTAAAAGACCTATCCTAGGGGTCTCGGGGACTGATGAAAGATCAGTCTTGCCTACGTTGTACACGTAGAGACCATGTAGTTTGACTGATACAGACTCCACTTTTGACTGATGTAGACTCTATTTTTGTGTTTTTGATTTTTATGATGTTTTTGGGTTTTGATGGATTTTCTGATGTTTTTGGGTTTTTGATTTTCTGATGTTTTTGGATTTTGATTTTTCTGATTTTTTTTTTTATTTTGATTTTTCTGATTTTTTTGGATTTTGATTTTTTTGATGTTTTTGGATTTTGATTTTTCTGATGTTTTTGGATTTTGATTTTCTAATGTTTTTGGATTTTGATGGATTGCCACTTGATGTTGTCATGTTTGACTTCCCTTCCATGTAAGCTGAAAGTCTACTTGTACCAGATAACACTAGGATGTTGCCCCCAAGCTAAGGTAAAACATGCTATCTCTGCTATGATATGGATAGTGATAATGATTATCCCAAATGATAGATGGAAATGATATGAAAGGAAACAATCGTAACAACACTGTACCTAATAGATAGAGGAGTTTGGTGAAAATCACAAGTAATGCCTGCTTGTCAGGTTTTCATCACTTGTTTTTATTGTGTCCTCTTTCCTTTTCTTTCGTATTTTTATATATATATATATATATTTTCTTTTTCTCTTTTCTGTCATCATGATGCCTGTTTGCCAGGTTTTCATCAAGACAACTTTATTGACCGTGCACTAGATATCCTCAAGTGTAGAATCGCCTGAGATGAATGTTGTTCATGGGCTCCTCCAACATGTCTCCTTCTGGTGTAGACAGTCGGTACGCTCCTGATCCATAGACTGATATGATGACATAAGGTCCTATCCCGTTAGGTTCAAACTTTCCCTTCTTTTCTCTGTCTGCTTGATTTCTAGGGTTTTCCTGTAGGACCAAGTCTCCAATCTAGAAGACTCTAGGCTTAACCTTATGATTATAGTTCCTAGACATTTTTTGTTGATAGGCTGTCAGATGATTGATAGCTTGTTGTCGACGTTCATCAAGTAGCTCTAATTCCTAAAGTATAGAGATCCTATAATCCTCATTTGAAATGAGTCCCTTTAGTGAAACATGAAGGGATGGAATTTCTACCTCAATAGGTAATATTGCTTCTGATCCATAGATAAGAGCATATGGTGTAGCTCCTGTTGGTGTTCTGATGCTAGTCCTGTAAGCCCAAAGAGCAGGGTTAAGCTAAACGTGCCAATCACGCCCTACCTCATTTACAGTTTTCTTGAGAATCTTTAGGATTGTTTTGTTGGAAGCTTCTGCCTGTCCATTACCTTGAGGGTAATATGGGGTTGAAAAGCGATGTTGGATGTGAAACATTTCACACAGTTCTTGGACGTCTTGGTTCTTGAAAGGCCTGCCATTATCTGTGATGATTGACTGGGGTATCCCATATCTACAAATGAGATAATTAAGTATGAAAGATGATATTTGCTTCCCAGTGATTGTGGTTAAGGGAACTGCCTCCACCCATTTTGTAAAATATTCGGTTGCTGTGATAATGAACTTGTGTCCATTAGATGAAGATGGGTTAATTTTCCCCACCAGGTCTAATCCTCACTGACAGAAAGGCCATGTAGTTGCAAATGGATGTAGCTCCTGTGCTGGTGCATGTATAAGATTGCCATGGATCTGGCATTTTGAACATCTTTTGACAAACTGATAAGATTCTTGCTCCATGTGTGGCCAGTAATACCCCAAACGAAGGAGTTTCTTGGCTAAAGATAATCCACTTGAATGTGTACCACAAATTCCTTCATGGACCTCGTGTAAAGCGGAAGCGGATTCGTCATGTTCTAAACAACGTAAAAGAGTACCATCTAGGCCTCGACGGTAAAGGGTGTCAGCAATAATGGTATGTTTGGCGGATTGGCGTATGAAGTTGCGCTTTTGGTTGCGAGAAAGATCTCGGTAAGATATTATCTTTTAGATAAGTATAAATGTCTCCATAAATGGAAGATTGGGCACTATCCAAAAGGCTTATGGTTTGGGATTTGGGATTTGCGTATGCAAGATTTGATACTTGTTCTACAATAAATTGATAACGATCTTGCGTTTTAGGCATTCGTAGAAGAGATGCTATTGTGGCCATGGCATCTGCTGCTTTGTTCTCTGATCTTGGTATCTGCTCAAATTTGATTTCTATGAAGTATTTTCTTAGGTCATCTACCAGCCTCTTGTATAAAATCAGTGTGTCATCCTTATTTTGGTAATCATTGTTGACTTGGTAGATGATTAACTGGGAGTCTCCATACACCTGTAGTTCTGTGATTTTCCAGTCAATAGCCACTTTAATTCCAAGGATCAAAGCTTCATATTCTGCCACATTGTTAGTGCAACAGAAAGTAAGCTTGTAAGATCATGGAATTGTGTGCCCAAGAGGTGTGACAAATAAAATTCCTACCCCTGATCCATGTTGTGTGTAGGATCCATCAAAGTAGAGTTGCCATGGTTGTGTTGTAATGTTAAGGATATCCGCATCAGGAAATTCCATGGTAATAGGATGACTGTTTGATAATGGAGCTTCTGCTAATTGATCGGTGACGACTTGTCCTTTGATAGCTCGCCTTTCAACATATTGAATATCAAACTCACTGAGGAGCATGACCCACTTTTCCAACCTTCCTGTTAAAGCTGCTTTGCTCAGTAAATACTTGAGAGGATCAATTTTTGCAACGAGCTTGATAGTGTGAGTGAGCATATAGTGTCACAATTTTTGTGTTGAAAATACTACTACTAAGCATGATTTTTCAATGAAGGTGTAGTTTACTTCATGTCCATTGAGTGTCCTGCTGATATAGTATATAGCCTGTTCCTTTCCTTCCCTATCCTCTTGTGCTAGCAAGGCTCCTAAAGAAATATCTGTTGTTGTGATATATAGCAACAAAGGCTTGTCTTCACTGGGTGGCACCAAGATAGGTGGTGTCATTAAATAATGCTTAATTTTATTGAAAGTGTTCTCGCACTGTTCATCCCATTTAAAAGACACATTTTTATGCAAAAGATGGTTGAATGGATGGCACCGATCTGCTAGTTGAGAGATGAATCTTCTGATAGACTGTAGTCAGCCTTGTAGAGATCTTAATGTACTGATATTCTTAGGAGGTGGCATTTCCATAATGGCCTTAACTTTTCCTGGATCTACTTCAATTCCTTTTGTAGAAACTATGTATCCAAGGAGTTTTGCTGATGTTACCCCAAAGGCACATTTCTTAGGATTTAATCTGACTTTGAATTTTTCCAACCTGTCAAATATTTTGGCCAGTATCTCTAGATGTCCTTCTCTGGTGTAAGATTTGGCTAAGATGTTGTCCACATAGTCCTCCATGAAGGTGTGCATCATGTTGTGGAAGATTGTTGTCATAGCTCGTTGGTATGTAGCTCCTGCATTCTTTAACCCAAAAGGCATGACGTTCCAGCAAAGGTGCCCCATGGACATGTAAATGCTATATTTTCTTGGTCTTCAAGAGCTATCTTGATTTGATTGTATCCTGAAAATCCATCCATGAGTGATAACATTTGATGGCCAGCTGTTAGATCTACAATCATGTCTATGTTTGGCAAAGGAAAATCATCCTTTGGACATGCTTTATTTAAATCCCATAAATCTGTACATATTCTAATGGTGTTATCTGGCTTTGAAACAGGTACAATGTTGGATATTCATTCCGCATAATCAATAGATCTGATAAATCCAGCATCTAGTAGTTTCTTCAAATCATTTTTGACTAATAATGCAACATGTGGATGCATTTTTCTCAGCTTTTGTTTTACTGGTTTAGTGCCAGCTGGTAAGGATAAGTGATGCATAATGAGATCTGTGTCTAAGCCTGGCATGTCAGAGTATGACCAAGAAAAATTGATGTATCGTTCTTCAAAGAATTTGATAAAATCCATCTTTTCTGTGTCTATCATGGAAGCTGCCAGGTGTAGTATTCTTGCTTTCTCTGTTGTGCCAATATTAATAGACTGTGTGGGTTCTATCAACACTGATGATATTTCATGGTAATGTTGCGGGAGGATGTCAAACCTTCCATCCTTTGATGCCTCAATGAGGTTTTCACCATTGGATGCGTTCTTTGTTTTTACTATTTTAGGATCAAATACTGCCATAGAATGGTTTTCACCATTAGATCCATTTTTTAATTTCATATTTTTGCAACTGGAAGGCTTGGCATCCTCCTGCCTAAAAGCATCGTTAAAAGAAGTATTGGTAGAACAAGTATCAGATTCCTCACAACAAAGGTAGTTGATAATGGCAGAATCATTGTCAAAAATAGGGAGATCAATAGGGTGTTGGGGTTCCCATTCAATAAGCTCGGGATGTAGTAAAGGTAATGAATCATTAGATGGGTTGAGGTCAGTGATTGTGAAAGTTCGGACGGAAATGTCATCTAAATTGTTAGTGGTTATGTCGAGGCCTACAAAGGAATTTTCTTCCACATCATTTATCTCAATTGATGTTTGTTCATCTTCACTTGAGTCATCAAAATTTTGTGTTTCAAAGACAATAGGATTAAAACTTGAGCTTTGACCCTCCTCGTGTTTGGGGGTATACTTTTTGATAATGTCAATCTGAATATCTTCATAAGAAACATCTGATAAGTTGTCCCACTCATACTCATTTGAATTAGTTTCAGAGTTATTTCTTATTTGAAGAATACGCTCCACAGTTTTATTGGTGATTTCTGCTCTTTCTTTTTCTATGTATCCTAGTCCAGTTCTGCCATTTTGCTGAATTGCGAGGACTTGGATTGGTTCTGTTACACTTTGTTTCCCTTGATCAAGAGATCCTTGTTCTGATACATATCCTAGTCCCATTTTATCCTTATGTTGGAGTGCAAGAGGCTGGATTGGTTCTGTTATGCCTTGTTTCCTTAATCCAAGAGGTCCCTGTCCTGAATATCCCATCTTCTCCAGAATAGTTTTTCCCTTTCCATATTGACTTGTCTCTATGATGTTATTTGTGGAAGTGGAAGCTTCCTCATCCTTATAAAGCCAATTTAGTATGACCTTGTCTTCTGATTCTTCATCTAAGCTCCCAGCTTTTACGAATCTGCCATCTAAGGCTGTTGTAGATTGTTCTGAAGTGTGGGTGTTTGTAGATGGCTGTCCATATGTTTGTAAGGAGGGTAACATTTGTGATAGATGAAATGAGTGTCCAACACCATATTCACTTATTCCTTTGTCACTTATTTGTACTTCCTTGGTGAATTGATGTGAGAGTGGAGCCAATTGTTCTTCAACATTTGAAGGGTTAGATTGTGCCACCCTTATCTCTTGTGATTTTTGTTGTTTTGGAAGCCACTTTGATATGAAGCTCTGCTGTGGCTCACTATCTGATGTGCTAACTTCTCTGTTGTTAGGTATGAATGTATCCTGAGATGTCTTCAATGTATGACAAGCTTGGGTGTCATTGTAGTCTGCTGTGATTGTTACCTCCTGTCCATTGACGGGAAATTTCAGGCATTGATGATAGGTAGAAGGTACTGCTTGCATATCATGTATCCAAGGGCGTCCCAACAGTATGTTGTATGTCAGTTCCCTATCTAAGACTTGGCAAACCACTTTTTGGACAATAGGTCCCACTTGAATGGGTAATATGATCAATCCTTTAGAGGATCTTTCTTCCTCATCATATGCTTTGATTGTGATTTTTCTTCTTTTATCAATGGCTTCATCTGAGTATCCTAGTGCATGAATCAGCTTTAAGGTACAAATATTTAAACCAGCCCCTCCATCTATCAGGACACGTTTTACATGATGTTTATGGATAAGGACTTCAATGTGAATAACGGAATTATGCGGATGGGTGAGTGATACATCATCATGTTCAGAAAATGAAAGGCAATGAGGTGCAGATAGATGTCCCACCATAGCTTGGAATTGACACACATCCAGATTGTTAGGTACCGTAGTTGATACAAGAGCTTGTTCAAGAACCTCTTTGTGTGATGGGGAAATCTTCAAAAGTTCCAAGATTGATATTTGTGCCGGTATTTTCTGCAATTGATCGATGAGATTATATTGATTGGAGGGAGGATCCACTGATGGGGATGATATTGATGCTCCTTTCAATATAACTTTGGATTGTGCCCTTGTTGTGGCATTAACCGGTTGGTACTCTTGTTTCCCTTTGAGTGTGACTACATTGATTTGGTTTTCAGATTTGTCCATATGTTGTACCAAATTGGTAGATGTAATGTCGTTGTTCTGATTGATTTGATTGTATAACTCTTCATCCTCCTTGGCAGTAGAAAAACAAAGGATTGTTGTGTCATAAACATAACCAACATTCTTGCCTTTAGTGTTTGCAGAAGAGGATTCTCCCTTCTGGTAATTGGGTAGAGGATTTTTGAACATTGTATGATCCTTGTTTGTTTGGTGTCCCTCTACAAATACTTTCTTTTGATCTATGAGGTCTTGTACCGCATGTTTTAATTGCCAACAATTTTCAGTCATGTGGCCTTTATTTTGATGATAGTGACAGTAATGTAAGTCATTCCACCATGATGGTTTGACTTGAGGGTCCCAATTTCTAGCCTCTTGTACTTGAATGAGTTTTTCATCTAAAAGCTCTTTGAGGACCGATTCCAATGATTGCCCTAATGGTGTGAATTTTTGTTTATTGGAGGGTCGTTGAAATGATTGGGTTTTTGTTTCTCCACTATTTTGATTATTTCCTTGATCACTACTTTGTTTGACATTAAAACCATTGTTTTGTTTGTTTGTAGTGGTGGGTGTCAAGGTGAATACTGGTTTAGGAGTGTGTGTATCGATCATGGTATCAGTATTCTTGTTCTTTTGCCAGAATCTTTGCTTTTCGTTGTTGTTGTTAGAGGAATGGTTATTGTTTGAACCTTCAATGAATTGTTTGATTGTTCCTCTTTTGATTAGAGCCTCTTCAATTTTGAGCCCCTTTTCGATAACTTGTTCAAATGTAGATGGACATTGTAAATCCAATCTGTAATTCATGTCATCTACTAAGTTATCAATGAACATCTCTATCTTCTCCTCTTTAGGAATAGATCTAGGGTATTTAGCAAATAGCCTTCTCCATCGTTGGAGAAAGGAAATAAACTTTTCACCCTTTGCTTGTTTGGTGTTGTAAAGTTCTTTTAAGGTTACCCCATGTTGGATGTTAAATGAGAAGTGTGTTATGAACCTATTGATTAGTTCTTCAAAGGATTGAATCCCAGGTTCTAATTTAGAAAACCACTCCATGCAAGTGTTTCCTAAGCTTCTTGGAAATAATCGTAGTAAGTAAGAGTCCTTGTGTGCGAACTCTATGCTCATAGCTCGAAATTCCCGTACATGATCAAATAGTTCAGTTCTCCCATTGTATTTTTTGTATGTTGGGTACTCACAATACCTTGGAAATGGTATCATGTTAATGCTTGAGTCAAATGGATAAGGGCAAATGTCTTGTAATGAATATCTCTTTGTTGGCCCTTGTTGGATATTTTGGAACTATAATTTTAACTGTTGGATTTGTTTTGTCAAAGCATCTATTTGTTGTGGATTTTCTATACTAGTTGAGTTAGGTGTGGTTGTTTCCTTGATTTGATTGACATCAAAGTCTTTAGGAAGTTTAGCACCTTTGTCAGCTAATAATAGAAGATACTTTTCCATATCTTGCTCTAGCATATTTTCCATAAATTTATGGAAATGAGGGTCTTGTTGAACTTTCTCGATTTCCTCTGCAGTTATTTCTTTCTCTTGTGAGTTAATAAGAGGATCAGTGTTGCTATATCGTCCCCAAGGGTTTTCTTCAGCCATGGCTACTATTGTTTCATTTTCTTGTTCTTGTTGTTTTTGATATGCTGCTCGTGTGAAAATAGGCATACAAATGTTTAAAGTTTTACTCTAGACTTTGATCTTGGATTTGATTGGATAAGTGTCAAGGTTGTTGATTTAAAATCTGATTTAGTCTTATCTAGTTTTGTGATGGAAGGATGATAAAATCCTTGATAGAGAAACTTTGACAGAAAATCTCAGATTTTGGTGATAATGACACTATGCAAGATGTTGTAAGATCTAGGTGTAGGGGTAAAGCTTTCCTTTTGTGTGACTTAAGTGTTCTGGACTGTGAAAAAAAAATGTTTTGAACTAATGAAAACCTTGTTATCGATATGGGTAAACTGACAAAATGTCCTATTAACTCTCTATTTTTCTGACTTTATGGCATGCTAAAACAAAGGAGCTACGCGCTGGAACAGAGACTGAACGCGCTAAAACAGAGACTCAGCACGCTGGAACAGATGAGCTACGTGTTAAAATAGATGAGCTATGTGCTAGAACAGTGACCGAAAGTGCTAAAACAGAGACTATGCATGCTAAAACAGAGGAGCTATGCGCTGGAACAATTATCCTGCGCGATGGAACAGTGACTGAAAGCGCTAAAATAGAGGATCTGCGTGCTAGAACAGGGACTTGATGCACTAAAACAGAACCATGAGGTGCTAAGACAAAAACTATCTTATTCTATGAAACTCACTTGGTCTGGTATCGTATTGTATGGCTGGTTGTGGAATGTATTCTGGATGAATTCTTTGATTGTGATTGTGGTGTTGCCTAAGAGCTCTTCTTTGATAAAATGCTTGTGAATCTAAGGGAGCTACAGCATAATCGTCCATATAACCTCTAGAGAAATCGTGATACCTATGAATAAAAGTCCTATGTTGGAGTAGAACTTTCCTGCTTTGATATAGAAATCGTTGCTTTCTTAGAAGTTGTTTGTATGCAAGTGTTTTCTTTGGTTTTCTGATTCGTTTGGCAAGAGATTTCTTGACAAACTTGGTGGATACCCAATCTCGAATCATGAGAATTCCACAAATGTTTTGATTTTGAAAATTTTTGTGATGATCTTATCAGAATTTAATGAGAGAAAACACAACAATCAAGAATAGAATGGTTGTCCTTAAAAACCCTAGAATCTAAACAAATAGTGTATGTTCTTAAGAATCAATGATTCTTCTTGATTTTCACTAGTTTGATAACAAGATAAAACACTTCAAACAGACTCACTCCTAGAGATAAAAGGTCATTGTTATATACTCGAACGACCCACAGCTTGGAATTGCGTCGACTCACACAGCCATGTCACCCCTAGAGGGCGCCCATGTTTTTGTCTTTTCCAAGTGCGTACTCAGAGTGACAAAAGTGGATACCGGATCCCTTGAGCAAACAGTCCTTGGCAATTATATGTTGAGTGCTTGAGGGTAGATTCTTCCTTGCCCCTGCACCGCCGAGTATTACAATGTTTAGAAACTGACAGGCGTGTTTCTAGTTCTAGGTTCTTAGATAGGGTTTCCGTTCGGAGCGGCAAATAGATAAACTCCCTCGAGAGACCTCCCAATCTTTAGAACAAAGATTTTGGGGATGGTTATCCTGCGCACTTCCGTTGAAAGAGGGTTTCCCCAAATTCACATAAATTTTAAAGTGGGTTGGAATGCCATGGCTTTTGGCTGTCCCCACTCAGGTCGTTCCCGTAGGGTGAGTACTTTTTCCCACTACGGCAGGCCTGTCTAAAGGTTTTAAGAAAGCTTAAAAATGCATAAAGTAATGGTGAGTCTGGTATTTTGATGCACCCAGTTAAGGGGAGAGCATAAACCTATCACCCAATCGCATCAAAGATGTTCTTTTAAAAACCCAAAAGACAAGTGATTTACTCTATATGGAGATATTGCTCCATAATAAGCATGATGTTCAATTTTAAAACCACAAAATAAGTATGACGTTTCTATCCTAGGATTGGTAAAATTTTTATCCATTTCTATCCTAGGATTAGTAAATTTTAACCGTTTCTATCCTAGGATTGGTAAATTTTAACTGTTTCTATCCTAGGATTGGTAAATTTTAACCAAGAAAGTAGACAGAAATAGAATCTGGCTGCGAATGCGTCGGATCCAGATTAAAAAAATGATTTTGAAGATGATACAGTGGCACCCTAAAACAGTGACTCGGCGCGCTGAAGTATAAACCCGGCATGCTAGAACAGTGACGTTGCACGCTGGAACAGTGACCCGACGCGCTGTAACAATAACCCGGCGCACTGAAATAGTAACTCAGCACACTGCAAAAACTCACGATCCCGCGAAAATTTTCATGCCGATACCTGTAGGACATAATTTTCAAAAATTTAGTAAAATATGGGGTATTGCCCCATGGTGGGTGCCAATCTGTAAGCGGTAGAAGGGGGAAAACAATCTAAACAATGCATCTACGCTTCTAAATAAGATATTGCATCTAAAACTTAATGAATTTAAACTAATTTAAACTAAAAAGCTTGAGAAATCTATCATATTGCTCTCTAACTCTAAAGATTTCTCTAATCTACTTAGCTCTCAGGTTTGTAAGCTAATTAAACTATTGAAATGACACTTAGAGAATGAGAAATGAACTAATTTATATTCTAATATGGTTAACTATGCAACTAGAATGATTCTACAATAAAGCTTCTAAGAATGAAACTACTGTAAATAGCCATGATTAAAATGCAGGATGGATGCTGGATTGAATGTTGAATGCTGGAGATGCTGGATGAATGTTGGATGCTCTGGAAAACCTACAGAGTAAGATTGCATAAGTTGGGATCCCTTTCCTGTAGCCCAAGAGCTGTATTTATAGCTTTCACGGCAACACAATTGCACAGGAACATGGGATGAGGGGCTGTGATTTTATCTGGAGAATCCAAAGGCATGGGATGAGAAGAAGGAGCTGATCATGGAGAATGGTTTCTCCCCATGAAAACACCAGGCAAGATAAGAGGGAAGGTGGGTGGAAGGTTGTTGAGAGAATTTCTTGCAGGTTTTTCCCAAATTCCCTGTGCCCAGCAAAGAGTTGCCAATGTATAAATATGGGACACCCTTTTAATACCAAAAAAGAGGAATAAATAATTTAATAAATCAAACTATAGGGTTTTTTTATTAAATTAAAAGGAGAATGATAATTAAATAAAGATTTTTAGCGATCTTTATTTAATTAAGAAGAATGTGATTTTAAATAACACAAATTATTTAAATTGTGTAAAGAATTTTAAAATAGAAGAAATAATGAAATAATTAAATAAAACAAAGTTTTCAATTTTGTTTATTTAATTAAGAGAGAATAATATGATGAAAATGATAATAATTACTAATAGTCAATATGTACTAAGTCCGTATTCAATTAATTAGATTCTCCAGACCATTTTTAGGTGTCTACAGTTGTTTTAACTATTTTTTATATAATGCTACTTTATTTCAGTTACGACATTGATACTATACTGGTTTTATACTTTGTTGGTGATACAGTAGAGACATTGTTGATCATCTGATTATGTTTGTGCGGTGATCTTATGATTAACATTATGTGGGTTATAGTTTTATGTTGTTTCAAAACATTAGTGTGTTTATGATGTAGTCCTGTATGTTAGTCTTGGTGGAGGAGACAATGTAGCATTACTCGTGAGTACCCTGCTATGCTACGACTCTCTTACATGGTGTGATTGTTGGTTTATGCAGATATGTTTAAATAGTGTTGTTTGAAGCAGTTTGCAGGTATTGGGCATCGACTCTACCTACTTTGTCAAGTTTTAGTGTGCCATGAACCAATGGAAACATGTTGTTTTAGAGATAATGTCAGGTCCTTTGGCCATCGTTCCCTTATAGCACGATTATCTATGCTGTCACTCGTCATTGTCTTGTCATTTGATTCCGTTGTGTTGTTCATGTTCACGTATTGATTGGAAATTCATTAATTAGTTAAATGGTTTATTAATTTATTTATTTGATTTAATGTAATTTTATTTAAATATTAAATTAAAATGATTGTGTTTATGGTTTGATTTATTAAATTAAATTAAACATGATATTTATTTAAATATAATTTTTTATTTTAATGTGCAAAATTAAATGAATGAAAAGTAGATATTTTAAAGAGTTTGTTTTCAATAGATTATAGCTAAATATCTAAAATCTTGATTTTTAGTTAGAAAGTGATATCTTGGATATTTGTTAGTTAGAACTGTTTGATAAAACTTAATTTGCATGCTAATAGTTAGTTCAGATTTGTGATTTATGAGTTATTTGAAAATGAATTAAAATCTTTGGTTATGAAAAAGTTGTGAATGGCAATTTATTTTGTTTCTCGGGGGAAAGAAAACTTTCACGAGAATTTTGGTTTTTGGGGAAAAAAATTATTCTCTATGTTTTGGTTGAAAATTTTTGGAGACAGTGAATTCAAAGATTTTTTGCTTTTGAGAAAATAAAGAATTATGGATTTTCTGATTCTTGCATCAATCTATGTTAGATTCAAGAATATAATCCAGGTTCTCTTCTTTGTTTTGCATTTTCTTGAATAGTAGTTTTTGAATGTTATTATTGTGTCTGTTCTTCTTGTGGTTGAATCCGTTTGTTGTATCTTCTACAAAAAAATTAGAAATAAAATTATTGTTGATTAGTGTTGAAATAATTGAAGAATTTTTTTAGAGAAATGAAAGCTATTTAAAAACCTAGTTGTACTAAAATTTGTTTTTACAATTGTTAATTGCTTTTCTTGAAGGATTGCTCGTAATCTTCCATGTTTCTAAAACCAAATCTCAGAGTTAGTTTTCATGTTTGCATCTCTTTGAATTGTTAGTCTTCAGCCATTTTCATTGCTTCAAATCACCATGGGATTTTATCATTTGTAACTCATGGTCGACATGCTATGAATCCCTAAAATTAAAAGAGAATTGTATTAAGTTAAAAATTGGCATGTAGCTGCTTTAAGCCAACATCTCGAACATACAAATTATTTTTTTTATAAAGAATTTCCTTTCTCTTGTTGACTGTGTTTTCTTATTGCTTCAACCAATGTATAAATGTGTATACTTTGTTTGATAACTTCCAATGTCGATTAAGTATAAATTGTTGAATGCATGGCTTATAAAGTAGGTTTATCTTAGTCAGTTCAAGGAATCACTACTCTTAGTTATCAGTAGGTGCATTTAAATTAAGATCCATTGTTGAGCTATGAATACCATATTCTACATAATGGACATACATATCTACACTTAGGTGTAACAAGACAACAGGCATGCTAGAGTCAATAATGCATAAGAATAAATATTCCTTATAGACTCACCTTTAGGATAATCACTTCAAAAATCACCTTATTACAAGTGAATTCCTTAAGTATATATTTAACCATGACTCAGGCCACCACCCTATGATTTGATTCGCACCTCATTTTTCACTATAGCTTTCTCCAAATAAGTCAAGTTCCCTTGTTAAATCTCTAGCTTTTTGTGAGTTTAGTGTGAGTTTAGTTCATAAAGACTTGATGATTGTATTCTTATGAAAATTTCCTCTCTCATTAGCACCATAAATATGGCTTTTTAGGTTGGAATTTGAGCTTAATTGTTTACCATTCGATGTTCCTCTATTTATTTTAGTAAATGATAGATAGGTTTTGTGAGGATTTAAACTTTGTCACTCATTATAGAAACTTTAATCGATGCTTTATATAGTGGGGAGGGGGTTCACTATTTAGCATGATCTTCTAAATGTATAAGAATCTGATTTCAATTCGTAAGGATAAATGTAGGAAAAAATGAATATGTATATATTTAAAAACAAATTAAGTGGTTGTTTATTTTGCCTAGATTTAGAATTTAAATAGGATGATTAATAAATTTAGGAGTGCAATGCTTTTAACAAACATCATTGATATTAATATATGCATTTATGTGCTTGTTTATATTTATTTGTTAATGATTAAAAAGTGTAATTTTGTGTTTTTGACTTTTAAATATTCTAGAGGATAGGAAAGGAAACTTGTATTGTAAAGATTATTATGTTTGTATTTTGATGTTCAATTGCAATGATTTAATTTGGGATTTATCCATGCACAGTTAATTTTTTACGTCAGTGGTATTTTGAATGTTAATTTTTTGTGTCATGATTGAGATGTGTTCATTCTTGGTTTTTTTTAATGTGCGTGATGGTTATCCTTTGTAATTGATTATGTGTGGTGTTATTAGGAAGAGTGGATTTTGATAGGGGCAAGAACCCTAAGAGGTAACTAGGGTAACCTATCGTGAGTTTATAATTTAGCGAAAACCTAATTAAATGTACTAGGGATGGGGTAGTGTTCACTAAATAATTCAGATAATTTGTATGCATCCTCTAATACCTTAGTGCTTGTAAAGATTAAGGGTAGGTTGAGATGGCTTGGAATGGCATGATCATCTACTTTATCTTATCGAAAGGTAGTTTCATTCCACATGAGTTTGTTTAGGGGCTGAGAATTGGTAGAGATTGCTAGGGTAACTCGATATGAGGGTCGCTAATCTAGGAAGATTCACCAGGGTAACCTATAATAAACTATTTGATGACAATCTTTTCCTAATGCATGTTATGTGGTACCTTGAGTACAATTACCTCTTTAGTATGTTGTTTCCTCTCAGAGCTTTGTTTGTAAAGATATGGTATGGATATTGTTATGTCTTAACATGTATGTCAAGCCATGTGTTGTTAATGTTCTATCTTCATGTTTGTTTATCTTTGTGGACCTAATATTATCTCCTAGCAGGAGGGGTCGACCTTTAGGTACAACGTGGTTGGGAGGAACATGCTTTTTCCTCCATTGGGTCTCCTTCCAGGTGTTGTTGTGCTTGGATAATATTGTACTTACGATAGGTTCCTGATTCTATATTATTCGTGAAGTTGGACACTGAGAGTGCTCATGAATAAGGTTGGCAGATGTATTATGATCTTCATCTATATTGTATACAATCTTTATGTATATGTGAGAACTTATTGTGATGTTGTTACAATATTTTTCATAATCTCACTTAATGTAACTTGTATATGTAACTTGACTACTTTATGACTATGTAATTGGATCATACGTTATTGATGTGATATATACTTATGATTTATGTCCTTTGGTTAAGTAATGCGATGTTCTTTCTAGTGAATGTTTAAGTAGTGTTGTCACAGAACCCTAAAAAAGTATGTATATATGTATCTTTTGTACTCTCGTTGTAATTGAATGTCTTTAAAAAAAATTGTTCAGTTATTTTGTTACCTTATCTGTTTAACATTCTTTGGGTTCCTTGGTGGGGCGTTACAACTTGGTATCAGAGCCAGGTCCATACAATGGGTACTCTAGATACATGTGAGCCTATTACATTGACCTAGGTGTTATACTCTTGAGTTTATGTTTTCCCTTTTTGGGTTTTTCTCACTTGTCTACCCAAGAGTTGTCTTTAGGTGGTGTTGGTCCAATGGTGCAAAAAACCAGTGGAAAGGAAAAGACCATTGGTGTAGTGTGCAATTCACCGATATCCTTCCTACCAGGGAAATGCATTATGGAAATTTGTGTAGCATGTGAATGGGATGGGTGTGAGTTAAATTTAGAATTGGGTGCTTGTGAAGTGGTAAATCATGTTTTCTTGATTCTGAAAAGGTGTAAAATTTAGGATGTTGTTAGAAATGTTGTGAGAGTTTGTGTCGAATAATGAATTAAGTGGTATGCCTTATGTGTAAATGTATGTTAAGTTAGAATTAGTTGGAACTTAAAATTTTATTAGAGTCTAATGATTACCCTAGTTTGTGTGCAGGGATGGGAAGGTTGAAGGCCAAAAAGAGGAAAGGAAAGGTAGTGAAGGCTGCCAAAAAGGTGGTGGTCATCAAAGAAAACCCCACACCGTAATTTGCACCTTGTAATTCTAATGACAAGACCTTGGCCTAGGTCATCTCTTGGATCAAGATGGGAAAAGGGAAGAAGATCGAAGAGCCGTGACACATAATTGAAGTGAAGAAATTGCCCACTATCTGAGATTGGTCATTGGGGTGTGGATTTAATGCACCTATTTTGTCTAAGGAAGACAAGGAAATCCTTCGTGCACTACCTTTCACTTCCATGAAGGCAGTTATGGACTCGAATGAAGACCCTGAGGAGTGTCCCATATTGGACAGTGATTAGTCTATTAGTGGAAGGAGAGATGTAGTATTTTTCTTGTTTCCTTTATTGGACTGACATTTTTTTTATGATTGTGATGTGTACTTTACAGTTTTTATGATGTGTTACATACCTTGAGACTTTGTTGGTGGTCATTTCACCATTTTGATTGGTTTGGATGACAATTTATTTGAGTTTTATGATCATGACATTATGAACTAATGTTTACGTTACATGGATTTATGGAGTTTATTAGTGTGTTTGGATAAATTTGATTTTGTGTAACATGTGACTTATGTTTATGTTCGCTATGCTTCTGATTACTGATGGTTATATAGTGTTGCATATGATATAATTACTACTACGTAATTTGATGTGGAGAAATGGAGATGAAAGAAGTCCCCAACCTTGTCATCATCCTCAATGAGGATGAGTTACGGTCTGGTAACCCATCTATTTAGTTTTCTACCCTATCTATTTCCTTGTTTGGTCTTTTCATGATAATTGATTTAAAATTGTGTTGTCATGGTTGTTTATGATTGTGTATGTTGTACCCTATCTTGCAACTTCCAGGAGTAACTTGAAGCTTAGGGGGGGAGGATGTAGTGTCCCTCCAATTGTTACACTGTGATCTAACTTGTGTTTGTTTGTATGATAGTTGTTTTAGCTATTTTTGATACTATGCATCTTTATTTCAGTTACGACATTGATACTATGTTGGTTTTATACTTTGTTGATGATACATTAGAGACATTGTTGATCATCTGATTATGTTTGTGTGGCGATCTTATGCTGAAAATTATGTGTGTTATGGTTTTATGTTGTTTTGGAACATTAGTGTGTTTATGATATTGTATCTAATGTTGTTTATGATGTAGTAATGTATGTTAGTCTTGGTGAAGGAAAAAATGTAGCATTACTCACTTGTGAGTACCTTGCTACACTGCGACTCTCTTTCACGGTGTGATTGTCAGTTTATGTAGATATGTTTAAATAGTGTTTTTTGATGTAGTTTGCAAGTATTGGGCATCGAATCCACTTGCTTTGTCAGGTTTGAGCCTGCCATGACCCAATGGAAACATGTTTCATAGATAATTTCAAGTGCTTCTTTGGCCATCATTCCCTTATAGGACGATTATCTGTGTTGTCACTCATCATTGTATTGTTGTTTGATTCTGTTGTGTCATTCATGTTCACGTCTTGATTGGAAATTCATTAATAAGTTAAATTGTTTATTAATTAATTTATTTGATTTAATGTAATTTTATTTAAATGTTAAATTAAAATGATTGTGTTTATGGTTTGATTTATTAAATTAAATTAAACAAGATATTTATTTAAATATAATTGTTGATTTTAATGTGAAAACTTAAATGAATGAAAAGTAGATATTTTGAATGGTTTGTTTTCAATAGATTATAGATAAATATCTAAAATCTTGACTTTGAGTTAGAAGGTGATATCTTGAATATTTGTTAGTTATAACTGGTTGATCAAACTTAATTTGCATGTTGACAGTTAGTTAAGATTTGTGATTTATGAGTTAATTGAAAATGAATTAAAAGCTTTGGTTATGCAAAAGTTGTGCACGACAATTTATTTTACTTTTCGGGGGAAAGAAAAATTTCATGACAATTTTGGTTTTTGGGGAAAAAGTTTCTTCTCTATGTTTTGGTTGAAAAGTTTTGGAGGTCCGGTGAATTAAAAGGATTTGTCCTTTTGAGAAAATAAAGAACTAGGGATTTTCTGGTTCTTGCTTCAATCTATGTCGGATTCAAGAATATAATCGAGGTTTTCTTCTTTGTTTTGCATTTTCTTGAATAGTAGTTTTTGAATGTTATTCTTGTGCTTGTTCTTCTTGTAGTTCAATCTGTTTGTTGTATCTTCTACAGAAACATCAGAAATAAAATTGTTGTTGAGTAGTGTTGAAATAATTGAAGAAAAAAATTAGAGAAATGAAATCTATTTAAAAACTTAGCTATAATAAAATTGGTTTTTACAATTATTAATTTCTTTTCTTGAAGGATTTCTCATAATCTTCCGTGTTTCTAAAACAAAATATGAGAGTTAGTTTTCATTTTTGCATCTCTTTGAATTCGTTAGTCTTCAGCCTTTTTTCGTTGCTTCAAATCATCGTGGGATTTCATCATTTGTACCTCATGGTCAACATGCTATGAATCCCTAAAATTAAAAGAGAATTGTCTTATGTTAAAAATTGACATGTAGCTACTTTAAGTCAGAGTCTAGAACTTACAAATTATTTTTTTTATAAAGAATTCCCTTCGTCTTGTTGATTGTGTGTTTTCTTATTGCTTTAGCCGATGTATAAATGTGTATACTCTATTTGATAACTTTTGATGTCGATTAAGTATAAATTGTTGAATTCATGGCTTATAGAGTAGGTTTATCTTAGTTGGTTCAAGGAATTTCTTCTCTTAGTTATCAGTAGGCGCATTTAAATTAATATCCACTACTAAAATTTGAATGTCATATTCTATATAATTGGCATACATATCTACACTTAGCTATAACAAGACAACAGACATGTTAGAGTCAATAATTCGTAAGAATGAATATTCCTTATAGACTCGCCTTCAAGATAATCACTTTAGAAATCACCTTATTGCATGTGAATTCCTTAAGTATATATTTAACCATGACTCAGTCCACCACCCTATGATTTGATTCGCAGCTCATTTTTCACTATAGCTTTCTCCAAATAAGTCGAGTTCCCTTGTTATACATCTCCATTTTTGTGTGGGTTTAGTGTGAGTTTAGTTCATAAAGACTTGATGACTGTATTCTTATTAAATTTTCCTCTCTTGTTAGCAACATAAATTTAGCTTTTTAGGCTGGCATTTAAGCTTAATTGTTTACCATTCGATGCTCCTCTATTTATTTTAGTAAATGATAGATAGGTTTTGTGAGGATTTAAACTCTGTCACTCATTATACAAACTTTAATCGATGCTTTCTATAGGTCTTAGGGAGGGGGGTCTCTATTTAGCATGATCATCTAAATGTATAAGAATCGGATTTCAATTTGTAAGGATAAATGTAGGAAAAAAAGAATATGTATATATTTAAAAACAAATTAAGTGGTTGTTTATTTCGCCTAGATTTAGAATTTAAATAGTATGATTAATAAATTTAGGATTGCAAGGCTTTTAACACACATTGATATTAATATATACATTTATGTGCTTGTTTATATTTATTTTTTAATGGTTAAAAGGTGTACTTCTATGTTTTTAAGTTTTAAATCTTCCAGAGGCTAGGAAAGGAAACTTGTATTGTAAATATTATTATGCTTGTACTTTGATTGTCAATTGAAATGATTTAATTTTGGATTTAACCATGCAAGGTTTATTTGTTACCTCAGTGGTATTTTGAATGTCAAATGTTTTGTGTCATGATTGAGATGTGTTCATTCTTGGTTTTGTTTAATGTGCATGATGGTTATCCTTTGTAATTGATTATGAGTTATGTTATTAGGAAGAGTGGCTTTCGATAGGGGCTGAAACCCTAAGAGGTAACTAGGGTAACCTATCATGAGTTTATAAATAAGTGAAAACCTAATTAAATGTACTAGGGATTAGGTAGTGTTCACTAAATAATTCAAATAATTTGTATGCCTCACCTAATACCTTAGTGCTTGTAAAGATTAAGGGTAGGTTGATATGGAATGGAATGGAATTATCATCTACTTTGTCTTCTTGAAAGGTAGGTTGACTCCACATGAGTTTTTTTAGGGGCTGGGAATCGGTAGAGATTGATAGGGTAACTCGGTATGAGGGTTGGTAATATAGGAATATTCACCAGGGTAACCTATAATAAACTATATGATGACACTCTTTTCCTAATGCATGTTATGTGGTCTCTTGAGTAGAGTTACCTCTCTAGTATTTTTTTTCCTCTCTGAGCTTTCTTTGTAAAGATATGGTTTAGATATCGTTATGTCATAATGTGTATGTCAAGCCACGCGTTTTTAATGTTTTTTATTCATGTTTTTTTTATCTTTTTGGACCTAATATTATCTCCTAGCATAGAGGGTGGACCTTTGGGTACAACATGTTTGGGAGGGACGTTCTTTTTTCTCCATTGGGTCCACTTGTAGGTGTTGTGCTTGGATAATATTGTACTTGCAATAGGTTCCTTATTCTACATTGTTCATGAAGTTCGATGCGGAGAGTGCTCATGAACAAGGTTGACAGATGTGTTATGATCTTCATCTATATTGTATACAATCCTGATGTATATGTTAGAACTTATTGTAATGTTGTTACGATATTTTTCATAATCTCACTTGATGTAACTTGTATATGTAACTTGACTACTTTATGACTATGTAATTGGATCATTCGTTATTGATATGAGATATAATTATGATTTATGTCCTTTGGTTAAGTAATGTGATGTTATTTCTTGTGAATGTGTAAGTAGTGTTGTCATGAAACCCTAAGAACATATGTATATATTTATCTTTTTTTCTCTCATTGTAATCAAATGTCTTTAAAAAGAAAAATAGTTATTTTGTTACCTTATGTGTTATTCTCTGGGTTCCTTGGTGAGGCGTTATAGCTTGGTATCAGAGCTAGGTTCATACACTAGGCACTCTAGATACATGCAAGCCCATTACATTGACCTAGGTGTTGTACTCTTGAGTATGTTTTCCCTTTTTGGGTTGTTCTCGCTTGTCTACCTAGGAGTTGTCTTTAGGTGGTGTTGGTCCAATGGTGCAGAAAACCAACTGAAAGGAAAGGACCCTCAGTGTAGTGCGCAATGCACCGATATCCTTCCTACTAGGGAAATGCATTACAGATGTTTGTGTAGCATGTGAATGCGATGAGTGTGAGTTAAATTTTGAACTAGGTGCTTGTGAAGTGGTAAATCATGTTTTCTTGATTCTAAAAAGGTGTAAAATTTGGATGTTGTTGGAAATGTTGTGAGAGTTTGTTTCAAATAATGAATTAAGTGTGTTTAAATGTATGTTAAGTTAGGATTAGTTGGGACTTAAAATTTGATTAGATTCTAATGATTACCCTAGTTTGTGTGCAGGGATTGGAAGGTCAAAGGCTAGAAAGAGGAAAGGAAAGGTAGTAAAGGTTGCCAAAAAGGGGGTGGTCATCAAACAAAACCCCACACTAGAAGCTCCACCTTGTATTTATGATGACAAGACCTTGGCCTAGGCCCTCTCTCGGCTCGAGATGGAAAAAGGGAAGAAGATCAAAGATTCAAGACACACAGTTAAAGTGAAGAAACCGTCCGCTATCCAGGATTGGCCGTTGGGGTGTGGATTTAATGCACCTATTTTGTCTAAGGGAAGGAAAGCCTTCATGCATAGCCTTCCGCTTCCATGAAGGTGGTTATGGACTCAAATGAGGACCTTGAGGAGTGTCTCCTATTGGAAAGTGAGTAGTTTGTTAGTGGAAGGACGGATGTATTATTTTTCTTATTTCCTTTATTGGACTGACATTTTTTTATGATTGCGATGTGCACTTAACACATTTTATGATGTGTTACATACCTTGAGACTTTTTTGGTGGTTGTTTTGAACACCATTTTGATTGGTTTGGATGAAAATTTATCTGAGTTTGATGATCATGAAATTATGAACTGATGTTTATGTTATAGGGCTTTATGGAATTTAGTAGTGTGTTTGGATAAATTTGACTCTATGTAACATGTGACTTATGTTTATGCTCACTATGCTTCTGATTAGTGATGGTTATAAGATGTTGCACATGATGTAATTACTCCTACTTAATGATGTGGAGAAATGGAGATGACAGAAGTCCCCAACCTTACCATCATCCTCAATGAGGATGAGTTATGTTCTGGTAAACTATCTATTTAGTTTGCTACCCTATCTATTGCTTTGTTTGTTCTTTTCATGATAATTGATTTAATTGTGTTTTCATGGTTGTTTATAGTGATGTTGTTTACAATTGTGTATGTTGTACCTTATCTTGTGACTTCCAAGAGCAAGTCAAAGTTTAGGGGGGAGGATGTAGTGTCCCTCCAGTTGCTACACTTTGATTCAATTTTTTTTTGTTCGGATGATAGTTGTTTTAGTTGTTTTTGATAATATTCTACTTTATTTCAGTTATGGCATTGATACTATGCTAGTTTTATACTTTGTTGATGATACATTAGAGATATTGTTTTAGGATCATTTAATTGTTTGTGTGGTGATCTTATGATGAACATTATGTGTGCTATGGTTTTATGCTGCTTCAGAACATTAGTGTGTTTATGATGATGTATCTGATCTTGTTTATGATGTAGTATTGTATATTAGTCTTGGTGAAGGAGATAGTGTAGCATTACTCACTCATGAGTACCCTACTATGGTGTTAATCTCTTTCACGATGTGTTTTTTGGTTTATGCAGATATGTTTAAACAGTGTTGTTTGATGCAGTTTGTAGGTATTGGGCATCGACTCCACCTGCTTTTTCAGGTTTGAGCGTGCCATGACCCAATGGAAACATGTTTTGAAGATAATGTCAGGTCCTTCTTTGTCCATCATTCCCTTATAGGATTATTATTTTTGTTGTCACCCATCATTGTATTGTCATTCAAGTTCGTTGTGTCGTTCATGTTCATGTCTTGATTGGAAATTCATTAATTAGTCAAATGGTTTATTAATTAATTTATTTGATTTAATGTAATTTTATTTAAATGTTAAATTAAAATGATTGTGTTTATGGTTTCATTTATTAAATTAAATTAAGCAGGATATTTATTTAAATATAATTATTGATTTTAATGTGCAAACTTAAATGAATGAAAAGTAGATATTTTAAAGGGTTTGTTTTCAACAGATTATAGATAAATATCTAAAATCTTGACTTTGAGTTAGAAGGTGATATCTTGGATATTTGTTAGTTAGAACTGATTGATCAAAATTAATTTGCATGCTAATAGTTAGTTAAGATTTGTGATTTATGAGTTAATTGAAAATGAATTAAAAGCTTTGGTTATGGAAAAGTTGTGCGTGACATTTTTTTTTTTTTTCGTGGGAAAGAAAACTTTCACAACAATTTTGGTTTCTAGGGAAAAGGATTCTTCTCTATGTTTTGGTTGAAAATTTTTGGAGAAAGTGAATTTGAAGGATTTTTACTTTTGGGAAAATAAAGAATTGCGGATTTCCTGCTTCTTGCTTCAATCTACGTCGGATTCAAGAATATAATCTAGGTTCTCTTCTTTGTTTTGCATTTTCTTGAATAGTAGTTTATGAATGTTATTATTTTGTTTGTTCTTCTTGCGGTTGAATCCGTTTGTTGTATCTTCTACACAAACATTAGAAATAAAATTGTTGTTGATTAGTGTTGAAATAATTGAACAAAAAATTTAGAGAAATGAAAGCTATTTAAAAACCTAGCTGTAATAAAATTGGTTTTTACAATTATTAATTGCTTTTCCTGAAGGATTGCTCATAATCTTCCATGTTTTTAAAACTGAATCTCAGAGTTAGTTTTCGGGTATGTGCAGGATCATGATGGGCCAAAAAGTGGTGATATGATGGGTATTTGTAGGGTATGTGGCTAATGAATCTTTTTTTACCCAAAATTGAAAAAAAGAGTTTTTAGAGGAGATTCTCAGCTTTCCACCACTATAAATTATGCTTTACTTTGAATTTAATAAATAATTATTATTCATTTTCTATTTGAATTACAACTAAAGTCTTGATTGATAGGTTGATTGAAAAACATCTATAGCTTTCAAATGGTATCACATTTTTTGAATCGAAACATGTGTCATTCTATGCTTCACATACTATAGGATTAAAAAAAGAATTTCAATTTTGTTTAACCATCATTTTATTTTTTTTAAAAAAAAATAATTAATTATTTACTTGAAAAAAAAATGCATCACATTCTGAGTCTCTACTTATATCTAAAATATTATATTTTTTTTTTTAGAGGGTCAAAACCACTTCTTATTTTTTTCCTAAAATTTAAGTACCACCAAAATTTTTCCAAAAAAATAAAAAGTTTACTTATTTTTCTCTACTATTCTATTCGGAAAAATATAGATAACTTATTCAAATTTTTATGTCAAGTTTCCTAACTCTTTTTTTTGAATTTTTTGCCACTTAAGGGCATGTTTTTTCCATGATGATCCTGCACATACCCTTTCATGTTTGCATCTCTTTAAATTTGTTACTCTTCAGCCTTTTTCGTTGCTTCAGATCATCATGGGATTTTATCATTTGTACCTCATGGTCGACGTACTATGAATCCCTAAAATTAAAAGAGAATTGTCTTAAGTTAAAAATCGGCATGTAGTTGCTTTGAGTCGGCTTCTGGAACTTACAAATTATTTTTTTTATAAAGAATTCCCCCCGTCTTGTTCACTGTGTGTTTTCTTATTGCTTCAACTGATGTATAAATGTGTATACTCTGTTTGATAACTTTTGATGCCGATTATGTATAAACTATTGAATGCATGGCTTATGGAGTAGGTTTATCTTAGTTGGTTCAAGGAATCACTGCTCTTAGTTATTAGTAGGTGCATTTAAATTAAGATCCACTACTGAGCTATGAATTTCGTATTGTATATAATCGACATACATATCTACACTCAACTATAACAAGACAACAAGGGTGCTAGAGTCAATAATGCATAAGAATAAATATTCCTTATAGACTCACCTTTAGGATAATCACTTTAGAAATCAACTTATTGCATGTGAATTCCTTGAGTATATTTTTAACCATGACTCAGGTTGCCACCCTATGGTTTGATTTACACCTCATTTTTCACTATAGCTTTCTCCAAATAAGTCAAGTTCCCTTGTTACATCTCTAGTTTTGTGTGATTTTAGTGTGAATTTAGTTGATAAAGACTTGATGATTGCATTCTTATTAAATTTGCCTCTCTTATTAGCACCATAAATTTAGCTTTTTAGGCTGGCATTTGGGCTTAATTATTTAGCATTTGATGTTCCTCTATTTATTTTAGTAAATGATAGATAGGTTTTGTGAGGATTTAAATTTTATCACTCATTATACAAACTTTAATTGATTCTTTCTATAGGTCTTGGGGAGGGGGGTTGCTATTTAGCATGATCTTCTAAACGTATAAGAATTTGATTTCAATTCATAAGGATAAATGTAGGAAAAAAACAATATGTATATATTTAAAAGGAAATTAAGTGGTTGTTCATTTTTCCTAGATTTAGAATTTAAATAGTATGATTAATAAATTTAGGAGTGCAATGCTTTTAACAAACATTGATATTAATATATACATTTATGTGCTTGTTTATATTTATTTGTTAATGATTAAAAAGTGTACTTCTATGTTTTTGAGTTTTAAATCTTCTAAAGGCTAGGAAAGGAAACTTTTATTGTAAAGATTATTATGCTTTTACTTTGATGTTCAATTACAATGATTTAATTTTTGATTTAACCATGCACGGTTTATTTGTTACCTCAGTGGTATTTTGAATGTTAAATGTGTTGTATCATGATTGAGATGTGCTCATTCTATGTTTTGTTTAATGTGTATGATGGTTATCCTTTGTAATTGATTATGAGTTATGTTATTAGGAAGAGTGGCCTTTGTTAGGGGTCAGAACCCTAAGAGGTAACTAGGGTAACCTATCATGAGTTTATAATTCAGTGAAAACCTAATTAAATGTACTAGGGGTTGGTTCTAGTGTTCACTAAATAATTTAGATAATTTGTATGCCTCAACTAATACCTCAGTGTTGGGTAAGCGCACCAAGATGGTTCCCAAAAAGGGGGCTTAAGTGGCCACCATTTTTTTTAAATTGGGAAATAATGGCCTTGGACATGAAATTGAGGATAGTTACACTCAAAATTTTGAGATGGAACAAAAACAAGGATCGAAATGCTTTGAGTCTACTTTCTAAACTACTTATTTATTTTGAAAATGGTTGAGATTAAGGGGTTCAAAAGAGGGACGTACACAAATTGGTGTTGTTTTTGATAGAAAAAACATAACATAGCAACTCTTGTATGACCCTAGCATTGTGAACTTTTTTGTAGTATTTTTAAAATCGCTATGGTTAGAAGTTAGCTAATAGTATGTAGTTGATGCATGATATTTCTGATAATTTTTTAACAAATATTTTATTTTTTACTAATTTTCTAAGTAGGCACTTCCTGAAAAGCAAAAATTTTGTCATGCTCCCCCTACAAAATTTGGAAAGTAATTGAATTTGTTTTTTAAAAAAATTGTAGAATGGCGTCTAGTTTCTAAAAATGTAATTTATTTGAAATTTTGATGAATGGTTAATTTATAATGAAAAAAACACCAAACAGTGCTTTTTGGAAAAAAAAAAAAGACATAAAAAAAAAAGAAATTATGGAAGAAAGGCTTAACATTGTCAGAAAGTGAAAAATTACATCATTGGATAGCTAAGAGAGAACTTAGCATTACCCATGTGTTTTATTTTTTCGATATTGAACCAAATGCAATCTTGATGGTGAGCACGAACCGAATTATGTGAAAAATTGTAGAATTTGCAAAAACACATCTCTAGTCATTGGGAACTCCCTCCAAGCCTTTGGGTTGGTATTCCAAGGAAAATATCAATGCTAAGGCTTGGGGATTCCCAAAGAAAAGTATAACATGAGCGCATTATAATGCACTCACATTATATCTTAGTTTTGACATGGTTTATTTCTTCTCTGGGAAACATATCAAGCAAGACATAACACGAGTGCATTATAACGTGCTCACATTATGTCTTACTTTACGTAAAATTCCACTTTATTGAAGGTATGTTGATATATTTGTATGTTTGTATGTACATGTATATTGGTGTGTCATGTATGTATGTATGTATGCATGCTTGTATGTGTGTATGTATGCCTCTATGTATCGGTGCATGTCTATTGTATGTATGCCTATATGT
>VDFB02193867.1:502212991-502403348 GCA_007258455.2 Sequoia sempervirens | reverse complement strand
GCATTCTAAGCTCGCAGTTTTGTGGCTTCATTGTTGATTTATTACTTGTTTAAATCCATAGTTCCCTTTTTCCGCACCCTACATTTTACTGGCATATATATATGTATTAACCCGGTTTGGTTGATTTTCGGGTTCAATTAAATGTTACCGTGGTCGTCGTCTGTTCATTCGCCCGTCCGTCTTCGTTCAGTGTTCGCTGTGCAATGTATTTGATGATAATTCTTTTACTCGATTTACATTCTTAGGTTTTTGTGTGCATTCGATGGCATTTGGAAGTTGGTTTTTTTTCCACGTTCCACAATTATTGGCACCTGTATACATTTCAAAAAAAAAAATACGGCTTTGTTAAGTGGTTACGGTTTTCGCATGTCAATACGGTGATATGTGTATTGTGTTTGATTAATATTATTTCGTATTCGTCCTTTTAATGTTATTTCAAATTCTTTTTTTTCTCTAATGTTTAAATTCGGGGATTCGCCTATGCTATGGTTATTAGGTTTGGGTTGGATTTCATGTATTTAAATGGGTATATATATAACAATATATATATATATATGTATGTATATAGGTTAATATTAATATTATTATTATTATTAATGTTTATATTAATATATATATGTATATATATATATATATGGATTGTAATATTTCAATAGGTTAGTTATTAATTAATTTGTAAATATGGTAGATAGATAGTTTACATTTATTTATATTATTTAAAAGATTCATAGAATGTGGTGTTTTATGAAAATAAGTGCAATGGTGAAAGTAGAGATAAATTGGATGTTATTAATTGAATGAAGTTCTTGTGTTACTGAATTACATTTTTATGAAGATTTTTCCATGCTTTGAGACGTGTCTTATGAAATTAGTTGTTAGTAATTCTTTTGAGTTATATCATTTCATGTTTTATGGATGTTCTTTTATTTGGGGGTTTATGCTCTGCAAGGGAACCCTAGAGTTTAACAATCTTGTTTAGGAACCTAAGTGATTCCAAAGGTGGGGTAATGTGGTTACTCTTGATTTCGTTTTGAATTTGGATTTGTGATGCTTATGGGTCAGTCATACATTTGGATTATACCAGACTGTGGATGTGTTTCCTTGTGGTTGGTGAGATGGTCATGCCTCACTTTTGATTGTCATTTGATTTAGTTCTTTATGTGGTACAATCCTTGATATTATTATCTTGTAGTTGAGTGTCTAGAGGGAGTGGCTCTAAGTGGGTGGTCAGCTCACAAAGGGGCGCCAGGATAGCCCTCGTTAGAGTGAATTTAATAAGTGATAATTTAATTAATTAACTAGAGGGTGGGTAGTAACACACTAAAAAGATAATTGTTGCCTCATCCGCCTTTTAGTGCTACCACAGACTAAAGGGGATTGAGAAGGCCGTGGTTGGCATGATCGTTGCCCTGATTTCACGGAAGATAACGGTTCCGCATGAGCAACCCTATGGGGCGGTTCCTTGAGATAGGTAGCCTGGAAAACCATAGATGGAGGCAGTTCCTAGCACTTGGTTGCCTGGATAATCCGTCAGTAGATGGAGGCGGTACCTTGCAATAGGTAGCCTGGCGAATCCATGTTAAGCCATGCGATGACACTCTCCTCTAACATTCCTATTTATGTTGTCTTTTGGAAATCCTCTGGAATTGGTCACTTGTCTTGTATTGATGATTTTTGTTGTTTGAAATGGAGTGGTCTCATGTGTTGTATGATTTCTTTAGCTGGTTGTGAGTCTTGTTTGTCGTTCTTGGTCGGGAACCCTTCCTTAGCAACTCCTAGCACGGGGTGGTTGGGTGGATCGTGTCTCGCACCCCGTTGGGATTCTCTCTTTTATGCAGGTTCATCTTTCAGTGCTGAGTTGCAGTAGCAGTTGATTCTTTGTTCGTGGGTTCCAGATTTATGTATTTATGTTATTTTTATACTGATGTAACCCTCCCATCTAGTTGGGAAATTTTGTAAATTATTGCACATGGTGCTATTGTGATGTAATCTCATGATGATGCATTGTACTTTTACTTGTAGACTTGGTTATGAAAAGGATTTATAATGATGTTATAACTTTGGATATTATTCTATCTTATGACTTTATTGATGTAATTATATTTATGTATGTATGAATGTATGGTTCATGTAATGGTTAGTTAAATGTTCATGTTGTTAAGAGTTAGTTCTTAAGTAATGTCCTCGTGTACCTCAAAGGATTAAGTCATGCAAATTGAATTATGTTTACATTGTGTTAATTAATGTTCACTCCTTTTTGTTCTAAAAAAAAAAAATTGGTTGCATTTTGCTTAATTCCTTTGGGGTTAGCGGTAGGCGCTACATGACACATCCTCCAATTCCAGAGTCAACTATCATTTGACTGAGAAAATAAGAATCTCTTTTTAGCTCCTTCCAGTTGATACACATTACCACTTGTTCTTTTCCTAGCTGTAATAACAATTCCAGATTTCTTTCGGATCTCACAACCATCATCCTAAAAAACCACATTATAGTCATTTTCAAAAATATATACAACACTCAGAATATTATGATATAAATCCTTCACATAGTAAGCATTGTCAGTGTTATGTTTTCCATCAAAGGTAATAGAACCGATTCCAACAATTTTTGTTGTTTTATCATCTCCAAATCTAATAGAACCTCCATCATATTTCTCAAGCTTCACTAACTTAATTTTATCAGTAGTTATATGATTCAAACATCCACTATCAATCTGCCATTCATCTCTATTTATTTTAACAAATAATGTAGCTTCAGTGTTATCATTAGATTTCAGACAAATATTAGAGATATCAAATCTAGGTTCATCCTTTTCCACCAAAAACAAACAATCCTCATGATCTGATTCATCATCTGATATTTTGGCATTCCCATTAACATAATATCCCTTCTTATTGATCTTTTAAAACTTTTTCCTTATTCCTTTTTCTAGATACTTAGTTTCTAAATGACCAATATTTCCACATCTAAAACATGTAAAAGGTAACATACATTTGTACTTGCCGATACCTTTCTTTAGTTTCCTTGCAAATTTTTCTTCCAACACATCTAAACTTTTATCATCTGAATCTTCTTCTATCTTTGTCACTTTGAAGGTTGTTTTAGATTTCTCCTTTTCTTTTCCAAATTTCCTCACCTCAAATGTGGTCAAGGTTCCAAATAGTTTCTCTTTGGTGAATTTCTTCGGATCATAAGTGGTTCCCAATGAAATAACCTTTGTTAACTTAGTCTTAGCCAAAGCACTAAAGATTGCATACCATGTCTTTTCATTCTCTTCATAGGAAAAAATCCCATCTGCAAAACTAAGACCAACTGTTGATTCAACATATTTTTTCTCAACTACTTTCCAATTCTTGTAGCCTAGAGAGATCAGATAACCTCTCATTTGTACTTTCCAGAAACTATAGTCAAATCCATCAAACACATGAATTGTTAGTTTGTGCACCATCGAATCTACCCCAAGTGATTAAGTTCTTCGAGGAGCCAAAACTTTGATACTAATTGTAGAATAGTCTGAATCAATGAGAGGGGGGGTGAATTAGTTATTATAAGATAATTTTCTTAACTATAATAAATCTAGAGAAAACTTAAGTCAATCAGATAATAATCTAACAGATATGAACAAGAAAGCACATAATAACACCATGCATAAAGAACACCAGAATTTACGTGGAAACCCAAGAAGGGAAAAACCAAAGAGAATGCTAATTCTCAATTATAAAACATAGGTTAAGGTGACACTGATTAAGGGTATGTGCAGGATCATGATGGGCCAAAAAGTGGCCATATGTAAGTGATATGATGACCCATGTAATTTTATGACTTTTTTTTAATTAAAATTAATAGAAATGAAAATTATTTTAAAGAAGATTCCAGCTTCACCAATATAAACTTTATGCTTTACTTTGAATCTAATAAATAATTATTTTTCATTTTCTATTGGAATTACTTTACTCAAAAGTCCCAATTGATAGGGCCGATTGAAAAATCTATAGCTTTCAATGATATCACATTTTAAATCCAAACATGCCACATCTCTATGCTTCCTTGCCATACTATAGGATTAAAAAATTGAATTTCATGAAGTTTTGACCAAGTTATGGTCGATACATGAATTTTTTATATTTTCAAATGTTGTAATAAAAATTCATAATTAATTGTTTACATGGAAAAAAATATAAAAAAAATATACCCACATCAGACATGAATCCCTCTAATTTATATATCTAAAACCTTATAAAAATATTACATTACCTATCAGTTGTGAGGGTTACACAAGACACCTACTCATTTTTCCCCTCAAATTTGCTACCATCGCATTGGAAATCAAATTTTCACCAAATAGATTTTGTTTTTAAAATAAACCTAATAGTTTAGAAACTACATTCAATTTTCTATAGATTATATTCTTACATATTTTTGAAATAATATAGATAACTTATTCAAAATTTTAAGTCAATTAGCCTAACTCTGATTTTTTTGAATTTTTTGCCACTTAAGGGTCTGTTTTTTCCATGATGATCCCGCACATACCCTTAAGGTGATTTTTACAAAGGGATCACTACCAAGTTGCTCACGCAGGTAAGGCTTACTATCTGTGGGCTCACTGGCCAACTATTATAGCAAAAGATAAAAATGATCACTGCCAAAAGAGAAAGGCTCGCTGCCTACAAAAAAAGGGCTCACTACAAAAAAAAACAACTCACTGCCAGAAGAAAAGGAATCCACTACTGAAATAACTATCACCAACAATAACACTAGATAGAATCTCACTGTCTGGTGCCTCCGGTCATATAATTTCAAATACTTCACAATGTTTGGATTTTTGCGTTCATCACACTTTCTTTCATCTAATAGAATCAACTTTTACTTAAACCATTACATGCTTCCATAAATTACTAAGTTGGCTAAACACAATGTCTTCATAATTTCCTAAGTCGGTCAAACAAAATTTGAATTAGGTCACCACAAAACATTCCTACAGTGGAGAGGAATGAAACATGGACCAATCAAAACCTCCTCACTCAAATCAATATGCTACCATGATATCTGAAAATAGAATATACATGTTATAATGCAAACAATGTTCCAGGGCACATTAATTATCTTCCAGATCTGTCCAGACCCACAAGAGTGTATCTCATTATGTTGCAAAATGAATGGGACTAGGACAAGCATGACCAAAGATAGATCATCACATCACAACATTTAGAGCATAGAAATATGGATCACCAAAGCATCAAAATCAATCTTGACTAAGATATGTTGACATCAATGAAAACCATTAATGACAACAATCAACAACATCACATTCAAACAATCTCCCCCTTTGTTAGTGATGGCATCATCCATCAACAACAAACCAAAAAACTCAAATATCAACATCTTTTCTTCTCCCCCTATGACATCAAGGACAAAGGGAAAAAACTCCCCCTAAAAAACTTACTTCGCTCCCCCTATGAGGAAGCCTCCCCACATTGATCCAGATAAGAGTGAAAATGTAATATCTTGGACCAATGCACACCCTGGTGCACATTATTTTATATTAGGAGGGGGAAGAACCCCTAAATTTTGTCAGAGATACTCAAAAGTATCTTTGCTCAATAGTTTTGTGAAAATTTCTTCAATCTGCTCTTTTGTAGGTACATATTCAAGTCCGACCTCATCATACAATACCTTCTCCCTCAAGAAATGGTATCTAATGGATATATGTTTCATTTTGGAGTGTTGTACTGGATTGTTGGAAATTTTTTTTGCGCTGGTATTATCTCACATAATTGAGATGGATTCATCAAATGATATTCCAATGTACTTCAATGTTTGTTTCATCCATAGTACGTGACTACAACATGAAGATGTTGCAATGTACTCAACTTTTGTAGTAGATAGAAGAGATACATAATCTTGTTTCTTACTTGACCAAGCAACCAACTACGAGCCAAGGAAATAATCTTCACCACTTGTGCTCCACTTGTTATCAACACATCCAACCCAAAAAAAATCAGTATAAGCTGTCAAAGTGAAATCTGAGTCCTTTGGATTCCATAACCCCATATCTTTTGAACCCTTCAAATATCTAAAGATCCTTTTTACTACAACAACATGTGATTCCTTTGGTTCTTGTTGAAATCTAGCTGCTAAATAAACAACATACATAATGTATGGTTTGGTAGTAGTTAAATATAACAATCCTCCAATCATTGACCTTTACATACTCGCATCAACTTTGGGTGAATCATCTTCTTTTGTCAACTTGCATCCAGTAACAATAGGTGTACAAACCAGTTTTGAGTTCTCCAACTCAAACTTCTTCAATAATTCTTTGGTATACTTGGTCTGAGAAATAAAAATTCCTTTGTTATGATTTACTTGTAGTCCAAGGAAGAAATTTAAATCACCTATCATAGACATTTCAAATTCCTTAAACTACATTTGATCTGCAATTTTTTTGCACATCTCATCATTTCTTCCAAAAATTATGTCATCAACATAAACCACAACAATCAACATTTGATCAGAGTGAATTATGTAGTATAGATTACTGTCAGTAAATCCCTTTTGAAATCCTTTTCCAACCAAGTACTTGTCTAATCTACCATACCAGGCTCTAGGTGCATGTTTCAATCCATATAAATCTTTCTTCAACCTACAGACAATATTTGGGTCACTTTCAAACTTTAATCCCTTTGGTTTCTCAATGTATACTTCTTCCTTCATTTCTCCATTCAAGAATGTAGATTTTACATCCATTTGATAGACTTTGAAATCCTTAAAACTTGAAAAAGCTAAGAATATCCAGATTGCTTCCATTTGGGTAATAGGGGCATATGTTTCTTCAAATTCAATACCTTCGACCTGAGTGTAACCTTTGAAAACCAATCTTTCCTTGTTTCTCATTACTTTTCTATTTTTTTCCACCTCATTCTGAAATACCCACTTTGTTCCAATTACGTTTTTGTCTTTCAGTTTGGGCACAAGTTACCAAGTATGTTTTTTCTCTATCTGATCAAGCTCTTCTTTCATTTCCTTCACCCAACTATGATCATTGCATGCTTCTTCAATAGTGTTTGGCTCAGTCTCTAAGAGTAGACACAATAATACTTGCTCTTGAGCTACTTTTCTTCTTGTTATGATTCCCTTATTTTTATCTCCAATAATCTCATTTATAGAGTGGTTTATCTATACATAATTTGGGGTTTTAGTTGTAGTTGTTAGAGCCTCCTTTGTATCTTCTTCTTTCTTATCCTTCTTTTCTTTGTCATCCTCTGATTCATATTCAATATGCCTCTCAAGATTTCTCTAAATATCTTCATCTACCTTCACATTCACACTTTCAACTATCTTATTCAATATCTTGTTGTAATACTGGTATGCTTTACCTCTTTTGGACTAAACCAAAAGTATGCCTTCATCTACTCTGTTGTCAAAATTTCTAAGATTGTCCTCATCTCTTCGGATGTAGTATTTGCTTCCCAAAATTTTTAAGTAATTTACTATGGGAGCTCTTCCATGCCATAGCTCATATGATGTCTTTCCATATTTCCTCCAAAATAGTATTATGTTAAGAGTCTAAACTGTTGAGTGTATTGCTTCTCTCTAGTAGACCTGTGGTAAACCTGCTTCATTGATCATTTTTCTAGCTACTTTTTGAACTGTTTGGTTCATTCTTTCCACTACACCATTCTGTTGAGGTGTTTTAGGGGAAAATAGTTATCTTTTAGTGCCATATTTTTCATAGAATTTTTTAAATTCATCAGAAGTAAACTCTCCTCCTCTATTAGATCTTAAACATTTGTTTCTTCTATCAACTTCATTATCAACTCTTGCCTTGAAAATATTTAATTTTTCTAAATATTCTAATTTTTCTTTTAAAAATGCAACCTAGGTTAATCTAGAATAATCATCTATTAAAAACATGAAATATCTCTCACCTTCTAAGCTTCTTGTTTTGGTCAAACCACAAAGGTCAATGTGTATAAGGTCCAACAAACCAGTAGATGATTCTTCTTTTCTTCAGAACGTTTCTTTGGTTTTCTTTCCTTCTTGACATCCTTTGTAGATAGTGCTGTCTAGTTTGGTCATTTTTTGCAAATCTCTGACTACCCTTGTTGAACTGATCATTACTAAATTATTGAAGTTGATGTGACACTTCCTTCGGTTCCAAACCCAATTGTCATTGGACTGAGAAAATAAGCATCTCTTTGTATCTCCTTCTAGTTGATACATATTCCCACTTGTTATTTTTCCATCTGGAATAATAGTTTTGAATCTCTTTCGGATTCACAACCATCATCCTAAAATACCACATTATAGCCATTTTCACACATCTTTCCAACAATCAGAAGATTATGATATAAACCCTTCACATAGTAAACATTGTTAGTGTTATGTTTTCCATCAAAGGTAATAGAACCAATTCCAGCAATCCGTGTTGTTTTATCATCTCCAAATCTAATAGAATCTCCATAATATTTCTCAAGATTCACTAACTTACTTTTATCACTAGTTATATATGATTCAAACATCCACTATAAATCAAGCATTCATCTCTATTTCTTTTAACAAAGAATATGACTTTAGTGTTATCATTAGATTTTAGACAAATATTAGAGATGTCAAATCTAGGTTCATACTTTTCCACCAAAAACAAACAATCCTCATGATATGATTCATCATCTGAGATGCCAACATTCTCATTAACACAATAGGCCTTTTATTGATCTTATTAAAAAATTTCCTTGTTCCTTTTTCTGGAAACTTAGTTGCTAAATGACCAATATTTCCACATCTAAAACATTTAAGAGGTAACATACATTTGTACTCTCCAGTACCTTTCTTCAGTTTCCTTGTGAAGTTTGCTTCCAACTCATTTAAACTTTCACCATCTAGATCTTCTTCTATCTTTGTGGCTTTGAAGGCTATTTCAGATTTCTCATTTTCTTTTCTAAATTTCCTCATCTCAAATGTGGTCAAGGTGCCAAATAGTTGCTCTTTGTTGAATTTCTTCAAATCATAAACTTCCTCAATAGCTAAGATCTTTTCACTGTAGCTCTCTAGTAGTGTCATCAGAATATTCTCCATAATATCTTCATCTGTCAAAGTGCCTCCTTGATTTTTGACTTCATTTGATGTACTATAAACTCTTTGAAAGTAGCTTGCTATATCCTCACCTTCTTCCATCCTCAAGTTTTCATATCTGTGTTTAGCTTTCAACTTCTTTGATAGTTTGACTCTATCATTTCCTTCATAGATCTCTTTCAAAATTTCCAATACTTCATAAGCGACGCCCAATGAAATAACCTTTGTTAACTCAATCTTAGATAAAGCACTAAATATTACATAACTTTCCTTTTCATTATCTTAATAGGAAAAAATATCATCAGCAAAACTAGGACCATTTGCAAGTTCAACATATTTTTTCTCAACTACTTTCCAAGTCTTGTAGCCTAGAGAAATTAGATAATCTCTCATCTGCACTTTCCAGAAACTGCACAGTCAGATCCATAGAACATAGGAATTTTCAATTTTTTCACCATTAGATCTACCCCAAGTGGTTAAGCTCTTACACCTTGGCTATTATAGCCAAATATAAAAAGGATTACTGTGAAAAGAGAAAGGCTCACTTACTATAGAAAATGGGTTCACTACCAACAAAAAATGACTCACTACTAGAAGAATGATGAAAGGGAACCCACCACTGAAATAAGTGTCACAAAAAATGACACTGAATATAATCTAATTGTATGTTGCCTCTAGTCATATACTTTTTCATACTTCATAATGTCTAGATTTTTGCATTCATCACACTTTCTTTCATCGAATAGAATCAACTTTTACTTATACACAATGTCTTCATAATTTCCGAAGTTGGATAAAAATAATGTCTTCATAATTTCCTAAGTTGACCTAACACAAATTGAATTAGGTCACCACAAAACATTCCCATAGCAGAGAGGAATGAAACATGGACCAATCAGAACCTCCTCACTCAAATCAACATGCTACCAAGATATCCAAAAATAGAATATACACATTACAATGCAAACAATGTTCTAGGGCACATTAAGAATCTTCCAGATTGGTCTAGACACATAAGATTGTGTCTCATTATGTTTCAAAATGAATGGGACCAAGACAAGCACAACCAAATATAGATCATCACAACACAACATCTAGAGAATGCCTATCTAGATCACCAAAGCATTAGAATCAATCAACTAAGATATGTTGACATCAATGATAACCATTAATGAAAAATATCAACAACATCATATTCCAACAAAACTAACACTAACTATTATAGCAACTATAAGAGAAGTTTTTAGAGCTCAAAATGATATGTACCTTGCTGCAAGAAGGCTATTTTTAGGGCACAAAGGAGTATTTCGCCTTTAGTGGTGAATGGGTCCCTATTAGGGTTTTTGAAACTGGGATCTAGGTTATTTTCCTTGATGTCCACACTCTCAAATCCCCAGTTTCTAGCTCTTGAAATCCTATAGAAAATTTTTTAGCTTTGATTTCATCTTCTTGCACTATGAAGGTCAACTTTTCAACTTGACAACTTTTGCAAATTTTCTTCAAACTTTTTTTCCAATTGATATTCAACCCATAAATCTTCAAAAACACATTCAAGAGGAGAAAATCTCATTGATTGTTAGTAAATAGAGGTTTTCCTAGGTCAAACCCCTTTTAGGTAATTAAACCAACTAATGAAATAATAAAATTGAAGCATGAACATGAAATAATGAAGTGTTGATACCTTGAAAGTTTCCTTGGAGTATAAATCTACAAAATAACAAGATATGGCCATGAAGAATGCATATATCGATCTCAAATAAGATGGTAAACAATGCTTGCAAGTATATCCTCAATGCTACATCAACTATCTTAGCTTAACAACATGCTTGAATGCACAATGCCTTAGAAATGATGAAATGATCTTGAATTGCTGCAATAAAATCTTGACAATATGCTTTAGAATTTCTTTAAAATGTTCCTGGAATCCTCTTGTATACTCAAATTTTATATAAGGATGCTCTCTCAAAGTTTCTAGGAGAAACAATGTGAATTAACCCCATATTTATACCAAATCTAGAGATTAACCCCAAAATTCAAATAATTAAAGTTGACACCAGATCTAGAAATGAAAATTATTAAAATCCTTCCATAATTAAATTCAAAAAGGGTAGTCCTACTTGAGGAGGATCCATTTTCCACCTAGGGTGAATGAGTCCTAGCTCAAGCTTCTAGGACCTTGCTTTGGGAGGGTGAAAGAACATAAAAAACTCATGTCAAATATGAAAAGAAAGGGGGGTCCTAAGTGGAGAGGACCCATTCGCCATTAGTGGAAAATGGGTCTTAGAACCACTTTCTAGGACCATTATTTTTCCAAATTAAATGTTTTACAATTTGAATATTGGGTGTTAGGATGGATCCTTCAGAAGGTGTCAAAAATAAGGCTTAAATTTGAATTAAAGGGCTAATTAACTCTAATTAATAATAATTAATTAATGAGACCATAGATAAGTGTGAAAAGTGTGTCACAACACTTTACAACACCTTAAATAAGGTACATTTTATTAAAAAGGGGCATGTTAGACTCCATTAATTAAATAAACCCTAGAAAAGTGTGAAATTGTGTTACAACACTTTAACAAGGTACAATTTAAGTACATTTTATTAAAAAATGGCCCTAGAATAATGTGAATGTGTACAACACATTACAACATTAAACATAGGCATTATTAGGCTAATTCAATGTGAATTATTTCCAAATTAAGGAAAAGGGATACTTTTTCCATTAATACATTTTCCCCCCACTTTAGTGAGAGGATGGCCCCATGTAAAACTCACATTAAAGTAGACATTCAAGACACTTAAGTATACAACAATAATAAAGATACATAATCATACATTATCAAAGGCCAAGAAAAATAAAGAAAAACAAAGAATTAAGCACAATCATTTCAACGTGATATGGAACTAGGTTGTTTGTCTATAACATGTGCTGCTCACTCTAGGGTAGTGGAACCTCAGTCTTTCCACTAGGTGAGTTGTCGCAAAATATGCTTTGCTCACTCTAGGGTAGTGGAACCTTAGTCTGTCCACTAGGTGAGTTATCCCAATGAGGTGGTTTAGTGATAAAGGCATGCCATTGTATCAACTTCTCACCGTACAATGAGAAATTCATGCTAGTGTGTCAGCTTCTCATCATACTAACCATACCAAAGCTATCCTCTTGATAAATTCAATAAGGCACCACAATGTAATGCTTTTTGTGTAAATTCTTTTCAATGTCATGTTTGTAAAAAAAATTGTTAATGGGGATTTTTCTTTGTTCATGAAAGGTCTTCTTCTTAGGGAGCATTGTGCCTAATGTCTCCAAGAGAGGACAAGTCAAGGATATCATATTGGCACTTATGGGATGCCTCCTTCACATCATGCCAAAAAGGGAGATTATATGATTAGAAATATTGCACTCTTGGAGGACATCAAACCCAATGACACCAGAAAGAAAAGGACATGTCACAAGAAAAAAAATGAAAATCATGCCATGAAATATGTTGAAAGATTTGATCGATTATTCCCCCACTTTAAAGCGATTGCTACACCATTACTGTGAGCAATTTCTTTAAAGTAGCTAATTTTTTGTCCTAAGACATGAGAGATTTCCTTGAAAAACCCTTGAGATGCTCCTGGATCTCCAATCTCCCTGATCCTAGACCTGAAAGAGCACAAAAATCTTGTCCTTTATTTCCTGATGTAGATGTTTGACCTTCAATGTCCCTTTTAGACTATTTTGAAGAAGGATGAGAAAAAGATTCAAACTTTCTAGAAGGAAAATCAATATGATTCTTTTTGAGAAGATGTTTCAACTCATCAATATATCCTTCTTATAAAAATAGTGTTCTTCATGTCCATCCTTTTGAAATATGCACAAAAATGCCTCTCCTTCTTAGATGTTTCCCCTTTGGAAGAGGATTTTTTCTTTGATTGATCTGAATGTGGATTATTCTTTGGTTGATCTGAGTGTTGATTATTCTTTTCTTTTTTCTATTTCTTATTTGATTATGATTCTTTCACCAACAATTCCTGAGATTGAGAAGTATTGATGAGACCCATTCAGATAAGCTTTTGTTGCTCATATATCAACATATTTGAAAATGATACAAATGAAGGTGTAGTATATGTAGAACCCATAGTCAATCTATGAGTATGAAAGAAAGAAACAAAAGAAGCATAATTAGGACCAAGTTTGTTCATTGTATTCTATACTTGGGAGACATCATTGATAGCATTCATCTTTTCTTTGATGGATAAGAACCTTCTTCAATTGTTATGAGGGAACACCTTGACCCGTTTGTTCATTCTCTACATGATCATTATTCATAGTTTGGTGTGAGTGTTTATTCTTTTGGAAAACATTTGGAGGAGGCTTCTTTATCTTTAGTGGGGATATCTTTGTCTTTGGATCATGTTCTACATTCATCTCTACTAGATTTTGGATTGTCCTCTTTAGTAGTGTGTCCTAGAACACCTGGTTGGACTGTGTCAGCTTTCATAACCCACATGGAGACACTTGAGCATGCTTCAGAGACATCATCAAACACCATCCATATTTTTGAAATCCTATATACATCCATGGTTTTGTTTCTTCCTAGGGGGAGGAATTTTGTTCGACAAGATTGGATCATCTTCAACATTCAATATCAAACTTCTACCATCATTACAGGAGACTCAACATTGAGGGAGGACTACCTTGTCTCTCTTATACTTCTCTCTTATGGGGGGGTATTTTTCCTCACATGGGGTTTTTACCTTCTCATTCTTCATTGAGAGAATTTCTTTATTTTATTTTCATCTCTCTTTTGGGGAGGAGTTTTGTCCCACTGGGTTTTCTCCTTTCCTCCATTTGTGAGAGATTGCATTGCATGTACATAGGTACCTAACATGGCATGGTAGTCGGGACCCATCTTTGTGTCATTTTCATAATAATATGCTACTCCCTAAGTTGCACTTAAGGGGGGGTGTTGGTGTAAATAAAGTTTTTTACCTAGTTCATTCATTACTAGGGGACTTATTTACACATGTTAAATTTAGTTAGGTCATAGAAAGGAACCTTTCTAGAAGATGTTAGTTGTCATTAGTTTTTATCTTATCTTTTGAAAACTACTACATGTGAACCTAGGTAATTGTGATTAGTTGTCTCATGTCATATAATTAAGACACTTGTCATAATCTTATGACATCTTGCATCTCACCCTGGCTATATAACCAAGGGGTCTCTCATTGTAAAAACAATCATATCATTGTCATTGAATACAATTTACTCTTGTCATATTATTTTCTCTCTCTTTTGTGCTTTCCATTTGATCTCAAGATCTTGGAAACCATAGCCAATTCTAACATGGTATCAGAGCTATATCTCAGTTCTCACACCTATGCCAAGTCATATGTTTCTAAAATAAAGCTACAACATGAAATAGCAAAGAAGGGTTTCCCCCAAAATTACATAAGGGATCTATGGATTCAGGGTCAGTATTTCTTTGCTACAATGTTGTTATAGAGTATGGAACTATCATCATTCCCCAAATACTCATAGAACAAGAAGAATGACACAAAGAGAAGGAAAACAAGGAAAAATACTTTTGGGTCGACATGGAAGAGAGCTAAATGTCTCAACACCCTGCATCATCACCAAAAGGAAAACAAAAGACAAAAGAAAAAGATAAGAGAAAATATTTTGGTTCAACATGGAAGAGACCAAAATGTCTCAACACCTTGGATCATCCCAAAAAGGAAACCATAAGACAAATGAAAAAGATAAAGGAAAGATTTTATGATATAGAGAAGAATATAGGTACATATAGAGGAATGCACAAAAAGAGAGAGAGATACATCAAACAAAACATCACGAGGGATCACATTATGCACATGAAATCACATAAAGAATCATGAAAAGATAAAAGAATGGTAAGGTACATGTGAGTCAACCTAAAGAAGGTTGTCTGCATCCCTATCTCAGTTTGTATAGATGGAAGGAAGAAAACTAGCCTGAGGGACAATGAAAAATGCATTACCAGGGAAAGGCTATCAAATTATTTCCTCCACTTAGTGCAAGGGAAGAATGAGATGAGTTATGTGATGAGAATAAGCTCCTTGCATCAAAGAAAAATGATTTACAATAAGTGCAAAACATGTAATAGTGAGAATTTAAATAAGATCCTCCAACTATTACATGGAAAGGAGTAGAATGCATGCTTTAAGGGACTATTTCTATGATATTTTAAGTTGTTTAAATATTTTTTGTAAAGCACAACAATCATTGGTACTATTTCCAAGAGTTCTATGGTATCGACAATGTGGAGCATTTTCATCTCTAGGATATAATTTTGGTGTTTCTTGCATGGGTGGTAATGTTATAAGTCCACAGTGCAAAAGTATATGTAAGTTCCTTTCAATTGGAGTTGGTGGATAAGGAAATTATAGTTTCTTTAATTTTTAAGGCCTTCTATGCTTGCTAGATTCACCAATTTTCCTAGGTGGATATAGGGTAGGAGGACCTAAGATGACCTTGTCTTCTTTATCATTGTCCTTAGGAGGCATTGGTTGCTCTTTAAGAAGGAGGAAACTTATTGGAGGAGGATTGAAGATAATCCTATCATCATGACAAGGCCTTGGTTGTTCTTTAGGAAGAAGGTCACTTATTTTAGGAGGGTCTTGATATCCTAACCCTTTGGTATCTTCAGTTGGTATTATTTCTAAGAGTTGATGAATTTCATGTTGATTTTTTGTATAACATCCTTGTTTACGTAAGATTGTGAATCCTTTACCATATGTCTCTTCAAGGTTAATTGATGTGTTAGTTACTTCATTGACATAGGATGGTTGAATTTTTGTTTGTCTAGAGGAACTAGGCTTAACTTGTATCTTAGTTTTAGGATGTAAGAGGCCAAACTCCTCAAGTGATAGGATTGTAGGGGGTGTTTTTTTTAGTGAAGGGTAAAAGGATGCATTGGTATCAAGGTTGTTAAGGTAATCATTTATGAATTCATTCATGATGGAATCATTTTCTCCAATGATGTCAACATCATGAGGAGCACATGCATTATGAGTTGTGTGAGCATGATTAAGTTCAATTTCATTAGGGTCATTTCCAAAAAAAACAACTTGAAACATTAACCAAAGTGAATAAGGACTTCCACACATTGCTTAAACACTTGTCCATTTTTAGAATTTTAGATCTAAACATAGTAGTTTGTTGATTACACATTGCAATAAGTTGAAAATGAAATGTTGTAAATGCAATTTTGAATTTTGATAATGCACCAAATGAAGAAATTTTAACTATATGCAATGAATTTGATGAAACATTAAATCAAAAAATTGAAATAGGAAAGTTATAGCAGCAAACAAAAGCCTACAACTGAGATTTCAATTTCTAGAAAATGAAAATTAGGATATAACAAGGACTTAGTCACCAGTAAGGGTGAATGGGTCCTGGTTAGGTACTTTTGAGATGTTTTTACTAATTTTTGAGTGATTTTTGAGATGCAAATGAATGCAATATCTAACCTAGGATGCAATGAAAGACTTGAAAATCAGAAAATTGAAATATTCGATGAGTCGGGTTCACCAAAATGTTTGGTGAAGGAAATTTAGGGTTTACATCAAAATGAGTTAATAAAAAATATGAACCACTATATCTCCCTATAAAACACTCAATTATGGAGGCCAAAACATGCAAATAACAATCATAAACTAACCCTGACTATTATAGCAACTATGAGGGATGTTTTTAGAGCTCAAAATGATGTGTACCTTGCTGCAAGGAGGTTGTTTTTAGGGAACAAAGGACTCATTCGCATTTAGTGGTGAATGGGTCTCTGTTAGGATTTTTGAAGCTGAGATTTGGGTTATTTTCCTTGATGTATGTACTCTCAAAGCCCCAATTTTCAGCTCTCAAAAACCTATAGAAAATTTCGTAGCTTCAATTCTATCTTCTTTCACTATGAAGGTCAACTTTGCAACTTGACAACTTTTACAATTTTTCTTCAAACTTCTTCTCGACTTGATATTCAACATGTAAATCAATAAACACACATTCAAGAGGAGAAAAACTTGTTTAATGTTAGTGAATAGGGGTTTTTCTTGGTCAAACTCCTTTCAGGTAATTAAACCAAATGATGAATAATGAAATTTAAACATGGGCATGAAATAATGAATTGTTGATACCTTGGAAGTTGTCTTGGAGAATAAATCTATAAACTAACATGATGTAGCTGTGAAAAATGTAGATATTGATCTCAAATCAGATGTGAAATAATTCTTGCAAGTAGATCTTGAATTCTACATCAACTATCTTAGCTCAACAACATGCTTGAATGCACTATGCCTTAGACATGATGAAATGATCTTGAATTTTTGTAATAAACTCTTGATAATATGCCTTAGAATTCCTTTAAAATTCTCCTAGAACCCTCTTGTAGACTAAACTTTTCTATAAGGATGCTCTCTCAAAGTTGCTAGGAGAAACAATATGAATTAACCCCTTATTTATACTAAATCAAGAGATTAACACTGAAATTCAAATAATTAAAGCTGACACCAGATCTAGAAATGAAAATTATTAAAATCCCACTATAATTAAATTAAAAAAGAGGGGTCCTACTGGAGAAGGAACCATTTTCCACCTATGACGAATGGGTCCAAGCTTAAGTTTCTAGGACCTTGCTTTGGGAGGGTGAAAGAACAAAAAAAAAATGTCAAATATGCAAAGAAAGGGGGGTCTTAATTGGAGAGGGCCTATTAACTATTAGTAATGAATAGGTCCTATCACCATTTTCTAGGACCTTGATTTTTCAAAATTAAATGCTTTACAATTTGAATATTGGGTGTCGGGATGCTTCCTTCAAAAGGTGTCATTAATAAGGCTTAAATTTTAATTAAATGGAATAATTATCTACAATTAATTAAAGTGACCCTAGATAAGTGTGAAAGTGTGTCACAACATTTTACAACACCTTAAATAAGGTACATTTTATTAAAAAGGGGCCTATTAGGCTCCGTTAATTAAAGAAACCCTAGAAAAGTGTGAAAGTGTGTTACAACAATTTACAACACTTTAACAAGGTACAATTTAAGTACATTTTATTAAAAAAGGCCCTAGAATAATGTGAATGTGTACAACACATTACAACATTAAACCTAGGCATTATTAGATTAATTCAATGTGAATTATTTCCAAATTAAGGAAAATGGATACTTTTTTCATTACTACAATTGTAAATTAATCTAGGTAGGATAATGAATCCCTTACAAATATTATCTCCTAGATAAAAGTGTAAATTGATAAATAATCAAAAACTCATATCTAACAATGCTATCATAAATAAAATTCATAAAAGTTATTTTATTCCTAGTGCTTAATATTCTGATTGTCGTAATCATGTCTTAACATACTTTATTCTAAATTTAATGAGGTATAATAATAGTTGTCTAACCAAAATTACAATTAAAAAATTAACATGTTATCTTGATTTCAAAGTTGAGAAGTACAAATTAAATTCTATAGATATTTACATCTAAAAATTTTAGATAATATTTTAAAACTTAAAATCCAAATAATTTTTTAATCTTATAATTAACTACATTATGGGATTTAATTTCACACAATTTCCTTGTTCTTACATGAAAAATACTTCACTACACTTCAATTCATATACAAAAATGATGGTAGGAAGGGGAGGATGTCATGTAGTGCAGAAGGTACAAAAGGTAAGTGAGTGTACTAGAGATGGGTATAAGTAAAAAGAGGCAAGGAGGAAGTAGTGAGGGAAATAAGTTGGTTGTTAGAAAGATGATTATAAAATTTTTGGTGTATGGTAATTGCTTTTTGGAGGGGTACATTTCCTTGGTAGTGTTATTCTTATGTGTTTAAGTTATTTGAGTGTGATGTAGGTAAATGAGGTAAGAAGGTGAGAGTGGTTTGAGCTTTAAGTTCACCCAAATGGACATAAAATAATCACACTTTTAAATGTAAAATGTTTGATTTAATTTAAAGAATCGGACTAATTGATCAAAAAATATATTTTTTATAAAGTAGAACATTAATAATCAAGTTTAATATTTTTCCAAGGAGAAAAAAATTTAAGACTAAAGCTTGCAATAGAAATAGAAAACAAAACAAAAGTGAAAGTTAGAGGAAGCTTATTTGATTTTGGAAGAATAAAAGTAGTAGTCTACAAAGAAAAAGAAAATTATTGTACAAGGGAATATTGAATTAGGAAAAAGAAGGCATAACTAAAAACAAAAGTCAAGTTTTGAATAGAGTGTGATATTCACAATAATCCATGCTAATGCAAGGTAGTGTGTCCAATATTGGCCTTTTTGGTTCTTGTAATTGTAGCTATTATATCATGGAATGTGGGTGGTTTGGTATTTTAATTCAATCATTCTAAGGGGTGGAGTATCTGTGTTAATCCTACATCCCAAGTGATTTTGTATTGTATGAGCATGTCAACTAGGTTTAACCTTATGATTTACAAAAGACCATGAAAGAGCTGCAAAAACAACACCAAACTACTCAATATTGACTTCAATGATATCCTTCTTCCCCAAACTACAATAATTTTTCTCTTATAACTAAATTTATTTTTCCTCTCTAAACCTAGCCATTCTAATTGATTTTTTGACATGTATTTTTCTTTTGTACATTTTTTCTCCTTAGCATCTCTTTTTTTCTTTTATTTTACATATCATTCTTTTATGCTTGAATGATTTTTTTTTTTCTCTTGGAATCTCTTTCCATGATAATATTTCTCTTAAAATAGATTTATTTTTCCTCCCTTGATGTAAATATTCTTAAAGATTAAATCATTCCTTGATATGCTTCTTTTTTTCACCTTTCTTTCCTTCATGAATTATCTACTGTTCTTTTGTTTCACATCTCATTCCTGAACATAAATGAATTTTTTTTCCTAGTATCTCTTTTTTCTTTTTCTTTTTTTAAGAAACATATCTTTCCTTCATGCAAATTATTTTTTTCTTGGCAACTCTATTTATTTTCTTTGATCATTTTAATTTTCATGATTCACTTTTTTTAGAGATATCACATGGAACCATTTATTATATCAATGAAGTTAATCATTTTTTTAATTTTTGAGATATACCTTTCTACAATGCTATCATGTAAAACCACTTATTTCATTGATAAATTTGTGTAATTATTTATTCTAATATAAAATTTACAAAGAAATCTCACTTTTTAATAGTTAAATAAATAATTTGGTAACAACACCATCAAAGGTGACATGGGAATTGCATCACAAGTGGAGGATCATTCTTATTTATTGAATTCCCAAAAAATCCTCAAAGATGTTCAAATAATTGTGTACAAGACGGTGCACATTTATTCCAAGATTAAATAATATAATATAATAATAACATAGTAAATAATGTTTTTTTGGGGTTGTCTTATCAATTATTCAAGCAGCATTTTTTATATGTAAGTATAAATTAAATAATAAACAACATTTTAAAAATTTTAAATATATTTTAATATATTATATAAGTAGGTTTAATGTATTTCACTATTATAGATATCATAAATACATCTATCTAAAAGATGCCAAGAGATATCAATATCGATATGTCTATATTAAAATTATTTTTAAGAATAGATAAGCACCTCAAAGCTTATATCTCTTGGTGTCTTCTTACAATTAATGTTAGACTAACAAAAAATATAAGACCAATAAGACAAATTATTCTTCAAAATTAAATACAAACTATTATCCATGATTATCTTGGTCCATATTTCTCTTTTAGCTCAACTATCTTTACAACCAATGAGTCCCATACTTTCTAGAAAAAACTATACAATCATGAGGATTGATTAAATTCATTCTACTTTTCTATGATCTATGGCTATTTTCAATATAGACTTATTTGTAGCACCAATAGAATTTTCCTATATAGAATATACAATTGTTAGAGAGATTAAAAAATTACTTATTTGTCTGTCAAATGACACATTAAAAAATTAGTGTGTAAAGGCTAAAACCTTATAAAATAGCCTTAATTTATCATTTTTCTATAAAAAATTGGAGTATGACAATATCCTATGTTACACACCATATTATTATATTATTAGAGATGCTAATAATCATTAAAAATAAAATACTAAATGTAGTGTATAAAATTTTACACGTTTACAATTTCACACTATCTTTGCATCCCCTTAATTATTTGGACTTAATTAAGCTTCTAATTACCTAAATTATGCATTCTAAAGCCTTATTGTTCTGATTTTCTAAAAGGGAAACCTATATTAAATAAATTCAAACATAAATTTAAAAATACCTTGGAAATTGTATTTCTTGGATTTAGGTCCTAGGGGACCTGTTAAATGATAAGACCCAATTTTTAATATGTGTTTGGAAAATTTTTAATGATTCAAATTCAATTTTCAAATGTCAACTTGTGGAATCTAATTTTTCAATAAGTTAGATAAACACCTATAAATATAGTTATTTTCTCAATTCAAATCTAAGACACACTATCAAGAGTTCAAAAGAGAAAATATTATTGTCAAGAGTATTGAAGAGTAGATTTATCAGTCATCTACAATATTAATCAAGATCATATCATCATGTCAAAGTTAATGTGTGTTCATGTCATGTTTTGGAACTAACATTGTGATGTAGGTTTTAAGCATTCAATTAAGCATTCAAACAACAAATAAATCAATCAATCAAGCCAAATCATGCAAGATCCAAGCCTTAGAGAGATGTGTTAGACTTCAGTCCTCTAAGGGTAGCAATTAAGGGTTTGGTGAATTGTGACAACATTGTTCATTCATCAATTCCTTCCATTTATCATTGTTTTATCATTAAGGCTTAATTACCAAAGTAGTTCACCCAAAAAATAAATATTTTTCTTCTCTCTTTGTATGTGCAGATTTATAGGTGAAGAAGGACTGCAGATTGATCAAAAGAGGAATTTTGCAAAGTTGTCATTTTTTTCATCATTATTGTCAAACCATTAAAACTCACCTACAAATTTTATTATGGCTTTTTCACAGTCAAACCTAGAGAAATCTGAAGCTTAGATACAAGATCTGAGGATTGCAAAATCATATTTTGGACCCCTACACTAGGACCCATTTTCCCTAGGGTTAACTAGTCTTGCTATAGAGCTTACAACCTACCTTTTAGGCCAAGTGCACATCACTCTATTGTTCTTAGATTTGCTTGCAATTACTGTTTCCATTTCTTCTATCATAATATTTTGCATTTCAAGTGTTAGGTCACATAATTGAGTTTGCTAATGCATTTAAATTTATCTCCCAAAATAGCCAATTAGTCATTTATATCATAAGAAAGCAACAATCCTTCCTAATAGGGTTGACTCACCTCAAGTTTGAAGGTCAATCCTATCCTTGGGAGATCTCTTTTTCTAATGAAATTAGGAAAAGTGTAATTGTGTTAGATCATTCCATGACATAACAAACCCCCTATATTCACACATACTTCCATATTTTTCTTCATTTCATTTTGGCGAACATGACATTGTACATCATAAATTATAATTTGGAAATCTTTAAAAAACTAGTAGAATTTGGAAAATAAATGACTATGTGACAAACTTTTAGTCACAACAACTAAAGATGACTAAATTTTACTCATTTTTTGCAAAACAACTATAAATGACTAATTTGATCATCATGAGTGACTAATTTGATCATCAGGTAAAAAAAACAACTAAATAATTAGTCACATAAATACAAAATAGACAATATGATATTAAAGTGGGTAATTAAAAAATATATTTTGAATTGAGGGAGTGGGTGGTATTATAATATAATATAATAATAATATATTATATTGCAATACAATACAATACAATACAATATAATATAATATAATATAATATAATATAATATAATATATATTATACTATTAATATTATACTATTATATTTATATTATAATGTATTTAATATTATATAATAATATAATATTATATAATAATATAATATTATAATATTATAATATTATAATATTATATTATTATATAATTTTTTTTTCCTACGTAAGGAGAGTTTATATTGATTTACAAATTTTTTTACATCTGTCTACATTGTAGGAGAAATGGGAGATAGACCAAAACTTGACCAACCCAGGCTCCCAACAGAAAACCCCATAGACACACAAAAATGGCGCATATATGCACCAAAACACCCACACACCACCACCAAAATGCATAAAGACACAATTTAGACAACCCCCGAGAAGTGCCAAAAACAAACTACTCAACCTTAACCAGCAGTAGCACCAGATGATACATGACCAGAAAGGGAAACTGACACCACCATCCATACCCTAACAAAGAGACACTAAAGTTCACAAAATTCTATTTTCCTTTGCAAAGGCATCAAATTCGCTTACCCATTCCATATCTTTCACTTCAACTAGGTGGAAAACCTTTTTAAGAAAAGGAATAGCAATAACCATGATCATCATGTGGTGCACCAAACTCATCCCTTTCAAATCCAAGAGGAAGGAAAGATATAGAATTACCTCACCTGACTTCTTTACCAATTCCTAATCCTTGGTCATGGTGCTCCTTTACAGGGATGGCCACCTTCAATGCTTCCTCAAGATTTCCAAGCAACTCCTTGAATAAATTTTCCTAGTAGAATTTTAGCCTCCACCTTCGAAACTCCGTTATCTAGGATGGATGCCAGAAAATGTGCCACCACTGCTTGAATTGGCCTAAAAATATTCTTTATGCTCCAAATGCTCCTTCCTTGAGCACCATCTTCATGGTGACCACCCTAAGAAGATCAATGTTGAGGAGAATTTTCTTTAAACATTGGTCCATGACTTCTTGGAAAGCGTTTTGATGATCCTTGCAATCCAAAGAGCCAGAGGTGTATCAGCCCCAAAGAAAACAATAGAGTCCACCAAAATTTCTACTTTGAATTTTGGGAGTTAACATGGTGAGCACACCCACAACACAACCGCGAGTAGAGAGAGATGATGTCACACCACCCACAACCAAATGAAGCAACTTCACTCCAAACACCACCTTTATTGTTTTGTACAAAGCCAATGTGCCTAGCTGGGCACCATTCACCATAATCAAAGTTGCCGCCACTCTTGAATTAGTACGAGTGGGAATGAGGCGAGTAGTCTTATCAGTGAGCTTTGGAAATAGAGCTTGTCCTTCCAAAGGCCTCCAAACACTCAAATGATGAGTGCCAAAATAAACCTCAAAGGAAGCCCACACATACATCACCACCCTACCACCTTGGTCCACCTCAGCCAAGCCACTGACTTGCCACAATCTATGGCAAGTCACCACTTATCTTGCCCACATATAATATATATTATATTAAATATATATATATATATATATTTTATAAATATATATATTATATAATATAATATAATATAATATAATATAATATAATATAATATAATATAATATAATATAATATAATATAATATAATATTTATATTATATTATTAATATTATAATATTATATTATTATAGAATATATACATTTTTTTAATAAAAGTGGCATAGCCACTAAAAATACTTTATTAATATTAAAATAAAAGTTTACATTGAGTGATATCGAGCAAGAAGAAGATGCTCTTAGCATATCAGAACAAGAGAGAAAGTAGAGGCTTTAAAGCCGAGTACAAAAATGGGGGGATAGTAAAAAACCCCATGGAGAAGAGCAACATGAGAGCCATTTACAAAATGAGAAACAAGTAATGATAAGCCCCTCGAGCAAGAGAAAACTAAGGGAAACCACTTCAACACTGAGAGCACCAAAGATAGAAGGCCTTCAAGAGAAACCACAAATTTTGTAAAAAGATCCAAGGATTCCCAAGCCTTAAAAAAAACACAATGGAGGAAGCCAGAAAACCAAAAAATAAATATTATATTATTATATAATATTATATTATAATATATTTAATATTTTGTATTGTATAAAAGCCAGAGATTTATATATTGTAATTTATTTAATTTCAATTCCATTTTGATTTTTTTTAGCAGGCTAATACCCTAATGGGTGGGACAATCTTGGCCATAATTTTTAGACTCCCCACCAAATCTTGGGCGTAATTTTAATTTTAATAAATAAAATCTAAAACCCTTGACAAAACCTTATTTTTAGGTTGCAGCTTGCCAAATCAGAGAAGTGAAAGGTCAATACTAGCGAGGAAGAGTTTGGAGGATCTGAAACTAATGTTGTTGTATTAGGTGCACAACAGAATTTGGAGATGACATGGGTGCCATGCTCTTGTTTAGGAAGTTCAAACCGTGCTAAACTATGTTGGTAATGAATTCTTTGAAACATACTTTTTTCTGTTCTCTATACACATTCACTAATCTATATATGGCGTGCAAATGAATAGAGTTGCAAGGGGTGTTTGGTGAAGAGGCATATACTGCCCCGTGGGAGTAGACTAGAATGAAAGGATGATACAAGTTTGTGAAGGAGCATGGACCTATGGAGAAGCAAAAAATGGTGGTAAAGGATGTCATAATGTAAAAACCTAAATATGCTCATTATTGGACCTTTTCTATAATTTTATTTAATAAACATACTCTAAAACCCTCGTCAAAACCTTATTTTCAGGCTACAACTCACCAAATTGGAGAAGTGAAAGGTGAATACCAATGAGGAAGAGTTTCTATTATGCTTCCTTTTTGTTTCATGCTACTACTCACTATCAAATTTTTTGGGTTTGCTGGTACCTTTAAATCTGGTGCCTTGGTGGCCTACACTCTATTTTGAATCAAATAGGATTTCTCTCTTGATTCTCTCTATTTATTTTATGCTTCTAGGAAAATTTGCATTGCAACTTCTACTTGTCATAATTGCCCCTCATCCTATCTTTGTTCTGCCATCAATGGCTTTAGGATCATTTATTTGCTAAGTGTTATGGTTCCTTTTGCTTCCAATTATGTTTTTTTTTTGGCTCTTCTTATGCAAATCTATCTACTTCTACTCGATGCTAGCTGCTTCTTCTATTTCTTCTTACTGGACTGTACTACTTATGCTCTATTTCTTGTGTGTTAGCAGCCTCTAGATTGATCTTCATGGTTCTCTTATAATTTGGCGAGAGTTCTTTTCCCTAGATTAATGTATAAAAAATAAGTTTGGAGCAATATTTTACTCAATTTAGAGTTTTGGAATTTGTTGCATATTTTTAGTCTGATATAAAGATAATATTTATGTGTTTTCTTTTATGTCTGGGGACAATGCCAAATGAAATGAAAATCACAGTAAATAAACTTTTTGTACAATCATTGCAAGGAAAAGAGCATGACATGAGATGGATGTTTTTTTGAATAAGGATAAATACATTTTATAGTATTCATTGTGTTGTAGGTGCAAAACTAAAGGTTCTTGAGTTTCAAATCCAAATGAAACTTTCAAGAAAATAAGTTCATTGATACAAAGTGATTCTTTGTTTTTGTGACTTTTTGAATTCTTCAATTCTTAAATAAATGTTTAAAACAATGATACAAGTTGCTAGTGAGGCACACCATTTATATGTTTTGATTTTCCAATGAGGTTGTAACCATTGAGGTTTTTATTTTCTAGTGAGGCTTAATGAATTAAATTATTTCCACTTATAAATATTGTGTTGTGGCTCCTCTTGATTTGTGATATGTTTGTGTCTAATCAATCATATTTGTTCAATCATTTTAGTCTTCATTTCATGGTGCTTCTCTCAACATTTGAATATATATGATACTTGAAGTTTATATACATAAATTTGTGAGGATTAATTAGGTTAGATTTGATTTGTAACTTGAATCATTGATTCATCCAAATAAATGACTAAACCATGACTAAATAAATGACTACCATGACTAAAATAAATGACTAACATGTTTAAATAAATGACTACAATAACTAAATAAATGACTATCATGACTAAAATAAATGACTACCATGTGACTACCATGACTAAATAAATCACTAGAATGACTAAATAAATGACTACCTTGACTAAAATAAATGACTACTATGACTAAATAAATGACTACCATTAATAAATAAACAACTACCATGACTAAATAAATGATTACCATGACTAAATAAATGACCAGTTAACAACAATCAATGACTAAATATACTATCAAATTGATCAATGAAAACAACCAATAAATGACTAAAAATGGTTTCGTCATGAATTTGGTCATTATAAATGGTCATGTGACCAATTTTTAGTAGTATTTTTAGTCATTTATTTCTGTTTTTGTATTATTGAAACACTAGATCTAAGATTTGTATTAGTTAGTTTTGCATCTCATTTAGGGTTTCAAAATTGCATTTTGCATCATTCAAAATTACATTTTACATCATTTAAAATTGCATTTTGCATCATTCAAAATTGAATTTTGCATCCTTTAAAATCACCAAAATCTAAAAAATATTGCATACATGTTGCATTCACTTTATAGAGTAGTCTACATATTACTATTTTTCAATCATTTAAATCAGAAAATTCAAACAAAATTGCATCTAAAATATTTCCATTTTGCTTGTTGTTTGTCATAAAATTATGTTTGCATCTAATCATAAAATTCTTGAAATTTGTAAGTGAAAGAATCTATTTGTAACCTACAATAGAGACCTTAAACATTAACTCAAAAACTCAGACTTTAAATTTTCAAACCCCTGTGTAGACCCATTCACCCTAGGGTGAATTTATCCTTGTACATGCAATTTTCAAAAATTTTGGGCATAAGTCCAAGTCTCTATCTAATTTATCATTAAATTAACAAGACAACTCAGAGTGAGGGGGTGAATCAGTTGTATCAAATCAGAACATCAAAATTCTCAACAGTAATCAGATCCACACGCGTTCAATAAATCCTTAATCTATTATAATGTTTAAACATGAAAAGAAGATAACATAAATTGAAACAACCAACACCATACACAAGAGGACACCATATTTATGTGGAAAAACAAATGAGGGAAAAACCATGATGAGGATTAGATCATAATATAAGTAATTACAAAACTGGTACAAGGGCTTATTGCCAGAATAGGACACACCATCTAAAAGGCTCACAACTAGGGCTCACTTATACAAAAAGGAAAAAGAAGATATAAGAGAAATTTTACATATTGAACAACTTCTCAATGCAATAAATAATCCACCACAATAGCTCCAAAACTTTCATAGTCTTGCTTGAATGATTGCATACACCTTCAACTCACTGCATTTAGAAGTCCAACACTTTAAAGTTCACATTGCTCTATTCAAACTCACACTCTACTCTTTAGAAATTTGCATCACTTGCATCAAACACATCTATCCTTTCTATATTATCAACCTTAAACATCTTAACTCATACTTATATCATCCTCAACCTTAAAAAATTTCTCCAAGGTTGGCAATACATGCTTCATACTTAGCAATTTCAAATTAGGCCAACACAAAACATTCCCACAGTGGATAGGAACAAAAGTGGACCCCAAAAATACTTAACTAGTACCCAAATTAAATCTCACATGCCACACTAGACCTTCATTAACACTTGAACATCTTTGAATGTAGTCTAAACACCAAGTCAGTCATTACCCATGAAAACACATTAAATTTTGAATTATACACTTCCTTTAATCAATCTGAAACTTTCAGAAAATATACTTCACCTAAATGTGATCCAAACCAACAAAATCCTTTACAAAAAAAATTATCTAAAGATTATAAACATATTATTTATCTAGACAACATTGCCAGCCATTGTAATAATCTATAACTCATAAGACCTTCCATTATGCCTAGCAATGAATCATCTTGATAGTGACAATAGAACAACACCATCAAATCTTATTCAAAACCACAAGTCCTAAAAAAAACTATAGAGAAACACAGAGAAAATACATTTCTCCTAGACACCTCTATACATAACATTGCAAAACTAGTTCACATATTGTGAACATAGCTTCCTCTGACCAATGATCTAGAAGCTAGAATTTAGGATATAGAAACTTTGAACATCTCTAACCAACATATCCAATCCAAAAAAGTAGATCTTCACCTTATAAGAAAAGAAAAGAAAAAAAAGAACACATCTACAAACCACAACACCTCTACAACACCTTGTTTCCTTATTTCATGAATTTTCTTAGTATCCTCGACATTTGAACCATACATATAATCTTATCAAAGAAACAATATCTTCTCAACCATTGCACTACTATCATTAATGACAACACAAGCTTGTTGACATAAATGAAAACACCTTCATACTTGCAACAATATCCCCATTTGTCATCGATGGTAACACAGGATGTGAATAACCATTGAAAACACAATAGCTCTGAACATACTTATTTACTTTTCTCTTTTCTCCCCTTTTCATGACTATCTCATTACACTTTCTCTCCCCTTATGTAGATATAATTTTTCACATGATCCTTTCTCTTCCCCTTTGACATCAATGGAAAAGGATAAAATTATTTTGCATTGTTACCCCAATTTGACATATAACTAAGACAATTTCTCTAAATACTCCCCCTTAGAAGTACACACCAATCAACTCAACAACATCTGCATCATGAAAACATAGACATCATACTACAAAAATGTTACTACCTACTCCCCCTAAGACGTAGTCCCCAACACCAGTCTAGAAAAGGAATGAATCCATAGATCCAATGGAAGGATGCATCTCCATATGCATCTAATTCAATGAAGGAGGGGCAATGACCCCTAAATTCTCCCGAAGATACTCAAATGTATCCTTAGGAAGAGCCTTAGTGAATATGTCAACAATTTGATCCTTTTTTGGTACATATTCAAGCTTCACCTCATTCTCCATAACCTTCTCTCTCAAAAAGTGATACCTGATTGATATACACTTTATCCTTGAATGCATCACAAGATCCTTTAAAATATTAATTGCACTTTTATTATCAAAAAATATAGAAATAGGATCATCATACACTCCTCTGATATCCTTCAATTTTTGTCTCATCCAAAATACTTGTGTCCAACAAGATGTTGCAATATACTCAGCCTCTACAGTAGATAAAGAAACAGAGTCTTGTTTCTTGCTTAACCATGACACCAATATACATCCAAGAAAGAATGCATCACCACTTATACTTTTAATGTCATTAAAACATCCAACCCAATCTGCATCTGTGTATGCACTGAATGTGAAATCAATATCCTTAGGATACCATAAGCCATAATCCAAAGTGCCTTTTAAATATTTGAATATCCTCTTCACTACTACAACATGTGTCTCTTTAGTATAATCTTGAAATCTAGCCATAATACAAATTGCATGTGTGATATCCAATCTAGTAGTAGTTAGATATAGCAATCCACCAACCATAGATCTATACATGCTCTGATCAACCTTAGGTGATTCATCATCCTTTCTCAACTTGCAACCAGTAACCATAGGAGTACATATCAGTTTGGAGTCATCCATTCCAAACTTCTTCAACATCTCTTTAATATATTTTTATTGTGAAATGAATATGCCTTCATCTATTTGATTGATTTGTAGCCCAAGGAAGAAATTCATCTCACCAAACATAGACATCTCAAACTCTTTCTACATCTCTTCTGCAAATTTCTTACACATATCTTAATTGCCTCAAAATATAATGCCATCCACATACACAACTACTTTCAATATTCTATCTTCCTCAACTTTAAAGTAAAGATTACTATCTGCGGTACCCTTTTTGAATCCTTGTATCAAATATTTGTCCAATCTTGCATACCAATCTCTAGGATCTTGCTTTAATCCATACAATTCCTTTTTCAATCTAAAAACCATGTCTAGTTGATTTGATAACTGAAATCCTTCTAGTTTTTCCATGTAAACTGCTTCTTCCAATTCTCCTTTCAAAGAAACAAACTTCACATCCATCTGATAAAATTTAAAGTCTTTATATACTGAAAAATTATAAAAAACATTTTGATTGCTTCCATTCTAGCCATTGGGGAAAATGTTTCTTTAAATTCTACTCCTTCTACTTGTAAGTTACCCTTACACACAAGCCTTGATTTATTTCTAACTACTTCTCCATTCTCATTTAGATTGTTTATGAATATCCACTTAGTTCTAATTATATTCTTATTTTTTAGGTCTGGGAACCAATTTGCAAGTTTGATTTTTCTCAATTTGTTCCAACTCTTCTTCTGTTGATTTCATCCAATATTCATCTTTGCATGCCTCACTCACTATTTTTGGTTCAGTTTTGGAAAGTGTAATCAAGGGAAAATTAGATTTGTTAAAGGGTTAGTACAATAACATTAAAATCTATTGAAGTAACAAAGCACAAAGGAAATCAACATGAAAACAAGAGGAACAATGTTACCATAAGTCTTCATCTTCCATGCTTCACCTTTGTTACACCTTCTAGTTTGCAGCAAATTGAATGAGACCCTCAGATTTCAAATGAGCACCTAGACTAATTTCAAAGCCCTATGCAAAGGTTGAAGGATTTATATAAAAGAAATGACCTCACAATAGACTAAAATGACAATGACTGTAAATGACTATAATAATAACCTAAGTTGACAGAATGAGCATAAGATCCTGGAATAAGAACAAAATTGCCATTTTATAAAAACTGCAATTTTGAATGTGTGGCCAGGATGAGAAGATGACAAATACCCTAGAATCAATGATCAAGATTGAATGTTGCAATAAGAATTAGGGTTAGGTCAAAATTAGGGCAATGTCAAGAAATGAATGGCTAAGATTGAATTATAAGATAATTCAATCAAGGGTCGAAATTAAATGAGATGTCAAAAGATAAGATTTGATCTGGAGGATAAGATTGGCATGGACAAAGAGGTTGTTGGAGAAATTAAATAATAAAATTTATTTACTCTAGGTGACCAGTAAATAATTAAATAATAAAGATATTATTTAATTATGGAGGAATGTGACAAAAGGAATCATTTTGAATTAAATAATGATTTAATTCAAAATTCAAGAGAATTGACTAAATTAAATAAATCAAATTTATTTAATTTTAATGAGAGAAAAAGCTAATGACTAATTAAATAATTAAAATAATTATTTAATTATAGTGGAAAGTGGACAAAAATTAAATAAATTAGAATCTATTTAATTTTGGAAAGAAAGGGGACCTAATTAGTGACGTAATTAAATAAATAAAATTTATTTATTTAATAATCAAAGAAATAATTGACAAAGGGGAATTAAATAAATTAAGAAATTTATTTAATTAAAGGAAGACTTAGATAATTAGTGACGTATTAGATAAATAAATAACATTTATTTATTTAATAATCAAGGAGAAACAAATGACATGAATTAATTAAATAATTATGAATTATTTAATCAATAGTCGAATGTGGACCAATGACATAATTAAATGACTTAATTATGCTAGGATGAAAGTGGTAAAAATGAAGCTTGCATGCCTAGGTCATTTTTAGGTGTCTACAGAAAGTAAATATAGATTTACCTTCGGTTCATGAACTCTTCTTCTTGTCAATACACCTTTTCTTTTATCTCCAATAATATGTTCTTTAGAATGATTTCTTTGCACATACTTGGGGGTCTTAGGGGCCTTTTCCAAATATTCTTCCTCTTCATCATGTACTTATTTTTCTTTAGCTTTTTTCTCTTCTTCTCCTCAAACAGGTTCATCTACCACATCCATCTATAGCAACTAAATTTTGAAAATCTTCATCAGCCTTGACATTTGACTCTCAACAATATTTCTTAGTCTTCTGTTGTAACATGTAGTTCCCCTCCATGATTTACCCTTTTGTGATATTTGTATCTGACATTTAATTTATTTTTTTTGAATTGTTTGAATTAATTGGCTTAATAAGGTTGTTTGATTAATTTTTGAATTAAACTGATATTGATTTGTGGTATTGTGTAGTTGTTCATTAATTATCTTGGTTATTTCATTATTGGATTTAAATATTTTAATAATTGGCATCTTGAGGTGAAATCATTATTGAGTTTCCTTGTGTATTCCATTTAATTAAATTAATTTGATTTTAAAATGTTGTTTAATTAAGTTCGAATTAAAATAAATAATTAAATAAATCTATACTAAGAAATAGAAAGTATTTGGTATATTTATGATTAATTAAATTAAATTAAATTATTTTGTATAAAGTATTATCATAATTGAATTTAATGATAATTTTTAATTTTATTATCATTGGAATTTAATTATTCAAATGTGAAAATAATATAATTTTAAATAAACAAATTAAAGGTGGAAAGATAATAAAATTCAAAATGGAATAATAAATTTGAATGAGATTTTTGAACAAGTTTTTAAAGCAACTAAAAAGATAGAAAAAGCGAGTTTGATCCCATGCATGGCTCTGAACTTGTTTTGAAATAGAAACTTATCTTATTAAGTGATTATTGCTAGATTTTTGTTTGGAAAAAATTAACACTTTCTTGGTTTTATAATAATCACTTTTTTGGGGAGGCTTTGGCATCTTTTATTTTTTTTACTTTTCGAATAGGAACCGGGTCTAAAAAGAAATTATGTTACAAAATGGTGGCATCTTATGAATGGTTTTGAAAATTTATATTGTTTTGAAAAGGGTGGATCGTGATTCAATTGGGAGGAAGAAGTGGAGCATTGTGAGCATGACAGTTGATCATGACACCATTCTTCCATTTCTGTTGTGTTGGAATCCAAGTTGGTTTGTATTTTGTTTATTATGAAATTTTTTTCCCATTTAATGACAAATGAGTTTCTACCTATAGTTATAGTGGGAAAATATAAATTCCGTTGTTTTTCTAAATTTTGTCTCTACGTGGGAAATGGATGCCTATTTCCTTGGTGATGTTTGAAGACGTAGTATTGATTTGTTTGTTTTTGTAATGAAACCATTAGAATATGCATTTATATAAATATATTTTTGAAACCTTTGTGCATTTGATGATTATAGTTTGATTAGCCAAGAAATGTGTTAGTCCTCTAGTCTATTTCACATTTCATTTCCTTTTGATCGTATACCTCTTGAATCAAATCACTGCTTGCTATAAGCATTAGAAGGGATTCAATTCATATTAATTTTTCCCTATTGAAATCAATAGACTATCCTCTGAGTTGTTTGTTATTCTTGCTTATCATTGGTTACTAGTTTCATTACTTCCTTATGCTTGGGAAATCTGAAAATGATTCCTTGATATTCGTTACCTTGGATGATGTTGATTTCACTTTACCTCATTTGTAATATTCCTTTTTCTAATTGATTTGGGTGATATGAAGTTCAACTTTAAGAGGTGGCTAGTGTATTTTCCTTTTTTTTACACCTATCTATTTTCTCATAGATTTTTCTTTTTGTTCATTCGATGCATAACCATTCATGTGGCACCCAAATTATTTAATAAACTCCCATCGTAGCTTGGCAATCAATATCCGTTGAATTGAATATTGTTACTTCTTTGATTTGAATTCATATTTATTTCATTTTTTGGTTTTGATATGGCCTTGTTTGAGTTTTTTTATACCTTTTTAGTAAGTTTGGTGCATGCCTCCTATCTCTCCTATGTCACTGCTTTGCGGTAAGTTAATTTTATTTCAGTATACGATTTCCTTCATAGCATTGGGTTTATTCATATAAAGGTTCGATCTCCATATTTTTGTTGAATGTGGTTTTAGCTTCAGGCCTCTAAACTTGGCATTTAGTGTTTAGTTTTATGCAATCATCATGGCAGCCGATACTCATGCTTATTGCCTTCTCCTTTTCTTGCATTGCTACTTTGGCAGTTGGTTCTAGTGGAACCCTAAATTTTTTTTATGGTCCCTTCAATTTCATGGTCACATTTCTGATTCCTCATATCTTGTTTCCATTAGGGTCTAGGGTTTAAGACTTTATTTACATTTTCATCCTTGGTTATCCTTTGGCTGATGTTCTCTCATTGACTAGTTGCATCAGGTCACTAGCTACTTAAGTGGCATCTTATGGTCTTTATTGTCATTATTCAAATGACCCCAAACATTTAGTTCACTTGTTGAGCCTAGGAGGTCCCCTCTTAAAAACAACTTATTCTCACGTGCATTTTAGCACCACTTAAGTTTACCATTGGTGGTTCATTGCTCATCATGTGTTCCTTTGGAATAGCCCATGTCCATCCCGTGATGAGCGAAGCAATATCTTTCTTACAATGTTAGGCTCATCACCCATCTTGTGTTTCATTTCCATCACTAGAAAGAAACCCTCGATGAGTGATGCATGCTAATTTTTTAACCCATCCTTGGCCTTATCACTATCATTGGCTATCTTATGCTCTCCAAAAGGGAACCTGTGACCTTTAATGGGTGGAGTTTTGACCTATCATGCAAGCTTGGTGTATCGCGGGTTAAGATTGCTCGATGAAAAGTGATGACACAATGAGTAATAGGTTTTAGGTCTCTAACTAAGATCCTCTCCTGATCAAGATCAATGGCTAGTATATCATTGCTAGCTTCTCAACCATCGCTAGATGAGGTTCTAATGCAAAAATGGAAGATGCGATGAGAGATACTCATAGAATATGAAGAGGTATGTGTGGCATATTCTTAACTCATCACCAAAGTATATATCAAATCACTGGTAGGGTGCCATGGATATTATTGAATGACGTGAGTCATTGGATGGAATTTTCACATGAGCAAATCAATGGTTCAAATTCAAATGGGAACAACTAACTGATGGAGTAATTGTTCACTCGCACAAGCCTTGTTGCACCATTAATGGTGAACATACTTACCTAAATTCATGTAAAAGGGTTTGTATTTGCATTCTCCTCTCATTTTGACAGTTGAGGAGCTGAAGAGGAGTTTGGAGCGACTAGAGTTGAGGGAAAAGAAAAGTTGTAGAGGATTTTTTCCCAGGTAAGCCGTCATCGAATCCCACTCATTTTTCTTGTTATTTGGCAAGAATTGGCACATTAAATCAAAATTTCTAGGTTAGTTTCAAGGGTGAATTAGGGTTCTTGGCTTCTCTTGATTAAGTGTAGTTTTCTAATTGGAATAAAAGCAAAAGGGGTTTGAATTGTATTCAAATTCAAGTTTAAGCTATCAAGAACAAAGTATCAATTCCAAAACCTAGCTTGATTTCAAACTTGAAAGCCCTAAAGAAGCCAAGATGGGTCAACCTAGTGAGTCATCATCTTCAAAACCCACACTTAAGAAGAAAAAATAGGCCTCCTATGACCCACCCCAAACATCTAAAGGAACCAAGAATAAAAAGGGCCAGCCAAAGGACTGTCCCTTTCATGGAGAAGCTCTAGCCAATAGATGCCAAGGAAAGTGGTAGGAAGGTCGTCGGGGAAAGAATACTAACCACAATTTTCAATGACCTTGTAGCAGGAATTGGGGACATTTATGTGCCAGAGCCTGAATGAAAGTTATTATTGTACTCTTTCACAAGAAGAGATGCTTTGCATCTCAATCAAATTGTATGGGGTTTTAATTTGGGGAAATTGGTTGTCCCTAATATTTTTGTGGAGATAGATTTAGTGTTGCCCCTAATAATTTTAGATTATCTAGGAAGGCCTCTATTATTGCAACAAATTTCTCTTTTGATTATTTTGTTGTCACTATAAAGGAATCATATTAGGTGTTTGGCATAATGATAAATAATTTGAGAATGAATGTAGCACCTACTAGAAATTTTGATCTAAAAGGGCTCACTAACAGAGAAAAGATAAAAAGGGGAATCTTAGGGTATGGACCTCATACTTTCTACTTCAAAGAGGATGTGATAAGAAACTTGCCAACATTAGCTGTTGTCCAGGATAGAGAAAAGATTTGGATGAAAATTGTTGAGGTTGAGCATAGGGCTTCTACCCATAATTCCTACGATGAAATCCCTTACAAGAACATCACCAAAAAAATCAAGAGGATGGAATTGATCCTTAGTGATTTTAATGATGGTACTTTTCTAGAGAAGGTGCAACAACTAGAGCAGCTAGCTCAAAGTGCTTTACCAGAAAATTTACTAAAAAATGGTAGTCAACCAAAGGAGCCCATAGCATTTGAGGTGTAGAAACAACCAATGGACATTGAGGATACTCCTACTATGGATTCGCCTTCTGCAAATGTTGATGAAACATAGGTTGCTGTAAGGGATGTACAACAACTGTTTGTTGAATCAATGCCTATCAAGAAAAGAGTAGAGCATGAATTTTCATACACTAATGTTGGAGATGTAATGGAACCATTTGTTCTAGATGATAGGCTAGTACCTTTGGAATATGATGAAAGCTGGGACAATGATGCAAGGGTTCTAGCTTGTGCCAAATTTCTAGAGGATGATTCTTTTGTGACAACCGGAGAATTATGAGAAATCATTGTTGAGCTAAAAGCTCAGGAAATAAATGATAGGATAAAAAAGGATCAAGAGGGAGTGGATCCTTCATAACAAGAAGTCTAAAAAATAATGAAGAAGAGATTGTTCAAGAAATTGAGAAAATGAATCCCATGGAAGCTAGAAGATTGTTCAAAGATAGTGGGGTGTTGGTGATGCCAGGATGGAACCTATCTTCCATGATTTCTCTAGATGCAATCATGAATGACCCAAATGCTATGGTGTCTGAATAAAATTTTGATGAGAAAACCTTTGGTTTGGGGTTCAGCCCTAGTTGGCATGCATTAGCCATCTTGTCATTAACACCAAATTCAGGGAGATGTAGACTCAGTAGAACAATGATTGGTCTATCACAAGATTTGATCATAGGAAGAGCTTCAGAGATGACTGCTCTAGGCTACAAGGTTAACAATGCACATGACCATGTTGAGCATTGAAACTATATAAATTTCTCAGGCCAGATATGTGAAATTGTTGGAGAAACACAACAAATTAGTTGAAGAGTATAATAAAGTGAAAGCTACTATGGTCAAGGTAATTTAGAATACCATTTGTGCTTCTCCATCTAGTACTTCCCCACAAGATAAGGATACCTTGAAATTGAGGATTGATGCATTGAAAAAGGAGCTCCAAGCAACTAATTCTAAGAAAAATAAGCTCTAGGAGAACACAAATAGGATTACAAAGGATATGGCTGAAGAAATTCTAGGCCATAGATTGACCAAAGCATCCCTTAAAGTAGAAACCACATGGTTAACCTATAAAGGTATACATGAGACATTTGAAAGGTTCCAACATGTTCAAGAGGTTTTCGAGAGCACATGGAATAAATGGAGCAGCTGATTAAACAATTTAAGGGAGATTCAAGCAAATGCAAAGGAAGAGCCTGAAGCTCCAACCAATCTTCTAGACACAGTAAGAGGAATTGAAATGATTAGTGTAGTCATAGGTTTCATTGAAAGAATTTGTGGGAAAATACAAGGTAAAATCAAGGCCTTCAGGGATATGGAAGAACAAGGTGTACCCAAAATCCTTAATGAAGATGGAACACTCAAAGAGTATGCACCTTGGAGGGCCTTCTTTAGGCATCAAACAACTATGGGTCCACAGATAAAATACATTGATGATAAGTTAGACTTAGTTGTGCTAAATGGTTTAATTGATAATCTCATCAGAATTTAGATAGATGTGGACACCTTTGTGAAAAAGCTAGAGTGGTAATTGATGCAAGATATAATGCATATAACACAAAGATGCAAAAACTATTAGATATCAACTAGCCCACAAAGGATGATTACTAGAATTGACTAGAAAAATATGTTGAATAATCCATAGGGATGGTGAGATGGATATATAGCATGGTCGAGCATAATATAGGTCTGGCCTTTGAAATAACTATTTAAAAAAAATCTATATCCTCTCAATTTGAAAATGTGTGTGGTGATCTAGCCAAGTTTTTCTCTTTGCTTTATGCTTTCCTCTTCTCTCATGTTTCATGCTCTTTGTTGAATTATGTGATGACGTATAATTCTCGAACAATGAGGATATGAGTTTAGTAGGCTTCTACAAGTTTTTTCTCTTTTTGTATTTTCCCCCATTTCTTCAAGTGTAAATATAATTGCCTGGGGGTTGAAATGAAATGAAATACTTTGAAATACAAATTGAAATGTAATGTGACTAGTCAATAGCTCGAAGCTTGTCTGCTCCCTTAATCTTATAAAAGGGAATTCAAGGCTATTGTGCAAGGGTCTCTGAATTTTTTTGGTTGATCTTAGGTAGTCTTAGCAAATATTTTCATGAAGTGTAATAAGCATACAATGGATATAGAATTACTCATCGAGTCTTAGGTCATGAGTCTGTATTTACAGTCAACTTAAATGTTTTGAAATAATTATAGCATTTGAAAATTGATTATGGAAAATTTCATGCAGATTGTCTCCTATGTATTTTTTCATGAATAAAAAATGAAATGATCAATGATTGTTTTATTGGTATCCAATTCATGTGGTTGGATGTGTGTGTGTATTTCTACGTCAATTCAAGTAGTTGATTAAAATGCTTTAATGGAGTCACTGGTTTGTGTGTTAATTCATAGGATCTTTGAGTATGTTTTGTCTATAAAATCTGAATTATAAATTTGTAATTTAAATCCATAATAGTCTATAAATGTCGAATTCCATTGTTATTGCATTGCATTATGTTGTGAATTTAAACTTGTCACTCTTGTATAATGCACTGTTCTATGTATTAAGAAAATTTAAATATATTTGATCAACTAGATCATGTGAAAGAAAATTTCAACTAATTAAAATCCTACTAATAATGATGATGGTTGTTGTAGTTCTCATTTAAATTTCCCATTCTTTTCTCCAAGTTATAAAGGTGTAAGGGATTTTCCAATTCCTTTCAAATTGTCACTTGTTGAGTCATAGATATGAGAATGTTTCTTCTTACTATGCAAGGTATATGGAAATATTGTGAAGGAATGTTATAAGTGCATTGTGGGATCACCCTCCTGGGTCTTGCAGAACTCAAAGTGAAGGAGGAAAGCTTAATTTATTTCTCCCGTTCATTGGCCAACCCCTTTTAGGTTTTTAATCATTGGAATTGGAAAATCCATAGGCTTCCTTGAAGTTCTAGTTGGTATTTAAAAGAACCAACAGATGGGAAACTCTTCTGGGGACCATTCTAAATTTAAAGTCTCTAGTGCAGATCTGGTATAGTCAGAGTCAAGTATTTTTTTATTCTTCGTTGGAAGAATTATTGGTTCAAATATTAAAGCTACATATATCATATCCACTTTATGTGTCAAATTCTAGTCAATGTTGTCATATTGTGTCAAGTTATGTTTAAAATTTTCTCTGAGGTCACAAATAACAAGTCAATATATAATCAATTTCTATTTCCCAGCATTGTGGGTGGCGACTCTGAAGTTTTTCATACTAGTACAATAACAATATTTTGAAGGGACCCTAAGAAGAAGGATTCTGACATAGCAGAACTGGAACCATGAGGAAAACTAGAAGCTACACAAAGAAAAATCTTGAGCAGCAGTTAGAACCCAAACCTACAAAGGATAAACAACCTCTATGGAAAAAGAAAACTACTGAATCAGGTAAGTCTATCGAATATCTGGCTGGAACATCTCCTATGTTCAATAATGAAGTAAATATTGTAAATGCCAATGAGAATTCAAATGAGGGTTAAATACCTAAGGAAGGTTAGGGAAGTTTTCCTATTGAACAAGTGTTTGATAATGAGCTTGATATTTCTAGAGAAGAAGATAGGTGGGGATTTTGGGAGAATAATAAGAAATTCTTAGAACCACCAAAACCTAGAGTTGGGTATTTTTTTCATGGAGGAAACTAAATAACCTAATGGGAGAGCTCCCTAATCTAGAAACACTTATTCCCATTGAGGAAGATCCAGTCAAGCAAAACTTTCATACCCCTACACCAAGTGAGTATGGAGATTTCTTAGAAAATGAGGAAGACATAGACAAGGATATGCACACCTTGGAGGAAGAAAATTGGCTTGTTGAGCAAGAAGAAAATAAGATACTAAAGGTATTGAAGGAAAAGGATGATATGATTAGAGCCAAGAAGCATGAGAGGGATTCTAGGGGACAAAAAGTTGAGAAAATGAGAGAGGATATTGCTAGGCGTAAAGATTTTGAAGAGAGTTCCACTAAAATAGCAGCCCAAATCACCCATGAAATTTCTAAGGTAACAGTTCAGATCGAAACCTCTACTACTAGCAGTTATGCAACAACTATTACAACTACCGAAACCACTGATCCTCCCAAGAAAACATCATTTGTAGATCATGGGAAGAAATTGATGGATCATTACCCAGAAGAATACTTTCAATACATTCACTACCAATACTAATACAAATACCCACACTTCATCTACCAAAATTTCTATTAATAAACCCAAATTTGACCCCATTCCATCTGCTACACCCCTAAATCTTGAACTCATGAAATTGCAATTGGTAAATGAAAAGTTGTAGGAAGACTTGAAGAAGGCTAAAATTGAAGTTGCTAATGTAGAAATGGCCAGAAAGATTTCCTTCCTTAAAATTTCTATACCAACTCTAGATTCTTCAAGCTTTGGGAAGAATGATAATGGATCTCACAATAAAAGGTTAGGAGGACATACTCTTGGTGGAGTTGGAGGAGGTAATAATAATATCAATTCTTATTTCAAGGATTATGAAGAAGTTAAGAAAAGGGGTGGTGGTAATAATGGAAGTGGAAGAGGTACAAATGCAAATCAATCTAACAATACAAAGGATGATGAACAAAGGGATACTCACAAGGATGGACATCCTAGAAGGCCACCTCCAATTGATAGGTATAGGCAATTATGTTTTGACAATATTTAGGGCTATCCAAACCCCATCACAAATAATGCAAGGAAGAATCTCCCTAAATTTACTGATAATAATACTTTGAGTGGTGAAGATCACTTGAAAGCCTTCTAGAGCTTTGTGGAATACTTTGAACTATGGGATGATAATGTTTCCATGAAATAATTCATGCAATGTTGACTGAGGATGCAAGGGATTAGTACAGGGGGTTACTTGATGCAAGTATCGAGTCAAAGGAGTCTTTCTATAGAGTTTTCAGAGAACAATATGGGGATTAGATTGATCCTAGGTTTAGGTTGAATTATTTTAGTAACATCACTAAAGGACATAATGAGATGGTCACTAAATTCAATACAAGATTTTAGAAATCTATGACTAGAGTCCCTACTTATTTATGTCCTAATGAGAGTGCATGTTTGGTAACTTATTGTAATGCTTATGACTGAAATATGTGTTACCTGATTAGAGATAAGAATCCCCAAAATTTGAGAGAGGCCTACAAGATGGAAGTTAACATTAAAAGTAATAGAAGAGCCTCTGGTAAAGTAGGAAAAAGGGAATATCCCAAGGCTTCTAAAAACCCTAGAGCTTTGAATGACAAGGCTGGTAAAATTGTAACTCTTGATGAGAAGTTAGATCAGGTTCTTAGCTTACTGCAAAAGGTAGCAAAGAATGAAAAACCATAGTTCCAAAGAAATGAAAGACCCCTAAGGTTGCAGGACTACCCCTATCATACAAATTGGCATAATGGGAAGCTAGTTAATAATAATCAAAAGAATGTCTAGGGTACACTTGATCCTTTACAAAAGAATTCCACAAATGTTATCGAAGACTTACCTTGGTGTGGAGTGTGTCAAATTCATCATGCCTCACAACAATGTGTTGTAGCAAGGTCAGTAGAAGAATCTCAAGATAATCAAGTAGGATCTGACCCTCTTTAGATTCAAGATGAAATGACAAATGTACTCGTGAATAAATCAGATCTTGGTTGTGAAGAATACTCCTCAGATGATGAGCCTAATAGGAGTGATGTGGATGTTTAGAGGCAGAAGGTGAATTCTTTTCATCAACAAGTATTCTCAGATGAAGGAGAGAATGACTACATGGTCTATACTCTTGAGCCAAATAATGTTTCTTTGAGAAGACCCTCAAATGGGGAAGTTGAAAGGTACACAATTACATTGGCTTCTAAGGCAAGGAATGAATATCATCTAAGGAATAAAACTGTGAGTGGTAACCAAGGTAGCCCAAGTAGCATGTTTATCAAGGAAAGCAATGTAGAAAAAAAAGGAACAAAGACAAAGAACAAGAAAGAAGAAATAAAACCCAAGGAGGGAAAAGAGATGAGAATTTGGGCCAAGAAAGGAACTAAGGAAAAATTGGATGGTGAAGCTGCTCATCAAGCCAAGAAGGCCAAATACGTGAAACCCAATGCCAAAAAGGTTCAAGGACAAGGTGAGAAGGTAATTCCTTAAGATTTCATACTCCCCGAGTTACCAAATTATTCTCCAGTAGATATGTTTTAGGTATTATCTCAAGTCAAAGTCATAGTCCCATTCCTAGAAATGATGAGAATTGATGAGCATAAGAATAAGAATTTTTCTTTTATCAATAGTATTGTTGTTAGTGGGAAGGATAAATTTATAGCTTATCAACTTGAAGTAAGAGAAATCCAAGAAAAGAATGTTGAGGCCAAAGTAGTGATCAATGAAAATCTGGTGTAGGAGAACCTCTTGGATTTCATGCCTCCATGAGGCATGCTTGAGTTATTGGATTAATTTAGGTAATTTGGTGTTTTAGTAAAGTCCAATGGACCATTTCAAATTTTTTTTGAGTCCTAGTTTGGTCATAGGGTCCTAGTTTATCTTTTTGGTGTCAAATTGTCACATTTTGTCATATTTGTAAAAATTACAAAATTGCATGTAAAAGAATATGAAGGGTAAATTTAATATGAGAGGCCTATGTTTAAGGTTGTAAGGTAAAATTATACCATATTCATTGTAATTTCAGTCCTAGGAGGGTTAATGTGTCAAAAAGTGCAAATCTTGTAAAATTGCTAAAGTGCAAAAATGGCAAAAAGGCAAAATATGGAAGTTCAAGAGTCAAGTAGGTGAAAATTTAGTTTTGTGTCTATTGGTTTTGGTTATTTATGGTTGGTAAGGCTTAAATATGCCTCTTAGGCTTTGAGGAAAGATAGAGGAAGGTTGGGGAAAGTTTTTATGAATAAAGATTCAATAAAATACTCTATTTTTAATTAATTTTCTTGTATTTTTTGTGTTTCAGGCCATTGTACGGCCTCATTCTGAGAACATAACCTCTCCTAATCCATTGGTAATGATAGCCCTATGATGATACTCTAATTTTCAATTTATTTAATTTAAATCCATTAATTATTGTTAAAGTTATGAGAGAATTCCTCCAGGCAGGCAAAACCCTCTCTTAGGGTAAACAATGTGTTTCAAAATTATGTTTCTCTTACATTCACCATTGAAATCTCCTAAAATTTGGTGAGAAGATTGTTTGAAGAGTATTTTAGATGATTTCAAGATTGTAGGTTATGGAAAGGTGATTTTGAGTTGATTCAACAAATCCCTAGGATTATTTTTGCATAAAAATCTGGTAATTAATTATGAACAGTGAAGTTCTATGAGTTTTGATTGTGACCTTCTTGGGTCCTTCATGAGTTATACTGATTTAAATTTTTTTTTGGGCATAAGTTGATCCTATTTCTATTAGGTATTGGTAAAATTTTAAGATTTGTATCCAATATGGATGTCTGCCCTATATTGGCAGAGTTATAACAGTCCTATTTAGGACAGTATCTACAAAGTTTGTTGCTCTCCATTTTGAGTGGTCATAAAATACTTTGTAGAATATTTAATTGAGGAATTTTGTAAGCTTTGAACTAGGTTAATAATCCAAGATAATTCATTATTTTTGCATGTCAAATTGTATGATCTCCAAAAGGGTTATTTTAGGCCTATTAGGATAGTCCACTTTTTGAAGGTTCTTATGTTTGAAATGTCAAGGTTGGGAATTGATTTTGGGTCTAAGTAGTCAAGTTGTGTTTGTAAGTGGATCTTAATCTTGTTAGATGCCTAAACAAGTTCATGTAGAGAATTGAAACCTAAATTTCAAGTTGGAGTCCTTGGAGGCCTATTCCATTTAAGGGGTTTGTGAGGAGTTGGGAAGTCAGTCAAGAACCAAGTTGTAAATTTTTGTAAAAACCTATTAACTTGCCTCCTTACTTACATCAAAATCTTGAGATATATCTAGGAACCACTATTACTACCAATCCAATCCATGTGAACCCATTCTTTCTAAGCTTGATTATTAATGGTAAGTAGCTTAGAAATTGCATGATAGACTCAGGGGCCTCAAACAATGTAATACTAGTAAAGATCATGGAAGAAATGGGCTTAAAGGTTGATAGTACATATAGGAAGTGCTATGCCATGGAATCAAGGGAAGTGCATGTTATCAGGTTAATCAATAAAGTTGCATATAAATTGGTAGCTTTTCCTAAAAAAGAGTTATATATGAGTATTATAGTGGTGGATATCCCATCAACTTATGGAATGTTGTTTTCCAGAAATTGGAGTGCTTCCATGGGTGGGAATATTCAATGTGACTTGTCATTTTCAACTTTTTCCATTGACCAGAAATATGTTAAGGTTACTAGAGAACAAAGAGCTCCTCACATGATCAAACACATTGAGGAACCTAAAGAATCAATGAGGATTAATTTTGTGGATACTGGTTTAGACACTTTCTGGAATGAGGAAGAGATGCCTGAAGAATAGGTTGAACCTGCACCTATTGATAGAGAGGTTTTTGAGGATCGACAAAGAGACAACCTCTAGACTATGTACTTTGATGTAGCATGTTCAAAGGAAGGCTCCGATGCAGGAGTTATTCTCATCTCTCCATAAGGTAAAACCTTCAAGTAATCCTTGTTACAATTTTCTTGTACAAATAATGTTGTTGAATACGAGGCCCTCTTACTTGGTTTGAAATTAGCTTCCAAACATGGAATTAAGTTGTTAAGAGTGCTAGGGGGTTCTGAGTTGGTAGTTTCCCAGATTAGATATAGATTTGTTACTAAAGATAAAAGGCTTAGGCAATATAGGAATGAAATTTGGGATATTATTGAGGCCTTTGATGCCTTTGGCATAGATTGGATAGAAAGGGGAAAATTTTTTAGGGAAGACTTATTAGCTAATTTTACTATCAGATTAGATGATGTTACCTTTGACGGTGTCTCACGCATAGAAGTACAGACTAGGACTATAGTGTCCAACAACATTTGTAATTGGCAAGAATTTGATGATGAAAATGACATTTTGAGATTCTTGAATTGCATTGACCAATATGAAGGTCAAGAGATTGACTTTGGATCATTTATGATTGAGGTTGATGGGAAAGAGACATTATTTGGGAATGCGATAATTCAATTAAAGACAAATAAGATTCCCAAAGGGCTAGTCACACTAGAGAGGGTTTTTGATGGTTGTGACAAGTCAAATGTTAATCGTGTATCTTCCCATAAGGAAGATTTAGAGGAGATAAATTTAGGAACAAAGAATTATCCTAAAAAGGTGTATATAGGCAAAAAGATGAAACCCCATGTGAGGAGTATGTTGATTGCCCTATTGAGGAAATATAAGCATGTGTTTGCATGGTTGTATGATGATTTGAAGGCTTATAGGGAGGACTTGTTTCAACATGAGATACCATTAAAGCCTGATGCAAATCCTTTTAGGAAAAAATAGAGCCCAATCAACCCTACTTTGTAGCTGAAAATGCAAGAAGAGCTTACTAAGCTAAGGGATGTAGGGATTATAAAGCCTATCAGACACTCATCATGGGTCTCAAATTTAGTTCCAATCAGAAAGAAAAATGGATACCTAAGGTTGTCTGTAGACTTTAGAAATTTGAATGTGGCATCTCTAAAAGATAATTAGCTTTTTATTAATATGGAGGGAATGTTGTAGAAGCTAACTGGATGTGAGTTTCTCTCTAGATGGATGGGTTTTTAGGTTATAACCAAGTCATGGTGAAGGAATTAAAAAAATTTAAAACTCCCTTTACAATGCCATGGGGGACTATGTATATGTAAGGATGCCATTTGTCTTGATTAATACTGATGCCACTTTCTAGAGAGCCATGGATGTGGCATTTGCTGATTTCATAGATTTGTTTCTTGCCATTTATCAAGATGATCTTACTACCCACAATAAGGAGGAGGATCACTACTCATAGCTTGAAAAGATATTTATCAGAGCTTTGAAATATGGGATTTCTTTGAATCCCAAGAAATGTCAATTTAGAGTTAAAGAAGGGAAATTGTTGTGTCACATTGTGTCAAAAGATGATGTTAGGATTGATCTTGAGCATGTAGTAGTAATTGATAAGATCCCACAACCCAAAAATGTGAAGGGAATGAAATCCTTCTTTGGAAAAATTAATTTTGTATGAATATTTCCTACTAATTTTGTTGAAACTGTAAGACCTAATTCTAAAATTTTGAAGAAAGGGGAGAAAATAGCATGGATAGAGGAACTAGAAAAATATTTCTAGGCTATTAAGGATGCTATTAAGGAAGCACGTGTCTTTAAATCCCCTAACTATTCAAATCATTTTTATTTATTCACATTTGCTTCATTCCATACTATAGCAGGGGTTTTACTTTAGAAGAATGATGAAGGTTTTGAGCAACTCATTGCCTTCTTTAGAAAATCATTACATTCAACTGAGTTAAAGTATGATGCTACAAAGAAGTAGGTATATGCTCTAGTTAAGGCTATTAAAAAATTCAAACCATATTTGACTAGAGCTACCGTTGTAGCATATGTCCCAACAACAACAATTAAAGATATATTTACTCAACAAGAGACCATAGGTCATCAATGTAGATGGATCAATAGGATTCAAGAGTTCAAAATTGATATCTAGAATACCAAGTTGGTGAGAGGTCAAGTTCTAGCCAAATTGATGGCTGAGAAAAATTTGGAGGCTAACGAAATAAACCATGTTGAGCATGAAAATGTTTCACCCATATACAACATGCAAACCTGTGGGTGGTACAAAATAATTGTTGAATATCTAAAAACCATGTGGTTCCTTGAAGGTATGCCTCACAATGAGAAAAAAACTCTGAAGTTGCAAGAAATCAAGTATTTTATTATCGATGGTGAACTGTGGTGGAGAAGCCTTGAAGGTCTATTTCTTAGCAGTGTAGATGGGGATCAAGCAGAGGATCTACTGATTGAAATGCATAAAGGAGCTTGTGGAGGTAACTACATGGAAAAGACTACCACCCATAAGATATTGAGAGAAATTTTTGGTGACTGACCATGTTCACAAATGCACACAAATTTGTAAAGAAATGTGATGCTTGTCAGAGGTTCACTAGCAAATTAAAGTTCTTAGGTAACTTACCACTTAGGCCAGTGTCAAAACAAGCTCCCTTTCAACAATGGGGAATTTATTTTATTGGAGAAATGTTTGAGAAGTCTAGTGGAGGACATGCCTAGATTCTGGTTGTAACTGATTACTTCACAAAATGAGTTGAAAGCATTCCTACTAGGAAAGCAACCAATAAAGTTGTCACTAATTTTTTGATGAACAATATTTTGAGTCGGTTTGGAGCTCCTGAAAGAATTATTTTTGATATTACCATGTGCTTTAGGTTTGAAGAATTTATCAATTTATGTAACTAGCATGGCATAAGAATATCTTATTCATCTCCATAGCACCCCCAAGTAAATGGGCAAGCTGAGTCAAGCAATAAAAGCTTGATGAAGATTATCAAGCAAGTGATTGAGAAGAAAAAGAAGATCTGGGACTCAAAATTGCAGCTTGCACTATGGGCTAACAAGACTACTATGAAGAAAGTCATTGGACAATACCCTTTCAATCTGGTGTATGGGGTTGAGACCAGAATACTGTAGTGTTCTTTAATCATCTCAATAACTAGGAACATGAATTCCTCTACTCAGGGATTGAACATCACAACTGGCAGTCATGACCTACTAAAGAACCTTATTTAGTTATCAACCCAAGGATGTAAACTTGAAATGGGAAAGCACAAGATATGCACTAATCACCCTTCTAGACATGCATGATTCCTAAAATTCCTTATACTGGAATTTAAGTACTATAAAAAACTTTACTGTTTAACTTTGCTTGGAAATGAAAAAATCGAAAGATAACCTATTCTGCTCCTTGTGGCTGTAGGAACAGTTGACAACTCTGTGTTTCTCCTAGCTACAGGAATAGTTACATTAACTTCTATGAAGGAAAATGCAACTATTCTAACTTGCAAAATAAAAGTATGGACAGTTCCCTAAGTGGGCCCCCTTAGGTAGTGCCAAAAGTAGACAACAAATTAGGTGAAAAACTTCATAAGCTTTATTGATTCAATGCAAACAAGTATATGGCACAATCTCTTGGAAAAATTTCTAAGACTGAAAGTGTGTTACAATAGCAATTTTTTCTAGCCCCTTCTATGAAGGAGAATGGGCTATTTATTGAAAACTAATCCTAACTACTAACCAACCTTCCCTTATAAAATGAGAGGCATTTATTACATTTAACCAACTTAAGTAAAGAGGTGAATGACAATGTAAGAACTAAGTCAAATTGGTTTAGCAGTCTTAAAGCGCCATCATCTTGGATTCATGCACCACCAAGATGCCTAGCCTAGATTTATGGAACACTCTCCCTACATGGCGGGTGAGTTGAAACTGTCTCCACATATTTTTCTGTTGATCCAGTCTTTATGGATTTGGTCTTTAATTCTTCAAGTGGAAATTGAATTCCCTTCCTTCAATCGTGGTACCTGCAAAATATATCACCATCTTTTCTTGAGGAAGAAGGTTAGCTCAACACATTCATCCTTTAAGACAATCCATTACTTTATTCATTCATTCATTAAGTATTAAACTAAGGCAAACATTGTTTCAGATATGGCTGCAAGAAGTTTTGGTAGTGGAGGCTGCAGGAAGGTTTATGATCACAAAAAGCCATAAAGTATTTATTAGACTAATAAAAAATTAAAGCTAATAATCATAGGACTTCTTATAATGATATACTCATCATATTTAAGTCATAAAAAGGTCTATATCCTATCCCATAAATAGACTGAATGTTTGTTTTAGCATAATAAAAATAATAAAGTATTTATAAAAGTACGATCAAAATGTGCCAAAGACTTAGCTCATCACTCCCCTCAACCAACTACTTGCTGGACCCCTCAACAAGTCTAGCATTCCTTCTTCTGGAAAACTCTCTCAAATCTGCACTCAGTTGCTGTCCACATTCACCATTCTGGAAACTCCAGAAGTGAGCTTACATTGCCTCCAACCTTTGCCATCTATTATCTTCAAAAATTTTGTTATAAGTGTTGTTATCCCCCTGTATAGCCAATAATGGCCATAGGAGAATAGGTGGATGCATAACCAAGGGCAACCAATTCTCTTTCTTTATTCTGACATTCCTCATGTATCTCTCTGCCCTTCTGGTTGCTGCATACAAGGTATTGGGAGTATGTGGTTCTGATTTCTTTAATTGAAATGAAAGATGCTCCCATCTATTCTGAATGTGCAGGGTTGCAACATTAAAACCACTATTTATAATTTGGGAGTATTGAGAAAATACCTCTTGCCTTAGAGGCTCATTTAGTGGCCTGGCTCTTTCATCTGTCCATAATTTCTTCCAATCAAAGTAAATACCCATTCCATTTCTAGATTCATTTCTTACAGACAATGGCATATTTACTTCATCATTAATATGGCTATCAAATTGTTGTCCTGTGCTTATTCCATTGGTGATCCAGGAGATTAGAGCGCTGATATGAATATCACCGACATAACATAAGGGATTCCATTCGTTATCCTGGGATACAACCAAATTGTGTACTTAAAATTCACACAGGAGGTTCCTGATGTGTAGAGGTGAATCCCTGTATGCTTCATAAAATTCCTCAGAGGTATCCAAAGAAGGATTCTTACCTTTCCAGACTCTAATTAGTTGGAAGTTCAAATATAACTCCTTGAGATACATTGTGTAGACAGGTGAAGGTACACGACATTGCATTAGTTGTGGAACCAGCTCTACCAACTGGTTGAGAGCGTCATCCAAGTTAGCAATTTCTAGATTCTTGTTCTAGATTACCCTTTGTAGTCTCTCAATTTCAAGTGCAAAAGTAGTCTGTTGTTACTAAAGTTCTTGAAAACATGCCATTCCTACAAAAAAGTTTGTGACATGGAGTGGTGGTCTATGATTATAGCACACCATAGGTGTCTCCTGTACTTCTTCAAACACATCCACCTTACCTTTCTCTTCTTCTGACAGAAACACAACTAGCTCTTCCTCCTCATCACATTCCATATCTTCCTGTAGCTACTCTGCAATGGTAGCCAGCTTATTCAAGCCAGCCCCTTCAGGTGTACTCACAACCTCCTCGATAACAGGTTCTTCTCTCAGTTCAGGACTCGAAGGATCTGAAGGCGGTGTGGCAGGCGTAGTATTAAGTGATTGGAGGGCTGCTTGGTTCTGGAGCCTAGAGCTCCTTCTTATGGAAGTAGGAACTGTTTAATGCTTTTTGGAAGGTTTTGCTGCAGGAACAGAGAAGTTTCCCTTTTTCTTTCTTTTTATAGGCTCAGGGGTTGCTACAATAGGTGACTTTCCTTTCCTATCCTTGGGATATGGCTCATGAATTTTGATAGGACCTTGTGCCGGCTACTTGGGAGTTCTTTTAGAAAGAGGAACATCATCATATGAACCAGATGATTCATGAGGAGAGGACATAGCAGCAGAGGTTTGGCTTGTGGACTGGGAGGTTCATTGCTTAAAGGTAAGAGGTTCACCCATAGGTCCTACATTTTGAATTTTAGGGTTGAATGGGACCGTGAATTCCTCCTAGGTCATTCTTGATGCATCTTGAATGGATTTTTCAACAAGTAATTTAATAAGGCAGTGGTGAGATATAGAGTTAACCCTACCCTTTTTAAATTCAGTAGCACTGTTGGATAGCAAATTGTAAAGAAAGCTGAGAATATTCATCAACAATCCATGGCATAAATGAGACAAAAGTTTGAAGTGATGAGAATGCAGGACTGAAAACCTACCTTCACAGGTTATGTATTTGATGATATACCCTTCCCGTGACACCCAGTCCTATGGTAGAATCATTCTTTGCTCACCTTGCTTTTCTACCCGTAGAGGAGGGTCATTTGGCCGAGTGAACTTAGCCCTGGCACTTCTTGCATCTCTTCCTCTAGGAAATGGTTCTCTGACTTGAGGTAATCCTGTTACCTCAACAATTCTATCAATTGACGCATTGACTGTTATGCCTCTAACTTTTGTGTCCCCGTCATGAAATGTCCTTGTGAATTCCTCTGCAATGTTTGTATTAAAAGTTCTGAGCTTCAGGAAGTAATTGAGCCACCCATATTGTCTGAATAGTGGCACATGTAGCACATCCTGCAACAGGATGCTATGGTCTGTAGGCTCATTCTGAATCGGCTGATCTCCCATTTCCTTTAATTAAATGTGTTAAGCAATGCTCACCTAGCTTTTCCAACTAAACATCCTGTAACCCTATTAATGAACCGTTCTACAATTCTATAGCACTTTGCCCCTCCCCTCAATTGAAACTTTTGAACCTCTTTTCAAAAGTGATAGAAAAATAAGGAAAACAATGTGATCATGCAATCTTTTTAGGGAGAGAGTAATCATGGATAATCGAGATATGTTTAGGTTCATTATTGTAGGAAGGAAAGACTGATTATTAATTACAAGTTTCATATATTGAGGTTTCTTGACAATTGATGGAACAAGCTTATGGTAGCGATAATAAGGACATGGTGAAGTAATATCATAGAAAAAAGTGCTCAATCATGCGAATGAGCCGAAGGAAATGGCAACCATATAGGAAATTATTCGTGCTAATTAATACTAAATTAAATGCAATAAATAAAGTAACTGAAGCAATCTTAAAGTGAAGTGGAGTGTACCTGGAGAGAATCGCCATAATTACCTGATGTGGCCTCCTTCATTGCAATACATGACATGGAGAAACATGGATTATATGGGAAATGACAAGTGGATGATGTGGAAGAGAGAGAGTGAGTACAAATTGTGGATGAAGTGAATGAATGGAATGGGGATCTTATTAGATAACCCCTTTATTATGATTTGGTATGCACTTTTATGCATGGCTCAGGAATTTGACCCTAGGCTCAATTCCTTTGGCTACAGGATCACTGCTATCCTGCTCAATTTTGAACTGTCTTAGAAATGTTTCCTTGTCAATGGGTTTAGAATATAGCTTTAGGCAATGCCCATTGACTAGTAGCTTGAATCAAACCTCATCAATGGTCCTTAATTGAACAACACCATTGGTGAATACCTCCTCTATCTCATATGGACCCAACCATTTGGTTTGTAGTTTTTCTGGACTATCCTTATATCATGAGTCATAAAGTAGAGCCCAATCTCCTGCTTTGAATTTATTTTCCTTGATGTATTTATCATGCCACCTTATTCTCTGATGTTGTATCATCTCAGTGTACTGCAGGGAATTCTTTCGAAGTTCATCTAGAGCATTGAGCTTCATGACTCTATCTTTTTGTGCATTTGTTAAATCCATGTCCATCTCTAATGTTGTTCTTAGAGTCTTATCATCAAATTATATTGGCATCACAGCTGTTTTACCATACACCATTTCAAAAGGTGTATATCCTATAACAGTCTTCCAGGTAGTACGGTAGGCCCATATAGATTCTGGTAATCTTGCAGCCCAGTCCTTCCTATGTAAATCTATAGTTTTAGTCAAAATGGCCTCTATGTCCCTATTGGTGACCTCAACCTGGCCATTGGCCTGGGGGTGATAAGGAGTTGATTTCCTGTGCTGTATATTGTATTCATTTACTAAGGCTGTGATAAGTGTAGAAGTGAATTGTGCTCCTTGATCTATCACTATTTCCCTAGGGACACCAAACCTGGTGAATATTTCCTCATAGAGGAATTCAGCTACTTTATTATCCCTAGCATGTTTCATAGGTTTAGCCTCTACCCATTTTGTCACATAATATGTGCATACAAGGATGCATGACTTACCATTGGAAGGTGGATCAATTGGTCCTACAAAATCCAATCCCCATTTGTCGAAGGGTGTAATGACAACTTGTGAAAATAGAGGCATCTCATCAGATCAAGTTGGTCTTCCCATCCTTTGGCATCTGTCACATCTCCTAGTATATTTGGCTACATCTCTATGCAGAGTTGGCCAATATTAGCCAGTATTTAAAATTTTTATTGTTGTTCTTTTGGTAGAAAAATGTCCACCACATGGCTCATCATGGCTTGCATGCAGTATATCATGAGTGTCCTCCTCTTGTACAAATCTCCTCATAACTTGATCTAGCTCTGTATAAAACATGCAATCTACAATCCAAGAAAAGTTAAAGCTTTTCTCTACCAATAATCTCTTTTCCTTAGGGGATAATTGAGGAGGAGTTCTTATGGCCAGATAGTTTGCTATATCGACATACCATGGGTGAATAACCTTGATTGCAAATAGGTGCTCATCAGGAAAGGAGTCTTCAATAAGTGTAGAGTCATCTTTCCTTTGAATTCTAGAAAGGAAATCAGCAACCACGTTGGCTTTACCTAGCTTGTCCACAATTGTAATGTCAAATTCCCGCATTAGCAATAACCATCTTGCCAGTCTCCCAGATATTGAGCTTTTGTTCATGAGATACCAGATTACTGCATGATCAGTGTGGAAAAATATCTGATAACCAGTGATGTAATGCCTAAATTTATTGAGGGCATAGATTGCCAACATTTCTTTTTCTGTAATAGTGTAGTTTAATTCAGCCCCTTGTAGATTTTTTCTTATGTAGTAGAGTGCATGTTCTGTTGAACCACCCTTCTGCCCTAACACTGACCCAATGGCACAATCCAATGCATCAGTATGAATATGAAATGGAAGTGACCAATCAGCTCCTTTTAGAATAGGTTCCTATGTAAGGGCTACTTTTAAATCAAGGAATGCTTTTCACATTCTGCCGTCCAAGAAAAAATTGCATCTTTCTTTAGTAGACTGTAAAGGGGCCTATTGTTTGGTTGAAGTCCTTAATGAATCTTCTGTAGTATCCAACATGGCCTAGAAAGCTCCTTACTTCTTTCTGCTTGGTAGGAAAGGGTAGATTAGAGATGACCTCAATATTAGTAGGATCAACATGTATTCCTGCAGTAGAAATATAGTGACCAAGCACTATTCCCTCCTACATCATCATGAAACACTTTTGACTATTCAATGATAGGTTGTGATCTTCACATCTCTGTAGTACTTTCTTCAAGTTGGCTTGAGCTTCCTCAAATGTTGTACCATAAATAGTAAATTCATCCATGTATATTTCCATGCAATCATATGAGATGTCTGAGAAGATACTTATGACTGCCCTCTGGAAAGTTGCAGGTGCATTACAGAGACCAAAAGGAAAAAATGAATAGGAAAACATTCCCCAAGGGCATGTAAAATTAGTCTTTTCTTGATCCTCAGGAGCAATCTTGATTTGATTGTACCCACTGAAGCCATCTAAGAATGAGAAGTACTTTCTCCTAGCTAAATTATCTAGAACTTGATCATGAATGGAAGAGGAAAGTAATCTTTCTTCGTTGCCAAGTTGAGCTCTCTGTAATATACACATACCCTCCATTTTCCTCCTTTCTTAGGAACAATAACCAATGGGGAAACCCACTGACTATCCGAAATTGGGTAGATAAAGCCAGCTGTTAACATTTTCTGCAATTCTTTTTTAACAATTTATCTCAAAACTAGATTGATTCTTCTTTGAGGCTCCCTAACACGTCTGAACTCACTATTAATGTATATGTGATGTGTATAGAGTTTTTGGTCTAAACCCTTCATGTCACCATATTCTCAAACAAAAGCTGACTTATGACTTCTAAGCATTTTGACCTTAGATTCTTGTTGCTCACTAGTGAGGTTTTTATTGATGCTCAAGGTTTTTCCTGTGGCTACCTCAACTTGGGAGGTTAAATCTACCATAGATACTTTAGGCAGAAATGGCATTTCTACATCATGGAGTAGCAAGGTGTGTAAGCAGTCAGTTGCTACAGGATAATGAGTTGATCTAGGTGAAGGAAGAATGGTCTACAAGGAACATGGATTTTTTTCACAATGAAAGTATTCGGTACCATAGTTATTCAACATGATATTGGACAATATACCTTCTTCATCTTGTTGTGCAATGAAAGGCTCTCTGGTAATCATCATTAAATTGGCCATGGAGTTCACTTCCTCCTCTTCTCCCAAATCTGGCCAAACAACCTCTCCAGACTCAAGTTGGGGTAGGGCTAGAGAATAGAGGGTAAGCTTCTTTGTGCTATACCCATCAGATATTGTCATGTTATTCAACTTACAACCAATGTAAGCATTAGCATTAGCCAACCAAGGCCTTCCTAGTATGAAAGGGTATCCCCCCAATGATGCCTTTGGAGATAAGACCATAAAGTTAGCAAGGTACTCCCAGGAATCCAAGGTGACTACCAGGTCTTCAACTACCCCATCAGGTTTGACAATTGAGCTATCAACAAGTTGTAATATTGTAGGTGTAGCCCTTAGGTCTGTAATATTAAGTTTTACAACCCGGTCCTTTGTCATGACATTGATAGCTGCACCAAGATCTACTAAAGCATTCTTAATTTGCAACCCATTAACATTGATCTCCAGAACAGGGCTTCCTGGATCTAAATATTTTGGGATGCGAAACTTTCCTAGCATTAAATCAGAGAGTTGGCCTATGACATGGACAGTTTGAGGGTCTTTCTTTTTCCTCCCCGGTTTATTCAAACATGCCTCCTTGATGGCCTTGCTATAGATAGGTACTTCTTTGATTGCTTGGAACAAGGGAATTTTCACACATATATGCTTTAGCTGGTCAAGGATGTCAAAGGTAGGTTCCTCTTGTTTTTTTACATTTTCACCTTCCAACCTTTGTGGGAAAGGAGGGAACACTTTATCAGATGCCTTAGGTAGTGATCAAATCTGAACTGACTTATTTGGTTGGGCTTGGTCATTGGTATCTTCTTCTTGGTCAGTCTCCTCAAATGAAAATTCTAAGATTATGGGAGGAGATGGTGTGGGCAACACAGTTCCTAAACGTAAATTGATATTATTCAAGTTAAGAGCATAGGCAGGCTGATGATTAGGATCAACAAAATAGACTTGCTGCTGCTGCTGCAGTTGCTGGTTATTTGGATTGGGTGTTGCCTAAGAAGGTAGTTGGGTTGGCTTTGGATTCTGACTTTGATTAGGTGTAGGAGGTGGAAAAATGGATTGCTGCAGTGGTTGCTGTAGGAAACTAGTGGGTGGATTTGACCATTGCTGGCCTCCTCTCCATTGGTTAGACTGCTACCAATTCCCTTGCAGAGGCTACCACTGATTTTGTTGTGGTGATTGTTGATTCCCTTGTGAGGATTGCTAATGATTTTGCTGGGCATTTGGCCAAGGGTTATTCCACTGAGGTTGGGAGTATGGCCCATAGTTTGGAGGGTACTAGTTTTTCCATTGACTATTATATGAACCAAAATTTTGCAAAGGGTCCTGAGGCATACCTTGTCTTGGGGCCCATGGCCTACACTGAGCAACAAAGAACACTTCCTCCTCTCCTTCAATGGTTTTGAACTTAGTAGGGAGATGTTGTACCTCCAAATTGGCCACTGCTTTGCATCGACAGTCTTTCTTTCTTTGTCGGTAGTGGGGGCAATATTTAGCTACAATTTCCTTAGCTTCCTCTTTCTTCCTTCTAGCTTGCATAGTATCCAGTTGAGTAGCTACATCATTGATGATATCCTAGTTGAAGTTGGACAAGAGATTGGTAATCTCCCCTTTAGATACTCCAGAGCCACTTCCTTTTATAGAAGAAGGTCTAAACCCCCTTCCCTTCTTTACAACTGCTCTGGAGTAATTGAGATAGATTTTCTTGATATCATCCCAATCAGTTTAGATGACATCACCTCCTACCATGAGGTCAAGGGCCTCCATGCAAGTATCATTGACTCCCCTTAAGAAGAGAAGTTTTTGAGATTCCTCATTCAGCTCATGATGAGTATTCTTCTACACACTAAATGAGAATCTTGACACATAATCCTCCAAGGTTTCATCCTCCTTTTGTGACATTTTGAAGATGTCATCTCCTATTAGATCATTTTATTTACAATACTCTTTATATTTATTCAAGAACAAAGTCTTCATTTGATCCCAAGTGTTAGCTACATTGCTTCCCAATCCCATGAACCATCTCAAGGTTGCCTCCTTTAGAGTAGAGGGAAACAGTTTCAGCTTGTGTGTTAAGGTTGTATAGTCATAGCTTCTACAAATGATTTCAAATTCAAACAAGAAGGTATGAGGGTCCTCAGTAATAAGTTCATAGAACTTTGGCAGTAAGGAGGCAGGGACGTTCTTGAGGTTATTATTGTCATGTAGGTTAGGGATTGGAAATGGAAAAATAGGATTTTCCGTTCTTGGTTGTATTCTTGGATTAGCTCCTGGTTGATAAACTACAAGAGCAAGTGGATTGTTTGATTTTGTTCCTTTGGATAGGTTAAAACTTAGTTCAGAGGAAGAAGATGAAGTAACTAAGTCTTGGCCAACATCCAGATATGAGTCGTCTTGGAATAGGTTCGATTCAATCTCTTCAATATCTATGCTCCTAGGAAGGAATCTTCCAAATTGGTCTCTTCTTCTATGCATACAACAAAAGTAAACTAACTATGGAGATGCTAGAATGCATAATTATAAACTAAAAATACTAAGAATGAAATCTTAAACTCTTTACTAGCATGCTTATAATAGGTTCTTACTTTGACACCATCCTCGACAACAACGCCAAAAATGTAGTGTTCTTTAATCAGCTCAATAACTAGGAACATGAATTCCTCTACTCAGTGATTGAACATCACAACTGGCAATCATGACCTACTAAAGAACCTTATTTAATTATCAACCCAGGGACATAAACTTGAAATGGGATAGCACAAGATATGCACTAATCACCCTTCCAGACATACATGCATGATTCCTAAAATTCCTTGTACTGGAATTTAAGTACTAGAAACAACTTTACTGTTTAACTTTGCTTAGAAATAAAAAACTCGAAAGATAACCTATTCTGCTCCTAGTGGCTGCAAGAAGAAGTGACAGCTTTGTGTTTTAGCCAGCTACATGAACAATCACATTAACTTCTATGAAGGGAAATGCAACTATTCTAACTTGCAAAATAAAAGTATGGATAGTTCCCTAAGTGGGCCCCCTTAGGTAGTGCCAAAAGCAGACAACAAATTAGGCAAAAAACTTCATAAGCTTTATTGATTCAATGCAAACAAGTATATGGCACAATCTCTTGGCTAAATTTCTAAGACTGAAAGTGTATTACAATAGCAATTTTTTCTAGCCCCTTCTCTGAAGGAGAATGGGCTATTTATTGAAAACTAATCCTAACTACTAACCGACCTTCCCTTATAAAATGGGAGGCATTTATTACATTTAACCAACTTAAGTAAAGAGGTGAATGACAATGTAAGAACTAAGTCAAATTGGTTTAGCAGTCTTAAAGCGCCATCATCCTGGATTCATGCACCACCAAGATGCCTGGCCTAGATTTTTGGAACACTCTCTTTGCATGGTAGATGAGTTGAAATTGTATCCACATCTTTTGATGTTGAACCATCCTTTATGGATTTGGTCTTTAATTCTTCAAGTGGAAATTGAATTCCCTTCCTTCAATCGTGGTACCTGCAAAATATCTCGCCATCTTTTCCTATGGAAGAAGGTTAGCTCAACATGTTCATCCTTTAATACAATCCATTACTTTATTCATTCATTCATTAAGTATTAAACTAAGGAAAACATTGTTTTAGATATGGCTGCAGGAAGTTTCAGTAGTGGAGGCTTCAGGAAGGTTTATGATCACAAAAAGCCATAAATTATTTATCAGACTAATAAAACATTTAAGGTAATAGTCATAGGACTTCTTATCACAATATACTCATCATATTTAAGTCATAAAAAGGTCTATATCCTATCCCATAAATAGACTGAATGTTTGTTTTAGCATAATAAAAATAGCAAAGTTTTTATAAAAGTATGATCAAAATGTGCCAAAGACTTGGCTCATGAAATACCACATAGCAATTTGATTAAAATGTAAAAAAATTTCCAAGAATATTATAGTTACATTTTTTATGAGATGTAGCATAGGATGGATGAGTTGATTGAGCTTGATGAAACTACAAGAGAAGCCCATAAAAGAAATGAGAAGCTGTAATTGTAAGTTAAGCACCTATATGACAAAAAGTCTATTGAAAGAAAGTTTGAGTTGGGAAGCATGGTTTTAATGTGGAATGCAAGAATGGAGGATAAAGGTAAACATGGTAAGTTTGATCCTTTGTGGTTAGTCCCTTACTTTATTGTTAATATGCATGGAGAAGACTCATATTTCTTGTAGTCCTTAACAAGTAAAATTCTTGAACTGCCAATACATGGATAGTTCTTGAAACCTTATTTCTCTTGAAATAGGCTATCCTTCCATGTATATTGTATAGTCCTATAAATTTTGTGTATAGGTTTGGTGTGTTTCCTTTCTATTGTGTCTACTTGTCTTGTCCAGACAAGCTCCTAGTTTTTTATCCTTGTATGCTTGGTCTACTTAACCAAAGATCTGAGATCCTACTATTCCTGTGGGGGGCATACATCCCCAGTTAGAGCCACTGATGGAACCCTAAATTTTCGTTTATGGCCCCTTCAATTTTATGGTCACATTTCTAATTTCTCATATCTTGTTGCCATTAGGGTCTAGAGTTTAAGACTTTATTTACATTTGCATCTTTGGTTATCCTTTGACTTATGTTCTCTCATTAACCAGTTGCATCAGGTCACCAGTTACTTAAGTGGCATCTTTTGGTCTTTATTTTCATTGTTCAACCGACCCCAAACATTTAGGTCACTCGTTGAGCCTGGGTTCAAAAAAGGTGAACTACCAAAGCATATATGAAAGAAGGTCTCTATGTTTGAAATCAGAGATGTTGAACCACTGGATTGTGAGGAATTTTTAGATTATTTCAGATACACATACTTTATGTCATGTCAGTTGCTTGGGGTGAAATGTGATGGAAGGATAACATCACCCATGTTAGTTGTGATCATGGATATTCAACATAAAAACATGCACACATGGTTTGACTATGCTCAAGTTGAGTTGCTGAGTGGTTACACTCTGACTTGATGAGGTTGAAAGACAAAAAAAACCCATTGACATTTAGACATTATTCATTACTGATGCATATAATATTATACTAGGGAAGGGAAGTTTTTGGTCAACCATGAAATTGAGAAAAATGGATGAAAGGGGTCATAAATTTCATATCCAAATGTGGACATACATTTGGGATTTGTATTGCCTAAATTCAAACTATGCTGGATTTGACAATACCATAAAACATACTATTCTAGTACAAATGGGATTGGCACGAGCTAAGTGAATTTCTAAAACAATTCAAGCATTATTGAGACCAAGAGAATGTGGTGATGACCCTAATTATGATTGCAATTGGGGAGATTGGTATTTTTATGATAACTGCACAATGATCAGATGTTATGGGAATACTATGGTGCCACATCTCTTTCCTAGGTTTGTTTCTGATAGGTTGGATTTCATTGAAATAATGTGGCAAATGGATAATTGTGATGTAGAGAATTTTAGATTATCTAGTAAGGCCTCTATTATTGCAACAACTTTCTCTTTTGATTTTTTTTTGCCACTACAAAGGAAGCATATGAGGTGTTTGGCATAATGATAAATAATCTGAGAATGAATGTAACCCTACTAGAATGTTTGATCCAAAAGGGTTCATTAATAGAGAATAGATAAAAAGGGGAGTCTCAGGGTATGAACCTCATACTTTCTACTTCAAAGATGATGTGATAAGAAACTTGCCAACATTAGCTATTGTCGAGGATAGAGAAAATATTTGGATGAAAATTGTTGAGGTTGAGCAGAGGGCTTCTACCCATAATTCCTACTATGAAATCCCTTACAAGCACATCACCAACCAATTCAAGAGGATGGAATTGATCCTTAGTGATTTTAATGATGGTATTTTTCTAGAGAAGGTGCAACAATAAGAGAAGCTTTCTCAAAGTGCTTTGAGGTGCAACAACAACCAATGGACATTGAGGATACTCTTGCTATGGAGTTGCCTTCTACAAATGTTGATGAAACACAGGGTGCTGAAATGGATGTACAACAACTATCTGCTAAATTAGTGCCTATCGAGAAAAGAGTAGAGCATGAATTTTCATACACTAATGTTGGATATGTAATCTAACTATTTGTTGTAGATGATAGGCTAGTACCTTGGGAATATGATGAAATCTAGGACAATGATGCAAGGGTTCTAGCTTGTGCCAAATTTCTAGAGGATGATTCTTTTGTGACAACCAAAGATTTCAGAGAATTCATTGATGAGTTGAAATCTCAGAAAATAAATGATAGGATACAAAAGGCTTGGGAAGGAGTGGATCCTTCATAGCAGGAAGAAGTCAGAAAGAAGACTGAAGAAGATATTGTTCAAGAAATTAAGAAAATGAATCCTATGGAAGCTAGAAGATTGGTCAAAGATAGTGGGGTGCTGGTGATGCCAAGATGGAACCTATCTACCATAATTGCTCTAGATGTAATTAGGAATGACCCAAATGCTATGGTGTCTAAAGAAACTTTTGATGAGAAAATTTTTGGTTCAGTGTTCAACCCTAGTTTACATGCATTAGCCATTTGGTTATTAACACTAAATTCTGGGAGATGCAGACTTATTAGAACAATGATTGGCCTTTATGGAGTTTTGATTATAAGGAGAGCTTCAAAGATGACTACTCCATAGGTTGCAAGGCTAACAATGCACATGGCCATGTTGAGCATTGACACTACAAATATTTCTTAGGCCAGATATATGTAATTTTTGGAGAAACACAACAAATTAGTTGAGGAGTATAATAAAATGAAAGCTATTGTGGTCAAGGTAAGTCATAAGACCTTGCCTACTTCTCCATCTAGTAATTCACCACAAGATAAGGATACCTTGAAATTGAGGATTGATGCATTGAAAAAGGAGCTCCAATAAACTAAGTTTGAGAATAATAAGCTCCAAGATAACATGAAAAAGATTACAAAGGATATGGCTGAAGAAATTCTAGGCCACAGATTGACCAAAGCTACCCTTAAGGAAAAATCCATGTGGTTAACCTATAAAGGTATACATGAGGTATTTGAAAGGTTCCAACATGTTCATGAGGTTTTCAAGAGCACAAGGAATAAATGGAGTAGTAAATTAAACAATTTAAGGGAGATTCAAGCAAATGCAAAGGAAGACCTTGAAGCTCCAACAAATCTTCAAGACATAGTAAGCAAAATTGAAATGATTGGTGAAGTCACAGGTTTCCATGAAAGAATTGGTGGGCAACTGCAAGGTCAAATCAATGCTGTTAGGGATATGGAAGAACAAGGTGTACCCAAAATCCTTAATGAAGATGGAACACTCAAAGACTATGCACCATGAAGGGCCTTCTTTAGGCATAAAACAACTATGGATCCATAGATAATAGACATTGATGATAAGTTAGAATTAACTATTCTAAATGGTTTAATTGAAAATCTCATCAGAATTCAGATAGACATGGAAACCTTTGTGAAAGAAGCCAAAGTGGTAATTGATGCAAGATAGAATGCATATAACACAAAGATGCAAAAACTATTAGATATCAAGTAGCCCACTAAGGGAAAATACAAGAATTGGATAGAAAACTATGTTGAATAAGCCATAGGGATGGTGAGATGGATATAGAGCATGGTTGAGTATAATATAGGTCTAGCCTTTGAAATAACTATTTTAAAAAAGTCTATATCCTCTCAATTTGAAAATGCACGTGGTAATCCAACCAAGTTTTTCTCTTTGCTTTATGCTTTCCTCTTCTCTCATGTTTCGTGCTCTTTTTTGAATGATGTGATGGCATGTAATTCTCCTTGACAATGCGGATATGAGTTCAATAGGATTCTAAGGGTTTTTTGACTTTTTGTATTTCCCCCCATTTCTTCAATTGTAAATATAATCGCCTGGGGGTTGAAATGAAATGAAATACTTTGAAATACAAATTGAAATGTAATGTGATCATCCAATAGCCTGAAGCTTGTTTTCTCCCTTAATCTTATAAAAGGGAATTCAAGGCTATTGTGTAGGGGTCTTTGAATTTTTTTTGGTTGATCTTAGGTAGTCTTAGAAAATATTTTCATGAAGTGTAATAAGCATACAATGGATATAGAATTACTCATTGAGTCTTAGGTCATGATTCTATATTCACAGTTAGCTTAAATGTTTTGCAACAATTATAGCATTTGAAAATTGATAATGGAAAATTTCATGCAGATTGTCTCCTATGTATTTTTTCATGAATCAACAATGAAATGATCAAGGATTGTTTTATTGGTCTCCAATTCATGTGGTTGGATGTGTGTGTGCATTTTTTCTTCAATTCAAGTAGTTGATTAAAATTCTTTGAGTCACTAGTTTGTGTGTTAATTCATAGGATCTTTGAGTATGTTTTGTCTAGAAATTTTGAGTTATAAATTTGTAATGTAAATCCACAATAGTCTATAAATGTCCAATTCCATTGTTATTGCATTGTAGTATGTTGTGAATTTGACCATGTCACCCTTGGATAATGCATTGTTCTATGTATTAAGAAAATTCAAATATATCTAATCAATTGGATCATGTCAAAGAACAATTCAGCTAATTAAAATCTTACTCATAATGATGATGGTTTTTGTAGTTCTTATTCAAATTGACCATTCTCTACTCCAAGTTATAAGGGTGTAAGGGATTTTACAATTCCTTGCAAATTGTCACTTGTTGAGTCATAGATATGAGAGTGTTTCTTCTTACTATGCAAAGTATATGGAAAACTTGTGGTGCATTATGGGATCACCCTCCTGAGTCTTGCAGAACCCAAAGTGCAGGAGGAAAGCTTAATTGCTTTCTCTCATTCATTAGCCAACCCCTTTTAGGTTGCTAATCATTGGAATTGGAAAATCCATAGGCTTCCTTGAAGATCTGGTTGGTATTTAAAAGAGCGAACAGGTTTGATGTCTAGGGTATAGTGTAGTTTCTAGCATCTTCCATTTGGTGACCCTATTTGGCTTACAAATATCATAGTTTATATTTGATCCTCCTATTGTTAGTTTATTCCTTTACAAGTCCTTTTTATTGTCAAGTTTGCTATCTAAGATTTGACTTAGAGTTTTTGTTGATGATAGTCATCGCCTATAAATTAGAATTGAATTTCAAATTGTATTCTTGTATAATCACAATATATATATGTGTGCATTTATGTTTGAGTATATTCATAGGTGTCTACTTTGAAGAAAACCTGATAGGTTGTTTTATAAACAACATTTAGTTAAAACTGAATATATAAATATATGTATGTAGTGTAGTTTTGTTATAATTGCATACTATACTATAATATGATATAACGTATTTCAAACAACAATCTATTTATAATATATATGCATAAATATATATGTGTATAATAAAATATTCTCATTTCAGATTTTAATTTGTATTGAAATGAATAGTGCATTTTGGTTTTTTTATATAGAAAATGATTATACTTGTCTTGTAACAAAGTGGTATGTAGATAAATGAATTAGAAAATTGAATAGCAAGAAAATAAATTATCTTTAAGAGGATTAAGGGGAACAGTTATTTCTTAAATAGGTAGCATATATGTATGTATGTATGAGGGTATAAATCTATCTATGCCAATAGTGTTATATGTATTAGTGAAATATGGGAAAGTGTGGAATATAAATTTTATTTATTTAAATAAATATAAATGGGGAAAGGATGTCTGAATAAGTATCTTATTGAGTTTGGATGATGCTAAGTGTACAAATTTGGAAATTGATTGATAAAAATGGTTGAGATTATAATGGTGATATTATGAAATAGTCCATTTGCTATTTTGTATATTGTTAGAAAAGTGATTGTTAAGGAAGTGGTAATAATGCCTAGATTTAAGGAATGCCTTCATGAATTATTTATGATGATTAAATACTTGGATTGGACAAGGTGTTTTGACTAAGTGGTTATGAGGTTGTTAAGGTGGATTAGTTTTAGTGTTTGTATAGTTGTTTTAAGTGTTGGATTAAGTAAATAATTCATTGAGTAAAACATAAAGTGGCAGTGATGTTTAATTGTGGAGTTGTTCATGACTGCTTGACTATTGTGAGTTTGATTTAAATAGTGGATTTCAAGGTTGCAATGTTTGATTGTTTCCTTGTGTTGAATTATGTGTGCAATCATGGCATTTAGGTTGAATTTATTTTTTATTATTTTTGTTTATTCTTGGGATAAGTGGAAATGCCTAAAATGGCAAGATCAACTGCCTTGTTCTCTACCTTGTTCCTTTGGAAGGTATGTTGATCCCGCATGATTTTGTATGAGGGTCTAACGACTGGTATAGGTTGTCCAGGGTAACCCACGATGGGGTTCCATTAGCCTAGGAAGGTTCTGCTAGGGTAACCCATAGAAAACTATGTGATGACACTCCTCCATATAGCAACCTTGTATGCCTTGTTTGTTTTCCCCTTCTTGTTCATGTACCTCTAGAAGCAGTCGTGCTTTATGTTTTGTTTGTTACTTTTGTATGTTGGAGTCATGATTTCCTATGTTTGGTTGACTGTTTGTGTAGTGGGTCCTTATTGTCATCTCCTAGATTGGGGGGTAGACCTTAGGGTTCCACATGGTGGGGTGGAGTGTGATATTCACTCCATTGGGTTACCCACGAATGTTCATGAGCACAGATGTTGTACCACATGTACAGATTCTAGATATTGTACCAGACTTGAGTTGGCATTGATGTTATGTAATGTATTAATTTTAGTTGTATCTTATCAAGCATTTGATGCATCCTTCTCATTTTTATAAGGGAAGCTATGATGTAAACTTGTAAATAGTGTAATGATCTACCCCATGCATGGAAATTTGTATATGTACTCATTGGTTCATATTCAATGATCTTTAATGGTGTTGTATTTGTCGAAATAAATAAATATAATGCAGTGGATGTAAATGAACTCTTGTTGTAGTTATTTTGTGATGTATGTTTAGGTTTGGGTAATCATTATGTTTGTAATGCATTCATGATACCCTAAAGGACATAGTCATTGCAAATGTACATGTGTATTACATTCTATGTTATTGTTAGTATGATCATTACGTTGATTCACTTAATTTTTTTTTCATTAATGTTAGATAGTTTTGTTGTCCTTTGGGGTTTCGTGGTGGGGCATTACATAACATCTATAAGCCTTTCTCTTAGTAGAATATCCAAGGAATATACATTCATCATACCTTGCATCAAACTTTCCCAAGTTTTCTTCATCTCTTCTAATATAGCATTTGCTTCCAAATACTCTAAAGTACTTGATAGTAGGAATCCTTCCATACCACAACTCATTGGGAGTATTTGTACTGTTACCTTTGGCTTGAACTATGTTAAGTATGTACACAATAGTATGACAATATTATGAATTGCTTCTCTCCAATAGACTTCTAGTAGTTTAACTTCTTTCATCATAGTCCTTGCGGCTTCTTGAATAGTTCTATTTTTCCTTTCAACAACTCCATTCTATTGAGGAGTTCTAGGGGTAGAAAGGTGCATCTTTTTTCCATGATCTTCACAAAATGTGTTAAACTCATTGGAGGTGAATTCTCCACATATGTTAAAACTCAAACATTTTATCTTCAAATCCATCTCATTCAAAGCCATAGCTTTAAATGCTTTAAATTTATCTAGAGCTTCAAATTTTTCTCTAAGAAAAGTAACCCATGTAATTCTAGGATAATCATCAATCAAAAGAATGAAATACCTATCACCTTGAAGACATATCAACCTTGTAGGACCATAAAGATTTGTATGTATTAATTCCAGTAGTGTGGTAGCAGATTTCTCTTTTCCTTTGAAACTACTCGTTTATTTTCTGAATTGACAATCTTTGCAAATAGCATTGATAGGCTTTGTGATTCTTGGTAGGTCTCTTAATACTTGAACTAAATTGATTCTAACCATATTGTCAAAATTCATGTGACAGATTGTCTGATTCCATAACCAACTATCATTAATGAGTCATAAAGCAATGACCATCAACACCCTTGAGCTAATAGATATTTCCATTTGTCCTTTTACCAACAATAATCATAGTTCTAGATCCTTTTCTAATCTCACAAATTTCATCCTTAAACACGAGATTATATCCTTCACTACACATTTTTCCAAAACTCAAAAGGTTATTCCTTAATATTTTAACATAGTAAACATCTTTAGTATTATGCTTGCCATCAAAACCGATTGAACCTATTCTATAAATATTAGCTCCCAAATTATCTCTAAATTTAACTAATCCTCCATCATATTTTTCAAGTTTAAAAAACTTGTTTTTGTCTCCAATCATGTGATTAGAGTAGTCACTGTCAACAACCTAATAGATCTTATCCTATCTAGCATGAAAAGTAGATACCAAAGTACCTTCAATCTTATCCTTCTTTTTCAAAACACTTTACTCCACACAACTTTCAAAGTTAGAAGTAGTAGATTCATCTTTTATAGCAAAGAAAAAGAATAGATCATCATCTCCATGATTATATTCAATAGTAGAAATACCAACATCTTCTCTAATATAGTAACTTCTCTTAATCATATTTCCTTTGCTCTCTTTACTTTTATTGTTCATAGCTCTATTTGGACATCTTGAAGCATAGTGACCTATATTTCCATAGCTAAAAAAATTGAGAAGTAGTTTACCTTTGCACTTATTGGTTCCCTTTTTCATCCTTCTTACAAAGGTAGTTTTCACATCATCAAGATATTCTCCATTTGAATCTTCAACCTTTTCTATTTTTCTAGCCTTGAAAGTGGTGCAGGGGCATTAGGTGCTTGATTATTGGTCATTTTTGGTATTTTTGTAATTTTGGGTTGAAAATGGGTTCAAAGGTCTAATAAGGTCATTTATGACCATTTACTATGTATTTATTTCATTTTTGTGGTGCTTGGGGTCGTGGGTTTCAAAAATGCAAAAATTGTCAAAAGTTGCTAATTTTGTCATGCAACCTTTTTGGGAAAGTTGTCATCAAAATTGGGGATTTCAGTTACATGCAATTGTTAGAACATGGGAATAAATTGTAAATGGTTTTTAAAAGAATGAATATTCTGAAATGGTTGAATGCAAGCATGATTGCATTCATTTTTCAAACTTGGAGTGAATGGAATGAAGGTTTTTTTGTGTTTTCTGAAAGTTGTAGCATTTTATGTCTATTGGCACGATTTGTATAGTCTATAGTCAAGTATAAAACCAATTGGGTAGTGTTGGAATTTGAATCTTATTTCTTTTTATTTTTTTAGCATTGAATTTCATTGAGTTTTTTAGGAGATATGACCATTTTGGTGAAGGTTGCCTTGTTCTAACAATGTTTTCCATAATTTGTAGTCTAAAAACATGCTAGTATGGCCATGTACAGTACATTTCTAGTATGAAACCAAAGGGAAAATTTTAAGAAATGAGTCTAGTTTCATATTCTTTTTGTTTGATCAAATGGTATTAAGTTTTGAATGAGTTATGCCATTTTTGGTGAGAGCAGGTTTGTGGCTGCCTAGAGTTTGTAGTTTGAGAAAAAATGCCATAACTTTTTTTTCCACTGTTGGATCTTTATGAAAATTGGAGGAATTTTTTTTAATTAGGTTATATTCAATCCCACTGAATATATTGTCTTCATTATTTTTCTTTTGAAAGTTATTAATGACTATTCCTTTCATTTCATAGTGAGGTAACTTGTGGGTTTGATCAATGAACCCTTGTTTTGCCATGTTCCATACAAAACAACCCTACTTCATTTTAACATATGTTTAGTAAGGGATATAATGGTATCCAAAATAGTTTTCACATTCCATTTAAAAAGTACTTGAAGGAAATTATGACCAAAATGGTTTGAATTTTTTCCCCACATTTGGGTTTGAGAACTCATTGTCTAGGATGAAAAAAATGCATAATTGTAGCCTTAAGTTTTGAAGTCCTATTTGAAGGTGATAGGAAAGTTGTTTGAGGTATTTCTCCTTCCTTTGCATCAGAAAGTAGTCTCCACTTTTGTACTGTTTTTCAAACCATGTTTTCTCATTTCAAATGAAGTTAGTGTACCCAACAATTGATCTCTAGAATAAGTATTAAAAATTTGCAACTTCCTCAATAATAGATACCTTTCACTATAAGAATGAGGAATATATTTGAGAAAATTTCTTTACCAATCTTGGTTCTTTGACTTGTGCACCAATACCTCTTGTCACACTTACTAGATCATCAATTCTCTACATGTAGATTGTAATTGTTTCATCTTTAGACATTCATAGGTTCTCAAATTGTGCCTTTAGATTTTGCAAAATTTTCTTGTTACCCTTGTCTATATTACCTTACCATTAATTTCATGTAACATATTACAAACTTCATATATATTATTTGTAACATAATAAAAACTTCTTTAGTAGCCTTAAGATTCATAACTTTTACTAATTCAAAATTTGAAAGACTATTCACAAGAATAAATATTACCTAACCATTTCTTTCGTACTGATCTCACCACTTACATTACTTTCGAGACCATTCACAAGGGAAAAATATTGATTCTTATTTCCTTTCAATCTCATATCCAAGGATGCTAGGTATCCCTTCCATCTTTGTCTTCGAGCATGCATAATTTGAGCCATAAAACTTGGGGTTGTAACACCCCTCCATTTTGGCTCTTTAGTCGGCAGTGTTTTCTTTGTAATGGTTGTGTTTGATTATGCTTTGACTTTGGAACTAGGTTGCTTTTGTTTACAATTGTTAGACAATGTGGATGTTATATTTTGATGTGATGTTATCCTAATGTTACCCTTATGGCATGTTTTGGATTAACTTAGAAGATATTTGATTTAACAATGTTTTATGCTGTTGATCATGTTATTGATGTTAGATGCGTCAGTTAGTGATATTGTATTGGTGAAGGGGACAGGATTGTATCACTCGCTTGCGAGTTCCCTACGATTCTGAGATTTCCTCTTCACAGTTTGATTGATCATATTATGTATATATGCACGTTCAACATGCTCTTTGTTGCAGGTTGGCAGGTACATGACATCGACTCCATCTGGTTTCTAGGTTTGAGCGTGTCCATTGACCAACGGAAATTAATTGGGAGATAGTAGCTAGGTTTTCTGTGTCAAGTCGTTACCCTAGTCACCTTGTGCCGTCGGGTTGTAGTTGGGTTTGGTTGTTTCATGTTGCCCTGATCACCTTGGTCTTTAATTAAATTCAAGTTAAATGGCTTAGGTTGCTTAATTATTGATTAAATGCTTTTGATTATAATGCTAGGAATGTTACTTTATTAATTAATTTAATTTAGTTAATAAAATAATCTAATACTAGCTTAGATTTATTTTATTGATTAATTAAATTAATTATGGAATTGATTAAGTTATTCCTTGAATTAAAAGTGTTAAAAGATTTAAATTAGTTTGTGTGAAAGGAAGGTTTTAAAATATGTTGAATTCTATTTAGAAATTGGAATTTTGTTTTGAGTTATTTAAAATTCAAAATATCTTCAAAATGCAATAACTTTGGGTGGAAAAGATATTTTAGGGGAGTTGACTATATTTGGAATACATAATTTTTGGAGAGAAAATGTGAGGGAAAAGAAAACCCTCTTTTTGAAGGAAAATTGATTTGTTCATTGTGGGAGCAATTGGGCATGAAATTGCATGGGATCAACTGCATTTGGATAGGAATGGGGAAAGGAAGTGATGGCTGCGATCTTACGTGCTCTTGTTGCTTATGTGCAAACATCCTCTCATTTGAATTTCTTGCTTGGGAATGGAGGTATTTTATCATTTCTTCATATTTACTTGATCTTAAATGGTTTGAATGATTCTAATTGTATTGGTAGTATGTTGGAATCCTTTCATGTATTTTATTTGAATCAAGTTGATAGTGTAGAATTTATTTTGAGAATTTTTTTGAGAATTTTCCCAAATACAAGGTTACCATGCCCAATTTTTAATTAGAGGCTCAAATTGGTGTTTTTATGTTAAAAGTGTGTTGTTGGGCACTTTTGAATCAAAAGGGTATTCTTACATTATTTTATTTTTGAATTTTAAATTTTAAGTTTTTTCATACTTCATCAATGGTGGAACCTGGATATTTGTGAAAATTGGTTTAAAATTAATTGGTGTTTTTATGTTAGAAGTGTGTTGTTGGGCATTTTTGAATCAAAAGGGTATTCTTACATTATTTTATTTTTGAATTTTAAATTTTAAGCTTTTTCATACTTCATCAATGGTGGAACCTGGATATTTGTGAAAATTTGTTTAAAATTGATTGGTGTTTTTATGTTAAAAGTGTGTTGTTGGGCACTTTTGAATCAAAAGGGTATTCTTACATTATTTTATTTTTGAATTTTAAATTTTAAGTTTTTTCATACTTCATCAATGGTGGAACCTGGATAATTGTGAAAATTGGACTTTGTTTAAAAGTGGATTTTTGAGAATAATATTTCATATTATAATAGGGAACGATAGAAAATGCATATGAATTCTTTGAATGAGATCATTTTAGATCTATTCGCTTGTTCAAATTTCTGATTTGTTATTTTAGTGTAAAAATGTGATTTGATTTACTTTTGAGAATTTGCAAAGAATGGTAATCATTTAAATTGATTACATGCAAGGTGTCCTCATGTGACTTGGATTTAAGAAATCCTAATATTAGCTTATTTAGCTGCTTAGAATTTTTTCTAGTGGTGTTTTCATTCATTCTCGGTGTATGGGCAATATCGTATGATTGTATATTTGTGAGTGTACTTTGGTTGTACTAAGTTTGGTTTCCAGAGGTTAGGGAACCCTTGATCGAGTTGTTTATTCTTTTGGAGTTATTTGTTTATGTAATCCTTCCAGTTGTGTTATCTTGAAGTGATGTTATGTCTCTTGTGTTTTGTTATTGTCTCTCTTGGGTAATGCATGAGAAATGCTTCAAAAGAAACCTGGTTACTATGAACGGGTTGTGTGACCTTATGGTTTAAGGTTGAGTCTTGTTATCAGTTCTTTATGTGGGTTGTCATTATGTTAGTCAACCTTGTGTTAGCCTTGGGTAGTGCACGCTTTGGTTTCAATTTTGGACATCCGTAGTGATGTGTTACCTATTGAGGTGTATTGATTATTTGTGATAAGTGTTAGTGCATTGTCTACCCTTGACATGTGGTTGAGTTATGTGTTGTCGATAGGGGAGTGGCTTTCAACGAGCGCCGAGCCCAAAGTGGTTCCAGGACAACTCGTGTGAGAGTCAATTAATTAAGTGAAAATTAAATAAATTACTAGGGAGAGAGTAGCTTTGAACATTAATAAGATAATTTAGCCTCGCTCATTGGCTCAAGGGCTTGTACGAGACTTGAGATGAGTCGGGAAGGCCTAGAATGGCAAGATCATTATCTTGTCTTCTCGAAAGATAACTGATTCCGCTCTGGTGTGCATATGGCACCGGGTTCGTGAGAGGTTACCAGGATATCCCTAGAGGGGGGCCGAGACCTAGGAAGAACACCATTGGATAACCAATGCAGCCTTTACGATGACACTCCTCCTATGATATCATTCGGTATAGTGTTGTACCGTTGGTTTATTTTGTATAGTGATTGTACTCGATTTTGTACAGTGATTGTACTCAATTTTGTACTCTGGAAGCATTGTAACCACGATGTTAAGTGATGTGGTATTTGTTCTTGTTTCAGTTCAGTGTGCTAGCCTATGTCTAGAGGTAGATGGTCTTGTCTAGGAAATCCTTGTTACTATCTCCTAGCATGGAGGGAGTGGGGCCTTTGGGTTCCACGTGGTCGGGTGGCGTGCATTCTTTTCCGTTGGCTCTTCTTCTTGATCGTGTGGTCATGATTTCCAGTTGGAGAGCTCGTTGGATGCTGTTGCTTTTCTGGTTCGTTCTTTTCAGTTGATCTTTATTTTATTACCCCTCATTTGTTATCGAGGTGGAATTTGTAAATTGTAATCATGATTATTGGATTTACCTCATTCGGGGAATGAGTGTTGTAATCATATTGTTTAAATGTTGTTATTGGAATCTTGAGGTATTTATTTTCCTTGTTGAATTTATCTTGTATGGGATGTATGTAATCTTAATTTTGTAAGTGATTAATGTTTTGGTTTCTTTTGATGTTAATTGTTGTTTGGGTTTTAATGTAATCTTTGTCTCGTGGCCTTAGAGGTTGTTGGCAATGTGCATTCGTCTTACATGTTATTTGTACTTAAACAAAATAAAAAATAAAAAAATGAGTACGTTTAAGTAGTGAATTATAACTTCCTCTAGGGGTTGTGTGTGAGGGCATTACAAGGACAATCTATCTTGTTCACCATCCCAAATCTACCTCAAGTGGTTAATCTTTTCTCCAAGGAACCTTACTCTGATACTAATTGTTAAATGAATAAGACAACTAAGACGAGGGTGAATCAATTGTATCAAATCAAAGCTTCAAAACCATAGTAATATGGACCACATGCATTCAATAAACCCTTAATCTATTTTCATGTACAACCAACATTATACACAAGAGAACACCATATTTAGGTGGAAAATCCAATGAGGGAAAAACCACAATGAGGATTAGTTCATAATATAAGTAATTGCAAAACAAATACAAGGGCTTACTTCTAGAATAGGATGCACTGTCCAAAAAGGCTCACAACCAAGGCTCATTGCCACATAATGGAAAAAGAAGATAGAAGAGAAATGTCACATGGAGAAAAAATTCTCAATGCAACAGAGAATCCATCATAATAGCTCCAACACTTTCATTGTCTTGCTTGAATGATTGAAGACACCTTCAACTCACTACATTTAGAAGTCCAACACTTTGAGGTTCACACTACTCTTCTCAAACTCACACTCTACATTTCAGAAATTTGCATCACTTGCATTCCACACATCTATCATTTATATCTTATCAACCTTCAACATCTCAACTCATGCTTATACCATCCTCAATCTTGAAAACTTTCTCCAAGGTTGGAAACACACGCTTCATTATTAGCAATTTAAAATTAGGTTGGTACTAAACATTCCCACAATGAATAGGAACAAAAGTTGACCAAAACAACACTTAACTAGGACCCAAATTAAATCTCACATGCCACACTACACCTTCATTAACACTTGAACATCTTTGAATGTAAACACTGGGTCAATCGTTACCCATGAAAACACATTAAACTTTAAATTACACACTTCCTTTGATCAATCCAAAACTTTTAGAAACTAAATTTCACCTGAGTGTGATCCAAGAAAATCTTGGAAACCAAAAAAATCCTTCACAACAAATCTTACCTGAAGATTATAAACATACTACTTATACATACAACAGTGCCTAAAATTGCAATACTCTGTAACTCAGAAGACCTTCTTCTGTTATGCCTAACAATGAATCCTCTTGACATAGACAAGAGAACAACACCATCAAGTCTCCTTTAGAACCACAAGTATTGAAAAATAACTATGGAGAAATGTAGGAAAAATACATTTCTCCCAAACACCTGTATACATAACATTGTAAAACTAGTTCACACACTAGTGAACACAACTTCCTCTAACCAATGATCTAGAAGCTAGAATTCTGGATATAGAAACTGAACATCTCTAACCAACATATCCAAACCAAAAAAGTAGATCTTCACCTTAGATGAAATGTAACGTAATACCAGAACACCTCTACAAACCACAATACCTCTACAATACCTTGTTTCCTTATTTCATCAATTTTCTCAGTATCCTCTACATATGAACCATAAATATAAGATTTTCAAAGAAACAATCTCTTCTCAACCACTACACTACTATCATCAATGACAACATAATATTGTTGAAATAAATGACAACACCTTCATACTTGCAAAATTTATATCTTTTTGTTTGCAAATCTCAGTTTTAGTTTCTAGAATTACAGTGTTCTATAATTATTTGCATTCAATTCAATTGGTCAAAATAACTGTATTGTTCAAAATAAATAAAAATTATTCAAAATATATCATTTTTTAGGTTCCTACATTTTACAATCATTAAATTACCATTTTTTGCAATATCTTTTCACATACTTGCATTGTGTTACAGCCCAAGCAATATTACCTATTTACTATTATCTTGTTTGGTTGAATTGATTGAATAAATGAATGTGTTTTGTGGATCTCTGCATAAATGTGTTTTATTAATCTTTATATGAATATGTTTAATGAATCTTGAATGGAAATATGATGAATCAATGATTGATGCACTTTAATATTTTATAATGTTTCTAACTATGAAATGTATGATGTATATGATTATATTATGTTTGGCTAACTAAGGTTATGATGTGCCAAGTTGAGTGCAGGAACAGGTTCAATCTTCCAAAAGAGAGGGGAAGTATCACTCAAGAGAAGAGATTCATTTGGTAACCCTTAACAAGCCTAATTGAGCAATCACACACTCACATCCTAAGTGGTCATAGAGAGTCAAGCCAGTTTTGGGAAAAGGGTATGTAATCTTTGTTATGAATGTTGTGATTGACAATTGTGAATAAGTCTTGATGTCTTGTATCAGTATTTCCTTGTATGCTTATTGTGGTATCAATGAGATGTATATATATGTATATGTATACATTTCTACAATAGACTCATACATGTGTGAGTGAATATGTACAAGTATATGTAGGTAGACATACCTATGAATGCTCATGGATGGATCACCCATATGTATGGGGATACCAGTTGGACTAAATTGACATATATATATATGTGTGTGTGTGTGTGTGTGTGTGTGTGTGTGTGTGTGTGCATGTATATATATGTATCCCATGTATATATGTCAATCGATGGGATTGCATGTATGAGTATTTTATAAAGATATTGAAATAGTATTATGTATATATGTATATGTGATATGTGTGTGTGTAATGTTATAATAACATATATATATATAGAAAATCGTACATATATGTATATATGCATAATACTACTCTTTATTTATATAACATATAAATATGCTCAATAATGTATTTGATAAATAGTATGAAATAAATAAATATATATATATATACTTATATTAATATATCTATAATGTATTTCAATATATATATTGAAATATATATATACTATGGAATGTATATATACATATGAGAATCACATTGAATTTATTAATATAAAACCATACAACATACTTTTTGGGTGAAATAAAATCAATATCTAGGGAATGGGTATTTTTTTGAATTTTTACAATGGTTTACTATTTTTCCACCTCTACACAACAAAGAGGTTGATGTTAAGAGAAAAACCTATGTTTAGTAAAAATTGAAAATTAAATGCATGATAAAATGAAAATATATCAAACCTATACTTGTTGGAAAGCTAGTTTCAAGGGATACAATATTGAAAAATATAATATTTAAATGATGTTATTTAATCCCTCAAAAGGTAAAGAAAAAGTGGTTTTTTTCCAGCATTTTGATAGTTGTGAAGGAAACTCTATTATGGGTATGATTTAATACTATAGGGGTTCTATCCAAGGGGGTTTGATCTAAGGGGATATTATCTATACCTATTCAATTAAAACCGTTTAGATGGAGCCTCTTAAGACTCAAATCATTATTTTTTCTAAAAATAGTGATTTTAGGCAAAAATTAGCACATCCAAAAAATGAGACACAGTATTGTGGTAGCACCTATATATATATATATTGAAATATATATTATTGTGATAGCACTAATCATATTATTAGTAATATGCAGCAATGCATATAATATATTCCATGGGGCACATGATGCATAAAGCACATATTTATGTGGTGGTTAATACGGTGCATAAAGTGAAACACGACCAAGTAAAACATTAAAACAAAGAACGTTTGAAGTATTGCAGCTGTGTTAAGCAATTAAGAAGGGAAGTAAATGTTGTGAGAAGCAAAGAATAAGTCTATAGGTTGTGCTCGTGAAGGTGGTGCCAAAGCATAGAGGTGGTGCCATATTTAGTAGAGGTTGTAATGCAATAAGAGTCTATGAATTTGAATAATCTTGCTAATAAGTATTTTGGATTAGTAAAGTGTAAACTTGGCATCATTTTGAAATGAAATTTGAATTAGGAACCCTATTTTGAACTTGTTGTCCCAAATAATAAGTTGACTCAGCTTTAGAACTGCCATGTGTTACAAACCTATGAGTGAGACGTTGCATGAGGAAGAAAGCTGGAAAAAATACTAACTTTTTTGTAGCCTTATGTTGCTCACAAATTAGTATAAATAGAGGTTCCCATTCTACAAAATTCTACACTTATCTTTCTGAATATCTCTGTTGCTATTTTGTTGCGAGTTGAGAGTTATTTTTGGTATTTTATATTGGAGGTTATTGTGAGATTTTATGAGAAGTTAGAAGAGGATAGTCAAGTGAAATTTGGAGGAGGTATTAATCGATTTGAGGATTCATACTAGGAAGGAGTTTGATCAATTAGAGTTTATTTAGGTATGCTAGCTTCTATTCCTTTATCTTTATGTTGGAAAGGATAATTAGCTATTTACTATGTTAGGAAAAGAGTGTTTTTGAATATGTCATGGAGTTTGTTTGTTTCATGGTTATACAATTTGGTGTAGAACCTATCTTTTTAGTTAAGTATTTATGTACCCTATATATGGGAGTTAAATTGAGTACAACATAGTTATACTATGGGAAGTTATCTTCACTATATGAAGGTAGTCTATTTTAGATGTATGTAGCTTATGCGAGATGTTACTTTGAATACTTTGGTAGTATGGTCATATGGTTATGGGATGTTATGTGGGGTTATTCCTAGGGTTGGTCAAATCCATGGGAAAGAGGGCAACCTAGATATAGAGTATAATGGTCACTATAAACCAAATTGAGCTAGGAAGGTGGGTGAACATGTGACGTCTACTCTAAGTTAAGGATAATGGAAACTTTGGCCAAAGTATTGTAAGTAGCCACTATTTACACTGTTGGTTTCACTGTGATCCAGGATTATGTACTAGGAATGGGATGTTCATACATGTTAGTTGTAAGAACTATATTTCAGTCTAGAAATGTATAGGACACACACCAAACTTTGAATAGGCTATTGCTATGAGGTCACCAAACCAAAATATTTGTTGAAGGGTAGGGCCATCTTACTACTTAGGTAGATGTGCAAGGGACCGTAGTAAGTACAAGGTTTGTGAAAAATCGATTGAGTGATGCTTCTCCTCTTTAGTTGGTAGCCAATATTTGAGGGGGGATTCCTAGAACATTTTACTATAATTTTATTGTAAGCTTTTTCATGCTGTAAATGTAATTTGTATCAATTTCTTTTGAAACTGAAAATATGAAATGTTATATCGAAATCTTGTATTATCATTATTTGAATCAATGAAAATAATTATTTTGTATGCAATGGGAAAGTTTGAAATTTGTTTCAAATGTGCATTAAATACTCAAAGGAAAATAAATTTCTCTTAAAGGTTAGATGCATAAACTATTCACTTGTGGGTAAAACATAGGATTAATTACTGTGTAGAACAAAGGGCATGCTAGATTATGTTCTATTTTTGGGTGTTTGCTACAGTTTTTTACACTTTTGTTTTGGTGAAACTTGTATGAGTATTACAACCTAGTTTCCTATTGCTAATACTTTAGTGAGACATAGTTCGAGACTCACAACATCCCATTCTAGTACATCCACTATGGATCTTGGGTTTTCTAACTCTTTCACTCACAATGTTGACACTAGTCAACCTATGTTGGAATCCATACTTGAAATTAGATGTTCCATGACCTCTAATCCCATTAATTTTGAAACCATTGTTGCTCATTTTCCTCAAGAAAACTTCCATAAAATGGATCAAGCCTTAGAAAAGCTTCAAAACTTTGTGAGTGCTAAATACATTGTTGGTACTACAGTTCCTATCATAGATAATATGAGGAGAATGCCTGATAATGAATTGTGAATAGAGATTCTGTGTATCCTAATTCATATTATTGATTACCATGTTCCTATAGTGGCTAGTTGTGCTCAAACTTTTGGATAAACTCAAAGTCAAGGAGGAAATCAAATTCCCCCCCTTCAACTATGACTTTTATTCCTACATACACTCATTCAGTTGTTACTACAAGACAACCGACTAGCAATGCCAATCCAATTTTGGGTATGTCCATTGGGAATCCTTTTAGCTTTGTGAATTCAAACATCATAAATCCTAACCCATCACATCTCACAAATTTGTAATTCACTTGTCCTCCAAACACATATACACCTCCACCATATTCACCTCCATCCCAAAATAGAACCAATGATTTCATACCCAAAATAAGTTTTCAAAATGTTTCATCTCTCAAACAACAAAGTTCACATTAAACCAAAATAAAAATGGCCAACCTTCATAATATGTCAAACAAAATACATTACCATCAGAGATATCGAGAGAAAAAATTTCACAAGGTATAGAGATTCTTATATTTAAGAAAAATGGTGGTAAAGGAGATCCTAGTAACCATGTCTCGACATATATAACCTTATGTAGTGACTTCATTTTTAAAGATAAGCTCTTTTCTAAGATTTTTCCTATATCCTTGAAAGATACAACCTTGGAATGGTTTTTCTCCTTAAAAAATAATTCAATTCATTCTTTCAATGAATTTTTTGATGCCTTCCTCAACCATTTACAAGTGCACATTGGTCTCAAGACAGCCTTACCATATTTAATGCAATGTAAACAAAAAAAAGATGAAAAGGTCACTAGTTTTATAGCACATTATTGATTTCTCTACTCACAAATCAACATTAAGATTCTTGATGTTGATTTTCAAAGAATGTTCAATTAAAATGTGCAAACCAATATTTAGATAAGCTTGGGATGATGAGATTTCCCTCCTTCACTCACTTTTACATGAATCTTTGTGAATATTAGAATTCAGTTAGTCATTGCAAAGTGAAAAATTCCACCAATCATTCTAAAATTCCAATTCCATGCCTCATAATAATTTCCAACCATTCAAGAAAAAAATAACGGCTTTATAGAAATAAATCCACCCCAAAAAAATCAACATGTTGAGTTTCAAGTGGCTGCTATAAAAAAAAATCCATATTAATTCAAGGATACGAAGTGACAATTTACTCTATTACCCGATACCCTTCATTCCATCATGTTACAACTCTTAGGTAAGAAAATAAATCTCCCCTACTTTCTATTTACCTCTCTTAAACCTTGCATTGTTAAAGGTTCTTATCCTCCTTTATACAAGGTCCTAATCATGGCCCTATATGAATATTATCTACCCACGACCCCGTCCTCTAATCCCAAGGTTCATTCTGGTGTCAAAATTAAACTCATCAAAGATAAACCCTCTGCCACCCCTTTCCCATGCTAAACCTAAACCTTGCTATGTTGGGAAGGTGGGTTGCATCAGCGTCATGCAAGATCATCGTGCAAAAAGCAGAGGCCCTTAAGTGGCAAAAATTTAGAAAAATGGAGTGTTAGGCAACTTGGCGTAAATATTTGAATAAGTTATCTATATTATTTCAAAAATATGTAAGAATAGAATTTATAGAAATTGAATTAGTTTCTAAAATACTAGGTTTATTTAAAAATAAAAAAATCTATTTGGTGAAAATTTGAAATTTCAATGCAGTAGTACTTAAATTTCAGGGAAAAAATAAGAAGTAGGTGTCTGTTGACCACCTAACCATAATAAAATGATAATATTTTTTTTGTAAGATTTTATATATAAGTAGAGGACTCATGTCTGGATGTGATGCATATTTTTTGTAATTTTTTTCCAAGTAAATGATTAATTATGAATTTTTATTACAACTTTTAGAAAATATTAAAACTTCGTCTACATCCGAACCTTAAGTTGGTGAGAACTTCATGAAATTTAATTTTCTTTTTTAATCCTATAGTATGTGAAGCATAGAATGTGGCATGTTTTGGATTCAAAAATATATGATACCGTTGAGAAGTTATAGATGTTTTTCAATCAGCCCATCGATCAAGACTTTAGTCATAATTCTAATAGAAAATGAATAATAATTACTTATTAAATTCAAATTAAATCATAATTTATATTTTTGGAAAGCTGAGAATCTCCTCTAAAACACTTTTTGTTTCATTAATTTTGGGTGAAAAAAAAGTCGATACATACCCTACAAATATTGCCACTTTTGAGCACCATGATCCGCACATACCCATCCATAAGGTTAAAGGCCTTGTTGCGATCCTTTCCCTTCAACTTGAGCTTCTTGACACCTTTCTTGCCAAGAAAAGAAAAGTCCCCCCCTATTATGAAAGACAATCAACATGGAAATTATTCCAAGAAGCCTAAAAGGACCAATCTAGGTGATGGTGAGGCTATAAAAAAAATTATGCCAAAGAGGGAAATTATGGCTTTAGAGTTGAAATAAAGATAAATGGGAGATAATTTGGGGTAAATGGTATGAAATGGGGTTCAACACAAAGGACCTATTTCTATATATTCATTCAAGGAAGTGAGATCCAAACAATGAAATTACTTACAACCAAAAGGTGTTGGAAGAATGGAAATGTTTTTCTATATTTTTCATTGATATAGCCATGTTGGCAGCCTAGTCTATGTGCGAGGGGGCACCATTGATGAAAAGTTATCAATTCAAGAAATTGTTGTGTAGGCCATAGATTTTAGTATGTTTTATCTAAATAAGGTATTGGAGAACATTTTTCATGTAATTAGTCATATGTGATGATGTTTAGGTGTTTAGAAGGTCAAGTCTTCAAAATATGCAAAGATGTTGAAAAGTTTCAATTGTGCAAAATGCAAAATTTGAAAAGTTGTAAAAGTGCATTTGAAGGGAGACCTATGGTCATGTTGTTTGAAAGGGAAGTTTAGGAATTTGAAATATTTTTTTTTTTGGTGGGAAACATCATAAAAACCATGTAGAACTTAAAGAAAAGGTTGTTGAAGCATTTTTGAAGATTGAAGCATCAATAAAATTCTGTTTTACTCCATTATTTTGTATTTCCAGAAATTAGTAGGGGTTGTACGGCTCGTAAACAACTTCAATTATTTAATTTTATTTGGAATATCATAGTATATATTTGTATCTTCCATTTGAATCACCTTTGAAATTTTTTCATTGAAATTGGTGCATTTTATAGACAACATTCTAAAACTGGTCTAAACACACAGTTTTAGGGGTTTGCAAGTCATTTAAAATGAAAAATTGACCCATTGCTCTACTGTGATCACTGTGACTTGAGGAATGGTTCTTCATCACCAATAAAAATGTGTGAGAATGTTGAATTTTTGTAGGGGAGGTCAAGAATTGAGTTGGGCTTGAAGCCCTCAGGTGAGAATTTGAGCTTTCTAAGTGAAAAAGAGAGGTTTTGGTGTGTCAAAGAGTGAATCTTGTTGGAGAAGAATTTTCTAATGTTGTATTGAGTTTCTAAAGGCCTAATTGAACCTATTTGTGGTGGTTACAAGGCTGTTTCAAGGTGGGATGAGAGGTTTTCAATAAAACCCTAGTTTCTAGGCTCAAAAAGAGGTTTTTGTGGTTTGGCACTTGGGTGAATTGTTTTTTTAGATTAAATAGTGGATTCCTAGGTTTGAGAACATGAAAATTTCTTCACACAAGGTTTCAGGTGATTTGGAAAGGTATACAGATAAGTCTCTTTATAACAGAGGCCTAATTTGAGGCCTAGTTGGTGTTAGATACCTGAATTGGATGAGTTGTGACAAAGCAACCTATTGTGTGTTTGGGATATGTTGAAAGGTGCCCTAATGGGTCTTTGAAAAGATAAATTACTTAGTTTGAAAGAATCTTAATGAGGAGTTATACCGGATTGAGTGGCTTTGCAATGCTACAAGGAGTTAGGTTGATTTGGTGAAAGTGAAGAATTTGTGAGAATTTTGATTTGTGAATTATTGTTTTTGATTGATTTTGTTTTTGAGTGTGTTGTAGGCCTCCCCTTTTTAGACCAATCTAGTACCCTAAAATAGTGTGCACAACTGGTTTATCTCCTCCAGTGGTGGATCCAATATTTTTGGTGCACTCTAGTATTTTAGTCCACATTTCTCTGCAATCGATAGTTATTAGCTATAGTTTTGCAAGATTGTTTATGATTATTGAAGGCATGCATGATCAGATTATTATGTACTCTAGTGCTTGTATAGTGTAGTGGCATTATTTTGTTCTTTCCTTTTTTCTTTGAAGTCTATTCTTGGCCGACTTCTTGATTTAATTGAGATATGACATGTGGACATATGTGCGACCTATTTTTGGTCTATACTGACATGATGTAATGTGCTGAAGGTTTGAACTTTTTTTGGAAATATTTTGTGAATGATTGGAGCTAACAATTGATATTTTTTGTGAATAATAAGTGCATCTAATTAGGCCGACCTAATTGATGCTTGTGGTGAAAATCATGCATATATATATATTGAACATTTTTTAAGAAAATAAGAGATAGATGATTTAATCGCGAATGCTAAACTGAAGAAGTGCAAAAAATATGAAATGTGTTACATCTGTATATTAAGCATCACCAGAATTGCATTAGCACTTGATAGGTTCATCTTTTCAATTCATTTTGGATGTATGCCTAACTTGTTCTGTAATGTTTTCTATAAGAAGTGAGCCTTCCTATTGGAAAGTGAGTCCTTTATGTAGGAAGCGAGCCTTGGTACTTGGACAATGAGCCCTTGGCAGTGAACCTCTGTATTCAGTTTTATAATATTTTTATATTGTGAGTTAACCCTCACCGTGGTTTTTCCCTTATTTGGTTTTCCACATAAAAATATGGTGTTCATTGTGTTGATTTACTTTATGTTATTTGTGTTTCATGATCTTACTTAATAAGATAATAATGTGGTTGTGGAATTGATAAGTTTTGAAGTCTTAAGTTTGAATTTTGTGACAACTAATTCACCCTCCTCTCAGTTGTCCTGCGCCTATTTCACAATTGTTATTAGAGCGTCAATTCCTTGGTGAAGAGCTTAATCACTTAAGGAGGATCTTAAAGGTTGGTTAAATAGATGATAAAGGAGAGCTTCATAATGCTCTTGAGGATCTTGATAAAGTGGAAAGAGAAAAAAAATATCTGAAAGAGAATCCGGATGATGCAAATGAATGTGTTTAGAAATTGAAAGAAAAATTGAAGAAATTCAAGGAAAGACATAGAGAAGTGAGTGAATAGTTGAAACAATAGATAATTGGACTGAAAGTGATAGTATAAGAGAAGAAGAGGATTGAAGAATGTCTAAATACAATGGTGTAGAACAAGTTTGATGAATGCTCTAGACTTGAATAGGAGATAGTAAAATTAAGAGTGGAACTAGAGAAGGAAAAACTCTATGAGAATAATTTCAGATCTAGCTCTAGTAAACTTGAAGAATTACTTGCAAGAAAAAAACCAAGTAAAGACAAAGGTGGATTTAGAATTGATACCCGTGAAATTTCTAAATATGTGAAGAATACCATAAAAAATTCGAAGAGTCAAGACAAAGAAAAGCAGAGAATAAATTCAAGTAATTTTTTAAGGAGACCGCCTGTGAGACAACCTAATGCACAAAGGTATCCATCCTTCAACAGTGTTTGTTTTTCTTGTAACAAATATGGTCACAGAGCTATATAATGCAGGAGTAGTAAGAACCAATTTTTTGGTCCCTTCACCAGATAATGTTTTAAATGTAGGAAGACTAGACATAAGGCTACACAATGTAGAGCTCGGGTGAGAATGATTAGTTGGGTAATAAGGAACATGTTTAATAAAGGTATAATGAATCAACTCTTTAATGGATACTACTATACCTGTAATAAATTTGGACGCAGAGAAAATCAATGTAGATCAAGGAATAAATAGGCTAATCAGAAAAGTGTTGTCTACTATAACTGTAACAAACCTGGACATGTCTTAAAAGTTTGCAGAAGTAAGAAGGGAAATAAGTCTTCTCTGGAAGAGAAGAGTGAACTAGTAAACAAGATTGACAAAGAAGAAATGAAGCAAGAGATGATTAATATATGGAAGAATAAAGAAGAAGAAAAACCTAAAGCTACTGATGTGTCTGTACCCTCATTCGGTACAAATGACTTATTAGGAAATTAGACCTAGCATGGTCTTAGGGGGAGCATGATCAGAAAATTATAAAAACCCCCTAGAAGAATGGTGTGTCGGAGGTTGACATGAGGTTGAAATGTGAAGAATGAATCATCAGAGGACTTGGAAAAAGAACTGGAAGAAAGTATTTTATCATGATGATTTGTGGACCAAATTAGGGATTTTTATGTTAAGAAGAATGGTTTTAGCAGATTTTTGATGATTGCAACATTTAATGCATTTTAGGGTAAATTTGATGATGTATAAGTTGAAATTTATGAGTCTTCTTGGCTAATTGAGCATTTGAAGAAATTGAATGGTGCCCTTAAGTGATCTTGAAGTGAGCTTGAAGCAATTCTGAAGGGAATTTGAAGAGATTGTCTTGGGTAATCTATAAACATTTCTCAGTTTGCAAAAAGGGGAAGAAAAAAATTGAAGAGGCTTCGATTAAACATTCAAGAAAGCATAGCAATGGATAGAGGATCAAGTGGTGTTATCCCTCTGAAGCTGAAAGGGGTTGAATTAGAAGAATATGATCATAGAAAGATGAAATGAATAGAACTAGGGCTAAGTGAAAATGAATTACAAAACATAAAATCCCTAGGTATGGATTTGTGTAGAGAATTTCCATGGTTTACTAATAAAGAGTTTAGTTTGTTCATGTTGAATCATTTCAAGAATGATAGTATTGTATTGGGAAAACCCCACTTAATCTGGAAGGAAGCAATCAAAGTGATTTTTGGTTTATGTAGTATTGGATAAATCCTTGGAAAGAAAACTGTGAAGTACAAAGACGTGGAGGAACTGACTGGCATTAGTAAAGACCCTCAAGCACTATTAATAGATACACTTGCAGATTTAGCTATTTCCATACACATTGCTCATATGATGGTTAAGGAGAATAGGAAGTTTGATTTGTGTAGCTTGTTACTTGAAAATATACTTGAAACTACTCAAATGTAGTTGGTTGAGGGTTATCCCTTTCATTTTAGATCTTTGATGGTGTGCTTGGTGTTTTAATTTTTGATTTCCCTACTGGGAAAGGATAATGTTGACTGGGAATCCAATATTCCTATAAGAAAGCAAGTCTACATATATCTAGAGTCATTGGCAGATAATGTAAGTATGTATAGATCATATTTCTAATCCCTAAAAACAAATCTTTTCTCTAGTATAACTGCATCGAGTCAGTTTGAAATGGGTTCTTTTTTGGTAAAAGAAAATTGGAAATTTTCATTAGTGATTCCCCTCTGGAATCAAAGAGAAGAAAATTTATAACTGAAGATATCATTGATATTTCAGAAGAAAAGGAGAAAGAATCCCTGACTGGATTCAAATCCTCTTATCCTAATGACATCCAATCTATGATGGTTAAGGGAAAGATGAAGAAAATTGGTGAATTATGGAATGAAACTCTCTTATTGATAGACTGAGGATTGATGATGCTTTGGTAGAATATCTACTTCAGAGAGGTATTGAAGTATCAGTTGTTTCTAATTCCTTGCCAGAAAATCTAGTTGAGACTGTTGAAGAAAGAATGTTGCAGCTTGAAGGTTCAGAGGGATGCAAGTTGGAAACCTTGGTTGAATGGATATGTGGTAAAGCTAAGCAAAGATTATATGAATTGATCATGGAAACAAAGAGGTGCATTAAAGAAATATCAGATATTTACAAATACTATCTCTGTTGGCCTGCAATAGTAGATAATTTCAGAAGCAAAATTGAAGCAATTGAATTTGACGTGAACAAAATTAGAAAGAATTTTGATATCTTTGAAGATAAAGAAGGGAAGCAAAGACTAAGAGTTGATGAATTAAAATTTTAACTAATCATTGTACAAAGACTAAGAGATGATGTCACCAAGACTTTCTAGCTCCTTAAGGAGATTGTTGAGGTTTGGTTAGACCATCTTTCTAGAATACTTATTGTCACAAAAGATGTTGAAAAATAGTGCTCCTCTACAAACTAGTCATCTTCTTTCACTCTATTGGCTTTATTAGAAAGTATGTGCACAAGAATGGATTCAACTATATTCAATTGGAAGAAGTTGTATCTAGCTCTCAAAGAGAGGTACAAGAAGGTATTTCAAGTGAAGAACATCATCTTCACTTAAATTCTGAATGTTTGAAGAGTTTTCGATGGTTGAAAATTTTTGAAGAGTTGGAATTATTTTTGAAATTTTCATGTCACCATGTTTACACCTCTTTTTTTGTTTCCCTTTTCCATTGATATCAAAGGGGGAGAGAGTTGGAGTATGGAGAGAGCTAGAATATAAAGTTAAGGGGAGAGACTTGAAATGATGGGAGAGATTGAATGGTAATTTTTTTACATGTTGCCATCAATGAAAAAGGGGGAGATCGTTGGAAGAATGGAGAAGTTTGTCTATATGTTTTCATTGATGTCACCATGTTGAAAAATTGGTCTGGTACCCTAAAATGATGTGCACAATTGGTTTATTTCCTTTGGTGGTTGATTTGGTATTTTTGGTGCACTCTCTGGTATTTTAGTCTATATTTCTCCGCAGTTGAAAGTTATTGGTTGTGATTTTGGGAGATTGTTTATGATTGTTGAAGGAAAGCATGATCAGATTACTATGTGCTATGGTGCTCTTATGGCATAGTGGCATTATTCTGTTGGTTTCCTTTTTTCTTTGAAGTCTATTCCTGGCCAAATTCTTGAGTTAATTCAGATACGACATGTGGACATATGTGCGACCTATTTTTGGTCTATTCCAAAATGATGTAATGTGTTGAAGGTTTGAATTTTTTTTGGAAATATTTTGTGAATAAGAAGTGCATCTAATTAGGCCGACCTAATTGATGCTTGCGGTGAAGATCAGGCATATATATATATATATATATATATTGAATAGTTTTGAAGAAAATAAGAGACAAATGATTGAATTGTGAATGCTAAAGTGAAGAAGTGTGAAAAGATGAAATGTGTTAAGTTTATATATTGAGCATCACTGCAACTACATCAACACTTGATAGGTGCATCCTTTTTAGTTCATTTTGGCTATATGGCCTAACTTGTTTTGTAAATTTTTCTATAAATAGTGAGCCTTCCTGTTGGATAGTGATTCCTTTCTATAGGAAGTGAGCCTTTGTACTTGGATAGTGAGTCCTCTTCTGGGTAGTGAGCCTCTATATTCAGTTTTATAATCTTTTTATATTGTGAGTTAATCCTCACCATGGTTTTTCCCTTATTGGGTTTTCCACTTAAAAAATCTGGTGTTCATTGTGTTGATTTACTTTTTGTTATTTTTTTTTCATGCTCTTACTTAATAACAAAATAGTGTGGTTGTGGGATTGATAAGTGTTGAAGTCTTAAGTTTGAATTTTGTGACAACTAATTCACCCCCCTCTCAGTTGTCATGTGCCTGTTTAACAAAAGGTGAGTCAAATCAAATTATGAATCACCAAATTTACTTTCTATGCAAGGACGGGGGAATGAGTTAAATAAAAATTTGGGGAGAAAGATTGAAACCATCTAATAAACTCCAAAATGCAAGCTATAAAGTTCTAATGAAGTATTGTACTCAAAACTAATAGAACGAGCAATCAAAATGAAGATCTAGAAAAGGGAGAATGATGTTTACCAATCACCAAAAGTTCTTTTTTGAAGCTCACTGAGGACTCATTCACCATATGGTGAATGGGTCATGGCTATGGCTCTGCAAAAAATATTTTTGGTTCTCTTTTGTTGTGTCTGCACTGCCAGATTCTTGATTCTCATTGTCAGACAACCAAAAATAAATCATGTAGAAGAGTTTCCATGAAATGAAAACTTTCCTTGCAACTTTGGCAACTTTGCAACTTTCTTCAATTTTTCTCTTCAAAGGATCTTCCAGCTAAAACCTATAAACACAAGCACAAGAGGAGAAAACTATTATTTTGGTGATGGGGGGTTTGCATTGGTCGAACCCCATTTCAATATTTAAACATTGAAATGGAATCAAATAACATGAAGGAAATGATGAATGAACAAGCAATGTCACTACTCACAAAACCCTTGATTAAACCTTGGAATGTAAATCTGTAACTAGCATGAAGTGGCCTCAATGGATGTGGATGTTGATCTTTACATTTTATTTGAAATGATTCCTTTGAATACTTCAATAGATCTTGAACTCTACATCAACATATTAACTCAAACAACATGCATGATGAAAGAAATATTTGGCATGATGATAAGATCTTGATTGCTACAATAATCTTCAATAAATGTACTCTTGAATGCCTTGAAATACTATTGAAGTCTCCTATAATTCTTTTGTGAAAGTGCTCTTGAGATAACTTGAATTGCTCTAGGTGAAACATAGTGAAATGACCTCTTATTTATGCATCTCTTAACATTAATTCCTAAAATTTAAATATCACAAGCTAACATCTGAATAAACATTTGAAATCATTAAAATACCACCAAAAACATAGTTTAAATTAGGGTCCTAGGTCTAAGTGAGGACCCATGGCGAATGGGTTCTAGGTCACTTACCTAGGACAAACATTCTTCAAGATTAAGTGTTATGTAATGGCATTTATGAATGTCCAATTTTATCCCTCAAAAATTACAATTAATTAGGCTTGGATTTGAATCAAAGGGGCCAATTAAGGAAAATTAACCCCAATTAATTAGTAAAGCCCTAGATAAGTGTGAAAGTGTAAAGGTACACCTTATAACACCAAAAAAAAGGCACAATTAAGTCCATTTTGATAAATAAGGCCCTAAACTTAATGTGAATATGTAAAACATATTACAACACTAAATTAAGGCATAATTAAGTTCATTTATTTAATTAATATTATTTCACAAATTAAGTGTGAAAAAGGGATACTTTTTCCTACACTACAAGTGTCTACGCCTAACTTCAAAGGGTCTAGCGGAAGAAGGTCTACCCAACTTGATAAATCATACTCCACTACTAAATCTAACACTTAAAAAATAATATATATTAAGGAGATGATTGAGTAGGATTTGGTAGGACTTTTGAAAAATTTTGTGGTCCTCTATTTCTCTATTCCTTGTTCTGAGCTTTTGAATGGTACATATGAGTTAGGGTTTATCAAAGTAGTATTTAGGTTTTTTCTTTCCCAAAAAATACCTAATTTTCATATCACTTTGATGGATTGTTCTTTTATTGTGTTCACTAGTTGAGCTAGTTCGCAATTGATATAGTTACAACTTGAGTCATTATCCTCCTATCTTGACCGACCCTTTGTTCCTAGTGGTACTGTTTGAGCTAATTCTTTCAAAAATCCCATGGCTTATTATCATTTAAATTCTTAAATGGTTTTGGGTCGAGAATCCCCTTAAAATATTTTATTAAATATTTGACCAAAGTCCTATGTTGGAATCATGCATATATTTTATTTAGAAAAATCCCTTAAATCATGTTAGCTAGTGAGGTCCTCGCTTTAAAACAACATTAAAAACATGTGCAAAATTAATTCACTCAAGTTTTCTTTCTTTTCTTAGGTTTGACCATGTGGCCAAATTTCATTGCATCACATATCTCATTTGCATTGTATTTCATAAAATATTTTCTAGCTCCCTTGGTGTGAAGTGTGATGCCAACATTGATCTCATCTCTAGTAAACTTGTCTAAATCCTATGACATCGCACATGATTTTATTGCATCACATTTATAACACTTGAATTCCTATTGCTAAGTGTGATGTGTGATGGCCATTCAAGGTTTTTCCACATGCCTGAACCTTACTTCATCATATTGTTCCTTTACATTGCATTTGTGAACTCAACAACTCATGATCAAAATGTGATATGTGATGGGAGTGAGGAAAGGGAGATACAAAGGAATAATATGCTTATGTAATATTTTATACTAGTGTCATCTTTCTATTCCATATAATGGTTTCTTTGTATCATTTTTTCTCCCCTCAAAGGATGAGAGAAAGCATGATATGCATTGACAACTCTAGATCATTATGTAAGTGTTGTAATCACAGTTCATTGGCAGTTCCAATACATCACAAGTTTGAGTGATGAAGAGATTTGAAGAAATGCAATATGAGATGAACTTCACAAGGGATGACATATACCTTGGCAAATATCCTTTTCTAGGTGTCAGCTTATCACAACACTCCAATGCATTGCATTTTCATGTTTAACGAGCTTAAGGAAAAAAAATGATGTGCAATGGCCGCTAAGTTGAATTGGTGGAAAGGTTCAGAGGGAAGAGGTGTTGATGTTTGTCATTGATGTCAAAGGATTTGTTTATGTTTATCATTGATGTCAAAGGTTGTTGATGCAAAAGTGGTATTTTTCCTTTGATGTCAAATTTATGATAGAGTTGCTTCATGACTAAGTGATTATTGACCATTCAAAGGTATATTGAGATGGTGAGTTGATACGGTTGTTGTTCACTCATGGATTTTTATTTTTACAAGGATACTTCATCATATCACAAGTTATTAACACAAGAGTCCTTCATCATATCATAATTTTTCATCTTTCATAAATCAGGTAATTAGTGGAAGGGTTTTGCATAAAAATATTGGAAAAGCTATGATTAGAGATGGTTATTAATATATGTTACATAATAGAACTGAATATTCATTTTCATTGAGAATTTTTATATGAGTCTGAAAAAGTTGCAAAGTAATCACTATCAAAGATTGTTTTGACTTCTCTTGGTGTTCTTATGAGGATTAGGGTTGTTGTTATTTATTACTCTTCAAAAAGGTTGGCATTGTTTCCATTTCTTAATTATTTTAGAGACTTGTAGATGGTGAAGTAATATGGTGGTAAACCCATTTTAGGGTATTGGTTGTTAAAATATCTATACCCTATAACCTAAAACTCTAAGTATATCTTAAACCCTAAGACTATACTATGCCATGAAGACCTAGGGTTTATGTCAAGAACGTCAATACAAAGTTTTCTTTATGTTATATTTGTTTGGTGACTAGTTATACACAGTGGAAAGTCACTTAAGTTACAAATTGAGGGTTTAAGATTGTTGGACAACTAGCCCCTACTCTTAGGTGAAACTGGCTAGATAGGTTAAAGATTCATATTCTACTACCCAAAGTAAGATTGATGGTCATTATTTGATTGATGGATTGGTGGGTTTTGAAGATCAAAGGTCCTTTTTTAAACTGAAGAATGGTTACTTCTCAAGGTCATCACTTTGATGGGAATATGGGTGTCATCGCTATTGGTTCAATTACACATATTTTTGTAATTGTATTGAGACAACGATGGGATGAGGATCACTACTAGTGCATTGAGGGTATTAAAACCATGATTTGGGCTCTATGAGAATATTTTAAAGACAAAGGTATCATGTTTTTGTCAAAGCAATACATAAGGAGAGAGACTTAAATAATAGAAAATTAAAAAGGGTTATATGATGCCTCTGTTGACAATATTCATGTAGTGCTTTTTTTGCACAAATTAGTGCAATCTTAATGATATCATAGGTGACTCAAGTTTGAGGACATGGTTGTGTAAATTTTTTTTGGTGCTTTATATTTGTTCATTCAAAGAAGGTTTAAATCTTGTTTACCTTTGTTGAGATAAGAGGTTTCTTGTTAAGAGATTATTATACATTTATGCAAGGAGGATACGTATTGATTGTTTGTATGTGAAATAAGGAAGATTAATGATCTAAAGCATATTGTAAACAAAGTACTAATCTATACATTTCCCTTCATTCCTCGTTCGATTTGGTGCCCCTATTTTCTTAAGGATTTGGTGCTCCTAGACATACTATATTCAGTGAGAATTTGGTCAGTGAGACCTAATGGTGAACAAATTGCGAGGCTTGGATTGGTTCTTTAAACCCAACCAACACTCACACAATGGTTTTTCTCTTTCTAGGGTTTTCCACTTATAAAACTTGTGCCATGGTGATTCTTAGGTGTTTCCATTGAAGTTTATGATTTTTAAAAGTTATTTAATTGCTTTTTTTTTTTGTACACCACTAATTCACACCCCCCTCTTAGTGGTCTTGAGTATTCCTACAATTGGTATTAGAGCAATAGGTTCCCTGTAGAAGTTTAATCAACTTGGGTTGATCTTGTCAGTGGAATACTATTGCTAATTAGGAAGGTTTTTCTACCTCAAAAGCACCTCTATTTGATGACACTATTTTTTAATTTTTGGAGTATTAGGATGGAGTCTTACTTGTCTTCTTTGGGATTTGATGTATGGAAATCAGTAGAAAATGGTTATACAATGCCTTCCCAACCTCCTTCTACTATTAATGAGAAGAAATCTTATGAGTGTAATGCATTGTAGAAAGTGCAAAAGATGTTTGGGACATGTTAGTCAACATTCATCAAGGTGATTTCAAAATCAAGGAAGCCAAGTTGTAAACCCTAAAAGAAAAGTTTGAAGGGTTAAAAATGAGTGAAGAAGAGAATATTACGAATTATCTTCTTAGAGTATATGAAACATTCAATTCTATGAGAGGATTTGGTGAGAAATTTGAAGATTCAATTATTGTAAAAAAGTCTTAATATCATTGCCTCCTAGAAATGATTCTAAGGTATCTATTGTTGAAGAGGAAAAATACTTGAACAAGTTCACTCTAGATGAGTTACATGGAACATTTACTACCTATGAAATGAGAATGCATAATGAAGTATCCACAAACAAAGAAGTAGCATTTAAATTGTGATGAAACACAAATAAATAGACTCTGAATCTGAAGACTTAAATGTAAAAGAGTAACATTTTGTTAGAAGGTTAAAAAAGGGGTTTGGAAAGTACAAAGGAAAATTCCTTTCAAATTATTTAACTATGGAAAAATAGGACAATTTTATACCAAGTGTCCTTATGCAAAATTTGAAAGTGATGTGGAAGATGATAGGAAACAAGACTGTAAAAGGAAGTAATAGAATTTTAGAAGAAAGAATAATTTCAATAAGAAAAAGAGTATCTTTATTAAGGACATTGATATAACTGATAGTAGTTCTTAAAGTACTAGTGATGAAGAAGAAGAAACTCTATTCATGGTTGTTGTTGTATGTTCAAATGAAAACCAAAAGGATAAATATGGGAATATTTCTAATAAGGATTAAAAAGTTGAAGAAAGTGAAGTAGAAATTGAAAGATAACTACTTTGTGTTCTAAAGGAGATAAAGAGATTCAAAAAGGAAGCCTTGAAAGATGTCAAAATAATCAAGGATTGAAAACAACTTATAATCAGCTTAAAAACTCAATTTGAAGAGGGTACAAGAATTGAAGATATGATAAAAAGGGAGTTAGAATCCAAAGAGAAGATTTGTCAAGGTTTAGAGGCAAAAATTGTGAGTTTAAGGAAGAGGCTAGAAAGGTATGACAACAATAGGTTGGAAGATATTTTGGAAAAAAAAAGAGATTCAAAGACATGACTGGTTTGGGGTATGAAGTTGGCAAAAACTCATAATATTCAAAAGGAAGAAATTGGGAAAAGTAACCAAGTTGATGCACATGTTGATTATGACTATCCTAACAGCAATGTTAAGGTAGATGGTTCATCAAAAAATAGAAATAAAAGATTCACGAGTTCAAATCTTGCAAGAAGGAGTGCATCATCCAGGTTTAACTCCTACTTTATGGTTATTGTTTCTATTGTAACTGTTGGTGTGAATAAATGTCTTGTACCTACTTAATTCACTCACTAGGTAATTAGGGGACATATTCACATGTTATGTTTACTTAGGCATTTAATTATGTTCCTAGGTATCATTTACTAGGTGATAGGTTATAATGGGGCCTTGGCCCTTATTCACACATTTACTTGGGATATATGATTCTTCTAGAAGTTTTATCTAGAACTTATCTTATCTATACATCATTTCTTAGGTAGTTAGTTAATTGTCACATGTTATAGGATTAAGACACATGTCACAGTCCTTTTACATTTTATCTCTCTCCTTGCCTATATAAGCAAGGAATCATATGCAATTTTCCATATTAAGTTTGGCATTCTTGAATCTTAATGATAGTATGATATTTTTTCCATTTCTCTCTTGTGGAAGTTATTTTTTCTTGCAGGTTATCTTGGGTTGTTTGAGGAGTTCACCATAAACTCCTACATAGTATCAGAGCTTTAGTGTTGTAGACTTATTCCTTGATCTAAGGGACCAATATTAGCATGAAAGTTTTGTTGGGTGTGAGTTGGAATCTTGAGAGCCTCGTCATTGAATCCAAGGCATTTGAGGAAGTCAAGATAGGATTTTTTCATCAAAATTTGACATATTTTGTGAAATCTGCAAGGGTTTGATGCAAGTTGTTTTTATTGGAGCCATTTTCATTTTTACTTTAGAAATCTAGTTTCCACTCATTAGTAAGAACAACATTTTTTGGGTTTTGTTCTTAGGGTAAAAATTCCATCTAAGTATCTACTAAATTTTGTAGATAGTGAGTAGATTTTGCAGAAACGACTATCAAATTGCCCAACATAGCTATTTTTCGTATAGGTGAAGTTTACTTTTCTTTACCTAATCGGATGTTCTGGTTTTTGGATTCAAAAATGATTTATGAGTTTTGTTGGTAGCATCAAAGTATTATTTGGGTATCCTTTATTTTTTTCATACATCTAGTAATTTTTTTAGAAATCAAATCAAAAGGGTCGTGTTTGCATTGTTGGTTGACACAATTTATCCCTTTTTTTAAAAGTTCGTAACTTGAGCATACAATGTCTATTTTTTGAATACTTTATATTGTCAAAAAATTGATTATGTCCTCTAGAAAAAATTGAGGTTAATTTTTATTATGAAGGTAGATATGAACATTTATCAGTCCATGCACTATTTCCTTTTTTACTTGTGTTAGGTTTTCATTTTCTCTACACTTTATTTTAGTTCTAGATCATTTTTCAATCAACTAATGCTTCATAGATTCTAGAGTTGTGCTAGTTAGAGAGTTTTCTAGTGTTCATTGTCATCAAGTTTGCTATTGCTTTATCATGATTTTGACTTAATTCCTTGAGTGATTCTAATATCGTTTCTAGCAAACAGAAGTATATTTCCTAGATTGACAGATTGAGGATTCTAGTGTTACTCCACAAGTGTGCTTCCAATGCTTCTTTTCAATAGGTTATCTCATTATGGGGAGTTGTATGATCTCTCTTATGATCCTTTATGTGGATGGAGATTGATTGGATTTGTGATGGATATCATTATTGTATTTTATCTCTCTTTTAGGGAGGAGTTTTTCCCCACTAGTTTTTCTCCTTTTCTCTAGTTGTGAGAAATTTCTTTTTCATTGAATTTTCATTTGTACATGGGTACCTAACATGGATTAGTATCTAGGACCCATGATTGCATCCTTTCATAATAATCTTCTCTCCTAAGTTGCACTTAAGGGAGGGTGTTGGTGTGAATAAATTTCTTGCACATAGTTAATTCACTCACTAGGTAATTAGGGGACATATTCATATGTTATGCTTACTTAGGCATTTAATTATGTTCCTAGGTATCATTTACTAGGTGATAGGTTATAATGGGGCCTTGGCCCTTATTCACACATTTACTTAAGATATACAATTTTTCTAGAAGTCTTATCTAGAACTTATCTTATCTATACATCATTTCCCAGGTAGTTAGTTAATTTTCACATGTTATAGGATTAAGACACATGTCACAATCCTATTGATTTTTATCTATCTCCTTGCCTATATAAGCAAGGATTCATATGTACTTTTCCATATTCAGTTTTCCATTCTTACATCTTAATGATAGTATGATATTTATACCATTTCTCTCTTATGGAAGTTATTTTGTCTTGTAGGTGATCTTGGGGTGTATGAGGAGTTCACCATAAACTCCTATAGTGACCATTATGGTCAAAAAACTAATGATTGTATTATTTTCCTTAGAAAAAGTTCTAACTTTATTGGTAGAACTCCTTTCATGGTGTTAAGAAATATAAGGTGCCACAATTGCAATAAATTTGGTCACATAGCCAAGTATTATAGGCCTAGTTCTAATGAAAAAAAGAAGAGGAGTAATGATAATTCCATGAAGAAGATGAATCTTGCAAACCTTGATAAGGAGGATAAACTGAAATTAGTCTAGAGGATAAAATAAAAGGTCATTAAAAATTTAAAAAATCATGTTTGTGCAATCTACTTTGCATGCTAAGAAGAAGGATTTGTGGATAATGGATAGTGGTTTTCCAAACCACATGGCAGGTGAAAAGAGAAAATTCGCCAAGTTTTAATACCATGATGGAGGGTTTGTCAAGTTTGGATACAATACTACTATCCAAAATAGAGGTAAAGGTACATTGTTTTTAGATGGAAAAATAGAGTATTCATGATGTCTATTTTGTTGAAGGTCTCGAACACAATTTTTTGAGTATAAGTTTGATTTGTGATAGTGGATATAATATTTTTTTTTATGATCAAGGCTATGAAATAAGGAAGAAATAAAGAAAGTCAATGGCTAAAGGTTTAAGGACAAGAAGTAATGTGTATCATCTCATAGGGACTAAAACAAAAGACGGATATGCAAGCATTTGTCTTATGGGACAAGTGGAAGAAAGTTGGTTGTGACATAGAAGGATTGGAGATATTAACTTTGATAATCCAATCAAAGTTAGTAGAAATCAAGATATAAGAGACATGCCTAAAATCAAAAAAGCCTATGAGTAGCATATGAAATGAATTCCAACATGGGAAGCAAACCAAAATCAGCTTCAAGAGAAAAGAACAATCATATACAAAACCCTTACAGTTGTGCATACAAATTTGTGTGGTCCGACAAGGACAAGAACATTAAATGGAGAGAGATACTTCATGTTTTTCATTGATGACTATTCAAGGATGACTTGGGTGACATTTCTTAGACATAAATCAAAGGAATTTGAAAACTTCAAGATATTTACGAATATGGTTGAGAAGGAATCATACTACAAACTCAAATTCTTCAATTCTAGTAAGGGTGGAGAATACACCTCAAGATAATTTTTAGATTATTATGATCGTCATGGTATTGAAAGATAATTTACAACCTCTAGGAAACCTCAACAAAATGGTGTTGCAGAAAGGAAGAATAGGAAAGTAAAGGAGATGGCTAGAACAATTCTTCATGATTCCAATCTATCAAGTACCTATTGGAAAGATGTTTTCCATATAGCTGTGTATACTCTAAATAGAGTGCAATGAAGGGTAAATACCAAAAACACTCTATATGAACTTTGGTATGGAAATTTAGGAAATGTTGGTTATTTTAGGAATTTTGGTGGAAAATTATTTAGTATTAAAAGAGATGAAGAAGGTTTGGTTAGTTTTGAATCTATATGTGATGAAGGATGCTATGCCCTTAATATTAGTGTGCATTGGCTTATGAATAGTTAGCTTGTGGCTATCTTAACTCTCTATTAATTCATATTATCATTAGTATATTGTTATTTAGTTGTTTAGGTCGGCCTAAGACTTATATAGGTGTGTCTAAGTTGGCCTAGGTGATATCCTGGGCATAAATAGGTATATGTAGGAGGTTGTGAGTCTTGTTTCATCATCAAGTTGTGAAGTATGTTCTCATTAGATATATTTGGAGGTTTTCCCCCTTGAAGTGGCTTGCTATTCTTAGTTATTATCAATTATTCACAGCATAAGAAAGTGTGTTAGTATTATTTGATGATATATTGATTTGTAGCAAGACTTGGGAAGAGAATTTACAACATGTGGATCAAGCATTACAAATACTTGATCATAAACTCTATGCTAAGCCATCCAAGTGTGCTTTTGGTCTTAAGGAGGTGGAGTATTTGGGACACATAGTTTCACATGAAGGAGTAAAGGTGGACCCTAACAAAATTAAGGCTATCATGGAATGGCCTATTCAAAAAACCATTAAGAACCTAAGGGGTTTCTTGGGATTGACAGGGTACTATAGAAGATTTGTGAAGAGTTATGGTCATATAGCAGCATCTCTCACCACTCTATTGAAGAAGGATTCTTTTCATTGGAATGAGTCTTCCAACACAACATTTGAGAGATTGAAGGAGGCTATGTGTAAAAATCCAATGCTTTCCACTCCTAACTTCACCAAGGAATTCATTGTGGAATGCAATGCTTCTGGAAATGGGATAGGAGCGGTGCTCATGCGAGAAGGTGACCAACTACTTTTGAGAGTCATAAATTAAAGGGTACTTGAATCAACTAAAACCTATTTATGAGGAGGAAATGCTAACAATCCTCCATGCAGTTAAACAATAGAGACCTTATCTATTGGGTAGACACTTCAAGGTTAAGACAGATCATGATAGCCTAAAATATTTTTTGGAACAAAGACTATCTTCTGAAGAGCAACAAAAATGGGTCACTAAGATGTTAGGATATGACTTTGAGATTGTATATAAGAAAGGGAAAGAAAATATTGTAGAAAATGCACTTTCAAGGAAGGATGAGAAAGATGAAGCCTTATTATGTTCCCTTTCAATATTACAAGAAAATTGGGCGGAGGAAGCCAAAGAAGAGTGGGAAAATGATGTTGAGACAAGTAATCTCATTGAACAATTAAAAAGTGATCATAGTAGTTCAGATAAGTTTTGTTGGAAGGGAGATACTCTTTGGTATAAAGAGTGTTTGTATCTTTGCAAGAATTCCATTCTTAAACACAAGATTCTCATAGAGTTGCATGAGTCTCCAGTCGGTGGTCATTCAGGATTTTTGAAGACTTATCATCAAGTCAAGCAAGATTTATTTTGGGAAGGGCTAAAAGGTGATGTTCAAAAATTTGTGGCTGAATATTTGGTTTGTCAAAGGAATAAAGGGGAGACAATTAAGACACTAGGTCTCTTGCGACCCTTATATATTCCTAGCCAATGTTGGGAAGAGGTATCCATGGACTTCATTGCAGGGATTCCGAAATCTAAAGGTCATAATGTCATCATGGTAGTAGTTGATAACCTCACTAAATATGCACATTTCATTGCATTATCACATCCTTTTACAACTATTGTAGTGGAAAAATATTTTTTGGAGAATATCCAAAAGCTACATAGTACACCTAAGGTTATTGTTAGTGATCGTGATCATATCTTCACTAGTCACTTTTGGAAAGATTTATTCTCATGTTTGGGTACTCAATTGGCTCATAGCTCTTCATACCACCATCAATCATATGGGAAAACTGAGGTTGTTAATAAGTTTTTGGAAGGATATCTACATTGTTTCACTTTAGAGAAATAGTCTCAATGGGTAGATTGGATACCACTTGTAGAATTGTGGTATAACACTTCTTTTCATAGCTCATAAAAAATGTCTCCATTTTTGGCACTTTATGGATATCATCATCCTTCCATCACATCATCAATAAAGGTGTCACCAAGAGTTTAGGTAGTAGAAGACCACTTGCTTCATCAACAACAAGTACTTTTAGGACTCAAGGAGAATTTATCCATGGTACAAAATAGAATGAAACAACAGGAAGACCAACATCATAGTGAAAGAAGTTTTGAAGTTGGGGATTAGGTCTTCTTGAGATTACATCCTTATAAGAAAATATCACTAAAGCAACAAAAAAAGAATAATAAGTTATCTCCAAGGTATTATGGTCCATACCAAATTATGCAAATGATTCGTAGTGTTTCCTACAAGCTAGAGTTACCACTAACAACAAAGATACATCCTGGTTTTCATGTTTCCTATTTGAAGAAGGTAATTGATGGGAATGGGTTGGATGGAAACACTCACAGTTCCATGCTTTGGATCTTGTTTAGGAAGACCCTATGGTGTCACACTCCACCACCTTAACCTATAGGACCTACTGCTTGTGTAGAATCCCCTGGTTCACCTTGCCAACCCAACCATCAAGTATTATCTTGCCAACCAAGCTAACCTTGGGGCAATGCTTCAACACTTCCTTAGCCCTTAATCAAACCTAAAGGCTAACCTATCCTCAGCACACTTTGATCTTGCAGGGGTGTAGAAATTTCTTCAATGGATTCAAACCAACCTCCTAGGGTTCTTGAAGGGTCTCCAAGACTCCACCTTCCCATCGCTTTCACCAAACCCTCAGCTAGGGTTAAAAAGGCTACTAGCCCTTGAGCCCCAATTAGGCCTCCATCTCTGAGAAAACTGGTCTTTGATCTAAAACTTCCCAAAGGACACTCACTCTTTCTTTGAGATTGTTGGTTCAGATGATTACCTTTCAAGTATTTTTGAGGTCTTAATCCTCAACTGACCGTACAAAGCTTGAACTTAAAAATGAACATTTCTTAGGGTTTTTAAGTCATTGTCTGGCAACTTTCAAACTGTCTACTAGTTCTCACATCAAATGAACTGATGGAGCCTTCTCCTTCATACCATAACTAGGTAAGACACTTACCTACCACCTCTAAAAGGAATTTTCCTAGGAACTTGACCCCTACAACTTTTCTGTGCTCTGCACCTCTTGCCATCCTAGTCGTGCACCATTTTGGCTCTCCTAGGGCAAGATCTTTCTAACAACTCCTGACCTTTCCCAATCCCTACAACCTACCATATGTACAAAAATGGAGTCTAGGAACTATTCCCAATGGGTCGTACAATTTTTACTGTGGGAAAGTGGTCTAGCACTCCATTCTTTTCAACCTGTCTGGTTCAAACCAGCAACAAGGTGCACACAAAACTATTTACAAACAGTGATTAGAAATGAACAAAAGAACTAAATAATGGAAAAAAATACTAGAAGACTAACACCACATCCTTCGTACAAAATAGTAACAAATTCAATCCATTAGAGCTCTTCTTGAAGCAAAAATTAAAAAAATGACCCACAAAAACTGTCTTTTCTTCAATTTCACAAAGTCACACTACAATGCCGATGCTTCCAACCCAACATTCAGGTTGAGGCATGTATTAAATAGATTTTAAAAATAGTTAGTTTCCTTAGGTCGGTCATGTAAGACATCAAATGGAAAATTTGTAAAACGCACTGTGTTTTTCAACTTTTGCCAAATGTTAGCAACCTAAGCAAGTTTTGTTCCTAAACTCATCCATCCTCTTCACTTCTTATTCTACTGATCACAACAGATCAAGACTTATTCATAAACCTCAAATGCTAACTAGATGGTCAACATGACCTTCAAAATAACATAACCAAACAAAATTCAATCTAGACTGCTCCATTGCCTAGTGTTTCCTAGGTGCTCCTGCACCAGTAATTGGGAATAATATTACCACTCAAACAACACTACCATAGCTTGATGAAGAAGGAAGAATCATTTTGGAACCAGAGTGCATTCGTCAAACATGCACAAAGAAGCTAAGGAATAGAACTCTCAATGAGTATCTCATCTAATGGAAGAATTTACCAATTGAAGATGCCACATGGGAGGATGATGAGTTCATTCAAAATAATCCAAACTTGATTAGCATTGAGGAAAATGCTTCTTTGTAGAAGGGGGGCATGCAGCTACACCCTTAATATTAGTGTACATCAGGTTATGAATAGTCGGCTTGTGGCTATCTTAACTCTCTATTAAGTCATATTATCATTAGTATATTGTTATTTAGTTGTTTAGGTCAGCCTAAAACTTATATAAGTGTTTCTTAGTCGGCCTAGGTGATATCTTGGGCATAAATAGGTATATATAGGAGGTTGTGAGTCTTGTTTCATCATCAAGTTGTGAAGTGTGTTCTTATTAGAGATATTTGGAGGTTTTCCCCCTCGAAGTGGCTTGTTATTCTTAGTTATTATCAAGTATTTGTAGCATATTTCATATCATATTATTCTATTGTGCAAGTTATTTCATAACAAAGGAATATTCTTTAGATATTCTACTCATTTTTTGCAACAAAACTATAAATGACTAAATAAATGACTAATTTTTTTCATCCAACTATTTTTTTGAGAGAAATTTTTCCTATCCATAAATTTAGGCTTTAGCCAACACTTATGCATACAAATATATATATAAATTTTATAAATGCATAACAAAAATCAAACGATATAATTAACACTACCATTTTTCCACGTTTTTAATTACTACTTAGTTAGAAGAAATAGTTTGGGAAAACAAATAGAGGTTGAAGGGTTCTAAAGATGGAGATATTGAGCAATAATCAAAAGGATTTCCTAGTGGAGAAATCTCTTGCAACAATGCTTCAAAGTGTGGGTCTAGAATGTGGCCAAATCTATCCTTCTATTAGACAAATCCCCACCTGGAAGTATGTCTTGAGGATTTTGAGCTTTCTGTTGTGGATTGTCTCGGAGGTAAGAAAAACATTCTTAATTTTTTTTAAAAGTTGGATAAATATGTTATGCCTATTGGGTATTTGAAAATTTTGATGCTGCATCATTTCATGAAAAAGTTGGCTATTTGAATTTTATGATGTTGGTTGCTTTGTTACTAGATATTTGAGTATGTTTAAAAATTGGTGCTTAGTATTTTTTATTGGTTGTTTAGGTATTTCAATGTTGGGTTTTCACTTGAACTGGGTAATTAAAAAAAATAGTATTGGATATTTTTTGCTATAGAGAAATTTTTTTTCTAAGAATTAAATGATGTCTCAACCTTTTATGGTATTACACACAGTTTTCTAAATTTTGATTTTGTTATCATTTTCCCAAGCATTAACAAAATTGATGTTCGATGAACCCTTTGTTATTGACTATCTTGGTATTAAAAAAAAAGACGTTGGGAATTTTCTTTATATGGGTATTTAAAAAAAATGGTATGCTGGTGTTTTTCCAGCTAAGCCCTAGAATTCTCTAAAGGGTAGCCAACCCTTATGTTCAAGAATTGCCTTAGGCTAGTGGCCAACACAACAAATAGAGAATTTTGAGCTCTCTACTCTTGCACTTTAGGCTCTGTGGGACCAAGGAGGGTACTCCTTCTGTTCATCTAATATATCAATTCCTCAAGAACACTTCAACACAGATTCATTCCTACTCAAGGAAAACATACAAAATTCACCAAGGATTTGACATGTCTTCGAGTAAATAAATGTCTATTTGCTAGGAATGTGGATGTACTTTAATATTACATTTGAAAATTGGCAAAAATTTAATAAATATTTTTCTTATTTTGAATCTACGGCTAGGCATACTCATTATTCACTTAGTTGCATGAATTTTTGATAAACAAGCTAGTGCCTCATCAATTTGGGTAAATGGAGTCAAACATGAAACAACCAGTAATACACAAATTATTTAATTTTGATATATATGGACTATCTTAGTAATTCCTTGCAATAAAAAAAAAATTATCCAAAAAATCACTTCTTATCAAATCCTCATAAATTCTCACAGACCCGTGACTTTTCTTAAGCATTTTAATTAGCCCTTTGAGTTAAAGAAATGAAATAAAGCCATACATTCAATTGAACCATTGATGACAAATGAAAAGATCTTTGATAATTTCATTTATGATCTATAAAAGTGTACAAAAGGAGAGTATATGCTTCAGAATTTATATTTGTTTCAATATCAACAGTCTATGTAAAACCATTTAAGACTATTACATATATAGCCTATACCCAAGACAATTTTCAAGTAGAATCAAGTATTCTGCATTTTCATTTGCTTCCTATACTTGAATTCTACCTAGATGTACTTCACTCAAATTTTTTGATTAGAACCCCCTTACATGGAGCCATGAAATCCCTTTTATAATACAAGGGAGGGTGATCCCACAATAGTGGTTTACAATTTTTGGCCAAATTGGACACTAAAATATATTTTTTTAACTAAATCTTCACATTCAGGAACCTATAGCAGCTAAACCATGAGGAATTTGAAGATGATGCAAAAGTTATAGAGTCTTGTCACATTTTTTCTGTAGATTCTAAAAATATTTTTTTCAAAATTTTTGGAATCAGATTTCACTTCTTTTTCCATCTCACATGAAAACTAGTTTTTTTCTTCAGAAAATAACATTTTTAAAAAGTGATGCACATCGCATAATGCATAACATTTTTTCCATGAGGGATAAAATTCTAATTCTTTTGAATTTAGATTTGTAACTATGATATCTAGTGCTTCCACTTGGTTAGATAGTTTTTTATTGAATATTTTTTTTACTTAAGTTTATACGTCAAACCAATTACAATTCAGACATAGCGTGCTCATATAACACTTAACTTTTTTTGTATATATCAATATTCAAATTTTTTTTTGTTGGATCAAGGACTTCAATATCTAGTGCACTCATATTTTTCAATTTTTTTTTTGATAATCTGATATTTTTCCACATGTGCAAAACATAGACCTTTATTTTCAATGAAAAAACTATGTTTAATAAAACTAAAAAAACAAATACATAATAGAACCAAAACATATTAAAATTATATTCATTGGATAGCTCATTTTGAGAACTTCCTAATTCTAGTTGGGTTCATGAAGTATCCTCCATTTTCATCCTCAAATCAATCTTTGAAGGGGAAAAAATCCTAGTTTTTATTGTTCTAGAGAGTAGGGAGGTTGGTAAAGGGGGGTTCGCTAGAACCAGGGGGGTTCTAGTGAACCCCCAAGGGTTCGAGCGAACCAGGGTTCTTCGAACCACCTTTCAAAAAGGGGTTTTCATTTTTTTCTTAGTGGGATGGGGTCCACCTTGCATTTAATTGGTTCACATGAACTAGGGTTCAATCAAACCCTTTTTTGGTTCACTCGAACCAAAGGGTTCCTTTGAACTCGAAAATCTAAAATTTTTGGTATGGAGTCATTTTTTTCCTCTTTTCCTTTGTCACTCAAATTTTAAACCACTTTTGTGGGTTTAACCAAGAGCAACAAGCATCTGGCTCAAATGTAATTACATTTAATGATAATTTCATAATTCATTTCATTTCATTAGGGTTGATTCCCGGGCTATTATATCTTCAATTATTCCACTGCCATGGGAAAGAAAAAAGGAAAAAAGAATGCTAGGCCATTTGTTGAAGCCACCATGCAAGCCTTCCAAAAGGCATCACCAAAATCAACATGTTCACCAATACCGAAGTAACCACCATCACCATCAACAACACAAAACCACAAACCAACCACCTAGAAATCCAATCACCACAGTGCCCAAAAACCAAAGACCATTAGAAGAGGATATAGGTGTTATACGAACTTGTCAGTTGCCGAGTAAACACCCTCACTAAGCCCTTTTATAGAGAGTTAAGTTGCAATAACAATCTCATCATCAGAGTTGCTATAAGGCACAAGAGAAGTAGGGCATTGGTCAGGGCTAGGGTCATCTCCTCCTTCACTTGAAGAATCATCAGAAATTAGAATAGGAATAATGGGTTTCTTCAAACAAACCCTAGTACCCACACCAGTCCTTGTTAATTCTTTTAGAAACACATGCCTCTTCTCATTAAATCCAACTAGTTCTTGTGACACATTCCTTGTAACACCCCGTCGCACGAACCCCAAAGGACAACCAAACAATAATTACCACACAATTTTTTTTAAGTAAATCTAAACATACATGAAATGCACATTAAGTTAAGACATGAATTTCATTTAAAAAATCCACTATTACTTACATCCCTTAGGGTACACAAGGAGTCATTACGAAAGTTAAATTTCATACAACGACGATAAAGAATGAAAGCCAAAGATATAATCCTTAACAAAGTAAACATTTACAAAAGTAACACATACATGACAAAACATTAATAAGAACCATCCAGGTACGTAAATACAACATATACATAATTACCTCAAAAATCATAATGATAACCTTTATATCATCATATAAACTCAAGGGACCTATTTGCACAGATACATTGTATCGACTAACAACTGCCATAAATTTAAAAGTAGTACAAGGTATATCATTACATTTCATTACAATGTCCAAGAGTAACAATGATACAACAGTGTTCCCCAACATGAATGGGAATCCATAAAGAAAGATATAGCTAAACAGATCAATACAAAGTATCTTAACTGGTTCAGAGATAGATGCAACTTGTAGTCACCACAAAGGACACCAATACACACCTCACGATCCTTGACTGGGGACCCAATCGGGTGCTTAGCACGTTCCACCCAATCATGTGGGTCTAAAGACCCACCCCTATGCTAAAGAGTTGACAAGAAAGTGACCGTGACCAAGAACACCACAAGACCAACCCAATAAAGAATATCGTAGTAACAATAAATCCAAAAGCAACAACAAAAGATTCCATAGATCATAAATGAAAACAACCAAGATCCAATCATAGTAAACACAAGACAATAAAAATAATAATAGATAAATCAAAAGCAACAATCATAATCACTAGCAAAGTAAATCCAAGATAACAAGCATAACACACTTCCAGAGGCAACCAAGAAAACAAAGCATAAGGGAAACTAGTGGAGAGTATCATCGCATAGTCCTACATGGGTTATCCTATGCCCTTCCTCCAAGCACTAACTATACCAGGCTACTTGAGGCATTGGCCCCCATCTATGGTTATCCTAGCCCTTCCTCCTACTTGAGGCACCGACCCCATAGGGTGACTTATGCGTAGTCATTAATCCCTTCTCATGAGGATGAGGTAATGACTTTGTTGGTATGTGGTGACTGATCATGCTATACTATATATCCCATTGTATATTGTACACCCTAGCCCCCCGTCCTCACTGGGGTTCGGGGGCGCAGCCCCCGAGAAAATTTTTTTCCTATTTTTTTTTCGCGTCATCAGCGAAAAAGGAAAAATCTCTTAAAAAGAAAGAAAACCGACTTTGTAAAACCCTAATTATAGAAGCTTCTAAAGGCTTGTTAAAAGGGGTTGGGATGGGGGTTACAGTATGAGGAAAAAAGCAATTATTCGTGAGATTGTAATAGGTTTTGCACCGGATAATAAAAGTATTGGATGGCTGCGGTTTGGTGGATGTAGCCCAAATTGGGTGAACCACGTTAAATTCTCTGTGTTATGATTTATTCTATGTATGTTTTAGTTTCTCTATTTATTATTTAAATCTGCATTTAATTGTTAGATATCTGCCATCTCTAACCCTAATAGACTTTGCCAACCACGACCTTCTTAGTCTATTATTAGTCAGCGATAGCCCTAATGGACACACAAGGTATCCAATATTATCTTATTATGTTATTACTACCCATTCCCCTAGGCTCTATTATTAGGTTTTCACTTGTTAATCTAACTCTTACATGGGTTATCTTGAGCCCTTCCTCCTATTTGAGGTGTTGGCCCCCACGAAGAGCCACTCTCCCTAGAGACCCAAAACACATAACCAACGCATCAAGAGGTTGTACCAAAACTAGAAAAGTACAATATCTCAAACCAAATAACACACGAGGCATATACCATCTCACCAATATCCATATACATAAATGCTTATAAAATTAGGTACAACCCTCCCATAACTCAAAATCACAATTACGACCAAAACTTTGCCAAAGAGCCAGATCAATGAAGAATCAATAAAATTATCCTCACCTTTGGAACATTTCCTAACCACTTGATATGTAACAAGCTCCCTCCTTAAGGAAATAACCAAAATCAACTCAATTCAAAACTCAATAACAATAAACCAACAGTATTCAATTTCAAAGATAAACAACAATCAATTTAACCACAATTAATCAAGCTTAACTTAGATTCCAAATCGCACACCTAAATCATCACAAATTTCAATGGGTAAGATCTCCTCAAATCAAAACAAACCAATAATTCACCACTTATGGTGAAACAAAACCATATAAGTTTACAAACGAATAACAACATAAATTAAATGAGAGAAGATGCCCATCCCAAAATCAACTCAAGAAAAGTCACAACGAAAGGACCCATCAATATCACTCAAAACTCTGACATGAACCCTATAGAATAACATCACTTCTAAAACACGGCAATCCTAAAATAATACATATCAAAATAGAAACATCAATATAACCATTAAGCATACATATACACTCAAAGCATAATCAATAAATATTCCAATACAATTTATCCATTATTTCAATAAGAAGTAATTTAAACAACCAAAGAAGTTATCAGAACATATTTCCTAAATAATCTAATAGAATTACTTTAAAACATCTTTAATGTTTCACTAAGAACCAAGAGCAATAAATTCTACTTCAAGTTCTACAAAAATACCGTACCTGAACAACTATCACATTTCATACCCTATAGCTTTCCAAACAATTACAACTAGAATCAAATTAGATAGAAGTATCTTGGGTTCAATTATTCAAAATATTGATTTAATAGTAATAATCTCAAATGGTAGAAATATTAAATTATAATACGACCGCAGCATTAAGTGGAATGATACTTTAAATTGTATATGCATAAAATTGGTCATGTTTAAATAATCCTGACATTTAATTAAATATTTATTATTTAATTAATTCCTCTAAAGTCTTCTACATGTAATTAAATTTAATCAATTTAAATATACGATTCATTCATTTTATTCTCCCACCATAATTAAATAAATTTATTTTATTTAATTATTCCATAGATCTACTTGATTAAATTAAATAAATACATTTTATTTATTTAAGTTAATTATCATCTTTTGAATTTAATTAAATCTTTTTTTAATTAAATTTAAATCTCTTTTCTTCTGTTTAAAACTTTCCTCTAAATTAATTAAATACTTTTATTTAATTAATCTCATAACACATGTCATTCCTTCTAATTTAATTATATATTTTATTTAATTAAAGATCTTTTGCTTTCTTCAAATCATAATTAGATATTTCATTTAATTATAAAGTCTTCTGATTTCCTCAAAATCTTAATTAAATATTTAGTTAAGAAAAATCAACTTACACTCATAAATAAATAATTGAATTAGATAATTCATTATTTATCTTCTCAGAATCTTTCCATCTTTTTCTAAAAAAAGATGATTTTTAAATCATCTCATCTTATCTTTTCCATGAAAATGGAAAAATCTTGCTTTATTCGTTTTCTTTCATTTTCTCTTCAATCTCATCTATCTTCAACTGTTCAATCTATCAGGAATTATCACAGCCGTTGACCAAACCAACCAATTGAAATCTTCAAAAAAATATATAAATGCACATGCAAATCCAAGCATTGGTTACAACACACGATGAACACAACATACACATACATTACGCTTGCATTCTTGCATTTTTAGCATTTCAGCAATATTCTCATCATAGCATAATATTGCATTTAGCATAGTATGCATTTTTAATCTCATTCTTCAGTAGCCTACTTCGTTGAGCTTGGCATTCCAAATCTGAGAGAAACTTGAGCAAAACAAAATGTTGGAGATAGAGAACAATAAGACGACTTCAGAGAGGCTGCCATAAAACAATTTTCTTACTTGTTTTTTTAGTTTCTTTGATTTAATGTTTTATTGATTGTGTTTTTAATTGATTAGATTGATCATATTTTCATACACAAATAAAATGGCACCCACCGTGGGGCCTATGCCCCGATTTTAATATTTTCTTGTAGAGTATTCTGGTAGGTTTCTGCGTTCTGAGTTCGATGTTCAAAAAAATTCCACGTTTTAGTGCATTTGAGACTTTCTGTGGCGCTTCTGGGATTGTAATTTCTTTATCTTTTTGCAAGTATTCCAATGCATTTGGGGACTATTTCAGTGCTTTTGGGAGTTATTTTAGCACATCCGAGGGAAAAAATAGCACATTTAGTCCCATTTCATTTTAGAGTTAAATTTGCGTTTATTAAAATGGAGCATTTAATGACTGTTTTAACACTTTTAAGGTATGTTTGAGTGCATTTGTTGTCTATTCCTGCGCATCTCGGGTCTATTTGTTTGTAGTTCTGTGTTCTTTTAGCACATTTAAGGATTTTTTTGGTGCATTTAGGAAATTTCTATGGCACATCTAAGGTCTGTTTTAGCGCATTTAAGGTCTGTTTGAGCACTTTTAAGGTCTGTTTCAGTGCTTATAAGTTCTGTTTCAGCGCATCTAAGGTCTGTTTTTGCGCATTTGGTTGTAACACAAAAATAGAATTCTGAGTCTGACGCTTTCCGCAGACAAAATTTTCTCTAGTTAAAAAGAAGCAACCCTAGGATAGTCACGTCTAGATAAAAACTGATCAATCCTAGGATAGGCATGGAACTTAAAATGAAGCAATCTAGGATAGACACCATACAATGATCTTGCAGTTAAAATTGAACAAGTTGTTTTTGTGAAGCAATAACTTCACTTAGATTAAATCATTGTGATTTGGAATTTAAAAAGAACATTTGTTTTCTTTGTCTATGGAAATAGGTCTATGCTCTCCCCTTAACTTGGTGATCAAAATACTAGACTTTTCTTTTCAATTTCATGCAAATTTATTGCTTTAATTACATCCTTTAGAGAGCCTGCCGTAGTGGGAAAAAGTACTCACCCTATGGGAACGACTCAAGTGGGTTCAAGCCAAAGCTAGGCTATTCCACCCCACTATAAAATTTAAAGCAAATATGGGGAAACCCTCTTTTTCTGGTAGTATGCAAGATAACCATCCCCAAATCCTTTGTCCTAAAGGTTGGGAGGTCTCCTAAGGGAGTTTATTATTGCCGCACTGAACAGAAACCCTTACTACGAACCTAGTGTAGAAGCCAGCCGAAGTCAGTTTCTGAACATTCTAATAATAATGGTGCAACGGGAGGGAAGAATCTACGCCCAAGACACTCACCATATAACTGCCAAGGAATTTTTGCTCAAGGGATCTGGTATCCACTTCCGTCACTCTGAGTACATGCCTGGAAAAGACAAAAACACGTGCACCCTTTCGGGGGTGACACGGCTATGTGAGTTGACGCAATTCTAAGATGTGGGCTGTTGATTACTAGAATGACCTACTTGAGTACTAAGAGTGAGTCTATCTGAATTGTCTTTCATGTACTAAACCTATGAAAACACTTGCTGAAAAACATTTTCTTGATCATACACTTGATGTTAGTATAGGGTTTTAAAAACAACTATTTTTCAAAATGTTTGTTCTGTCTTCCATTACATTAACTTAGATAAAAGATCATTCGAAATGAAAGTGAAGAACAACAGCTGAAACCATTCAAAAATCATTCACATCTTTGGTCCAATAACATTCTTGATATTTTCTCTCATGCTTAGGAAGTGGAAATCAACAAAATTCATCAAGAAATCAATTTCCACTAGAATCAAGAAACCCAAGAAGCAATTAGGGTACAAGAAGTCATTGCAAAGAAGAAAAATTTTGTACAAGAGTCGATGCGTCTTGCTTCATTACTATGGATTTCTTCATAGATACCAAGACTTTGTTAGGGGATTCACTGACGAGTATGTTGTAGATCCCTTGGATTCCCAAGCTCATTATCATAGATTAGCTCTATCTCAACAACATAATCTTAATCGACCTCTTGAGTTTGATAATATACCTCGACTTTCTATTGAGTATCCCTCACATCCTAGTCAAATCCTCCAGTGATCTTGAATTCTTCCTTTAAAGACAAAGATCAAATCTTTAAGAGTGTGCCTTCCATAAACAAATTTTCTAATTATTTGATTTACCTTCCCCAACAGGATTCTGGCATCCTTCATCATCAAAAGCCATAATAAAAATTAGGAAACATCATTGATCATATCATAAGATCCCCATCTTATTAGATCAAGATATCCCCCTTATCATACTCATCGAAACTGTGATCTAAGTTTAGAAAATTTCTTCAAAATCACATGCCTATCTTCACAAGATCCCAATACATCAAATCAAGGGAAGAAATCCAACAAGAAGGTCCTACTCAAAACACTCAAGAAGAAGGTGAAAATAGTAATCCTCTCTATAGTATAAGTCGTAATCCACTTTTTAACAATGACATGGATAACAGAGAAGAAAATACCTTCCACAAGTATAAAGCCATAAACAATACTCCTTTAGATAGTGATGATGAACATGATGGTGAATGCCATCTTAGAGAAGCTAAGCAAGATCCCAAATTCTACAAAGCCATAGAAAAGATCTTGCAACATGATAAAGAGAAATATTTCCTCTATCTAGTTGACCAAGGAGCTAAATTACCGCATGACTTTGATACTAAGATCTTGAAGAACAAACCTGAAGAAAAACCCCAATTTGATCTTAGTGCTTTGACTCAACAAATTAAAGCACTTCAAGGACAAGTTAAAGAGTTACAAGAGGGAACCACCACAAAAAAAATATACGCTTGAGGACATTTTTCCTTATCCTTTTGATTGAAGTCTCAACATGATTCCATTTCCCAAACATTGCGAAATGGCAAAAATTGATCGCTATAATGGGAAATCAGATCCAATCAATCATGTTAGAGACTTCTGAAACATGACATTAGAATTCACTCATGAGGACACCTAATTGATGTTGTTGTTTCCTATGAGTCTTGGGGCTCATTCTATGGAATGGCTATCAAAAATCACACCTCCTGTCAAGACATTTGAAGAATTAATCAATCTGTTTATATCCCAATATTCTTACAACATCCAACACCAAATCACTATGATAGATCTCTGCAAAGTTATGCAAAAACCTGGAAAATCTTTTATTACGTTTCTTCAAAGATGGAGAAGAATTTTCACTAGATATTTGTGTCCTGTTCCTGAAAAGGAAAAGATGGTTACCTTCATTAACAGCTTGAATTCAGAAATGAGCTATCATTTGAACTTACATTGTCCTCCTTCTTTTGAGAAATTGATCGAAGATGCCATAACCATTGAAGGTGCTTTGGTCAAAAGAGGAGTAATCAAACATGACAATCCTAGCTCATCCAATCATCACAACAATCAGGAGAAGTCTAAGTTTTGGACTCGCAACAAGAACGTAGTGAATGATGGTGTTGTTGATGCGAATCATGCCTCGACCAAGCCATTTGTTCTTAGTGCTCCAAGCACTCGCCACAACAATGTCAAATCAATTACAAATCAAGGGAACAATCCTCCTCCTCTGAGAAACAATGTAAACCAACATCATATTTATCAAGGGATTGTCAACAATCCAGATTACCGAGGAACCAATAACAATCATAACTCCTTAGGGAATACCTTGAACACAAATCCACAATGATTTTCATTCTTCTCTCATAGAAGAAATTATACTTCTATAGGGCAATCTTTGGAATCCGCACTCAAAGAATTGATGGTAAAAAATGTCATTACCTTGCCACCTCAGCGAAACTATCAACCTAGTGTAAAGCCTCCATCATGGAATGAGGCATACTATTGTGACTATCATCGATGCAAAGGTCATCGTACAAATAACTGTCAAGCCTTGAAGAATACTATTCAAGACTTAATCAACAATGACATCATCACAATAGAAGGACATCAAAAATCAAATGAAGAACACAAAGCTTTTCGAGATCCTTTTCCTAACTATAAAAAAGGTGAGTCTTCTGGAAAAAATGTGAATCATATTAAGGATTTGATAACTAATCATATCTACACTGATGATGAATGGATCAATGTCATAAAAGTCAAGGAAAAGATGGAATATAGGGAGGTCAATGCAACAACAAGGGTGCAAGCCAAAGTTGTCTTAAAGGTGTCCCCTCAAAATCCACTAGACCTACACCTCAACATCAATATGACTTAGTTAACCAACTTCAGAAGTCTCCTGCTCAAATTTATATTTTAGAACTCTTGAAGATTTCCCCAGCACATAAATAAATTCTTGAAAAAGCCCTCTTTGAAACAACTATATCCATTGATTTGGATGTAGACCAATTTCAAGCTATGGTCGAACACTTGTCTTCACCCACATGCCTTTCATTTTCAGAAAAGGATGGCGTTTCCATAACTCATCCTCATAACTCATCATTATATTTAGAGGTCATGGTTCATAAGTTTCGTGTTAGACGAGTTCTAATAGATGGGGGCGTTGGTTTAAATATATGTACTATGAAGCTGGTCAAGGCCTTGGGATTTTCTGAAGACTCCATTGATTTTAGAAGAAAGATTACCATTAAAGCTTATGATGATGAGGAAAGAGCATCCAAGGGTCTAATAATGCTACCAATCAGAGTGGGTCCTATTATCAAAGATACCTTCTGTCAAGTATTAGACCGTGATCTTGTGTACAACATCTTGTTGGGTCATCCTTGGATCCACGAAATGCAAGCTGTCCCATCTACATATCATCAATGTCTTAAATTTCCTTAGAATGGATAGGAAATCATGATATCAGCTAACAATTCAAATATTTATACTTGTGCTAATATCAAAGTCAGTCAAGATACTTTAGTTCCTAAAAATCGAGAAGCTCATGCTAGTAGTTCTCTAAAGATCGACACACAAATCAGTTAGTTAGCCACTAGTTTTGACAAGAAATTGAAATTCAAAGACTATGGAGTCGGAGAATACTCTCTTTGTCTTGCTAATTTATCCACATCTCCTCGGTCACATGGAGAACCTTCCATCGCACAACATCAAATATCAGCAACATTGACGTCAACACAACCACCAACAGAGCCGATTACAAAGTTTAATGGAAAATTCATCAAAGAAAAATTCCCCATGGAAGATCCTGAGGATAGAGAAATTCTAAACTGGCTCTATAAAGATGAAGATGAAGCAATTTTTAATGTCAAATTACCAATAGAGAAATATGGGAAAGGATATTCTATCATGCAGAAGATGGGCTATGATAAGGGTCCCATCGGGAAAAGAAAATAAGGAGTAGTTGAACCTATTAATCCTCCGGGACTCATTGCAAAGGAGAAAACCAGATTAGGTTATGACACTACCTCAAAAGAAAGAACATCTAAAAAACTACAAGGCACTATTTTCACATTGCAAGAAGGTTTCGGTTCAAGAGAAGCATGTTTGGCCATAGTTCAGAATTTCATGGAAAATAACTCTGACACATACTTTGTTGAATATGAATGGGACACCATTTACAATGATGAGTTCTGGAGGGATAAAGAGGTTGATATAATACACAAGTATACCCCAACTCTAATCGAAGGTGAAGGTTCAGGAACCCAACCAAAAGAATCTGAACTACAAAGTAACTATGATTCTAGTGATGTTGAGTCAGATTTAAATTAACAAGACTATCATGATAACAATACCATCATTGACCAACCTCATACCTCGGATCCTACGGTCAACTCCATTATGACCATAACCATAGCCAATTTTACGCAACCTGATGGCACGATACCTTTTATTTATCTTGATCTCATTGATTGGGATTCATCAGAACCTATCAATATACCAATGTTTCCAAGTGATGAAGCTATTGTAAAATTCCTTTCCATAGAAGACATAAATGATTGTTCCACTAGCGATTTTCAGCATAAAGTCTTTGATCAGGAGGGTGTCAATTCTCCCAGCTGCAAAAATAAAATTAAAAACAAAAGATCTAATGGTGAAAACTAGAATTTGGCAGTATTAGATCAAACAAAAGATAAAATAAAGAGTGTATCGGATGGTGAAAACCTTTCTAAGGCACCAGACGATGGGAATCTTGACACTCTCCCAGAGCATTACCATGAGAGATTGCCTATTTTGATTGAGCCTACAAATGCCGTCGATCTTGAAACTTCAGACAAACCAAGAATTTTATAGCTAACTGCATCAATGATAGAAAAAGAAATACCAGAGTTCATGGAATTTCTAAAAACAAATCAATTCAACTTTGCTTGGTCTTACGAAGACATGCCTGGTCTTGATCCTAATCTTATTATGCATCATTTATCTATCAAATCAGGAGTTAAGCCTGTAAAGCAAAAACTCAAAAAGATGCACCCCCATGTTGTATTATTAGCTAAGGAAGAACTGAGAAAACTCCTTGATGTGGGATTCATAAGATCAATTGACTATGCAGAATGGATCTCCAACATTGTTTTTGTAGCCAAGCCACATCAAAGTGTCAAAGTGTGCACAGATTTCAGAGATCTTAATAAAGCATGTCCTAAGGATGACTTCCCACTTCCAAGCATTGACACTATAGTTGATCTAACAGCTGGCCATGCCATGTATTTAGTAATGAATGCTTTTTTTGGTTACAACCAAATCAAGATTGCACCTAAAGACCAAGAGAAAATAGCTTTCTTGTGTCCATGGGGAACTTACTATTGGAACGTCATGCCTTTCGGTCTAAAGAATGCTGGGGCTTCTTACCAAAGAGCCATGACTACAATCTTTCATGACATGATGCATACATTCATGGAAAATTATGTAGATGACATATTGGAAAAATCATACACTAGAGAAGGACATCTAGAAATATTGTCTAAAATATTTGCAAGATTGGAGAAATTCAAAGTTCGCCTCAATCCCAAGAAATGCATTTTTGGGGTTACATCCAGAAAACTCTTAGGATACATAGTATCTGAAAAAGGAATTGAAGTAGATCCTGCCAAAATATAGGAAATCATGGAGATGCCTCCCCCAAGGAACATCAGTCAATTGAAATCATTACAAGGACGACTTCAATCTATACGAAGGTTCATTGCACAATTGGCTGACAAAATTCTACCTTTCACACATCTCCTGCATAAGAATGTTCCTTTTATATGGGATGACAAATGTGAGATGGCATTTCAACAAATCAAGCAATACCTGATGAACCCACTAGTTCTAGTACCACCAAATCCAAACAAACCATTAATCTTGTACATTGCCACAATAGAGACATCCTTGGGTGCATTGCTAGCACAAGAAGACCATACAGGGAAAGAACAGGAAATCTATTATATCAGTCAAACATTAATAGGGCATGAACTCAACTACACTTTCATTGAGAAGGCTTGCCTAGTAGTGGTCTTTGCTTCACAAAAATTTTGACACTACATGTTAACTCATATGATTAATCTTGTTGCAAAGATTGATCCACTCAAGTATCTGTTAAGCAAGGCTACATTGACAGGAAGGCTAGCAAAATGGGTTATGATCTTAAGTGAATTTTACATCCATTATATTGATCACAAGGCAATCAAAGGACAAGTTATTGCTGATCAACTAGCCAAAGCACCACTACATGCAAAGCATCCCATGCACATTGAATTTCCAGATGCTGATGTCTTCAATGCCAAATCAAAACAAACATGGTCTTTATATTTTGATGGTTCTTTTACCCAACATGGATCAGGGGCAGGCATACTCTTTGTCACCCCTCAAGGTAATACCATTCCTTGGTCATACAGGTTAATGTTTCTATGTACCAACAATATAGTTGAATATGAAGCCTTAATCACCGAACTGAAGATTGCATTAGAATGGAGGATTACAAAACTACAAGTGTATGGCGACTCATAGTTGGTCATTTATTGGATCAATGATAAATATCAGACCAAAGATGATAAACTATTTCCATATAAAAAGATGGTCGATGACTTCAAGAAGTACTTTGTGGACATCAAATTCACACAAATTTCAAGGCTTGATGACAAAGCAGCTGATGCCATGGCTACAATTGCATCACTGTTACAACTCCTAGAAACTCAGACTCACTATGAATTTCTGGTGGAACAATCATTTACACTGGCCTATGACACACCAGAAAGCCAAATCATTTGCCACTTGGTAGGATCTGATTCACCTTGGTATGGCAAAGATTTATGCCTACATAAAAGATGACATCTTACCACCTAATTTATCATGTAACCAAAAGCAAAATTTTATCCACCAATCCTCTCACTACACTCTTATCACTGACACCCTTTTATTGCCGTGGTCTTGATGGTACTCTACTTCGATGTCTTGAACATGATGAATCTAACAAAGCTTTACAAGTTCATGGTGGCATTTTTGGTACTCATTCAAGTGGACCAACCTTATCTAAGCAATTGATTAGAATGGGTTACTACTAGCCTACAATGGAGAGAGTATAATTCACTTTTATAAAAACATGCTCAAAATGCCAAATTCATGAGAATCTCATTCATGCTTCTACACAGGAACTTCAACCATTTACACCAACTTGGCCATTCTCTTAATGGGGGTTAGATATGGTAGGCAAGGTTCATCCTTCCTCATCGAATGGGCATAAATTCATCATCACAGCTACAGAATATTTTACCAAGTGGATTGAGGCAGTCCCTCTCACTAAAATTACTGGTAAAAAAATATCATTGTTCATACTAAACTATATTATTTGTCGGTATGACATACCCAACTCCATTATTACTGATAATGGACGAGTGTTCAAGAATCAGGATGTTGATGAACTTTGTGAGAAATTTCACATTCAACACAGATATTCTACACCCTACTATCCACAAGGGAATGGCCTTGAAGTAGAGACCTCAAATAAAACAACACTAATTTTTTTGAAGAAGACTATGAATGATTTAGGGAAAGATTGGAATGTTCAACTCAATCCCACCTTATGGGCCTACAAGACCAGTGTTCGAACCCCAACAGGATCCAAACCATTTGCTATGGTCTATGGAGCAGAGGCTATACTTCCTCTAGAAGTTGAGATTCCCTCTCTTAGAGTATCACTGAAAGGTCTCACAACAGATGATGACTATAGAGTTTCTTGACAACAAAAATTGGAACTCCTAGATGAAAAGAGACAAAGAGCAGCTGGCCATTTGAAAGCATACCAACAAATGATGTCTCATAGCTATAATCACAAAGTAAATCCATGTACCTTTCAGGTGGGTGATCTTGTTCTGAAAGAGAACCCACGCAATTAGCAAGACAAAGAAAAGAAAGGAAAGTTTGAACCAAATTGGCTAGGTCCTTATGTGGTTATTGCAGTCTATGGTTCAGGAGCCTACAAACTATCAATGCTAGAAAGGGACCTATTTGACGAACCCATCAAAAACATGCACCTCAAGAAATATTATGTTTAAGTCAGCTATCATCATCTAGAAAAGGTCCTGAAGAAATACAAAAAATCAAAAAAAGTCCTTAAGAAATACAAAAAAATTAGAAAAAGTCCTAAAGAAATACAAAAAAAAAAAGAGAAATTGTCATAGGGTGAAAACCTAGCGACACACAGTCTATTGACAAGAAAAATGCAATAAAAACAAGTAGTGGAAATTTGGCAAATAGACACTATTTGTAGCTCTCCATCAATTAGTTCATATTCTGCACTTGGCTTTTCAGCCTTCCTTTCCATGCATCTTCCCATCATCTTAGGTCCATACCGACATCATGCTATCATCATTTTCCTAGAGTGATAACATCTTAGCATGGCTTGATTATTGTACATATTCATTTCGGTAAGTTGTGTTAGTACTAGGGGAAAAAAATTGACATATTGGGGGCAATCAAATTTTAAGGTTTTACCGAAACAGCCAAACGATGACATCAAACCCAATCATGTGAACAAATAATCAAATCACATGAACCAACTATCCAATCATTGATACATATCACAAAAATTTTCAGCCAAGTACCTTATCATGACTCATATCTGGATGATCTAAAATCTAAATAATGTTTGGAATAGCAGTATCACATCTGGAACTATGGTTATTTAATTTTCATTATCATCTCTGGAGCACACCCAATGATGTAATGAACCAGGGTGGCTAGGAAAGAAGATGATTTTTATTTGTCTGTTGTCTTGAGGTTAACTATCCATCTATTGCAAGTATGCCGCAAGACATGATTTTCGAAGCAATATCATTGATGACAGTTCCACATTTGCATCAGAAGGTGGTTAGTCTTTGTCTATTTATGCGAGAAATGCTTAGGTCATCTCGGTTCAATTATACCTTGATGCTTGTGTTCGCTCGCTATATCAAAAATCATGAAATTTGTACTCAGGTCATCATTGGTGCTGATTTACCCTTTGATGCTTGTACATACTTCCAACATTTTAAAGCTCTATGATGATCCAAGAAAGCTACCAAAAGTCTCAATGATTGGTTTGCTTCATTTAGTTGCATTTCATTATAGATCAGTGTACATATATCTGCATACCGGATTTGCATCAGAGTTTTTAAAGGGCTAACAAAAACATCAACGACTGTCATGTCTCTTTGGACTATTTGTGGAGGAAATTTGGACATTTGTTTCATTATCACCTCTCATTTTGTTATCATTTCATCTTCATTATCATTTCATCTAGGTCCTATCATCTATCATTTTCCATTCATTTACATATCATTTAAGATCCATTATTCAAAATTCTTTATTCATTATCATTTTTCATTTATCATATTATTTCATTTATCATTTATCATTTTATATCTTTTGCCATTATCATTTCATAATCATCTCATATCATTTATCATCTTCATATCATTATCATATCCATTATCATTTTACCATTTCATTTATCATTTATCATTTTATCATCTCATTTTATATCATTTTCAATTATCATTTCATTATCCTTATCATTCATCATTTCATTATCATCTCATGTCATTATCATCTATCATATTATTTCATTAACATATCATTACATTGTCATTTTTCACTCATTATCATTTATCATTTCATCACATTATCATTACATTTCAAAACATATCATTTATCATCTTATCATATATCTCATTATCATGATCATTTCATTCCATTATCATTCATCTTATTGCATCATCTTATCATTTCATTTTCTTATCATTATCATTTCATTCTGTTATCATTCATTCATTTCATTCCATTATCATTCATTATCTTATCATTTCATTTTCTTATCATTCATCTCATCATTTCATTATCATTATCACTCATTGACTTACCGTTCATTTCATTCATATCATCTCATTTTATTATCACTATCTTTTCATCTCATTTCACTATCATTACCATTTCATTTTCTTTTTTATTTCATTTTCATGTTTATTTACATATCACTTTCATAGTATCATTTCATTATCATTTCATATTTACTTATTATTGCATTTCGTCACCATTTACATTTCATCATTTTCATATCATTTATCACATTACATTCCCATCATCCTATCTTCATGCCAAATTACATTACAAATTCATAATTCATATCATAAACACAACATTCATTTATTATCATCTTACATTAGAAAACCTGCATAACATCACATATCACATATTCCATGGTATATATTCATTTCATAAATCATCCACCTGCATGAAATCATTAGTACGCATCATCAATCATTTGTCATCAATCATCATCATAAACACATCATATCAAATCATCCTGCATATCATGTTAGTCATCAAATCATTCAAATACATACCAAAATCCATAACTGCATATCACATAATGAAGAAATCATGATAGACATCACATAAATCATCACATAAATGCACATCACATCATCAAAAATAGTCATCACCGCTGTATATCAACACTCATAAAAAATGATACAAATTTCCAAATGTCCAATGAAACTGCAGAGTTCAACGAGAGATACATAGGATATGATCAATAAAATGGCATATACAGGCTCCAAAAATGATATACATCACAAGACTAGTTGGTCGATGCCCCTAATGGAGCTGGTCTAGAAGGAAGTGGCCTACCATTGGTACCTACATCTAGATCCCACCAAGGCCTAGTCACTCCCATGCTCTATGTATGTATCCGCGATCTGCTCCTAGTCCTGCTATGAGACAGGGGAAATGACTCTCTGCACTCGGGAGGACACAACTCCTCGTACCTGACACATTAATACTCCACCTCCCTCGCCATCTCCATACCCTCTGCAATTGCATCTCGCAAAGAGGCACTCTCTACTATGCCCATCAGTCTCTGATCTAGCCCTCAGCCTCTACTCCTCTCGCCTCGTGCCATCTCCCTTCACGCATCAACTCCGCTACCCGAGGATCTCAAGTGTGCTGAAAAGTACTTGCGCTTCAAGCAAGTTGTGCTCAACGTGAGACTATTATACCTGCCTAACCTAGTTAACCCTAGATAGTCTGCATTTCAAATTTAAAGTGGCTATTCTGTGTTCTTGAGAAGAATATCTTGATGACGTCATGGTCTACCACTAGATCTAGGTTTCAAACAACTCGTTTCATTGGCTAGGGTTGTCCATCCTCTACCTCATCGCTTATCTCGTTTCCCTCTCCATCATCTCTTGTCATCTCCTATCATTCAAGTATTATCATTTTCTACTCCTCCTTCCGCCTTTGATCACCTCCTCCCTATCATCTTCAACCCTCCTCCTTCCTCTACCGGCTCATTACCCTTCCTCATTCTCTCGCTTTTGTCATGCCACTAAGCACAGGGCCTGCCCATCTGACATGTAACCAGAAATCGGCGAGTGTGGGAAGTACACTAGGTACCATCTCGGTCCCCATCTCTGTAACCTCCGGTCTCAGAGCAGTCCATACCTCTAGTTGCAAGCTAGCATACTATGTATGCTCTCGTTGGCACAAATGTCCCCTATCTAGGGATCATCCTGTAATTTCATAATGAGTAACGCCTCAGGCATCCTCAAGATGAATCCATACTGCACTGTATACAAAAAAATCTTCAATAATGAATGAGTTTGTCCTATAAGATATTGAGGTATATAGACAAATGGTATTCTGCGATCCATGTCCTAAAGGTCATAATTATATATGGCCTCCATATAACTATCCAAATCATCCAATGTGGGTGCTACTATTACCTAACTTGCCCAATTTGCTGGATGTTCACTCTAAGAGTGCTCTCCACATATTCTCCCCAGGGTTCTAGCCCAGCACACATGCCGCCCTCAGACCCATATGTCTCTATGTCCGTATCTGGAGCAAAGTCACACCGCTAGCCAAACTCGTCGACCCTCGGTAGACCACCTAATGTAGATCATGGTACAAATGCGCCAAAATGCAACTCCCCCATGAGTACCTCCGTGGCTACGTCACCATCCACTCTAGCATCCTCCCCCACCCAACTGAAAATCCCTTCGACCGATGGTCCGGTCCAAGGAAACCTCTAATAAATTCTGCCAACATAGCTACTAAGGCTGGGTACCTGCTAAAATCCACCCATGGCACCCAATATCCAGATATAGATGCATCACCACAAATCCTCCTCAGTGCCTCTATCCCACCTATCTCCTTGTGGTCATAAACCACAAGGGAACCTACCACAGGAATCCCTAGAATCCTGTATTAATTCTCGTGTAGCACCATCTCACTAGTCAGAAATGAAAGGTGTTATGATTGGAATGCCACCTCTCTACCAATGCAGTCAGCAATCCCCTGTTGACTCGAATCCCTCGCGGGATAGTCAACAGGGATCCCAGCCCATAGGCACCTATCCACTGTACCTCTATAGGAGTCAACTCTCCATCCAACTTGCAACATATTAGGGAACCGCCTCTCTAATTTGGAGGTTGTCAAACACTCTTATTATCATCACAAAGACAACTAATCATACTGCTATCGTTGACCCATATCATGTGCTCCTATCTATTAGTGATCTATATCATGGGCCTATATCAATCATATCAAGTGGCCCATATCAGTGACCCATATCAAGTGGCCCATATTAGTGACCCATATCAAGTGACCCATATCAGTGACCTCTATCAAGTGACCCATATCAGTGACCCATATCACACAATCAAAACATCATTCTATTTGTATTTCAAACAAAAATGCAAATATATTTTCACATCAATCATTTACTATTTGTTTTCTATCGCAGAAAGAAAATTTATTAGGAGTCATATCAATCATTTACTACTTGTTTTCTATCATAGGAAACAAATTTATCAAAAGTCCTATCAGGCATTTACTCTTTGTCTTCTAATCGAGGAAGCAAAGTTATCAGTTAATCATCAGATATCAGCATGATGGAAAAACACTTTTTTTATCTATTGACCAAGGACGCAATATAGACCATCATTTTACGTAAATATGCGCTAATCTGCACCTCATATGCACTAAAACTCAAAAGTGCCACAGTTTACCTCAAAAGTACTAAAACTCATTCGACAGGCTCTTGCACCCTAAAAGTGCCACTTCACTACCTATAAGTGCTAGAATCCCGAATGCGCTAATACACACAACCAATGCACTATTTCATCACCTAGATGCACTAAAACACTAAATGCACTAAACTACCCCGCATATGCGCTACTTCGCAACCTAGAAGCATAAATCTACCTTTGTTCTAGCCAATTCCTGGTTGCGTGACTCTATGCCCTGTATGCGCTAAAGTACCCTACCCAGCTAGCTACCCTAGAGGCACTACTCTATACTTTGTATGTGCTAGACTGCCCGTTTTTACACTACACCTAAAAGCGCTATAGAACACCCTAGATGTGCTAAAGGAAACTTTGAAAGTGCTAAAACAGGCCTGCAGATGCGCTAAAACGATATTTCTAATCCTAAATCCATGTTAAAACTTGCAAAAAATTGATCAAATTCATAAAAATTTGAATCACAAGGAAGTTTAATTGACTCACCGGTGGTCCACACGCTGTTGGTTTTTGAAATTGTCATGCCCGCTCGAATCTATGAGTGTGATAGGGAATCAACATCTTACTGAGTCACTATCAGAGCATCCAAATCACTCTAGCAAAAGAGTGAAAATGACTTCTACTTTCACCCCTTTTACCTTACATAGGTCAATTAAGGTGGGCTTTTGGTGGCATTTTTTTTCTTTTCACTTTAATTTGGGGCATCTTTTCCATCACTTATCAGAAGCTAAATCACTAACTCCCCAACATATTCTTATCATCTGTGATTTACCACCCGAGGGGGCATCATCAGTATTAGCATCAAAAACATATCAGGGGCAACAATTTTTTTTTCTTTTCTTTGAAGCAATGCGTTTCACACATCACTTCAAAGAGGGGAAAAATGTATATACATAAAATTGGTCATGTTTAAATAATCCTGACATTTAATTAAATATTTATTATTTAATTAATTCCTCTAAAGTCTTCTACATATAATTAAATTTAATCAATTTAATTATAGGTTTTATTCATTTTATTCTCCCACCATAATTAAATAAATTTATTTTATTTAATTATTCCACAGATCTACTTGATTAAATTAAATAAATACATTTTATTTATTTAAGTTAATTATCATATTTTGAATTTAATTAAATTTAAATATCTCTTTTCTTCTGTTTAAAACTTTCTTCTAAATTAATTAAATACTTTTATTTAATTAATCTCATAACACATGTCATTCCTTCTAATTTAATTAAATATTTTATTTAATTAAAGATCTTTTGCTTTCTTCAAATCATAATTAGATATTTCATTTAATTATAAAATCTTCTGATTTCCTCAAAATCTTAATTAAATATTTAATTAAGAAAAATCAACTTACACTCATAAATAAATAATTGAATTAGATAATTCATTACTTATCTTCTTAGAATCTTTCCATCTTTTTATAAAAAAAGATGATTTTTAAATCATCTCATCTTATCTCTTCCATGAAAATGGAAAAATCTTGCTTTATTCGTTTTCTTCCATTTTCTCTTCAATCTCATCTATCTTCAACCGTTCGATCTGTCAGGAATTATCACAGCCATTGACCAACCCAACCAATCGAAATCTTTGAAAAACTCTATAAATGCACGTGCAAATCCAAGCATTGGTTACAACACACGACAAACACAACATATGCATACATTACGCTTGCATTCTTGCATTTTTAGCATTTCAGCAATATTCTCATCATAGCATAATCTCCCATTTAGCATAGTATGGATTTTTAATCTCAATCTTCAATAGCCTACTTTGTTGAGCTTGGCATTCTAAATCTGAGAGCAACTTGAGCAAAATGAAACGCTTGAGATAAAGAACAATGAGGCGACTTCGAAGAGGCTGCCATAAAACAGTTTGCTTACTTTTTTTTTAGTTTCTTTGATTTAATTTTTTATTGATTGTGTTTTAATTTATTAGATTGATCATATTTTCATACACACATAAACTAATAGCACCAACTTAGCTTGGTAAACAATCATCTATAACGTATTAAATAATATAGCCACCATACCCTGACAAATTTTACAATTATCTTCATAAAGGTTAATTAACACTTCTACCCTTATACAAGAACAACCTTTAATCTAAAGTCAATTAGATATGGATGATAACATTGATTTTCCAATTATATCTTTTAAATTATAAATCATTTATTCCTTCTTAATAGAGATAACCTTCTTAACTGAAAAATACTATAAAATAAAGATAGGTGTATCTAACGTAAATCTCCATATAATAAGAAGGAGATTGATTCATTGATTTACCTATGTCCACACCTACATCTAAAAAGGTACACATTTATTTCCCTATTATCAAGTTTTAGCCCCGTTCTTATATTTATTTAATAAGATCATAATCTTCTATTAATGAAATATAGATAAGTAATTTTTATTTTTATTTTATTTTATTTTTCCAAATAACCTATAGTTAAATATAGTTAACTTTTTCTTTTAACTTAATCTAATTTATTCACATAACAAATTTCGCAGTAATTGACTTAACTACTAACATATAAATAAAAGCAAGGTATTATGATCTATCCATTAATCCAATGTAGACGAAAATCGCACCACAGGATAAACCAAATCATTAATACCCAAACGATTATATTCTCAAAATATATACATGTAAATATAGCCCATCCTCCCTCTAACACTTTCGCTCAATATATAAACACAATTTTAAAATGAAGTATGTTAATATATAGCTATTCATAAATATAGAAGCATGTGAAAATATAAACTTATAGAGCAATTGCAGCTACTGCGATGGGTTGACAATGGAATCAAAGGAATTATTTAAGTCTTAAAGTTTCCTAATGTGGTCAACAGCTTCCGATATGACAGGTTGACAACATAATCGGGGAGGCGGGGGCGGGTTAGAATGCACCCTACCATGACCAAGTGTCGCCGCTGTGATAAATTTACTAGTGGAGTCAGAGGATTTAATTAAACCTTTAAAATTTCCTATTATGTTCAAGCGCCGAAGCTTAGACGGGTTGCCAATGAAATCAGAGAGATTATTTAAAACTTTAACTTTCCTATTATGTTCAAATGCAACAAGCTAGACAGATTGACAATGAAATTAGAGAGATTATTTAAAACTTTAACTTTCCTATTATGTTCAAACGTAGCAGCTTAGACAGATTGACAATGAAATTAGAAAGATTATTTAAAACTTTAACTCTCCTATTATGTTCAAACGCAGCAGCTTAGACAGATTGACAGTGAAATCAGAGAGATTATTTAAAACTTTAAACTTCCTATTATGTTCAAGTGCGACGGCTGAGACCAGTTACTATTTGAATTTCAAGATTTTCAATAGCTTTAGTTACCCAGGCATGGTATTGTCCAAATTGTGTTTCACCACTATATGATTCTAGTTATATCACTAAAGTAACTAGTCGGCTATGCTTGTAATACATGGGGAGTATGGTAGGACACAATTACCGTTTGCATGGGGAAAACTATCTTGACTATTTAACTCCTACAAAGAGGACGCCCATTTGAATCTAGAGATTTCACTTAAAAAAACAAGAAGCGAATACCACACAACTCCAAATATATACTCAATACCAGATGAAAGAGCGATGCTGGGAGAGATGGACTCAGCCTTATAAAAGATTTGACATCTCCAGAGAGTGGGCAAATTGGGGTTAGATGAAAAGGGACTCAAATGCCATTTTATACCAATCTACTTAATGTCCGACAAAAGCATTGCAGGGTAAGGGAATAATTTTGGCCAATTCCAATAACTATCCTACTTTTGGTTAATGCAAGCAATCAGGCACATTGGCTGGGAGGGATAGAATTTCAATACAAATAAGATGCCAATGGATATTTCTACTTCCTCCACATGGAACATAGGGATGTGTCATAAGTTGCACGCCAGGTGAGCTATCCTCAGGGCTATCTATTTACACTCTAAACTCATACAAATTAACCATGAAGGAAAACTTACATGCAACGATTTAACTACGCACCTGGAAGATAGTAGCGAAACAATGAAGGAGGTTGTCATTCGTGATTCAACAAGCTTTTCTTGGTGTTTCCCCATTGCCCGTCTCTCCTCTAGGAATCTCAGACCACATAATCCCTCGACCTGAAGATGTTCTTGCAGCTTCTATTCCAAACTGGCACCAATGGGCTTACTGTATTTCTCTTCTCTTCTTCCCCGCGACTTGGCATAACTCCTTCGCCCTTTTATTGCTGAGGAAAAGAATTGTTTTTCTTTTCTTTTTAAGTATGGTCTATTTTCCAGACTGCCTCTAATTCATCTTAGACCAAGCATCTCTGCCCCCCTTCCAGAGCAACACTAGGGATGCCTAAATATAGAGTTTCATTTTAGTTACCAGGAATCTTCAAAAGCATTCCGTTCTTTTTTCAAAACCGGTACATGCACAACCTATCTTTCGCTCTCCCAAAACTGTGAAGTTTGATGCATTATCTTTTTTTATTTTTTATTTTGTATTTATTTTTTAATTTTTAAATCAGTGTTACTATAATTCGAAAATAGGCTTCTTCTATTCGAACACAAAAATCAATACAATAAAAAATTTCCCATTCCACTTTCAGCCTTGAGTCGTGCATGAGCACACTTTTATCTTTTATCTTTCTTGTCTTTTTATTATTATTTTTCTAGCTTTTCTTGCTTTTAGCAGTTCAAATTACAAAGCTTATCTCCTTAATCATTAAATTAAAATAATTATCCATCTTTTCTCAGCTTTTTACAAATCAAGTCGAAATAATATCTTTCTTAATTGTTTAATTTTCATAACACTTTCTATTTTGCACTTGACTTATTACCCAATCCAAATCCCATCCTTTCGTTAATTAAATTCACTTCCCTTTTTCCATATTAAGATGATTGTCTTCTCAGGATAAAATCCCATCCATAATTATTATTAATTGTAGTTTCAAAAATGATATTTTTACAAAACTACTTAATCAATTTATTTAATACTTACTTTTAACGAAATAATTTAATTTAAATTATGTCACAAAACATTTGATTTAATTTAAATTTGATTATTATTTAATTTTCAAATTTCATTTCAGACAACCATGTAATTAAATTTTAATTTAATTTATTTATTTAAACAAGACTATTAACATATATTTTCCACCAAACCTACAAACAATAAAACCACAACCAAATACTCACATGAAAGTCCAAAACGACCAACACAGAGGGGTACTACATTCCTATTCCTCAGGTCATAGGTGCTCTTAACAACAACCTTCCCACTTCTCTTATGTACACTCATTTTTCCTTTACAGACAATTGGCACCTCTGTCAAGAGAGGTTTGGCTTCAAGTACATATGTAACTGGCTCCTGCATACTCAGTCTTCTAGACCTTTAGAATGGTGTGACGAGAGTATTTAGCTCACTCATCTTCTCAAGATATAATAATAACCAAGGTCAATTATTTAGAAGGACACAAACAACAATTTCCAGGATATTCTCACCTATAAGCAATAGAAACCCCCACAAATACTAGACACAGAAAAAAATCAAACCATAATAGGAATGCAATAAGCACATACAATTACACACCAGGAGACACCATGCAACCACCTTTGCATTACCTCATTGCAAACTCTGAAATTATTTCTCTAGTACTCACAACAATCAACTTTGTGCCATGGTGATTTAAGAATGATTTAACAAGTTATAGAGAATCCTCATTAAATAGAGGAATTTGAGGTTAGTCACAATTAATGGCCATCCTGGCTCACTCACTTGAGAAATATGATGAATTAAACTACATGTCATATCTCAACTATCGATTAACCTGGATTTAAACTTGATCAATGAGTTTCATTAAAGATTTCGACTTGCTTTATTGATCGTAATTAGAAACAGTGAAGAAGTGCTTTAAAGCTGCCACGTACTCATTCACATCCTTACTCTATTGTCCTCAACTCGTCTGCCATCGATCATGCTGATCATGGGAAAATCCTGGCCACATCCCAAAACACATTGCTCATCGCTAGTTCACATTCCACTTTGGAACCTCATTAAGTGATGGCTTCATAGCTAGCGATGAGATACTAGTCATTGATTTGATTATGGGAAGATCTAAGTTGGAGATACTTTCTTTACATCACTCATCATGGGTTCCCTCTCTGTCGAGTAACTTCAACTGGCGATAAACCAAGCTTGGGCGATGGAAAAAACTCCACCCATCAGTGGTCACAGGTTCTCTTTCGGATGACATGATACAACTGATGATAGTGCAAGTGCCAGTGACAGGTTAAGGAATTAATTGCATCACTCATCCTGGGTTTTCTTTCAGTGGCGAGATTGAAACCCATGATTGGCAATGGGCCCCAAGGCACTAAAGAAGATGAAGCATCACTCATCGTTGGTTACTCTCTAGTAGTGAAAACACAACACGTGATGAGCGATGAACATGGGTGGTTCAAAAAGCAAAGTATCACTCATCGTGAGATGACCACAAGCGATTTAAAAAGAACACGTGATGGGCGATGAACCGTTAGTGATGAACTTAAAGGGTGCTTAAAATAACGTGGGTGAAGGTTGTTTCTAAAAGAGGACCCTCCTAGGAATATTGAGTGACTTTAGCAATGGGGTCACTTGAAATGATGATGGAAGAGGCCATAAAATGCCAATTGATTTAAACGGTGATCTAGTGTAGGTGGTCAATGAGAAAACAAAATGCATGATGAGCGATGAACATGGGTGGTTTGAAAAGAAAAGTATCACTCATCGCAAGATGACCAAAGTGGTTTAAAAAGAACACGCGATGGGAAATGAACCATTAGCGATGAACTTAAAGGGTGCTTAAAATCACGTGGGTGAAGGTTGTTTCTAAAAGAGGATCATCCTAGGCATAGCGAGTGACTTGAACAATGGGGCCAGTCGAAATGAGGATGGCAAAGGCCATAAAATTCCAATTAATTTAAATGGTGACCTAGTGCAAGTGGTCAATGAGAAAACACAAGCCATTAAATGGGTTAAGGGTATAGATGAATAGAGTGATAAAACTCTAAACCCTAATGACAATGAGGAATAAAAGATCACATGCTTGACTATGGAACCAGTGGAATGATGAAATTTTAGGGTTCCACCAATGGCTCTGACTAGGGGTGTATGCCTCTTGTAGGCATAGCAAGAATCTAGATCTCTGATTGAAGTAGACCAATAAGAAACATGAGCATGGTTACAGGTATATAGGATGTAACCTTCTTTTCCCATCCCAGAAACCTTCTCACCCATTTTCATTGACTTCATTCTCCAAATTGGAGGCCCTATGTCCTCCCAAACGTTAGAAACAAATTTTTCCTCTGTCAAATACCTTATCCTGCTCTGATATCAAAGGATCAACATCTGTATTGTGCATTTATGAGCAACTAGTATCACCATGACTGACATCATTCACTCCACTTACCATGAAATTGTTCTACTCATCATCCTATTACAACATAAGATCATCCAAATGAGTTGAAAAGATAAAACTTTCAAATTCCACCTAATCATGGGTTCTAAAATCACATTTAATTTGTTCCTCAAATTTAAATCCTTCGTAAGCACGCTATTGTATGCTTGGCTCAACATCTTCTAAAGTATTAGAGATAAAGGATACAAACTCATGAGGGTCTTCATTTTGATATGCATAAGTGTTGATCTCATTATATGGAAACAAGTCTATGATAAGATCCATAAGATGTGGAGCCTCTACAAAGAAGTCAAGTGCACATTCGTATTTATTTACACCATGCTTGATGTCATTTTCACTTTTACATTCTCTATACAAATCAAATAGTCTTGCAACATTAACATAATCTAAGGGTTCATCAAACTGTCTCTCTTCATCAACATTATACTCAAGTGGTGTTGTTTTATCCACCTTCAGATTATTTATCATGTGAGTGAATGTCATGTTCAACTATCAACACATTTGAACTACACCCTTGGGTATCATCAAATGCAATCTGCTCATCTGGTTGTGAACAAACTAGCCTTCCAATACTTGTACAACCATATCTTTCACATGACTAGATAACTATATAACTAAAGTTACCTTCCTCCAGAACCAAATCAAGTTGATCTCCATTCCTTGATGTTCTATCTGTATTGTCTTCCCCACAATTATGAATGATATTTTTTAGACACTCATTGGGGTCTTCAACAAGGAGTGGATTATTTCTACACCAATAGGGATCATCAATTACCATCTCATATACCAGTGGAGTTTCATCATATAAGGGATTGTATCATACTTTCATTAGTGTCATAAAAACATTTTTCCTCTCAACATAAAGGTTTGATTCTTCCATATCATCATGATTTTCAAAATCATCATAATCACTAGAAGAATATGCAAATAGATTCTCAATTCCATTCTCATTATCAATGGTTAACACCTTCAACTCACATTTTGGAAATTCATTTTCAGGTAGATTACCAAGCCATTTCTTACTTTTAATAGGTAATGTTGCTGGTTCAAGATCCGTATACTTTTCATTGTGTGGATTTTCCTCATTTAACAATGGATCCTTTTTGGCATTCATGAGCACATCATTGTCTTCTTGATGTGTAGCTGATATCTCTAGATCTACTTCATGTAAGCAATTAGGAACAATAGGGCTAAAAACATGTTCATCATTTTTAGCTTCATACTTAGTACCAACATACTAAACACATACATGCTTATCTTCAAGTTCTTCATCATTCACAAAACTGACATGCTCCATTGATGATAAACCCAAATTACATTCCAAATATGCATTAAGTGCAATTTGACCATCTACTTGGGGACAAGTGACTGTATCAATATTCATATCATTACATTATTTAGGTGAAGAAAAAAGCTCTAGATCATCTTTATAGGAGCATTCATAATCATCAAAAGAATAATCATGTTGGCTACCATCATAATCCTCATCACAAGAAGACTCATTACTACATAGATCATGCTCATATTCTTTGGAGTGAGTACTTGAACATCTATCTTCAATGTCTTGATCACTAATTTGTGATGAAATATTCTCAATATTAGCATTATTTTCACTAACCAAAACATGACATCGAATGACATCATGCATCTTAATTACTTCTCCTTTTCCTAAGACATCACTAGAAAATTATTCATACATATTTACTTTATTATCATCCCATGTATTCTCTTCATCAATAATACCATGTTGCTCTATCTTTCAATTCTTCTCAAGAGAACAGTTGGTGTCTTTTCCTTGGGAATGCACATATTGTAAATGATCACATTTGGTTGATTCCATAATCCTTATCCGATTAGGTACTTGATCAAGGTTATGAGGCTTCAATTCCTTGGGTAAAGTTCTCAACCCGGATTCATAAATTTCACAAAACAAATCGATTCATACTGAGTCCTCAAGTCTAAAAATTTTTAGGGACTTCTATCAAAGCATCCAAAAATCCCCAAAAAAAAATCATGTGGTAACTCTCCCTCATGTCTCTTCATTTAATACAATGCTTGAACATATGAATTTTGATTAACACTGTTCAAATTCTGTTGACATTTAACTTGGAGTTTACTGTGATCTGCAGATTCTGATAATGGTGAAAACATAACATTCGAAGCATTGTCATCTTGACAATAATTTCTATTATTTGATCCATGAGTTGTGTTTGGGTGACCAATACTTGTAGCCATATATCCTTTCATCATTGAGTATTTCAAATTATTCTCAATGTCCATGGAATTTTGATATGCTTGATGTAATATTGCAGGCTCCTTATTCCTTAATAGGTAACTCATTTTACTATCAAATTCACCAAGATATACAACCAATACAACCAAACATTCAACATCATTTGGTCTGATATTCGCTAGGATATCCCTTAATGCCTTTGTGAATCTAATATTAAAAGCAAGAACCAACTCATCTTCATTTTTATGGAATTTCATGAAGTTTTTTATTACCACATTTGGGTTGAACCTCTCACCAAACTGTTCTATAAAAACTACCTTAAACTGATCCCATGAAGCTATAAAACATGTAGGAAATTATGAGAACCAATCTCTAACATCATCCTTCAGAGATTGAACAAACAACTTCATGACAACATCCTCATGATTTAATTCATAGTATCCCATTAAATCCCAAAAATTATGCAAATGCTTGCTTGCTAATTTGAACTTATCTCCACTGAACTTTGGTATCTTATTCCTAACCTTAGGTGGTACGATATTTGGGAAACCATAAATATTTCTGAAATTTATGGCTCTATACCTCTCCGTACTAAAATTCCTTTGATGTGACAAAGGGTACTCATTGTGTCTCATTTCATTAAATTTTACATCCAGGTGTACAACTTGACAAGACATCTTGTACAACCTTTTGCAAACTTTGTCAAACTTATCAAAAGAAATTCAAGTTCTTTTTACAATGCAAGTCTCCTAGTTTTTCTTTGCATAATATCGTTGTACCAGTGAAATTTGTGATTATGAAAAATTTCTATAGCTAATTCAATTTCACTTTAAGATGACGCAAAGATTACCATTCCTTTCCCTATCTTAGTGTTATTTCACCAAATTGGGTACTATTTATATCATATATCTTGAAAATTCCCACAAATTATCTGCAAATATAACATTATTTCTTCAAATGCATGAGAATACCTGGAGTTTCAAAGAAGCCATTCACATTTGGTCTTGAAATTTGTAGATCTGAAGCTTTGTTGTGTTCTTTTTCAGGTTCTTTGAGTTAGAGTCACCACCTCTCTTTAGAGGATTATACTTTGAATGGGATGAAGTACCTTCAAACTAACTTTCATTCTGAGTTTGCTCCAACAGGGGAGTCACCTTCAAATCTTTCAAACTTTGTTGCTGAAAAAAATATTGCTGCTAGAATTCTTCAATATCTGAATAGGATTTTCATATTTACCACACCATTTGACTCTTTAATACAACAATGTATGACTGGAGAATTATAATTTTCCCTAGTAGAGTCGCCATTTCTGTTGGTGTTTTTCTAGCTAAGCCCTAGAGTTCTCTAAAGGGTAGCCAAACCTCATGTTCAAGAATTTCCTTAGGCTAGTGGCCAACACAACAAATAGAGAATTCTAAGGTCTCTACTCATGCACTTTAGACTCTATGGGACCAACAAGGGTATTCCTTCTTATGTTCATCTGATATATCAATTCGTTAAGAACACTTCAACACAGAATCATTCTTACTCGAGGAAAATATACAAAATCCACCAAGGATTTGGAAGGTCTTTGAGTAAATAAATGTCTATTTGATAGGAATGTGGACATACTTAAACTTAAAATTTATAACTAGAAAATTTTTAATAAATGTTGTTCTTATTTTGAATCTACAGCTAAGCATACTCATTATTCACTTAGTTGTAGGGTGGTGCCACAATAATGGGTTACACTTTTTGGGACATCCTAATTTTTTCCTGAAATCACATATTTTTCGAAAATACAATGATTTATGACTTTAAAAGTTCCATTTAAATTATTTTAATTAAAGAGGGATTGATCAATCCCCCTTAGATCAAACCCCCTTGGATAGAACTTTGTTAGATTTAAACCATACCTATAATCGAGTCTCCTCTACACCTATCAAAATGCTGATAAAAAACCACTTTTGATTTACCTTTTGGGTGATCAAATGAATTCATTTAAAATTTATGTTTTGTAAGCCTGCAACCCTTATTATAAGCTTCCCAAAAAGTATAATTTTAAATATGTTTAATTTGATTATTATATTTATTTTTTATTTCTTGTGAATGTAGGATTTTCAATGAACATCAAATTCTTTATTTCACACATACGAAAAAAATAGAAAAATAGAGAAAAAAAATTCTAAAAAATACATGTGCACTAGGTATTGATGTCATTCCAACAAAAAAAGAATAAGTTAATTCAAATGAATACAAAAAAGTTATGCAGCCAAAGTACACCTCTGTCCAAATTATAATTACGCTGACTTGGAAAATTAATTAAAAAAAAAATATGTAACAAGAACTTATAAAAAAATATCCATCCCCTAGATATTGGTGTGAAAAATTTGTATTTTAAAAATTAGAATTGTATCCTATCTATAAAAAAAAGTTATGTGGATAAGTAAACATCACTTTTTAAAAATGCTGATTAGTAGAAAAAATAAGTTATTAAAAATTACATAAAATGATTCACAATTTATTTTTAATTTTTTTTAAAAAAAATAGAATTAGAATCTATAGAAAATATCTAACCAAAAACTATTTTGATTCATCTTCAAAACCTTAATGGTTTACCTGCTACAGGTGCAAGAAAGTGAATGTCTAGTGAAAAATTCTGATTTTAATGTCAAGTTTGGCCAAAAACTGTAATAGATTATTGTGGGATCACCCAGCTCTATGAATTCTTGATAAACATGGATGGTTCAAAAAGAAAAGTATCACTCATCACGAGATGACCATGAGTGGTTTAAAAAGAATGTGTGATGGGAGATGAACTGTTAGCGATGAACTTAAAGGGTACTTAAAAGCACGTGGATGAAGGTTTTTTTTAAAAGAGGATCCTCTTAGGTATATCGAGTGATTTGAACAATGGGGCTTGTCAAAATGATGATGGTGGAGGCCATAAAATTCCAATTGATTTAAATGGTGACCTGGTGCAGCTGGTCAATGAGCAAACACGAGCTATTAAATGGATTAAGGGTATAGATGAATGGAGCGATAAAACCCTAAACCCTAATGACAATGGGGAATAAAAGATCACATGATTGACTATGGAACCAATGGAATGATGAAATTTTAGGGTTCCACCATGGTATTGGGTATTTTTTTCATTGTTGAGTTAAAATAATTCTAACAAATAGACAATGTCTAAATATTTCTTGTATTGCAACCTCACTAATCCACTAGAGTTATGGTTTATGTTTCTAAGAAGGCCTAGGTTTTGTACCTTAGTAATTCTCCTACCAATGCTTCTATTGGTATTCAAAAGAAACCTTAAATCTTGGGTCAAAAAATTAGTTGTCTTGATAGGGTGTGGTATGATCTTAGATTGTATCCTAGAGTGTGTGGGAAGCTTTTGTTTGATCATTAAGGTATGTAAATCTGATCAGGGAAATGTATCCTATATAGCATGGATCTTGCTTTAATACTTCCCATAATTGTTATTAGCAGATCACATTATTATAGTTTGTGGTGACCCAAGATTGCATTCAAGTATGTAACAAACTTGGTATGTAGTTTAAGTTGTACACTTTTAAGTAACATTCATAAGGTTTAGAAAATCTTGATCACTCTCTAGAATAGCCCATTAAACATGGGTTGTGCTTGAATGCACTACATAATTGATATAACACAACCACTCTGCATATCAACCAAAGTTATAGGCTCTTTATTGTAGCAAGAGATAATCACTCTTGGATCATGCTATCATTAAATCATAACCTGTTAAACTTGAGTCAACCTAAATGCACCCAATGATGATTGATACCTAATTGTGATGGTAGTGATTTGTACATGAATTGTGCTCACATGAGTGCCTCTGTTTCTATCACAACATAGCCACATTAAACTTGGATCTCACATGAATGCACCCTTTATTTGTTGTAGCAGAATTGTGCCACATGACCAATAGAGTTATGGATCACATAATTACAGTCCCAAAAAATTATTCCTTGATAGTGCTTTTATGGTGATTCCATTACCATTACAACATAACCCATTGGACTTATATTGCTCAAATCCTTATATTGCTTATTTTCTCTTTGGATGGATGAAAATTCAATGAAAAGTATTTGTATGCAGGTCATGCTCATATAATTTCCTTCATCACCATTACACAATAGTAGATTGGAATTTCCTTTCTTGAACCTTTACTTCATTTTTTATTGTTGGAGTTTCTTAGTGATTATTCCATTTTCATGTGACATATTGATAAAAGAAACCAAGAAAAAAATCATTCTATTTTTAGTGAACATCTGCTAACATAATTTTTTTTAATTCGTAAATAAGGCTTTAGCCTCATGCTTTTGACTTGAGAAATGAACCTGTGAGGTCACAAACGAGGACCTCATCCTAGCATGGATGCACTACAACACCACTCTCACAAGCATGGTAGCCCAGTAGGGGCACAAAGCCCATGAGCAAACTAGCCCAATGAGGGAGTGGGCCCCAAACACTAGTGCCTAGTACAATGGTGAGCTCCTCCTCTTTAGTAGGGATGTATTTAACACATGGTCTTTTTTTTGAGATTGCCTCATCTTTTCATAGGGTGATTTTTAATGTTTGTCCAACACCAACAAAGGTAGCAGCAGAGCTGCTATGGGTCAAGTTCAAAGACTTGAACCCTGGTGGCCACAACAACAACACCACCACTCATCCAATGCACCATGGGCTCATGGCCAACATTTGCTAACATAATTTTGGAATAAATGTTTGACTACATTACTTTGAGTGTGAATAATTTTGTTTTTTTCTTATAATACATTCATTGAGAGTTGTAGTAGAAAAATTCTAATGTTGAAACCCATCTTGTAAATTTTCTTTAAGCTACATTTAGGAGGCTTCATATATTTTTCATGATTTATACAACTTTTGTTTTGATAGTAAATGACATTGGATTTTTTTTTGAAATTGAAATGATTTATTAATTATGGTTTTATGATGATTAAATTTTTTACTTAGAAGGGGTGGTTATGTGGAATTTTGTGTGTAGGAAGAATTGATTGTGATACAATGTTTAGGTGTGGATGGTCTAGGAAAACTTGGATTTCTATCAGTGACAGAACTAGGTTGGAAAGTACCTTGAGCTGGAGTGAAACACTTCGAGGTGTTTTCACTCAAAAGTAGAACCCGAGTATAAGAATACAAATGTCAGTGGACTAAAACATTCTTTTCCACCTGATTACATATTAAGAGTCAATCAATTACTTTGGATTCCCAGTTGATCATTCTGAATATTTCATAGAGAAAGTTCCTACATTCTAAAGATAAAATCATTAATCCGCTGGTCTAATTTGAGATCGAATTTGAGGTCCTAAATATCCAATAGAGAAAGTTCCTACATTCTAAAGATAAAATCATAAATATGCTTGGTCCAATTTGAGGTCCAATTTTAAGGATTTGTCTTTTTAATTATACTTTCTAACATTTTGCTTGATACATGTTGGCAATCAGGATTGCATCCTTAGCCAAGTTAGACTTTCCTATCCTGTTGCAACATGAAAACACTCTTAGATTTGTGGGTAAATCTGTAGGTTAGAGAAAATCTCTAGAGTGGGCTGGTTCCCCAAGTAAACCACCTAATCTAATAGATCTTTAGAGAAAAGGGGTAGAAGGGAAAAAATGAAGAAAAATATCCTAAACCTAAGGTGATTCACCAACAATGTGAAGATTTTGACAATTTTCCACTTAAAAGAATATCTCTAAAACTTTGATTCTCACAATCCCACCCCAGAAACACATAATCCAATAATTATTTGCATATAGGTTAATCAGACACAACACAAAATGAAACCTGAATCACATGAAACCCTTGCAAAAAAACTTATAATGACAGGACATAAAAGAGGATTTTGCATTTGAATCACAGTTAACATAAAATTGCAACTATAAATTTGAAACAAGAAGATGAGAAAGGGAATCTTACTATTTTTTTGAACTAAGAGAGTGACAATTTTAGAATCTGAGTACAAGAACAAGTTTACAAAACTCTCTAAGTGAATAGGAGAGCAAGAAACCATAAATCTAAATTGAGAAAATCAAATTTTTCTCCAAACATATATCCTCCAAGTTTCACAATAGTGAAAATAGCAAAATCAACTCAACTGCACCTCCAGATTAGCAACCTTGATCCATTTTCGAGCTCCCCATAAAAGCATGAAAAATAGTGTCCAAAACTACTCCAAACTGCATGAGAAAAGTGGTAACTTTCTATCTCTAAGAGGTTGATCTAGAAATCCACAAAATCAGCTCCAAACTACTCAAAACTGAAATTAGAAAGTTCAATTTGTTGGCCCCTTTCCAAATTCACCCAAGAAACTCAACTCAAAAATAGAATTTTTCAGTGAGGACTCAAGTACACCAACAAACTGCATTTAAATAACAATTAATTAAGCAATTTATAGGAACATTGCTTAATCAATGTTTTACAATTTTGTAGTTTTAGAATAGAAAGCTCCACCTTAGTCTTGATTTTTTACAGCTTGACTTTAATTATCTTGATTTTTGCAATACAGATGTAATTTTGATACCTTGCAAAAATCAAAATGATATGCTAAGGCTCTTAACATATTTCATTTTTCTATAAAAAATCATAAAAATATTTCAGGCAATTGTCATATTATGTTTCCTTAATGGTTAAAAGAGGAACCCTAGGCCATTCAAGACTTAGGAAAAAAATCAAAGCTCAAATTCATCAATTGGATTTGCTCCAAGGTCATAAATCAAAGTCAAAAAGCTTAAGTTTGACATATGTGCAAAGGAAAAAAAAATCAAAATACCATAAGGTATTGCAAAGGCTGAGAATTTTAAAACAATGTGATTAAAATCACAAAGTGAGTAAGGGCATAAGGTGGAAACCCTAACAAAAAAACTCATTTGAACCCCTAATTTTCCTCATCATTTTCACCTTGGCCCCTTGGAGAAGACTTGCTCTACTCAAGCAGCCACCATGGAAGGGCTTCAAGCTTGACTTTTCCACTGTTCCTACTATTTTTGATAGATTCTATGATGAGGTTTTGTGGGAAAAAGCATGATAAGCTTTTCTCTAGCATTAAGCTTCATTTTAGAAGCAATTTTTTAGCTTATTCGTTGAGTACTTCTTAATTTTTTGATGCACTTTTCTTGTGTTCATAACTCTTGTCGGTGTTCTCTTGTTTTGAGGCCAACATTGTTGGTATTAGTTCAAAATTGGGAAAGGATTTCTATGTGAAAAATTGGCAGAAAAATATGAGGTAAGACTTCCATTTATTAAACCACACATTGTTTCTTTTTCCTTTGCAAACTCATGCCCGACTAGAACTTATTGAGTGCAAAAAAAATGAATATATTGTTTTTCATTCTTCTTTATTTCTGAAGCTCTAGATACTCATGGTTATAGCCTCTCTTACTTTATATTTTCAAAAATGCATGGATTTATTTTCTCTTGCTTTGGCCCTTCATGGCTAGGAAAACAAAATGGAGCCCAATGTTGCTTTGTGTTTTCTCTATAAAAAAAGTAAGAATTAAGAACTTTCATTCATTAATTTCATGAAAGGATGGGGAAATTTTCTCCATTTCCTAGGTATTGTTTCTGCAAAACAAAAGCTCTTGAATATTACTTCTGTACTATATTGCCCATTATTCAATGTAGAATGATCTCTTTGAAAAATCATGGCCTCATTTCATTTGGGTTTTTCTATTATTTTTGAAAGAAAAGAGGAGAATCTTTCTTTCATTCTAGATTTACATTTTTAATGGTGATCTCACCAAAGGGTGATAAATATTTTTCAGCTTGCAGATTTGCTTTCAGCTGTTCAAATAACACAGCTGAATATGAAGAATTGGTACACGACTTAGAGTGGGCCAAAAAGAGAGGTATCAAATGTTTATGCATTTATGGTGATTTAGAGGAAATAGTAAATTAGGTCAAAATTTTTAATTCTACAAAAAATGACTTTCTTAAGAAATATAAGCATTGTGTGTGGGATTTAATGGAAGATTTTGATGCTTTTAACATTGTTTCAATTCCAAGAAATGAAAATAAGCATGCTAATAGGCTCGCTGCCATAGGATCCCAATTTGACATTCTGAATGAAATTCATAAGGTAGAGGCATGTCAATATGTAAAAATAGTGGTCAGACCTTCCATGCCTGACAATAATGTGAGTTGGCAGGTTTTTGACAGTGATGAGCAAATTGTAAGTTTTTTAAAAGATATGGATAAAAGATACTCTTATATTTTATGATTTTTTTAAAAAATCAACATTGTAAATGGAGAGATAAGTTGTACTTTTGCAAAATATTTCCAAAATCTTTAATTGCAAAAAATAAATCTAATTGTGAGGATGTAAATCTACAAGCCATGCAAAGCAGGATAAAAGTGATATCTTATAAATCGCATTATACTTCACTATTTTTAGTATATTTTTTTGAGAGATATTGTCTTGGTCGGGTTTGAGATTCCTGCTGGAGATATAAGATGTTTTATTTGCTTTAAAAGTAGATTTAGCCTATTTTTAGAGGTTTGACAGTGTGAGCATGCAAAAAGTGAGTTTTTTCTACTTTTGTGCAAGCTTATTGGGCAGTTTTGATACCTTTTCTTGGGCTTTTCTTTTTGAGCTCAGATTAGGGTTTTAGAGTTATTTATCTTGAAGAAGACTTAGTTTCTTCTTCTTCTCAGTTTAGTTGGTAGTTTCTGGCTCTTAAAATTTTGAGTTTGTAAGCTCACTTTTACTCAATTCAGACATATACACTCTTTCAATTTCAATAAAGTAGTAGAGTTGTCCTCATTTCTTATCTCAACCTTGTAACAACAATTTGATGTCTTTGTGTTTTCAAGCTTGAAACTTATATGTCTTGCTTTTATGAGTCTTTGCACAAAATTTCATGTTTTTAGGTTGCATGTTGTGTTTAGTACTTTTAAATCTTCATGCAAATTACTGATGAAATCATGTACCAATGAGATTGTGAGAGCTATCATAATAGAGGAATTGTTGTGAGTGGTAAAATCTGAATTTTTAGAAATAGCAGTTAACCATTAGTTAGTGTTAAATTTCATTTTCAAGCTATCCTTCTATCCTTTTTCCATAAATTACTTAGAATAGGATTGTTATTTAGAGAACTAGCTCACTCTGGAGATTCCTTCTTCATTAAGATCACCCACATCTGAAGAAGGTTTCCATGTGTCATTAAATTGTTGAATTTCATATTCAACGGGGTGAAAATCTAATTCATAATAGTTACTCTACCTTCCATCCATTCCAATGCACTCTCTTCCAGAGACGATGCATTAGTGAATGATGGATCTCCTTCCACATTTTATCATATTTGGATCAATGTTGAGAATATGTCTTCAAATAATTATTCTAATAGTTGTGATGATTCTGTAAATGTAATCGATGTCTTTGCTTCCCCTCAAAGGCCTAAGAGACCTGTCATTTATGTGACTTCAGCTAGTTCTCCTAAAAGGATTTTTTCTATTGAGGGTGTCCCATTTAATAGCAATTACCTTGATCTTTCTAATGCTCCCTCTTATAGAGAGGTAACCCATACTTATGAAAATAGAATGAATAAGCAACTAGGCCTTCTTCAAGCTCCTAAACCTACAACTAGAGCACCTAGTGATTATGATATTGTCGAGCAACTTCATGTCACTCATACAAAGATCTCACTATGGGACTTACTTCAGTCTGCTTTGATTTATATCTTTAGGAATCATTGAAGAATATCCTCTTGCCTACCTCTACTAGGCCAATAGATGTTGATACATTGATAGCTCATATTCATGCAGATTTTCTAAGTATCACATTCTATCTATAAGAACTGCCACCTATGGAAGTACAAAAGAAATTTGATCCTCTAATGATTATAGTTAACATTAATAATATCAGTATTAGATGTACTCTCAATGATGTTGGTTCAATGCTAAATGTATGTAGCATTGATCTATTGCCTAAGACTAATATTGATTCATCTTCTCTTAATGCTTCTTCTGTTGGAATTCATGGGTTTGATAATGTCGGTCGACAAGCCCTAAGCATGGTAGTCTTTCCTTTGAGGTTTGGACCTTTAACTGTACCATCCCTTGTATATGTTATGTCATAAAAATTACCATATAACCTTCTTCATGGTAGACTATGGATTCACGCTATGGGTGTAGTCCTATCTACCTTGCATAAATCTATTAAGTTCATTTGTAATAATTGAGTAGTCACAGCCAAGGCTGACCCTAAGGCTATGCGCTTATGTGAAGTGGTAGCTGTCGGTCAAGTTTCAGTTGTGCTTACTCTTATTCCTTTAGTTTCATCCAATGCATCAATGTTTACTCCAGCAATACCTACTACAAAGGATACTCTTGAGGTAGATGTCCTTGAAGAAGATCCTCCTAAAACAAGAAATCCTAAGTATTCCTCTTCTTAAGAAAATGCATGTCTTGGTGATGATTGGGGTTCTCCAGACTTTATGGAATCCTTCATTGGATAATATCAAGTTAACCTAGTCCACTCAAGCCTCCCAATTACATCATCCAAACGTGGTATAAAAAAAGGTTACTCTTTTGTATCGTGGCGTGATGTGAGCAATAATTGTGATATTCTTAATGTCAATCCTCCTCCTTTTAAGGAAGATGATCAAACTTCTATTAAAGAGGTTAATGCTTGTAGTCCTATCAAGAAGGATGATGGTGATCCCATAGAGGAGTATGGTCCCTATTTTTGGAATAATAATCTCCATGTAGATGCACCATTATCTACTATCTTCATATCTTCTTCTTGTAAGAAGTCAAAATTTTCTCCATAAGAGAAAGGGTTGCTTCCTGCTCCTCACTCTTTGTTTGAAAAAGAGTGTATTTTTTTTAGGCTTCTAAAATCTTGCTTGACTACTCTTCCTCCTCCTAAGAGATCTTGTAAATGTGATAAAGAAAAAAAATTCTTTATATGCATACCATCGAGTGCTTGGCCATTCCACTAGTGAATATAAGGCCTTGAAGGATAAAATACAACTTTGTGATTTAGGTGCCATCACTCATTCGTTTGCTAATGCACCTACGTCTTCTTCAAATAACAAGTGATATTGAGGTTTACCTCTATCCTGCATGTTCTAAGTATCTTGCATGGTTCTCATCCCCTACATGCTAGGGGAAATGATAACTTATTTTGGATATGTGCATCCTTCTTAAGGACCCCCTCTCTTCTTGATGTCTTTCAAATGAAGTTTCCATCTAGTGGACCCATTTTTATTTTGAAGGGTTCCTAAGGGACCCCCCTTTGAAAGATTTTCTCTCAAATGAATTCATTAGCATCTATCATGGGGGCATCCTGACTATACCTTTATTTTCAAAAAATGCATCCCTTGAGTGGACCCCTCTACTTTTGAAGGGTTCCTAAGGGACCCCTTTGAAAGCCTTCCAACTTGTCGATGGTCTGTGTGACTATCTGCTTGTTTTCCTATGTGGCCGCTTTGTTTTATAACATGGTTTATCTACAGATTAACATGTCTCTTTGCAAGTTCACTTATAAAGCCACTTTCCAATTCAACTTTGTAGAGTCCCCTTACATTTCTGGGTTTCCCTCATGTGAGAGTGTAATGTCATAGAATTGCACCTAGGGGCAATTACACATTTTTTCATTTTTTCATGTGATTTATGACACCTTAGAGCATTAATGAAAATAATCCCATGAGTTGGAATTTCATGATTTTGACTCCATGCAGATTTGTGGTAGAGCAATAGAAGCCTAATGACACATTTCCCAAAAATCTAGGCTTTGGATGTCTGCATAGTGCATGGATATCTACGCAGCATGCTAGCGTCTTAGTGGTTTTCTGAGTTTGAAACAAGGAATCTAGAATCTTGACTCTCTCAACATGTGTCCTAGTAATCGAATTTCAGACATAACAACTCTTTTCTACCCTTGCATGCATTAAAACCCCCTCTCTTACTCTCATTATGGGTTGGAAGTCATTCATTCAAGCTCACCTACCATTTGTTCCATCTTTGAGTTCTCTTCATCCTTGATAGCAACAATCTCACAAGCAAAACCATGCTAGACTAAGGTCCTTCCAACATCAATAGCTCTCAAGAAAGTACTCAACTGTGTGTCTATGTGCTCCGAAGATGGTCTAGGACCATGGGTAATGATCTCTCTCTCTCTCTCACTTTCCTTTCCTACTTTTTTATTTACTATCTTGTGGTGCAGGTTCTACTCCTGAAGTGGGTTTTTCTTTCACCACACACTTTGTCTACTTCATTTGCACTCCTTTCCAACATGGCTTTCCATAGAGGTGGGAACACCAAAATGTGGGTCTAATTGAGGTAGACCCCTATATAGCCCCAACCTTTTCCCCTTGTTCTTCTGTGTGTAGGTGCAAAGTGGAGCTTGGAGTGAAGAGTTCAACATCCAGTAAAAGGTAAGCTCTCTCCAAGTCCCCTTGTGTTTGTTATAGCTTCTGGCTTCCTTTTTTTAATTTCATTCAATACATCCTAGATCTGAGATTAGAAATGAAGCCTGGTTCCATCTGCTTGAGCTCTTGACCCCTCTATCGCTTAGGACACCAGCGTGTCTTTTAGATGATAGCATGCCATGATGGCATCCTGAAATCATGTTGCTATCTTTTGGATGAGAGCTCACTCATCTAAGGTAGAAATATTGGGGTTTCATTCTCTCAGGATTTGAAGTAACTTTCTCAGAAACAAAAATTGGGTATACTTCTCTACATTTTTGTTGACTTTCTTATGATGAGGTGTATAAGGGTAGTTCATTCCTTGGTGATCTCTTGAGAACAAAGAGACCTGTGTGTAATGAATCCCTCTTATATTTCATTTTGGTGAACCTAATGTGAACATGTCGGATCTATTTTCACAATGTTGCATACTTATGATAATCTCTTTTTTGAAGAAGATTTTGATATGTTGGAAGACGCTCTAGATGACTTCTTAGAAGTGCTCTCCCCTATCTATAATTTTTTTTGAATAATCTCTCCCTTCACAATTTAAGGAGTTAGTAAATGTGGTTTTGGTCTCTATGGCTCCTTTGAGCCCTAGGAAACTTGTCATTTATGTGACCCTAGCTGACTTGTCATATAGGGATAACTATTCTATCTATGGGATTTCATGTTTTAGTGATTCATTAGACTTATATTCAAGGTCTATGAAAGCTACAGATTCCATTTACTATAATGTTGTTGGGAAAACATATAATATGAGGAGAAATAAATGAAACTTGGATCAACAACCTTCTATTCCTACATCACAACCCACTCAAGTTCCTACTTCTTTACCACCTTCTCAACCAAGCCTTCCTTCAACACCTAAACCTATGATCAAAGCACTAGGTGATTATGATATTTTCAAGCAACTTTGTGTTACTTTGGCTAAGATCTCACTTTGGGACTTGCTTCAAACCACTCTCATTTACCAAGAGATTCTTCAAGAATCTTTACAAAAAATTCTCTTGCCTACCTCTGCTAGGCCTATGGATGTTACTTTGGCTAAGATCTCACTTTTGGACTTGCTTCAAGCCAATTCATCAAATATTACATTCCACTCACAAGAACTCTCACCTTTGGATGTGCAAAAGCAAGTAGATCCCTCGATGATTATAATTAATGTTAATAATATCAGTATTAGGCATACTCTCATTGGCACCAGTTCAAATCTCAACATTTTTGATATGGACCTATTACCTAAGATTAAAGTTTATCAAATGCTTTCCTTGGTGATGATTGGGGCTCCTTGTATTTCTCTAAATTCTTTATCAATGAATACAAGGCGAACCCCTCTTGCATAGAATTTCTAGGTACTTCTGATGCAAAGATGGATGACACTCCTGCTCGAGAAGAGGAGTGTGACCCTATTCAGTAGATCACTCATTCCTCTATTGAGAAGAGTAATCCCACTTCTGCAAAGGAGGTTAACTTTTACGAACTTGAAGGTGGGACCGTTCTCGTAGAAACTTTCGACATTCATTGGTGGAATGGAACACTCTACGTGTGGCCACCACCTCCTAAAGTTTTACAAACTCATTATGGGTTTGGATATGAACTTTCCTCTCTATATGGCTATGGGAAGAAAGTCCTAGGGTTTATCGATCAAGGAATTCAAGTCCCTATCCATTTTAAGCCATGACAGTGCTTTCTAGGTTTGGGATGCTCTATTAAATAGTTTAAGCAAAAACTTTGGTGGAGTGTTAACATGATTTTAACCAAGCCATTGAGCTTGGTCCATCCTGAGTTAATAGAGGAAAGAGAGTAGATCAATAAAATCCCTTTAGATGTCTTCTCTTTGAATGAAACATTGGGGGAATTCCTAGGTTCCTATTCAACGTTGCCTTCTTTTCATCATAAGAGATGATTCTCGTATTGATTTGATAAACAAGCATATTTTGGAAAATTTGTCTTGAGTATTGATGAGGAAGACCCTCTATCTAATGTCAATGATGATGTTCTATTATCTCATCCAAAAAATCACAATTCTCTATTTAAAGGAGATACTACTAAGGTCTCTATGGATACTAAGTCCTCAAAAAAAGTAATCAAGATTGAGAAGTATCTTTCTTCAGAAGAAGTAGATGAACATTTTGATCTACTGCATTCTCATCTTGATATCTTCACTTGGACATACAAGGATATGCCTGGTATTGATGAGTCTATAGTGCTTCACAATATTTTCCTATGTCTCGATGCCAAATTGGCTAAGCAAAAAATCCAAAAGATCAATCACAGGGTGGCATTGATGGTCAAGATTGAGATAGATAAGTTGTTGAAAGCAAGCTTTATCCGTCTAATTGAATACTCCCCTTGGATTTTGAATATAATCATCGTTAATAAGCTTGATCATCATATTCATATATGTATTGACTTTTGAGATCTTAATAAGGATTCTCTTAAGGATGATTTTGTGTTGCCTAATATAGATATGATTGTGGATTCAACTGCAGACCATGCATTGTTATCATTTATGGATGGCTTCTCGAGTTACAATTAGATCCATATTAATCCAGAGGATCAATCCAAGATATCCTTCACTACCCCTTGGGGGAATTTCTGTTATGTAGTCATGCCCTTTGGGTTAAAGAATGTGGGAGCAACTTACCAATGGGAAATGACCTTGATATTTCATGATTTTATTCATAAGATCTTAGAAGACTATGTTGATGACATCTTGGTGAAATCGATAACCCATCAAGATCATGTGAAGAAACTTTGTCTTATCTTTGAAAGGCTCTGACTCTATAAGATGAGACTCAATCCCCATAAGTGTGTTTTTGGCATGGATTTTGGAAAGCTTTTGGGGTTCATAGTTTCTCACAATGGTATTGAGGTTGACACAAATAAAATTGATGCCATTGTTAACATGCCTCCATCGAGGAATATCACTAAGTTGCAAAGTTTACAAGGGAAGATTTAGGTGATTCGTAGATTTATATCTTAATTGGCTTATCATACCCTTCCTTTCACTTGTTTATTGAAAAGAGATGTTCACTTCATATGGGATGAGGAGTGCCAGAAATCCTTTGAGTCAATCAAAGCCTATTTGGACAATCATCACATATTGATGTCGGTTATGCAAGAGAGACCCTTTTTACATTACCTTACTGTGCCACCATGTGCCTTGGTAGCTTTGCTGGTGCAATATGATGATGTGGGGAAAGAGAGAGTAGTATACTATATCACCCATCTTCTAGTTGATTAGGAAACTCATTATTCCTCCATGGAGAAGCAATGCCTCATTGTTGTCTTTACTACACAAAAGTTGAGACACTACCTTCTCCATGCCAAAACATGCGTCATAGTAAAAATGAATCTCTTAAAGAATTTGTCTCTAGTGTTGACCATGCTAGGAGATTAGAGAAATGGATTATGTTGCTTTCTTAGTTTGATATAAAGTTCATTAGGGTATGTACAGGATCATCATGGAAAAAATGGGACCTTAAGTGGCAAAAAAGTAAAAAAAAATAGAGTTAGGAAACTTGGCGTAAAAATTTGAATAAGTTATTTATATTATTTCAAAATATGTAAGAATAGAATCTATAGAAAATTGAATGTAGTTTCTAAACTACTAGGTTTATTTAAAAAAATCTATTTGGTGAAAATTTGAAATTTCAATGTAGTAGTACTTAAATTTCAGGGAAAAATAAGAAGTAGGTGTTTGACCACCCTAACCACAATAAAATGATAATATTTTAGATTTTAGACATAAGTAGAGGACTCATGTCTAGATGTGATGCATATTTTTTTTCCAAGTAAATAATTAATTATGAATTTTTATTAGAACTTTTAAAAAATATAAAAACTCATATGCCTGACCACTTTAACTTGGTCCAAACTTCATGAAATTCATTTTTTCATTTTTTAATCCTGTAGTATGTGAAGCATAGAATGTGATGCATGTTTTTTATTCCAAAAATGTGATACTATTTGAAAGCTATAGATGTTTTTCAATCAACCTATCAATCAGGACTTTAGTTGTAATTCAAATTGAAAATGAATAATAATTATTTATTAAATTCAAAATAAAGCATAATTTATATTGGTGGAAAGCTGAGAATCTCCTTTAAAAAACCATTTCATTTCATCAATTTTGGGTAAAAAAAAGGTCGTCAACCACATACCCTAAAAATACCCATCATATCACCACTTTTTGGCCCATCATGATCCTGCACATACCCATTACTCAGAAGTCAATAAAGGGACAAGCGAATGACTATCAATTGGTAGATGCTCCCTCATCACGTTCCTTCCTAGAGTTGGATTTGTTTCCTAATGAGAATATTTTCACAATCAATTATGACCTTGAATGGAAAATGTATTTTGATGGATCGAGGTTTCAAACTGGTTCTGGAGTGGGTGTGGTCTTAATATTCCTTGAAGGTAAATCTGTCCCTCTATCCTTTTGATTAGCTTTTACTTACACCAATAACATCGCTAAGTATAAATCCCTTATTACTGGCTTGTGTGATGCAATTGCACTAAGAATCAACATCTTCGTATACTAGGTGATTCTAAGCTCATTGTGAATTAGATTACGAGAACCTATCAAGCTAAACAAAATAAGTTGTCCCAGTACTGAGACCTCATTTTTTCCTTGCTTAATTGGTTCTCCTCTTTTACAATAGACAGTGTCCCTAGGAGGGAAAATAGACATGTTGATGCCAGGGAAAGTGTTTCTTCCTTGGTACCTTTAGAAGAGGATACAAAATAATACCACTTCATGGTTTAGGTCCTATGAACCCCTGTAGTTGTTGATTAACCTGAATCTGATTCCTTTGTGTGTTCTCACGTAGACTCGGGAGAATGGTTTTCTAGTATCTATAATTATTTAAAGACTGGAAACTTTCTTGATGATGCGAAGAAAAAAATGATCACACTTGTATATGAAATATTTCAGCATGTTATGTCATTTTATCTGATGGTCTTTATTGAAAATCCTATAATGGATTTCTTCTCAAGTGTCTCACTAAAGCAGAAACACCCCTCACTCTTAAGGAATCCCATTTAGGCTTTGAGGGTAGCCACTTTGGTGGTAGATCCCTAGCAAGAAGGTTGATACACATGGGGTACTACTATAAAACAATGGAACAAGATTCCTTTGATTTTGTTAATAAGTGCCTTCAATGTCAAAAACACAATCCTCTTATTCATGCACCTACTGAAGAGTTATAAAATCAAACCTCTCCTTGGCCATTCATGAAATAGACGTTGGATATTGTTGGGAAAATATAACCTCCTTCCAAGGGACATACCTTTATTATTACTGCTATAGATTACTTCATGAAATGGGTCAAAGCTATACTAGTCCAATCCACAAATGCTAAAGCTATTTGTAGCTTTCTCACGAACAACATTATTTCCCATTTTGGATTTCCTGCTACACTTGTTTCTGACAATGGCACACCATTCAAGAACAAGGAAGTGAATCAATTGTTAAATAAATTTCATATCCAACATAGGTTTTCTACACCATACTATCCACAATCCAATGGTGAAGCAGAAACATCCAATAAGACTCTTGAGGTCATTCTTTGTAAAATAGTCAATAAACATGGTAAGGATTGGAATATTCAATTAACGTATGTTTTGTGGGCCTATCGCATGAGTTTTCATATGGCGACAGGAACAACGCCTTACAATCTCATATATGGTGTCGAAGCTATCATGCCTTTAGAGTTGGAAATTTTATCTTTACGGGTTTCCCTTAAAGGGTTAATTGATGATTAAACCTACCAAGTTAACCGTTTGCATTAGCTGGAGATGCTCGACGAGCACCGATTATAGGCCCTCAATCAACTTAAATCTTATCAATGACCATTATCAGGAAAATATAATCAGAGTGTGCTTCTTAGGACCTTTAAACTAGGAGACTTGGTTTTTTGTGAAAACCAAAGAAATGTAAATGTATCACCTAATCAAAGAGGGAAGTTTATTCCTAACTAGTTAGGCCCTTACATTGTGATCTTTGTGTATGGTCTAGGTGCCTATGGATTATCATCTATGGATGGGACACCTCTAAAAGAGCCTATTAATGTGATGCATCTTTGTCGATACTATGCATAGTGTTTCATGTGTCATTTGTGTGGTGTTCTCTCTATGAAAGGCTAGTAGCACTACATATATCAACATTGTTGATTAGCACATTATGAAATTTTTTGTGTTATGACCACGTGTGTGTGTGTGTGTGTGTGTGTTATACATACATGTGTTTTGGTATGCTATGTATCCATGCATCACATTACATCTTTTAAGGAAATTAGATCATCATTGTATTTAATTAACAGACAATCATGTGTGTTTATTAAATCATGTTATCACCTAATGTAAACATACATCCATATGAGCATATAACATCCATAGCATCAACATACATGAAATTAAAAAGAATACACATCAAAATAAGCAATGGCATGATATCAAAACTGATATGTCCATATATATATGCATGTATGTATCAAATGTCATGCATATGTATCAAGCCACTACTATAGAAAAATGAGTGGTTGACGAATATATGTCTATAAAAAATATCTACAAAAATATATATGTATGTGTATGTATCATTTGCTAAAAAAATGATGTACAAAATCATGAGCCCCTATGACTGTGGTGCATGGCTCCTGGAGCCCTCCGGCTTTGGTGGTTGCTTTTGTACTCTCAGGAGAGGTTGCACATTGGTCATGGAATGGGATCAATATGATTTTGATGTGGACAGAGCTACCCAAATCCCCCTGATCTTTCCCTATAAGGAGCATATGGTCATCTCTACCCGTCTCAACCCCTCCCATAGTTGTTGAGCATCTATGGGGATCACAACTGCTAGCTACCCATCGAGGTCATTGAGGCAGCTTTGGAGAGCATCACACTCTTGTTCGAGGACATCGGCCTACCTCACTATCGTGTCTGGCTCATCGACTGCCATTCACAAATCCCTTGATAGTTGGTCATGCTATCCCTAAACAATAGTGACCTCCACATTTAGTTGGACGATCTTTGTGCCCTGCTCCTCATAGGCGGTCCTCAAGTGTGCTACTGGCTCAAAAGTGGGGGCATGTCACCCACATAAATTCATTGGAAAGCCTTGAGGACCATCCCTTGGATTGGAATTTCGGGGGCTACCTCTGAAATACACTTAGCCATCAACCCAATCCATCACTGTACATCCTTTGCAACCATAGAGAAAGAAAGCAAAATCATTATCACATGCAATATATATGTAATTATAAACAAAAAAATTGAAAGAACAGAAACATAAACAATGTACTCTATATACCTGGATCCCCTGGCTACCATGTGGGGTTAGGGTGAGGAGTGATGTTGGCACTCATGTCGTTGGCATTGATAGCCACTCCTGGTGATGCGAAGGCCGCCACTGTTGTAATAGTAGGAGTTGGTGGTGCTGACAAGATAGGGGTAGCTATTGGGGGATCTGACCTCCTTTGCCACCTTAGTCTTTAAGGTTCTACCTCCTCCTCTTGTGCCCTCTCCTCCTCACCTGCTTGCTAATTCCTCCTCTATCTATCCTATGGAGGCCATGGTGGCAAGTTCCCCTATAGACCAGGATCCCCTCTTAGGGAACCCTTGCCAAACACAGGAGTAGGACGATGCCTCTCCCACCACCACGCAAATTTTTTAGCAACCCTAACATTATCTATCACCGCTATGGTTAACAAATCATGGTTAGGCTCATCCTCATAAGAAGGAAAAAAATCGGTGATGGTGGGGTGAGGGAAATCCCCAACTCTCATTGCACTCTTATAGGCTCTAGTATATGTGGGCACATTAGGTGGAATCATCTGAGGACAACCATGTTGTCGCGTAACCTGACTCCAGTAGTATGGTACTATGAGATAGTCAAGGAGACCTACCAAAAAATGGTCCTGCTACAGGTTCCTCAGATGCCGGCTATCATCCACCCATTTGAAAAATTGATAGGGTCTCAATTTGACCCCATCTATAGTAAGTGTATCAAACTGTAGCCACCAAAACTATAAATCACTGAATCTCTACTAGCTTGTCATGTTGTACCAATGGGCCATGGGGATGTGATATGGTTGTCACTAGGGAAAACCAACTGGCCTAGTGCACATGATGCGGGAAAAGGCACACACCTATAAAAGTGTGAATGCAGTAATTCCACTGTACTCGTAGTGGATGTACTTACCCAACTCCTAGTAGAGGTGCACTAACATGCTATGCCCCCTAGGAAAAAAATTTCCTACACTCCACCATCTCTCTGATCATGTGGATGAGGTCCCCATGCAGGTGTGAGCCTTCTCCATCTATCATGATCCAAAAAGCAATAGTCAACCATAACCTGATGCAACAGGGGTGTAGTGCTCCTCACCTGATTGTACCAGTGTGCGTATATGTGGATCGTGTCATTGCCACCATCTATCTGCCCTTAGTAGTAGAGGACTCCCTCCCTCTGCTCCTATGTTGATCGAGTGTCATTGAGGGCCACATGTCATCTGTGGATGGGTAGTTCAAGGATTTGATAGACATCCTCAAGCGTGATAGTCATCTCCCCACAAGGTAGTTGGAAAGGTGATGTGGTGGTGTCCCACCACAAAATCAATGTTGTGAGCATCTGCTCATGATATCGCATCTCTAGCATATGGTAAACACATGCTATAAACTGACCCACACTATATGTGTAACCTCGTCATCTGTAAGATAGTCCCTCTACTCACAAACGAGTTGGAATGCTCACGAATCTTTGGATACTCTTCCAAAAGTGAAAATTTTCAAGTCAAATCATCGAATTTCACTTTGAAAACAAAAAAAATTGAAGACTTGTGCATGCCACATAGACATCTGCATATTGTGTATGCATCCCTATCCACCATGGATGCCTCGAGGATGCCAGTGCATCCCTGAGACAACAATGTAGATTTGGGACCTTAGTGCATAATCTAGATGAAAGTGCACTTTTTGGACATGAGCGCCTGAAAAAGATGCTTGCGCACCTTGACGAATAGAAAAATGCTAAAAATAAACTCAAATTCATGAAAAATGAGGTTTAGAGGCTGCCTGGTCCACCTCGTGACACTTGGTGGTGTTGTTGCATAGTTACTCGAACCTCAGAGCCTCATACTCCCTCCTGCTTAGAATTTTGCTAACTTTTCTCTCACAAAAGTCAACAATTTGCTCATAGTGAATAGTGAAAATGACCCTTCTAGGGGCCCACCTAGGTATATATAAGCCCCTCGAGGCCCATTTTTCCTAGAGCTTTTGGCTCCCTAGTTTCTCCTAAATTTACCCCACCAAGCTATGGGAAAAAATAGGGGGGAATATAGTCACCTCCCGATCATATTTTTCTTCTAAATCAATGAATTTTTTCTTGATCATTTCTCTTGTTGTTGTAGCTTCTTCTCATTTTTGAGGCTAACCCAAAATTTGAGTTTTGCAGGTTAAAGTCTTGAACAATTTTTCACAACCATTTTGTTGTTGTTTGTTGAGCTTGGTTACTGGAGGCACCTTTGGTACCAGTTGGCTTGACTTCGGTGGCCTCTAAGGCCCCTTTTTATTGGCATGAAAATCCATAAAATTCAAAATTCAGGTGAAATTTTTCTTCTCTACTTCATTGAGGCTGATTTTTTCCAAAATTGAGACCACTAAGGTGGGGGGAAAATGTAATGTCATAGAATTGCACCTAAGGGCAATTCCACTTTTTTTCATTTTTTCCTAGCATTAATGACCAAAATCCCATGAATCATAATTTCACAATTCTATCTCCATGTGGACTTGTGGAAGAGAAACAAAAGCCTCATGACATATTTCTTGAAAATATAGGCTTTGGATGCCTACATGACACATAGACATTTGTGCGACGCACTTGCATCTTAGCAGTTTTCTAAGTTTGAAACAAGGAATCTAGAATCTTAACTCTCTCAACACGTGTCCTAGCAATCGAATATTGGACGTAAAAAATATTTTCCACCCATGCATGTATTAAAGACCCCTCTCTTGCTCTCATTTGGGGTTGGAAGTCATTCATTCAAGCTCTCTCATGAGTTCTCTTCATCCTTGATAGCAACACTCTTGCAAGAAAATCCATGTGGGACTGAGGTCCTTCTAGCAACAATAGATCTTAAGCAAGCACTCAAAAATGCATCTGTTTACCCCAGAGAGGGTCTAGGCCTATGGTTAATGCTCTCTCTCTCACTTTCCTTTCCTACTTGTTTATTTACTATCTCATGGTGTGGGTTCTACTCCTGAAGTGGATTTTTCTTTCACCGCATGCTTTGTCTACTTCATTTTCACTCCTTTCCAACTTGGCTATCCATGGGGGTGGGAACACCAAAATGAGGTTCTGACTGAGGCAGACCTTTATATAGCCCCAAAATTTTCCCCTTGTTCTTCTGTGTGTAGGTGCGAAGTGGATCTTGGAGTGAAGAGTTGAACGTCCAATAAAAGGTAAGCTCTCTCCAAGTCCCCTTATGTTTGTTATAGCTTCTAGCTTCCTGTTTGTTTATTTCATTTAGTACATCCTAGATTTAGGCTTAGAAGTGAATCCTTGTTCCATCTGCTTGAGATTTTTCTCCCTCTGTCCCTTAGGACACTAGTGCATCTTTTAGATGACAATGTGCCACTCTGGCATCCTAAAACCATGCTGCTATCTTCTGCCCGAGAGCTCACTCATCTGAGGAAAAAATATTGAGGTTTCATTCTCTTGAGATCTAAAGTAACTTTCTTTGAAACACAACTTTGGTATACTTCTCTACATTTTTGTTGACTTGCTTATGTTGAGGTAGCAGTTCATTCCCTAGTGATCTCTTGAGAACACAAAGGACTATGTGTGAAAAATATCTCTTATATCATAGAGAGATCTTGGGCGTGCCTCCTTACATGTCTACAAGCCTGTAAGACACTTTCTTTATTATGTTTCCCTCATGAAAGAGGTCTTGGGGGATGCCTCCTTGCAGGTCTATGGACCTGTAAGGCGAATATTTCATCGGGCTTCCTTCATGTGAGAGATCTTTGGGGTTGCCTCCTTGCAGGTCTACGGGCCTATGAGATGCTTTCTATCCATCATTGGTCTAAGGGCCTTCAGTGTACCTTGTGCAACTTTATAGTTCTACGAGGCTATGGAGTCTTTTATTCAAACCTCCTCAGGAGAGAGTACTTGTGGAGCCATCTCTCTTGGAATTTTCATTCCTTTCTAGCTTCTCCATCTCTCTCTTACATTCTCCTCCCTCTTTTTCTTTTCTCTTTTGTATATACCAGATTGAATATCTACATATTCTTGATCCTGAGTATATGATATTTCTCTCTTTGATATTGGTTGCCTTGCTAGCTTTTGGATGTATGCTTCTCTTGAAGCGATCAATCCTTGCATTATTCTCTTTGTTTTAGAATTCTTCTATGTGTTGTTTTTAATTTGGGGATGATGCATATTACTGCTCAAGACAACCTTTTACATCAAGGTCTCTTTTACTTTGCTAACTCAAATCCTTTAGTTTTTTGTGTGCTAACATTGCTATCTAGTGCAGGTTTTTCTTGTCTAATGCATTTTTTTGTAGGTCGTCAGCCTGGGGGAATGCTTCCATGGTTCAAAAAGTTATCTACTTCCTCTATAGTATCCTTTTGGCATAATGATGTTATTTATGTTTAGTCAATTTCCTTTAGAATGCATATTAGTGTAGATTCATATGCCCGTTAAAGTGGGAGAAAAATGTAATATCGTAAAATTGCACCACTTGAAATTTCACATTCATTCTTGCATCTACTTTAGTGTCCACTCCCTTAGTATTTTTGTAGGCTCATTTTAGCCCTTGCATCATCCTTTTTCCCTCTCGAGATGCTCAAAGGCTTACTTTTCAGCAACTACCCTTACGTGTCTGCTTTGTGCTAAACCTTGTTTTTTTTCTTGTGTGCATCATTTTGCAGCATGATGTTTCTGGACACTTGTGCACTGGGCAAACATCCATACACATTGATAGCATCCTATGACGTTTCAACATTCAAATGACCACTTTCATGCATGTTTTCCACTTGTCAACTAACTCTGGTTTGTGGTAACGACTTAGGATGCCTTGTAACCACCTAGGAAGCTTCTTTTTTCTTCAACTCTCTCATTGAATGCTATCTTTTCAATCCATTTGTGTCTCTAGCTTCTTTCCAACTTTGGCTCTAGCATTTTCTCTCTTGTTTTGCTTGCATTGCTCAATCTAGCTTGTTACAATAGCTTCAAGCACTCTCAATCTCTCTTAGAAACACTCCTTGTAGCCCTCTTGGCTCTTTCATTTTTCTCCCTTCACTTATGTTTATGAGCATCCTAGGATTCCATATCCCCTATCAATTGCATTCTTACTTCGTGATATGGGTTTTCCTCCTTGAGTGGGGATTGCTTTTATCATTCCTATTTTGTGATATAGGTTCTCCTCCTCAAGCGGGGATTTATTTTATCACTCATACTTGGTGGTGCAAGTTTTACTCACCAAGTAGGCTTTTCTTTTACCACATGCTTTTTCCATTTTAGTTCATTTCTCTCTATCTATCTAGTTTTCCATGGAGGTGGGAACACCAAAATGGGGGTTTGATTGAGGAAAACCCCTCTATAGCCCCAACATTTTCTCCAAATCTTATGCGTATAGGTATTGAGGATATTGATGTACTAGAGGCTTCATTACTTGAGTTTCTATGAGAAGTTTATGTCTCTTCTTCTCTTTATCTTAATCATTTACTTTACTTTATCTCAGTTCTATTGCATTATGTTACTTTCCCACATTCTAGAATTTTATAGTAATAAGATCACTAGTAGCCACTTTGCCATTTTCTATGATAAACTTAGTTTTGGGTCTATATGAGATGCTAGCATGCCTCTAGGACACCATTTTGTTGCACTTTCATCTGTATCCCTCGCTGATGTCCTTTAGCCAAGAGTCCGTCAGTTTATCCAAAAAATCTCTATGACTTGCTCTTCCTAATTCTGAAACTCTCGCATTATTCCTTGAGGTAGTTTAGGGTAGTTCACCCCATGAGGCTCTCTGAATTGAGAGAACTCATGAGTAGTGAATCCCCCTTATCTACACTAAGATTCTATTTGATGTTATTGCTTTTCTATTTTAGTTCCCAAAATTTTAGTTATAAGCATTTCATTGTTCTTCTAAGCTTACATTGCATTTGCATTCACCCTACATTTAGTACCCTCTGTATGAGTGTTTTGTGTCCTATTGCTAATACTATAGTGAGACAAAGTTCAAGACTCATGTCCTCCTGCAATAGCACAAACATTGTGGATCTTGGATTGTCTAGCTCTTTCACTTCTAGTATTGACAATAGTACACTAGGCATGGACAACATCTCTAACAAATCTTTGCCTTCAAATAGTATGCAAGTTGAACCAAGGAATGTTAGTTTCCTACAAGAAAAAATAATTCAGGACCTAGCGTACTTACAAAACCAAGTGCAAATTGACAACATTTCAAATACTACCATTCCCACCATAGATAACATTCATCACATGCTTGAAAGAGAAGAAGGGCTTGAACTTGTGAAAAACATAGTTCAAATCTTTGGAAATCCACCCCCAACCACTAGTTGTCCTTTTCCAACAAGAAATGTTACAATTCAAGGAGGAAATCAAATTCCTCCTCCCAAAACAATAGCCTCAATACCTACCTATACCAACCCTCAAGTCACAACAATAATTCAACAAGTTAGTAATGTGATTCCTTCCTTGGGTATTCCTGCTAGCATCCCTAGTTCCTATGTTGCATCACATGTTATATCTCTTACCACCTTACCACCTATAAGCATTCCATTCACTTGTCCTACAAACACATACACTCCTTCCCCATTTTCACTTCCATCTCATACCATAAACAATAACCCTCTCATAGCTCAACTCTTACAAGCTATTTCCTCCCTTCAAAAAATAATATTTACCATAAAACAAAATCAAAATGGTCCACCTACATATTATGTAAAAAGTAGTCCATTGTCCTTGGAGATATTGTGAACATCAATGCCACAAGGTGTAGAGGTGCCTAGATTTGATAAATATGGAGGGATGAGAGATCCTTCTAATCATGTTAATGCTTAGATTTCCTTATGTAGTGACTTTTTCCTTGACAAAAAAACTATTGGCAAATCTTTTCCCTAGGTCCTTGAAAGATACCACCTTGGAATGGTTTTCTTCTTTACTGAGTAACTCAGTTCGTTCATTCAATGAACTTGTTGATGCATTTGTAAATCATTTCCAAGTGCATATGACTCCCAAGATGACCTTCACCAATTTGATGAGATGCAAGCAAAAAGAGGAAGAAAAGATAACTGATTTTATCTCATGCTATCAATCACTTTATTCCCAAATCAATGTGAAGGTCCTTACCCTCACCTTCAAAAAATGTACATAAAAAATTTGCAAATTAAAATTCAAGACAAACACACCATGATGAAATTCCAATCCTCCATCTACTTGTGTACTACCCTCCGTGATTATCAAAATTCAGTTAGTAGTCAAGATACAAAGTCCACTTCTAGCCGAATTGAGAAATCTGAGCCTACAAACCAAAACAATTCCTAACCTTTTAGAAAACAAAATAAAGGATTCCTTCAATTCAACCCCCCTCAACATCCAACTCAAAATGTCAATAACCAATTAGCTATTTTCAAAGCAATGATACCCTTTAGCTATGGAGACCTAAAAAAGAAAATTCACTCCCTTACCTGATACCCTTCATAACACAATGTCACAGCTTTTAAAGCAACAAATGACTACCTTACCTCCCATCAAAACACTTGACCCTAATAGGCCTTTACCCCCAAGATTTATATCAAATGCTTATTGCCACTATCATTGACAAAATGGACATGACACAAAACATTGTAAGTGTCTTAAACATCTCATGCAAGACCTCATTTATTCTAGCCATCTATCTATTGGAGGTGTTAGTGATCAAGGAAATAAGTCCATTGCCCCTCCCAACAAAAAATTGAAAATTTTCACCAACCCAATACATAAACATAACATTTCATTTGTCAAAGCTAGTGAAGCTACAAAGAATAATGTGATGAATGTTGACATAGATGATGATAACAATGATTCTATTCAAAATAATACTATCAATCCTATAGATAAATGGTAGGGGTGATATACATCATTCAATGTAAGGGCCGAACTAAGAATCCTCTTGAGATTGCTTTCTCCTCTAGGGATATAATTAAATAGGCACCCAATGGTCCTCTCTACATAGCCAACCATATCTATGACAAGCCCGCTAATGGGATACTAATAGATCTTGCATGTGGAGAGAATTTGATCACCAAGGAATTCTTACTTTTGCATGAGCTTTATCAAGACATCTATGATAAACTGAAAGCATGGATCAAGACACATAATGGTTTTGCTTTCCCTACGATTGGATCAATCACCTTAACATTAAAAATAGGACCTAAAACATTATATGTCACATTCTCCATCATCCCACAGTTGGACCAATTTCATGTGAAGCTAGGCTTCCCATGGCTTCGTTCCATGAAATTTGTCCCCTCGGTTGTACATAAATGCTTAAAGTTTCCTTTTGACAATGAAATATACATTGCTCACCATAGTGGCTTCAACCATTTGTCATTCAAAGAAAATTTTTCCTTAGATTCCTTTTGTCCCAAACCTATGGAACCTTTAAAACCTTGAGAAGATTTATTTTTCTTGTCTTATCAAAAATTCAAGGCAAAGAAGATAGCAAAACTATCTCTTCAAAACATGTCCCCATCAACCACCAAGCCTACCATCCTAGATGCAACAATGCTTGAACATAAAAAGATACCAAACAACCAAGACCAAATTAAGACAGAACCTTCACCTACCTCATACAAAAGACCAAGAGACAATGAAAATAACCCCATTACACCTCCTAGAATAAAATAAGTATAAAAAGTTAAAGAGAAAGAAGTTGAAAAACCTCTCATGGTTCCTTCCATTCCTCCCCTTGGGGAAGAAAAGAAACCAATGGTTGATCAACCCGCTCCTACATAAATGAAACTTGAAAACAAAACTAATAGAAACAAAGGTGCTAGAGAGGGAAGGTGTAGACGCTATTCCCTTGCTTGTAAATTACATGATGAGTCAAACAAAGAAAATCAAGATCCAAACTTGACTGAAGCAACACATGATGAATCTACCCCTGTGATGAAATAAAAAAACCTAATACAATAACCACAACAAGAGTGGAATTCTTCAATGGACATTATCATTCAACCTCCTATTGTGGCTAACTTGGATGCCAATGATGAGATTGCTAAAATTGATGAAGAGGTGCATAATGAATTAAATACATTATTTTCCTCTTCCATGAGATTAAATGACAAATCTCCTACAAAGAGTGTTGAACCCAGTACTTCTCCTAGTTTGGCACTTGCTCTTATGCCTTTGGCTAGTTTCTTTCCTTCATTATACAATAGAAATGAGTGGGAGGTTGACCTGCTCATAGGTTTACTCACCTGTGCCTTACTAGTCTCTTGCATTATTTTCTTCTTTTTTTTAATTTTCTTTTGTGTGATTGCATATGCGTAATGTGATCCCCTATGACATTTTGTTTTATGTTCTCCTTCTCTCTGTGACATTCCTCTATTTGTACCTTCATTCTTCTCTGTGTTGTAAATCTTTTATCTTTTCACTTTTTATCATTTTTTTGCATTTGTATTGTGTTTTCCTTTTGGGGATGATGCAAGGCATCGAGACATTCATGTCTCTTCCATGTTGACCCAAAAGGATTTATTTTTCATTCACATTTTCATTTTCCTATTTTATTTATCTTGAGTTTTACTTTTTGGGATGACACAAGGTGTCGAGACATTCAAGTCTCTTCCATGTTGCCCCAAAAGGCTTCCTTTTTCCTTTTCCTTTTCATTTTCTCCTTTTTGTCTTTTTTCTTCTATTTTCCATTTTGGGATGATGTGAGGCATCGATGCATTCATCTCTCTTCCATGTTGACCCAAAAGGATTTCTTTTTCATTATCCTTTTCATTTTCCTATTTTCTTTGTCTTGTGTTTTCCTTTTGGGGATGACACAAGGCGTCGAGACATTCATGTCTCTTCCATGTTGACCCAAAAGTTTTTTCTTTGTTTTCACTCTATTTTTGTCATTCTTCTAGTTCTATGTATTTGGAGGATGATGATAGTTTTGAGCTCTCTTAAAAATATTGCAACAAAGAACATACTGACCCCAAGTCCATAGATCCCTTATGTGTTTGGTGTCCTCATTGTTTGGGGCAACCCATCTCTTTTCTTTTTTTTTTGCATGAAATAACTTTACTTGGAAACATATGACTTGGCATAGGGTTTTCGAAGTTAGTTCTCATATACTTCTTTTTTTTTGCATTTTTTAGTTGCTACTTTAAAGTAATTTCTCATAGTATGGTGTTTAACAATTTCTTCAAAGTAGGTGCATACATTGGCATTATTCTTTTTCTTTTCTTGGTTCTTGGTGTGGTCTTCTTACTTCATACGATGTGTTTTTCTCTTTGTGGATGACATTGGGTGCAATGTCCTTCAAGAGCGTGATCTCTCTTAGCATGTTACATTCCTCTTAGTGGCTTGATGCAACACACTGCATCCCCTAAGTTGTGAATTTTCTATTCTTTGATTGACCATTCTCTCTTGGAGATTTTAGGCACAATTTTCCCTAAGTTAAATACCTCACATGAACTAAGCAAGACCCCTTTGAACATTCTTTGCATGGTGCATTTTTGTATTTGTTGTTATATTGCCACCTTGCATAACACAACTTGCATGCCTATGGAGCCATCCTGTTTTTTCATGAGCTCCAAGCATATGAAGTTTTTCTTGCCTCATGAAGCTCAAAAATAATTTTGTGTGGTACCTTATTAAAGTGATCAAGAGATCTAACTTTGGTATGGTTTGAGTGGGAAGCCTGACCGAGGCATGAATTTCCCCAAAGAAACTTGCATGTGTGTGTGAGTGCATACCAGCCATGAGTGTATGTTTCTCACCTTTGAGGACTTCTCACCCAGTGACAGCTTGAAGTTCCATTGTCTCAGCGTGAGTATACACTTTTTAGGTAAACAACCTAGATCTTATCCACATTGGATGGACAAACGGTCGAAGCTTGATCCAATTCATTTTCATCTTTTTATCTTTTCTCTTATTAATATTTTTTTAATCTTTGGCACTACATGCTTGGACTTGTTGTTCTTTACATTATTCTAATGTGTGTTCTTTTGTGTCTATGTTGGTTTTCCATGGGATCTTGATCCTGGGGGCTTGATCACCCCTCTTGATAATTATTGTCTCATCTTAATAGCATTGGTACATTTGAACCCCCTCTTGATGCATGATTGTATACTTTAATGTGTGTTTGAATCAAGTTCATCCTCTCACTAAAGTGGGGGCTAAAAGTAGTGTAGAAAATATATCCCTTTACATTTTCACACTCGTTTGGGCTCTCCTTGTGGATTTTTTCTTAATGTTGACTCAATTTAGTGTTGTAATTTGGATGACACATTCACATTAGGTCTTGGTCCCTTGTGAACTAATTAATTTTAATGGTACCTTGCTTAAGTTTTGTAAAGTGTTGTAACTCACTTTCACACTTTTCTACAGTTTTATCACATAATTAAACATAGTAAACCTAATTTTGATGAAAATCAACATTAATCTTGCCTTGTTTGGAGAGTTGTAAAGTGTTGTAACACACTTTCACACTTCTCTATGCTTTTCATTAATAATTGGGCTTTATTATGCTTTACTTGGCCCTATTTTGTATCCACGAGCCTCATCTATTGCATCTTTTAATGGATAATCCTGACACTAATCAATAGCCAATCATAATTTAGGTGTTTCTAGCTTGTTTGGCCTAGATTTAGGGATCTTATAATCATTAACCACCTTGGGATAATGGGTTCCACCTAGATCTTTTGGTCATGAATCGATTGTCACATATGTTTAACCACTTTTCATTTTTGGTCCCGTACATTATGCCTGATGGGACTCATTTGTGACTTTGGGTGAATGAGTCACGCGTGGCCCAAATTCAAATTTAATTCAAGTTTCCAATGGGATTTTATTATCCTAGATCTAATGTCAGCTTGTAGTATTGTAATTTCATGAATTCTTTCATAATTATGTATGAATACAAGGTTCTTTCACTCATATTCAACACCTATCATTCAAGAGAGTTCACAAGAGCATTTGAGAATTCAAGAGAGTTTCAAGGGAAAATTATCAAGCATTTTAGATCATTTAAGTTTCAATCATCATGTCAAAGATAGCATTCATCATGTTTAAATGTTATTGTGCTAAAAATTGTGATGTAGAGTTCATGATCCAAGCAAGTGTCTCAAGCAAGATCAGCTCCATTCAAGCAAGAGTCAAGAACTACATCCATTGCAGCCATTTCAAGCATAATTGTAACACCTTATTGCTAGGGTTTGTTGAGTTGCAACATTGTATTTTTTTCATTCATCATTCTCCATTTATATTTGCTTTCATTTCAAGGTTTAATTACCAACAAGGGGTTTGACCAAGAAAAACCCCTATTCACTAACCCCACAACATTTTTCCTTCTCCTTTCCATGTGATTTGTAGATTTAGGTTGCATATTTCACAAGGAGAAAGATTCAAGAAAAGTTTTCAATTGATCAAAATTGATAAAGTTGTCATCAAGCCTTGGAGAGACTTGGAGAAGACCTATAGGTGGCAATTTGTAGTTTCAGATCCGTAAACCAATCGGGAACAGTAGAGCAAACTAAGTGGAAAAGAATCTCATTCAGAACTTCCAAAAAAGTAGAAGTGGAATTATTCTCCACTATTGGTGAGTGAGTCCCATTGTACAGGCCTAATAGACATTTTTATAGATCTCGATACCCTTTTGGTAGAAATTTTTTCCTACACATTTTTATAGAAAGTGGATTGATTTGCCTAGCTTGGTGAATGAGTCCTATTTAGCCTTGACAACATATTTTCTAGTGATCTAGACCTCCATTCTACCTTCTTGAATTTCCTAGGTGCACACTTTTAGTTTTACAAATTTTTGTGTCATTTCACTTGCATATTTAGGTCATTCATTCCAAGTTTTCATTCAATTAGGGTTTTGGATTTCATATTACATTTTATTATCTTTCCCAATTTACACTTGGTGGTGAACGCCTCATTAGATCATTTTCAATCCCTTGGACATCCCTATTGCAAGATTTCTTTCTCCTTTGTAGAGAAATATCAAGGGTTTTTTCTTGAGTGAAAGTTTGTAAATTTTCCCCTTTCTAGGCCCTGAATCAAGGGTGGAGGAAGGTGAAGCCAATTTTCCACCTTTCAATCACAAGTTGCCAACTTTAATAAATTAGGTATTATGTGGAAGATTTCTGCATAAAAGCATGATTGATAAAGGTATAAATATGAGTAAAGGTTGTTATTAGTATTTTTTACATAATAGACTTGAAGATTCATTGTCATTTACCATTTTCATATGAGTCTCAAAAAGTTGCCAAGTGGTCATTGTCAAAGATTGTTTTGACCTCTCTTAGTGTTCTCATGAGGATTAGGGTTGTTATTGTTTATTAACCTTCGAAAAGGTTGAAATTGTTTCCATTTCTTATTTGTTTTAGAGACTTATAGAGGGTGAAGTAATATGGTGGTAATCCCATTTTAGGGTTTCATTTGTTAAAATATCTATACCTTTTAACCTAAAACTCTAAGCATTTCTTAACCCCTAAGACTATACTATACCTTGAAGACCTAGGGTTTAAGTCTTATGAGGACTGTCAATGAAAAGTTTCCTTTATGTTTTATTTGCTAGTTGACTAGCTATACATGATGGAAAGTCACTTAAGTGATGAATTGAGGGTTTAAGATCATTCGACAACCAACCCCTACTCTTAGGTGAAACTGGATAGACAAGTTAAAGACTCATATTCTACTGCCAAAAGTAATATCAATGGTTATTATTTTGATTCGTGAATTGGTGTGTTTCAAAGATCAAAGGTCATTTTAAAACTAAAGAATGCTTACTTCCCAAGGTCTTCACTTTGATGGGAATATTGGTGTTATCGCCCTTGGTTTAGTTACACCAAGTTTTTTAATTGTATTGAGACAACGATGGTATGAGGGTCACTATCAACACATTTAGGGTATTAAAGCCATGTTTTGGGCTCTATGAGAATATTTTGAAGATAATGGTATCATTTTTTGTCAAGGCAATACACAAGGAGAGAGAGACTTGACTAATAGAAGGGTATGTGTAGGATCATGATGGGCCAAAAAGTGGCAATATGATGGCTATGTGTAGGGTATGTGGATGACAAATTTTTTTTAACCCAAAAGTTATGAAATGAAAAAGGTTTTTAAAAGAGATTCTCATTTTCCATTAATTTAAATTATGCTTTAATTTGAATTTAATAAATAATTATTATTCATTTTCTATTTGAATTACAACTAAAGTCCTAATTGATAGGCTAATTGAAAAACATCTATAGCATTCGAACAGTATCACATTTTTTGAATTAAAAACATGTGTCACATTATATGCTTCACATACTATAATATTAAAAAAAAAATTTTCATGAAGTTTTGACCAAGTTAAGGTGGTTAGACATATACGTTTTTTTAAGTTGTAATAAAAAATCATAATTAATTATTCACTTGCAAAAAAAATTACAAAAAATATGCATCACATCAAGACAGAGTCCTCTACTTATATATAAAATCTTATAAAAATATTATCGTTTTATTGTGGTTAGGGTGGTTAGATAGACACCTACTTCTTATTTTTTCCCTAAAATTTAAGTACTCTGCATTGAAATTTCAAATTTTCACCAAATATATATATATATATATATATATATTTAAATAAACCTAGTAGTTTAGAAACTACATTCAATTTTCTACATATTATATTCTTACATATTTTTGAAATAATATAGATAACTTATTCAAATTTTTACGTCAAGTTGCCTAACTTTGATTTTTCTAAATTTTTTGTCACTTAAGGGCCTGTTTTTTCCATGATGATCTTGCACATACCCAGAAGATAAAAAGGGTTAAATGGTGCCTCTATTGACAATATTCATGAAGTGTATTTTCTTTGCACAAATTAGTGTGATGTGAATGAGATCATAGGTGAATGAAGTATGAGGACATGGTTGTGTAAAATTCTTTTTGTGCTTTCTATTTGTTCATTCAAAAAAGGTTTAAATCTTGTTTATGCTTGTTGAGATAAGGGGTTTCTTGTGAAGAGATTATTATACATGTATGGAAGGAGGGATAATTATTGATTATTTGTATGTGAAACAAGGGAGATTAATGAACTGAAGCATATTGTAAACAAAGTAGCACTATGTACATTTTTCCTTCATTCCTCATTGGATTTGGTGCTCTTGTTTACATAAGGAGTTGGTGCTCCTAGACATACTATATTCAGTGATAATTTGGTCAATGAGACCTAATGGTGAACAAATTGTGAGGCTTGGATTGGTTTTTCAAACCCAACCAACACTCACACAATGGTTTTTCCCTTTTTAGGGTTTTCCACTTATAAAATTTGTGTCATGGTGATTATTATGTGTTTCCATTGAAGTTTTTGCTTTACAAAAGTTATTTAATTGCTCTATTTTTTTGTGCACCACTGATTCACCCCACGCCTCTCAGTGGTCTTGAGTATTCCTACAAGAGGGTATACATGGTAGTATCTTGGCTCATCACACATATCCTTCAAATTGCATTTTATATTTAAAAATATTTAAAGAAAAAGGTGATGTGTTGAGGATACACAATAACAATCAATCTTGTTTTAAAATAATTAAATGGACGGTCAAAGTTCAAATGAGAACATCTAGCTGATAGATTGCTCCTTTTCTCACATAATCCATCTCATTTCCATTGATGGTGTATCTTATCAAATTTGAAGGCCATAAAGGTGTGAATTACATATTTTTTCTTTTTCTGAGCAATAATTTGAAGGTTAACAAGCAATTAAAGCTTCAGGCGAGCAAATTCAAAGAGAAAAATGGCTAGGATTTTTAGGTAAGTTTAATTTTTTCTATCCATATATGCATGGTTTTCAATTGAAATCAAGGTGAAAGAAAAATTTTAGTTGCTTAGGGTTTTCAAAATTGGGATTGTTACAACTAACTGCTTTCAATTTTTGAAAGAAAATCACTAAGATCTAGTTTGAATTAGGGTAATATTTGTAGGGTTTCTGGCATAGTCTTGTTAGGATATTGAGTAAATTTGAAACCCTAGTTCTTGAATTTAAATTATAAAACCATAGTTCAATAGAAATTTGTAAAATTAGTCAAACAAGTGAGCCCTCAAAGGAAAAACGTAAGCCTAGAAAGACTAAACCCAAGGCTAAGAAACCAAAACCAAAAGTATCTAAGGAAAAATCAAAGTCTAAAGGGGTTAAGAGGGATTTTCCAAGCTTCAACAAAGATGACCTTATGGAGCTATTCCTAAGAGCTAAGACTGTAGGAAAGAGACCTATAGGTGAGGGAATTTTGACTAGTCACCTTCAAGATAAGGCTATGGGAATTGGTTACATTATAGTACCTCAAAATGGGTGGGATTTGTTTAAGTATGCATACAAGAGGTAAATTTTTCCTCGTCCATCCCACAATTTATGGATGTGTGACCCTGGAAAACTTGTAGTTACAAAAGTCTTTGTTGAAGTGGAGTGGATCATAGAAATTGTAAAGTATTATGATCGTCAACCTAGGGTCATAAGAAGTGTGAAAGGGTCTCCATTGCTGAATATAACTAGGATTCAGATTGTGAGAAATTTTTGGCTAAATCCTTCTACAACAGTGGCCATTAATTTCAAATCCCTATGCCAAGAATATGAAAAAGGATTAATATGGTTATAGGAATTATGGAGCAATTTTTTCCTTTGAATATTTTTGGTTTCTAACCTTTGCTTCCTTTCCACTTTGGGATGGATCTGCACCTGAAGCATGAAGATTTATCTAGCATAAATATGCGCAATGCACCACATGGTAGTTGTGTGACTATATATATCATTTTCATTTTGGGCGTGAACTGGGACACATGTGACCTTGGCAGGGATTTTCTTCAAAACTGTTCTCACATAATCTAAAATCACCCTTGCTTGACATGTCATCTATTTTTTTTGGGAAATATGTATCTTCCATGGAGAGACCCTTTTGGGGGGAGTTTGCCAAGGACCATGGTGGAGATCTTGCTTTTGGGGTGGAACCTTCAAGTTAATGTCATACATATTCATAGTTGATCGATTAGATTTTTCTAGGCTGTGCTAAAATCCAATTATCTTTTGACAGTCTATCTTCGCTAAATATTTGTAACCATTAATGAAGAAGTTGAGACTTTTTAAGTGAATATTTTTGTGATCTAATAAAGATCTAAGATCGTATTGCGAGCTATTAGATTCAGGAACCTAGTGGTTTCTTCTTCTAGATTGTTTGTAGCAGTGTCCTCTTCTTCTAGCTATAAATAAATGTTGGATGTTATGGTTGTGTTGCTGATATGTGGTTGTCATTGATGTCAACACTATTAGCATTAATGGATTTAAATTTGTATATGTTGAGGATATTGAGAAAATTTAAATAAATGAGTTGCAGGTTGTCAGTAGTGAAGTGAAGTTCAGTATGCTGGTTTTTTTTTTACATTGGTGATCAATGGTTGTGGACTAAAGGGTTTGTTGTTGAGTATATCTAGTTTATCCACATTGAATTTTAGAGATCTGCATGAAGAGTTGATTGAGTTATGAAGATTTTCTTTCTGATAGTTTTTTTGTTTCTTCAGTTAGTGTTCCTGATTGAATATGATGCTATTTTAGTTAGTTTAGTTGTTGCAGATGCTTCTCTATTGGTTTTTAGAAACAAACTGAATGAGAAAGGTGAAGTGATTAGAAACAAAGCAAGAATGGTATGTAAAGGATATTCACAAATGGAAGGAATTGATTTTGAAAAGATATTTTCCCTTGTTGCTAGAATTTAAATTCTAAGATTGTTTCTTTCCTATGCTACTCACAAGGACTACAAATTTTATCAGATGGTTGTCAAATCAGCTTTTCTAAATGGAAAATTGGAAGAAGAAGTGTATGTTGAGAAACCTGATGGATTCCAGTTGACTGATAAAGAAGACATGGTGTGTCAGTTGAAGAAGGCATTGTATGGACTCAAACAAGCCCCTAGAGCATGGTATGCAAGATTGGACAAGTATTTGTTGAAGCTTGGTTTCAACAAAGGTACTGCTCATAGTAATTTGTATTTCAAGAATGATGATAAAGATTTGATTGTTGAAGTCTTTGTTAATGATATCATTTTTGGAGGAGATAATTCTTTGTGCATGAAGTTTTCTAGTGAAATGCATAATGAATTTGAGATGTCTATGATTAGTGAGATGAAATTCTTTTTAGGTTTGCAAATCACTCAGTTAGATAAAGGGATTTTTATATCTCAGTCCATTTATGTGAAGGAATTGTTGAAGAATTTTGGTATCAAAGATTCAAAGCTAGTTGGTACACCCATGGTGACCGGATGCAAGTTGACAACAAAAGATGATTCTTCAAAAGAAAATCAGACAAGATACAAATCAATGATTGGTGGATCTTTGTATTAACTAAAACTAGGCCTGATATTATGAATGTTGTATGTATTGTTGTAAGATTTCAAGCTAATCCAAAGGAATCTCATGTGACTACTGTGAAGAGAATTTTTAGATATTTGAAGGGAATTGTTGATCTTGGCCTATGGTATCCTAAAGATGATGATCTTACTTTGAGTTCCTTTACTGATGCTAATTGGGAGGAATATGTGAATGAAAATAAAAGTACTAGTCATGGAGCATTTTTCTTGGGTAAAAAGCTAATTTCATGGTTAAGAAAGAAGTAGAATACCATTTCCTTGTCTACTACTAAGGCTGAATACATTGCTCCTACTAAAAATTATACTCAAGTTCTAAGGATGAAGAATATGTTGAAGGATATTAGAGTTGTATATGATGAGCCTATTGCTATATTCTATGATAATTCAAGTGCTATTAATATTTCTAGGAATCTGATGTTGCATTCAAACACAAAGCACATATCTATCAAGTTTCACTTTTTGAGGGAGAACGTAAGTGAAAAAGAAGTAATATTGTAGTATGTGTCTACTAAGGAGCAGATTGCAGACATTGTCTAAGGATACTTTTGAGTATCTTAGAGGGAAGTTAGGGGTAATTATCCCTCCTAATCAAAACTAACATGCAAAGCAATCAATTGCATTAGTCTTTGCATTTCATGGTCATATTTTGTTTCATATTGATGTTTTGGTGGCTCCTACTTAGGTAGAGTAGTCAGATGGTTCAAAAATTTAAATATATGGTTCAGAGCTTAGAGAAATTTGTCATTGATGTCAAAGGGGGAGAAGAGTCATGTGAAAAATTGATGATTATCTGGGGAGAATAGTTATGTGGGAGAAGAGTCATGTGAATGAATTGAGGATAAAATGAGTCAGATCCTAAGGGGGAGTAAGTGTCAAGAGTTAGTTGTGTCGATGGTTTTTTTCACATCTTGCATTGCCATCAATTCCAAAGGGGGATATTGTTGGATGTTATGGTTGTGTTGTTGATATGTGGTTGTCATTGATGTCAACACTATTAGCATTAATGCATTTGAAGTTGTACATGTTGAGGATATTGAGAAAATTATAACAAATGAGATGTAGGTTATCAGTAGTGATCAAAGGTTGTGGACTAAAGGTTTGTTGTTGAGTATATCTAGTTTATCCATGTAAAATTTTAGAAATCTACATGAAGAGTTGATCGAGTTATGAAGATTTTATTTCTGATAGGTTTTTTGTTTCTTCAATTAGTGTTCCTAATTGAAGATGATGCTATTTAGTTAGTTTAGTTGTTGCAGATGCTTCTCTATTGGTTCTTAATGTTTTTGGATGCTTCTAGATAATTCTCTATCTTTGTTGCATGTCTGCATTGATCGTTCTAATCGTAGTTGGTGATTTTCTCTTGCATGTACATGTTTTTCATGGTCCTGGCCGACATGGTGTTGAAGCATATCATGGATCTTTGAAGTGTAATTAATTGAATATTTTTTGTGTTATTAATGTTGATTTAGTTCCTCACTAAGTTGTGGTCAACTTTGGTTGATTCACTTTAAAGATTATCTATTGATTTGGGCTAACAGTTATATTCATTTTATTATTTATTTGTGGCCAACTTATAGCAATGAAATTTCTTGTTGTGAATATATTAGAGTAGTTGTTTGTTCAAATTGAATTATGCAAGTGGATGCACAATGTGTGTGTGTGCAAATAATGTCCTAATCATTCAGAGTTAGGGCAGAGTATGAAGAAAAGTGAAGAAGAGTGAAGAAGAGTGAAAAGTTGTTCCTGTGCTTAACCAAAACTATGATTAGGCATTAAAAGATGCTATTTTATCAGTTCAAATCCCTATGGATGGCTATAATTTGAATCTATTTGTCAGACAGTGTGTCTTCCTTTGTAATTATGTAGTGAGCTCTAGGCAGTGCGCCTAAATGCAAGTGTATTCCCCATATTTCATTCCATTATACTTTTAACAAGCTATAATCTTGTGGACTAACCTCCACCATGGTTTTTCCCTTAACAGGGTTTCCACGTAAAAAATCTTGGAGTTATATGTGTTTCTGATGTGTTAATGATTCATGCTTTCATGGTTAATTATCAGATATGAGATTAAGGTTAATAAGTTGAATAAGTTTGAATTTCTATGACAATTAATTCACCCCACCCCCCTCTTAGTTGTCTTCCCTTGTATTTCCAACAATAAGGGTTGGTAGCAATGAAAAAGAGAAGGTTAGCAAGTTTTTCTTTGAAAATATTTCTGAAGTATATAGATACTATTTTAGGGAGTTATATTTTCTCAGAAATAGGAAGGTTTTTACATGATACTATTTATTCTCTTTGACATGTTGTATTTGGTCAGAATATCATCAAATTGGAATTTGACTTTTATTTTTAGTTAATACATCATAAGAATTCGATCTATTTGGGAGAAATATTTGGGATTGTGCATTTTATGGCTTTGTCAAATTTCCTTTCCATATTTGGTTGATGCCAAGAATATTGTGTTAAAGCCTTATGTTGATATTCTAGATGATTATTTTACATGTTAAGATTTTATGTTATATGCTATCTTTGAGAAATTGGATCATTTCTATTGTAGTCTTTCATTTTCTGTAAAATATATGCCATTTTTCATATTATGCAATAAAGGAGGAAGAATTTTCTAAGTATCTGAGTATTCTTGTTAATCTTTAGGGTTTCTTATTTTTGATTAGACCTTAGTGGATGCTTTCTGCGAGGAGATTTGAAAGATTGCACTGTGATTTTTGTAGCCTTTGCTACTCATTCTCTTCCCAAAAATGAAGGTTCTATGGAATTTTGTGTCCATCTCACCAGTTAAGAGAAATAGTTAATATTTGAAATGTTGTAAAAGCTTTGGTGCATCACCATCTTTATGTTTTATTTGCATTTCTCTCTACCCATTTTCCCCAAACATAAATAAGAATGAACTTTCTTTTAAAATGTCAGAGGTCATTCAGTGAGGCACAATTTGGTCCCCCACTCGCTAAATTTCCCATAAGGATGCTCAGAGAGGAACACGATTTTATGATCAATAGTTATTTTTATCACATGCCCAATGGGACTCAAAGTTTTTCAAACGCCTGATTAGGAGTTAGAAATATTTCTTAAACTAGACCAAGAAGAGAGACTAGAAATCTCATGCCTAGAGTTCAAACAAGGGCAACATCAAGAGGCCATTTACAATACTCCCAGTTACTAGCTTCTGTACTAAGTAGGAGAAGATTTACAAGTTCCATATCACCCGTAAGAAGCAATAGGGTAAGAAGTGTTAGCCCACAATCTAGAGCTTTATCTTCTCCACTAGGAGGACAAACATTTCAAATCAAAATACTTGTCTACCCTATAAATAGGAATATTTTTACAATGGCTTATATAGGTTCTCCCGATCATAGAAATTTTCTAGCCTGAGATAGCAATAGCCCACTACAACCACCTATGCCCCCAGATGTATGGCTCTCTATACCCACCAATGATCTGAAGGAAATATGTTTTTTAGGGAGGATTTTAAGACCCCTTCCGAGCATCTCCAAGATATAGCAAAGGTATATAGAGTACATTACATCACAAAAGAGAATGTAGGCCTCTGGTCACTGGCTATGTCTTTCAAAGGAAAGGCCTTGGACTAGTACAGGTCCTTGGCTTCTAGTTACATCTGCTCTTAGGATCAACTCAGTGAAAAGTTGTTCGATCACTTCTCAAAAAAAGGAGATTGATCCTCTTTTCTGCAATAATTAATCACTATCAAGAGGGCCTCATAAGACGCCATGAACAACTTAAAAAATAGGTTCCATAAAACATGGAAAAGGATTCTTGTGGCAGCTAGGCCTCTGGTAGCTATGGCATTCATGTTCTATCTAAAGGCTTTCAATTCAAACATCATAGTCATGATATAGTCTATGGGAGGAGATACCCTAACTGATGCATACAATCTAGCTATGCATGTAGAAAATAGTTTGATCGATGGTAGGAAACTTCAACCATGTTCATAAATTCCTATGTTTAAAAAAATATCTAGTGTTCCTTGAGAAGAGGCAACTCCTAGCACCTCCACTCCACAAAAAAATATGTCAGTTATACCACCATCCATGTATGTATACCTGGGTGCACAACCAAGCACATCAGGCTCTTCTTCATTAGCAACAAATGTCAATGATATGAATAATCTCATGTGGTCCTTCATGAACAAGCTAGTCCTCATTCAATGACATCAAGTAGCACCTCAAAAACCTTCCACGTAGACCTATCAAGCAGGGAGGCCATATTATCAATATAACACATATCAAGGAGCACTAAATAGAGGGAATCAACAAGTACCTACAAATTAGATAGTCCTAGTCACCATGCCACTTAAGATTTTCAAGAACAGTATGAGCATTGATTTGGTCCCATGCTAGAACAACCTAGTGGAAGATGAGAATGTGTGGTGCTTATTGTGTAATGATAGCCATATGCCCCAAAATTGTTCGAGGAAAATCTTCAATAGAAGATAGTGGATAAAAGAGGCCAAGGAATGTTCCCAAACATAGAGGAATATTAGTCCCTCAAAGTGGAGAATACTCAATTCAGAGCACAAACACAAGGGATGTCCTTAGAGAAAAAGTTGGATATATCACCAGACCAAGCACCTTTTTCTTGTATGGAGGAAGAAGATGTAGTATTTTCAAATGATGTTCCAATGACTAGTTCCTTGCAAGTATATTGGACTACAACATAAGGTCCAAAAGAAGGCTCACTATAGAATATGTACAATGAGCTCTGCAATGACCACAACCACAACAATGATAGCCACAAGTTGGGCATGCCTCATAGGTCCAACCCACTCAATAGTCACAAGCTCCACTGTTGCTAGAGAAAGAGGTGGAAAAACCACTGAGCCCTTCCATGTTAGATCAGTCTCTTCTAAAGACAAAATAAATACCACCATTCAAACCTAAGGTCCTGCCAGTTGGAATGTTGAATGTGGTAGAGCAGCTAAAGAAGGTGCCTGCTAATGTGTCTCTGTGAGATGTCATATCAATCCTAGAACATAATACATTACTCTAGGAGGCATTGAATAAAGAGGAACAAACATTACAGATAGATACAATCCCATTGTGTAATCAAGATAGAGGAAGGGAACCCATGTCGAACCCCCTACCTTAAGGAGCCACAACATACATAAACATCATAGACAATGCAAACATAAAAGAGGTAAGAAAACCAAAGCCTACCCCCTTTTTTTAACACTTATTATGGGAGATAAGATTGTACACAATAACATGATCGATTCAGGAGATATTACCACAGTTAGGCCTAAGCAAGTGGTCGTGCCTTGAAACTTGAATATGAGGCATTGGAGAAAGGGATCATGCAATTAGATGGGAAGAAAGTTCTGACCATCAGTCACATCAAGGATCTATCTTTAACCCTCTCCTCACATCTGAGCCAAACCATCACACAAGAAGTAGTCATGATAGACATCCTCTAGATTTTGAGATGTGTTTTTCAGGGGACTTCACAACAAAGCTTGGAAAATACATGGTGATTGATTGGTCTCATTTGATACAAATAATAGGGGAACATTTAATATCTTGCTTGAATCCTTGCACCCTAAACATATCGCAGACAATGTGGTGTTTTTTTTTGAAGCAGCACATACCTCCTACAAAAAGGAGATGTATTGCATAGAAATGTTGGAAGACAAAGAGGATACAGCTGATTAGACCCCTGAAGAAGAGGTCCTGCTCAATTAGTTTATTGATTATGACCCATTCGAAAACTTCCATGCTACTGGATTTGGAATCTATGTGATTTTTGATGATGATCAAGTCTTCCCGAAATTGGTAAATTAGCGAGAAGAACCCAACGGATCAAATGAAAATAGTCTATGGAAATTATATTTTGATGGGGCCAAATGCAAGATCAGTTTCGGAGTGGGCATCCAACTAATATCTCTGACTAAATTAGAGACCCTCAAAGGATTTTTCTTCTAGTTCATGTGCTTGAATAATGATGCAGAGTATGAAGCTTTGGTCCATGGTTTCATTCTCACAATATGGATGGGAATGAAAAGAATACAAGTGTTTAGAGATTTAGAGTTGGTCATAAGAAAAATCTGCAGACAAACAGTTGCAAAAAATGTAATAATGAAGTCTAACAGACACTGAATATGGGATCTAATCGATGGCATTGAATATTTTAACATACATGTTATCCTACAATCCTAGAATTCCATCATAGATTAGATGGCTTCAAGTGGCTCACAGTTTGAGCCAACCCTCGAATCAACAAGAAAATAGAATACAATATAGACCATCATTGAACCGTCAATTCTCAACAATGATCAGAACTAGCAGGTGTTTTAGGATGACATTTAGATTTCTACCCTTTCAAAAAAGTTGAGGAAAGCTTCTAACCATTCACAATCTAAAGCTTGTGGAGCTACAGAAGGACAAGTGATCCAATTAAAATGCAATATGCTCTCGTGGGACGTTGTTTCTCTCAAAAATATCTTCGACTGTGAAGATGCAAGAAACAACAAAAAAATTCACCACCAATGAAGGAGAATACAAATATATCAATGTCAAGAATGATAGAAAGCTAAAGGTTGAAAGAGACATCTCACGAAAGGACAAGTAGATATTGATAGGACTATGTTCTAGATACGATGGGGCCATAGCTTCAACTTATGAAGATCTTAAAGGATATGATCTAGGCATAATTGAACACACTATTGACTTGGTCGAAGGCTCAAAGCCCATCTAAAAAAAAAGGTTGGTCAATCCAAAGGTCAAAGCATTGTTGGCACACGAGCTTACCAAATAATTGAAACAAAAATCATATACCCTATCACACATTCCTTCTAGGTATCCAACCTTGTACTAGTGCGGAAGAAGAATGGTGATATTCATATTTTGTGTGGATTTTAGGGACTTGAGCATAGATTGGTTCATAGATCATTACCCTTTCCCCTCAATGGAGTAGATCTTGCAAACTATGGTCGGATCGAAGATATTCTTGGTACTCAATGGTTTTTTGATGTATAACTAGGTCTATATGAAGAAAGATGACCAACACAAAGCAACATTCACGACCAAGTGGGGAACATTCACATACTCAAAAATTCCATTTGAAATTTCAAATGTGTGTGCCACCTTTCAGTGAGAAATTGATATCACCTTCAAGGGATTGATTAATCAGATTATTCAAATATACTTGGATAACCTGACTATTTTTTCAAAATCAAAGGATGATCATTTTGATCATCAAGAAAAGGTCTTCCAAAAGTGTCAACAGTTCATTATTTCTTTAAATCCCAAGAAATGTGTCTTCAAAGTACCACAAGGCAAGCTATTGAGTTTTGTGGTATTGAAAGAAGGAATAGATATAGACCTTGAAAGGGTGAAGGCTATAATAGAGCTACCACTTCTAGTGAACCAGAAGGGGCTACAATCCTTTCTAGGAAAGATCAATTTCACTAGTCAATTCATCTCGAACTTCATCTGCATAGTGAGGCCTATCATGCTGATGTTGAAGAAAAATTTAGTGTTTAGATGGACCCTCAAAGGCAAGCTTGCTTTGAAGCAAATAAAGGCAACCATCTTTGCAGCTCCGATGTTAGCTAACCCAAACTTCTCCAAGGATTTCCTACTCTATGTCAATAGTACCCAACACAACATAGCTTCAAGTCTCACTTAGAAGGATGGAGAGGGAAGTGGAGAACATCCCATTGCATTCAACTTTGGGAATCTGAAAGAATATGAAATCGGGTGCAATTTTGTTGAGAAACAATCCTTTGCCATTATTAAAATCCTTAATAAATTTCAACACCTGGTATAAGCCAACAAAATCGCCATCCTCGTTGTCCATCCTAGTGTACGAAAATAAATCATTGAAGCTAAGATAGTCAAAAAGAGGGCCAACTGAATCAATAAGATCCTGAAATATGACATAGAAATTTGAGCAACCAAGTTGTTTCAAGGAAGAGGATATTGTGAATACCATGCACAGGAGTTAAGCTCTTGGGTGGAAGAAGAGACCAGCCAGGTCTCTACAAATTAGTTCAAGTCTGACAAGTCATGGGTGGAATATTGAACATGATTTATGAAAAAGGGCTAGTACCTGACCAACATTCTAGCTCAAAAAAGACACTATTAATGACTGCAAGGCACCAGGTATGTACCAATTGAGGGGATTTTATTTAAGAGAAATAATGACAGTGTCCTCCTTCGTTGCTTAGATAAGCTAAGGATAGAAAGAGTTTTAAATGAATTCCATAGTAGCCCTGAGGGCAGACACTTCTCCACCAAGAATACTACTTTAAAGATAATGTCAGAAATATATTACCAGCCTTCCATGTTCTTCAAAGCACCTCACTTGGTACAAATGTGTATTCAATGCCAATTTTTTGTTGACAAATGGAAGAACTCCACCATTCCATTAAGCCCGATCATGATTGAGGAACCCTTTTCATAATTGGGTTTATATTTTTTGGGGATGATTAATCCCATCTCTAACATAGGCCAACTTACAGTGACTAATTATTTCACATGATGGATGGAGGTTGTTTCTCTGAAGAATGCTATAGAAACGAAAATCATTAATTTTCTTGAGGAGCTCGTTGCAAGGTTCGGTTCGCCTAAGACCATCATATCTTATAATGCATGAGCCTTCATGGGTTTTGGGATGTTAGAATTCACTCTCAAGCATGGGGTCTACCTCAAGACTTCATCCAATTACTACTCATAGGGAAATGGGTTAGAAGAGTCAACCAACAAGAATTTGATTAGGTTAATAAAGTGCATCAAATCTAAACACTAGAAGGAATGGCACAAGCATCTTCGAGCTGCTTTGTGGGCTGAAAAAATTACACCTAAGTAGATCTTGAAGGCCTCCTCTTATGAATTAGTGTATGGAAATGTGGTGGTTCTACCTATTTCCATAGAAATTTTGGCATTACAACTATTAAAAGCCTTGGAAGTCGAGGAAAGAAATGAAATGGAAGTAAGATTAGAAAAACCTCCGAGCCTTGAGGAAAAAAGAGAAAAAAACATATGATACCATGATCAAGCGCAAGAAGAACAGTCAAGCGATGATTTGATAAAAATACCTCCAGCCTAGATTTCAAAGAGGGAAGCCTTGTGCTAATGTATGATGAATGCACTGCAAAACCAGGGCATTATGCCAAATTTGACTTACTATGGAGGGGCCCTTTCTAAATCCATGCATGCAAGGAAAGAAAAACATATGAGCTGGAGGATATGGATGGAAATATTTTGGATAACCAAGTACACAAATTCTTTTAAATTTTACAATTATGTACCATATGTAAATTTTTTGTAAAATACGATATTTTTGTGAATACGCAATGAGAGTAGATACAATAATATTGAAAGTATTATATTCTTGTATTCATTGAAAATATTTACAATATAATATGAGTATTGAGCCTGAGGCTTTGAGAGAAGTTTGAAGCCTTCTCGTACAAACCCAAAAAGAAATACATTTCAAAAAGAAAAAAGGAGGTGACACAAAAATGATAGTAAAAATTAAAGCCTCCATCCATCAAAAACAGTCAAAAATGTTGCTTCTTCAGGTTTTTCTTCAACAAGGAAATAAGGGGTTAACAACATAGAACAAGCCAACACATGTGAGCATGACATGACATGGACATCAATCCCTGGCACCCAGTTATACACCTAGAATTTGAAATGATTCTTCTAGTTGATCCTAAGAACACACTTTACTTCCACAGGTTGAGAAATTGCACAATACCTCTCCAAGTCCATAGTGTGGAAGTTTGTGAAGAAGTGCACCTAGGACATCGCTTCCCCAAAGTTTACGTGCTTGCAGATTTCATGGTGGTCAAAATTATGGCATCATGGATAGCTACTTGCACAATCTCATTGAGCCTGTCTTAGTATGTCAAATCGAACATAGCATGACATGCTTCGATTATCTAGGGCTTGGAGATGTCTAAATCTAGTAGGGACACCATGAACTAGGAGATGACATTGGATTTGCACCATGGTTGGTTTTCATCCTTCACACAATCTTTCCCAAGAACCCATTTGATCGCCACAATGTTAAAATGGTCATTTTTTCTTACTAGGCTTTTAATTCTATCACTACTGACTTTTCCCATGAAAGAATTTTGTAGCTTTTGGCTCAGGAGCCGAATTGGGGTATCAAGGCTAAAAATGATAGAAAAAAGTAAGCTAAAGTTAGTAGAATGGAACATGTAATGGGAGAAGCTTACTAACTAAAAATCTAATTCAGTGAGTTTTTCACTAAGTTGGTATTGCTATTTATAGAAAAAGTGTGTTGGTGAGCTCATTGAATGAAAAATCTATTTCCCATCAGATTGTAATGAAAAAAACATCAACGCAACTGAAGGTGAGGGATAAATCATATGAAAGATCTTAAACCAATCCTTGAGAAATTAATTCGGGTGTTGGGAGTAAATGCTCATGTGTAGCGATTGTTGCCATGTGTCCATTGTCGTCACCAATGCCAACTTTCTTGCTCACATGAAAAGACATGTCTTAAAGGGATAAAATATGAAAAATTAAATGTAAATGTATTTTCAAAGTACCTTTAAAATGATCAAAACATGCTTGTCATTGCATGAGGCTTATTTGTGAAAAGGGCAATGGGAGGAATGTACTAATTACATTCTTGTAGAATATTTGGAATTCCCAAAGGATATAGATCAAACTCCACATGTATCACCTCGTTGGAAGCACTTAGTAAGATAACAGTAATGGAAATTCCTTATTCCATGTATGTGCGAGAAAAGTAAATTCTCCCAAAAAGTAAATCTTTGCTAATTATCAAACACCGCAAGAAATTATTGCTTTGAAGAAGCTTTCTACAAATACTTCACTACAACAATGGAAAAGGAATCATCTTCTGGTCATAGGCTAGAGTTTCTGCCAGACCAAGCTACACCAACATCTTTTGAAATGATTCATATGTTAGTTCCCTAGCACCAAAAGACCAAAGTTTTGCTCATACTAGAACTATACAGGTAGGCAACCCCACTAAGTATAAAACGGTGAAGGATTTTGTAGATAATATTTTTGACCCAAAGTTGCATATAAACCCTAAAAACCTTAAGGAAGGAGCAAGGTAGAGAATAGTCACCCATGGGGAAATTGAAGGCTTTGCGACATGGCTCTAGTATTGTGGTTTGTCAAAATTCATGTTTCCTGCCATACACCCATGTCCAGAGCTGGTTCCAGATGCATGTGCAAAGATGATGGATAAAGAAACAAGGGTTATCAATGGCAATAGGTTGAGGGTTACAATTAGTGTAGTGGCCATCTGGGATATGCTATGCATCCCCGTAAACTGGGGTGCAAAAATATTTGAGCATAGAAAAATGGAATATTTATGGAGGAACAGAGGAAAACAATTAAAATTTTATATGGCGGTATGTGCAGGACCATCATGGAAAAAAGAGGCCCTTAAGTGGCAAAATATTCAAAAAAAATTAGAGTTAGGCAACTTGATGTAAAAATTTGAATAAGTTATCTATATTATTTCAAAAATATGTAAGAATAGAATCAGTAGAAATTGAATGTATTTTCTAAACTACTAGGTTTATTTTAAAAAAAATCTATTTGGTGAAAATTTTAAATTTCAATGCAATAGTACTTAAATTTCGGAAAAATAAGTAGGTGACTGGCCTAATTGCCCTAACCACAATAAAATGATAATATTTTTTATAATATTTTAGATATAAGTAGAGGACTCATGTCCGGATGTGATGCATATTTTTTTGTATTTTTTTCCAAGTAAATAAGTAATTATGAATTTTTAATTACAACTTTTAAAAAATATAAAAAACTTGTATGTCTGACCACCTTAACTTGGTCAAAACTTCATGAAATTCATTTTTTTTTAATCTTATAGTATGCAAGCATAGAATGTGATGCATGTTTCAGATTTAAAAAATGTGATACCGTTGAAAGCTATAGATGTTTTTCAAATCAACTTATCAATCATGACTTTATTCTAATTCAAATAGAAAATGAATAATAATTATTTATTAAATTTGAAGTAAAGCATAATTTATATTGGTGGAAAGTTGAGAATCTCCTTTAAAAACCCTTTTCATTTCATAAATTTTGGGTAAAAAAAGAGGTCATCAGCCACATACCCTACACATACCCATCATATCGCCACTTTTTGGCCCATCATGATCCTACACATACCCATGGATGAAACAAATGAGAAGCCAGATGAAAATTGACTCGTCGTCCCTCTAGCATGTAGAAAGTTCAAATCTGATGTATAGGTCATTTTTGCAATGTTAGCTTGTATTTATTGCTTTAAAGATTATGAAAAGGTTTACACATTCCTGGAAGGCTTGGCTTTTATGTTCAGGAAGGAGAAGATCCAAAAGTATTTTTATTTTGTTGATGCAGTGGCCAAAAAGATGTTAGATCTATTAAGAAATTATGACACTACTTTTTAGTTTAGGTATTCTTCTTTTCTGACACATTTTATTTTACACCAGAACCCTAAATTTTTTAGAGGGTATTTGGCACTCTTTAAGTTTTATGCAAAGGGGTTATAATACCTAGTTTCAGTCTAGACCCAAGTGCTTTCTAAGACATGGGATTACTACTCGTTTGTTGACTATTTCCTACAATCGGAACTCTTAGATTTGTCTGTGTTCCCTCCGGGTTGGTTTTTCCCTAAAGCCTTAGAATGGATGAAAATCCATCACACCTTGGTGGATTATTTTCTAGGAGCTGATTTTTCCTTCATCAAATTTCATGGTTTTGATGAGGATCCTTTTAGGCTCCCTAAGTTTGTAACGAATAGGACCTTTTCTTTGGAGGCATTTCGTCACAAAACTATTGCCAAGAAATCCTATGGTAATGGGAGGCATAAAAATGTGCTTTACCCAATTTCCCTTACCATTGCTACCAACCAAGTAAAAATTGTGAAAAGGGAGGAGCAATATGTGCTAAATAGAAAATTGGCTCGCCTAGACCTCTGGTTTTCATTTGCAACACATGGAGGTATGACCCAATAGGGAATCTTCTGACTATAAAAAATGAAAGGTGGGAGTACTTTGATTCAAGGATGAACCCAACCAAGGAGAAGGCAAAGATCTAAATCAACCTAGATTTTATACCATTTGATCGGCCACCATGGCTCAACTTCTATGTTCGGGTCGCAGAGTTCCAACAAAGCATCTAGATTGGCCAGTCTCTTAACATACATTTAAAGAAGTTGGGATGCTAGGAAAGAAATAATGTGGATTTATAGAGATTTAAATAGGAAATCAAGAACCTCAATGCCATGTATGGTGAGGTTAAGTCACAATGATGACAAGTTCGACCAAATCTATGACATTGAGGCCGAAATCGGCGATAGTAATCCTTAATCTGATCAGGAAATTGGAACAAAGGAAGTACACTTTTACACATCCCAACCACAAGATCCCAACAAAAGAAAAGGAAAAGTAAAGGGGTCAAAGCAAAAGGGCTCATAGACCACATCTTCCACCAACACCCTGCCAAAGGGAAAAAGGACTCAACGGTCCCCAAAGAGATCTACTACAACTGCAAGAGCCCAAGCTTTAGCAAGATCAGCCACCAAGGAATCTAAATCCACTAGTGTAACCCCTATGAAGAAGAGATGAGTCCAAGGATTAGGAAGATTGGGTGTATCAACCAGAGGAGAAGAAGAGGTGGATTCTGCTCTACCAGGATATTCAGCTCTGATAGCCTAGGTAAGTCTTTCACCCACTGTTCTTTCTCCTACTATATCTTTAGCTGACCTCCCCCCTCATTTTCTAAAAAGAATCCTCCATCCACAGGTTTTTCTGTCCACATTTTGAATACACCCTCAACCATATTTGACAATGAACCCCATGAAGAAACCATATGCATTGAACGAGCATCATTTGTGTCAGCCGCAATTGATTCCTTAATCACCTTATCAAGGGAACTCATTGAAAACACTGATGCATCTATGTTACAATTTTTGTCATAGCTATCTAGTTCTAGGAAAATGCCTCTTTTTCCACCCACCTCCCATTTTACTATGATGGGTGTTCTTCCTTCCCATTCTACATATGGCATCTCACCTTTTTCCATGATAACACTTCCCTTTGCCTCTCTGTAACCTTAGACAATTGAATCCTCTCCTTCCATCACCTATTTTAGTCTCCATCCTATTTTTTTTCTTACCACATAGAGTATTAACACCCCATAGAGTCTTCAAAGTCATATGGAAGCAACAAAGCAAGCCCGAAAAGAAAGAAAGCTGAAACTATAGGTAAAGGTTGTGACAAAACCAACAACTCATAAGATTGAAGCCTATTTTGATGAAGAGTGGAACGCTCTGCTAATCACTTCCATGAGGTCGCTAATGTCTAGGCTAGAGGGAGAAATGTAGTTTGAGTATTACGACATCAGAATAATAGGCCTCAATTTGAATGAGACTCTCCTGCATGAAAAAATGGTTTTGGCCAAAGAAACTCATAAGGTGGTCTACACCAACTATCAAAAGATGGAAAAAAGTTAAAGAAGTGTGAGGTAGAGTTGGCAAACATTAAATCCAAAATGGATAGGTGACAAGTAGAAGTCAAAGGAAAATATTTGGAAATGGATGACCTGAGGTAGTTACAAGGTTAGCTAGTTAAAGCAACTAAGTTGCTTGAAGAGGCCTAGAGTGAGAAGGATCAACTTCATGTCGAGGTAGAAAAATTGAAATATGAGATCGCGGATGAACGCAAAACCACTCTAGCACATCGAAAAAATAAAAAGGAGTTGGAAGATGAAGCAGCCAGAAAGAACATGTGTGATGGGCTACAAAGGGAGCTACAGGAGATTGATAAGAAAAAGTAGAATATGTAGAAAGAATTGGATAGCATCTAATCTCAAGCCTTTGACAATCTTTAGAAGGCCCAGGCAGAGACAAAAAGGGTGAAATAAGAAAAGAAAGGTATTGAGTCTATTTTGTAGACTTGTGATGAAGAGATTGGGAAGCTATGCTTTGATCTTATAAATTCTCTTTAAGAGAAGAGTCAGTTGGAGGAAAACATGAAAGCAAGAGAGTCCCAATTCCAAAAAGAATTGGATACAGTGTAGGGATTTGGGATCCTCTAGATACTAAAAAGGCTAATAGCTACCCATTGGGAAAGAACATAGTTGTAGTTGCAACCCTGAAACCAGTCTTGTAGTTTCTAAGGGATGCTCAAGAATTAAACAAAAAATTGGCCCAACAGTTGACCAAATTCTCCATACATTGAACCCTCGAGCTAAAGAATCAGGGAACTTGATCTCAAAATTATGTAAGGCAACTGAAGAATCCTTAAGAGAGGCCGAAATTATTGATTGAAGATCAATTACGAAGAAATCAAATGAATTCATTGATTGCCATCAGATCACGTAAAAAAGTAAAGCTTTCTAGGTAGTGTTGAATAAGGTCAGTGAGATCATGGAGGAGTTCAAAATTCTACTCCAATATAGTTTTCCTGCCATTTTCCAAATGGAGGGAGGAGTGTTAACAATCGAGCAGATCGTGGGAGAAATCAAGTTCAAAATCTAGATCTCTACAACACTCTAGGGTCTAAGCCCATCACCCACTATCAAGGAGATCGAGAAGGAAATTCTTCCCCTTTCTTGACTGTACTACCACATAAGAGTTGTTTCTTCAAGGTGGGGAGGGGTTTATTTTAAATAAGTCCTTGATTTGGATCAAGTATAAAAGTTTTTACGCACCCTCATCCAATTGTAGACAAAGATTTTGGCTTCCAAAGGTCTTTTTAACACTCAGGTAGGGTTTTTCACCTGAAAGGAGAAAGATGGGCCAAAATGCAATGTTACACTTAAAGATATGGATGCAATATATCTAAATAAATTTATTTAAATGTAGAAAAATAATGAAAGCTATTGATTATTGAATGTAAACTAAAGAAATACAACTTGTTTGAAAACACACTATGTAATGCAAAAACACCTAAAAATGAATGAAACTAAAGAAGTCCACCTGTAAAATTGATAGAGACTTGAAATGACTTGTGAAATGTTTTTGATGCTGATTTTTAGGCTTGGTGGGACTCATTCACCATTTAGACGAATTAGTCCCACTTATGTGAAACCATTCTAGAGCCCGTTTCAGACAAATGAATGTCCAAAAATGTAGAAAACCAAAAATAGGCTTGGAAGTGAGACTCATTTGCCACCCATGGAAAATGAGTACACTTTTGATTTTTTGAAGATTCAAAGGTGGAAACAAGAGCTCTCGGTTTGCACTTTTTGCTTCTATAGGTCTCTCATCCTGAAACTGTCAGATTTAGGCTTGAAAATGACTTTTTGTGGGTACTTTGACGTATCCAATGAAGAGATGACTTGAAAAACTTTGCAATGCAATATTCAATGATTTATAATCCTCCAAGATGTCTAAATCTGTAAACAAACAAGATAAGAGAGAAATGTTGAATGTTAGGGCATGGGGGTTTGCCTTGGTCAAACCCCTTTTAGGTAATTACACCATAATGGAGAAAGAATGTAATGAAGCACACAATAATGGAGTTACTACCTAGTCATGATAATTGATCTTGAATGTCTACAAAAAAACATGAATAATTTTCCCTTGAATGTCTTTGGAGGCTATCATGGTGACTTATAATGATGAAACCCTAGCTTTCTTGACTTGATAGAGAAGATAGATGATGAATGAATGATGCAAATGAGTTAGGGGTTGAAATAGATGGAAAAACACTTATTTATACACATTTATGCCCTAATAACCCAATAATACATCATCAGAGGCCAACATAAGCTATTTTTGAATAAAAACCCGAAAGAAAATTTCAATTATTTTGAATTTGGAGCTAAGAGGGACTCATTCACCACCCATGGTGAATGGGTCCCACCTTGGGCTTGTAAGTGGGT
>VDFB02193867.1:501850035-502212891 GCA_007258455.2 Sequoia sempervirens | reverse complement strand
TTGAAGAAAAAGATGAATGGGTAATTGATAGTGGATTCTCACATCATATGATAGGAGATAAAAGTAAGCTTGTAAGCTTGGGAAAGTATGATGGTGGTGTTGTGAGATTTGGTGATAATATAGCTAGTGTGATCCATGGAAGAGGATGAATTTCTCTTGATGGTAAGCATAATACTAATGATGTTTTGTATGTGCAAGGCTTGAAGCATAATATTTTGAGTGTTAGACAAATGGTTGATAAGGGTTACAATATTTAGTTCAAGGTTGGAAAGTGTAGAATATTGAGTTCCAGAAATGTAATTGCATCAGGTACAAAGACAAAAGGTAATATCTTTCCTTGAGTGCTGCTAGTAAAAGTTGTTTTGATTTCTCAAGGATTGATGAAGTTGGCTATGGCATGGGACATTGTGTCATGTTAAATTTGATATCTTACATCCAAGATAATAATCTCTACAAGGTTGTAGAGAGATCTACCTAAGTTGCTGAAAACCTACTAATGTGATATGCAAGGAATTTCAGTTAAGAAAGAAAACAAGGATTTCATTTCGAAGTAAAAAGCATTGTTCAAATGAATTGTTAGAGCTAGTGCATACTGATCTATGTGGTCCCTCTAAGGTCAAAAGTCTACAAGGTTACAGGTACTTCATGTTACTCATTGATCATTATTCTAGAATGGTATGGGTTACTTTCTTATGAGAGAAATCTGAAGCATTGGAAAAGTTCAAGATCTTTAAAGCTATTGTTGAGAATGAAAAATGTTTGAAAATTAAATGTTTGAGAATCGAATAGAAGTGATTGAATTCAGTTTGATGAATTTAATTACTTTTATGAAGAACATGGAATACAGAAGAAAACTATCGCACCACAGGCCCTCAACAAAATGGATTTGTGGAAAGGAAGAATAGAACAGTTGAAGATGCTACTAGAACAATGATGCTAGAAGGAAATGTTCCTCATATCTATTGGAGAGAAGTTGTGAGTACTGTTGTGTACACAATCAACCAGGTACAAATCAAAGGTGATACTAGTAAGACCCCTTTAGAGCTATGGAATGGTCAAAATCCTACTGTTAAATACTTCAAGATATTTGGAAGAAGATGTTACATTAAGAGAGATGAAGACATAGGAAATTTTAATGCTAAGAGTAATGAAGGTATCTTTCTAGGTTATGCTACTAATAGTAAGGCCTACTAGTGTTACAATAAGAGATTGAAGAAAATGGTTGAAAGTGAAAATGTTAAAGTTGATGAAGAATTAGGTACACCATCTAGAACCTTGTTGACTGGCTCTAATGATCAGAGATGATATACAAATCAAGGAAAGCAAGATCAAACTAAAATCAAGTGCAAATCAAGAGAATAAATAAGAAGAGGAGAAACTTGTGCAAACACATAGAAGAGAGAGAGGAACTGAAGTTGAAGAACATTCTAAGAAGACTCTGAGGTATGTAAGATTGAATCATTCAAGATCCAGATTATAGGTGATAAGAATAAAGGTGTCCAGACTAGGAGAAAGATTGTAGAAGAATATTTCTTGATTTCTAAGACTAAGCCTACTAGTGTGAATGAAGCATGTAAAGATGAGCATTGGGTTGAAGCAATGAAAGAAGAGCTAAAATAGATTGAAAAGAATGATACATGGATTCTTTTCCCAAACCTAAGGATAAGAATGTTATTGGAACTAAATGGGTTTTTAGAAACAAACTGAATGAGCAAGGTGAAGTGATTAGAAACAAAGCAAAGAATGGTATGTAAAGGATATTCACAAATGGAAGGAATTGATTTTGAAAAGATATTTTCCCTTGTTGCTAGAATTTAAATTCTAAGATTGTTTCTTTCCTATGCTACTCACAAGGACTACAAATTTTATCAGATGGTTGTCAAATCAGCTTTTCTAAATGGAAAATTGGAAGAAGAAGTGTATGTTGAGAAACCTGATGGATTCCAGTTGACTGATAAAGAAGACATGGTGTGTCAGTTGAAGAAGGCATTGTATGGACTCAAACAAGCCCCTAGAGCATGGTATGCAAGATTGGACAAGTATTTGTTGAAGCTTGGTTTCAACAAAGGTACTGCTCATAGTAATTTGTATTTCAAGAATGATGATAAAGATTTGATTGTTGAAGTCTTTGTTAATGATATCATTTTTGGAGGAGATAATTCTTTGTGCATGAAGTTTTCTAGTGAAATGCATAATGAATTTGAGATGTCTATGATTAGTGAGATGAAATTCTTTTTAGGTTTGCAAATCACTCAGTTAGATAAAGGGATTTTTATATCTCAGTCCATTTATGTGAAGGAATTGTTGAAGAATTTTGGTATCAAAGATTCAAAGCTAGTTGGTACACCCATGGTGACCGGATGCAAGTTGACAACAAAAGATGATTCTTCAAAAGAAAATCAGACAAGATACAAATCAATGATTGGTGGATCTTTGTATTAACTAAAACTAGGCCTGATATTATGAATGTTGTATGTATTGTTGTAAGATTTCAAGCTAATCCAAAGGAATCTCATGTGACTACTGTGAAGAGAATTTTTAGATATTTGAAGGGAATTGTTGATCTTGGCCTATGGTATCCTAAAGATGATGATCTTACTTTGAGTTCCTTTACTGATGCTAATTGGGAGGAATATGTGAATGAAAATAAAAGTACTAGTCATGGAGCATTTTTCTTGGGTAAAAAGCTAATTTCATGGTTAAGAAAGAAGTAGAATACCATTTCCTTGTCTACTACTAAGGCTGAATACATTGCTCCTACTAAAAATTATACTCAAGTTCTAAGGATGAAGAATATGTTGAAGGATATTAGAGTTGTATATGATGAGCCTATTGCTATATTCTATGATAATTCAAGTGCTATTAATATTTCTAGGAATCTGATGTTGCATTCAAACACAAAGCACATATCTATCAAGTTTCACTTTTTGAGGGAGAACGTAAGTGAAAAAGAAGTAATATTGTAGTATGTGTCTACTAAGGAGCAGATTGCAGACATTGTCTAAGGATACTTTTGAGTATCTTAGAGGGAAGTTAGGGGTAATTATCCCTCCTAATCAAAACTAACATGCAAAGCAATCAATTGCATTAGTCTTTGCATTTCATGGTCATATTTTGTTTCATATTGATGTTTTGGTGGCTCCTACTTAGGTAGAGTAGTCAGATGGTTCAAAAATTTAAATATATGGTTCAGAGCTTAGAGAAATTTGTCATTGATGTCAAAGGGGGAGAAGAGTCATGTGAAAAATTGATGATTATCTGGGGAGAATAGTTATGTGGGAGAAGAGTCATGTGAATGAATTGAGGATAAAATGAGTCAGATCCTAAGGGGGAGTAAGTGTCAAGAGTTAGTTGTGTCGATGGTTTTTTTCACATCTTGCATTGCCATCAATTCCAAAGGGGGATATTGTTGGATGTTATGGTTGTGTTGTTGATATGTGGTTGTCATTGATGTCAACACTATTAGCATTAATGCATTTGAAGTTGTACATGTTGAGGATATTGAGAAAATTATAACAAATGAGATGTAGGTTATCAGTAGTGATCAAAGGTTGTGGACTAAAGGTTTGTTGTTGAGTATATCTAGTTTATCCATGTAAAATTTTAGAAATCTACATGAAGAGTTGATCGAGTTATGAAGATTTTATTTCTGATAGGTTTTTTGTTTCTTCAATTAGTGTTCCTAATTGAAGATGATGCTATTTAGTTAGTTTAGTTGTTGCAGATGCTTCTCTATTGGTTCTTAATGTTTTTGGATGCTTCTAGATAATTCTCTATCTTTGTTGCATGTCTGCATTGATCGTTCTAATCGTAGTTGGTGATTTTCTCTTGCATGTACATGTTTTTCATGGTCCTGGCCGACATGGTGTTGAAGCATATCATGGATCTTTGAAGTGTAATTAATTGAATATTTTTTGTGTTATTAATGTTGATTTAGTTCCTCACTAAGTTGTGGTCAACTTTGGTTGATTCACTTTAAAGATTATCTATTGATTTGGGCTAACAGTTATATTCATTTTATTATTTATTTGTGGCCAACTTATAGCAATGAAATTTCTTGTTGTGAATATATTAGAGTAGTTGTTTGTTCAAATTGAATTATGCAAGTGGATGCACAATGTGTGTGTGTGCAAATAATGTCCTAATCATTCAGAGTTAGGGCAGAGTATGAAGAAAAGTGAAGAAGAGTGAAGAAGAGTGAAAAGTTGTTCCTGTGCTTAACCAAAACTATGATTAGGCATTAAAAGATGCTATTTTATCAGTTCAAATCCCTATGGATGGCTATAATTTGAATCTATTTGTCAGACAGTGTGTCTTCCTTTGTAATTATGTAGTGAGCTCTAGGCAGTGCGCCTAAATGCAAGTGTATTCCCCATATTTCATTCCATTATACTTTTAACAAGCTATAATCTTGTGGACTAACCTCCACCATGGTTTTTCCCTTAACAGGGTTTCCACGTAAAAAATCTTGGAGTTATATGTGTTTCTGATGTGTTAATGATTCATGCTTTCATGGTTAATTATCAGATATGAGATTAAGGTTAATAAGTTGAATAAGTTTGAATTTCTATGACAATTAATTCACCCCACCCCCCTCTTAGTTGTCTTCCCTTGTATTTCCAACAATAAGGGTTGGTAGCAATGAAAAAGAGAAGGTTAGCAAGTTTTTCTTTGAAAATATTTCTGAAGTATATAGATACTATTTTAGGGAGTTATATTTTCTCAGAAATAGGAAGGTTTTTACATGATACTATTTATTCTCTTTGACATGTTGTATTTGGTCAGAATATCATCAAATTGGAATTTGACTTTTATTTTTAGTTAATACATCATAAGAATTCGATCTATTTGGGAGAAATATTTGGGATTGTGCATTTTATGGCTTTGTCAAATTTCCTTTCCATATTTGGTTGATGCCAAGAATATTGTGTTAAAGCCTTATGTTGATATTCTAGATGATTATTTTACATGTTAAGATTTTATGTTATATGCTATCTTTGAGAAATTGGATCATTTCTATTGTAGTCTTTCATTTTCTGTAAAATATATGCCATTTTTCATATTATGCAATAAAGGAGGAAGAATTTTCTAAGTATCTGAGTATTCTTGTTAATCTTTAGGGTTTCTTATTTTTGATTAGACCTTAGTGGATGCTTTCTGCGAGGAGATTTGAAAGATTGCACTGTGATTTTTGTAGCCTTTGCTACTCATTCTCTTCCCAAAAATGAAGGTTCTATGGAATTTTGTGTCCATCTCACCAGTTAAGAGAAATAGTTAATATTTGAAATGTTGTAAAAGCTTTGGTGCATCACCATCTTTATGTTTTATTTGCATTTCTCTCTACCCATTTTCCCCAAACATAAATAAGAATGAACTTTCTTTTAAAATGTCAGAGGTCATTCAGTGAGGCACAATTTGGTCCCCCACTCGCTAAATTTCCCATAAGGATGCTCAGAGAGGAACACGATTTTATGATCAATAGTTATTTTTATCACATGCCCAATGGGACTCAAAGTTTTTCAAACGCCTGATTAGGAGTTAGAAATATTTCTTAAACTAGACCAAGAAGAGAGACTAGAAATCTCATGCCTAGAGTTCAAACAAGGGCAACATCAAGAGGCCATTTACAATACTCCCAGTTACTAGCTTCTGTACTAAGTAGGAGAAGATTTACAAGTTCCATATCACCCGTAAGAAGCAATAGGGTAAGAAGTGTTAGCCCACAATCTAGAGCTTTATCTTCTCCACTAGGAGGACAAACATTTCAAATCAAAATACTTGTCTACCCTATAAATAGGAATATTTTTACAATGGCTTATATAGGTTCTCCCGATCATAGAAATTTTCTAGCCTGAGATAGCAATAGCCCACTACAACCACCTATGCCCCCAGATGTATGGCTCTCTATACCCACCAATGATCTGAAGGAAATATGTTTTTTAGGGAGGATTTTAAGACCCCTTCCGAGCATCTCCAAGATATAGCAAAGGTATATAGAGTACATTACATCACAAAAGAGAATGTAGGCCTCTGGTCACTGGCTATGTCTTTCAAAGGAAAGGCCTTGGACTAGTACAGGTCCTTGGCTTCTAGTTACATCTGCTCTTAGGATCAACTCAGTGAAAAGTTGTTCGATCACTTCTCAAAAAAAGGAGATTGATCCTCTTTTCTGCAATAATTAATCACTATCAAGAGGGCCTCATAAGACGCCATGAACAACTTAAAAAATAGGTTCCATAAAACATGGAAAAGGATTCTTGTGGCAGCTAGGCCTCTGGTAGCTATGGCATTCATGTTCTATCTAAAGGCTTTCAATTCAAACATCATAGTCATGATATAGTCTATGGGAGGAGATACCCTAACTGATGCATACAATCTAGCTATGCATGTAGAAAATAGTTTGATCGATGGTAGGAAACTTCAACCATGTTCATAAATTCCTATGTTTAAAAAAATATCTAGTGTTCCTTGAGAAGAGGCAACTCCTAGCACCTCCACTCCACAAAAAAATATGTCAGTTATACCACCATCCATGTATGTATACCTGGGTGCACAACCAAGCACATCAGGCTCTTCTTCATTAGCAACAAATGTCAATGATATGAATAATCTCATGTGGTCCTTCATGAACAAGCTAGTCCTCATTCAATGACATCAAGTAGCACCTCAAAAACCTTCCACGTAGACCTATCAAGCAGGGAGGCCATATTATCAATATAACACATATCAAGGAGCACTAAATAGAGGGAATCAACAAGTACCTACAAATTAGATAGTCCTAGTCACCATGCCACTTAAGATTTTCAAGAACAGTATGAGCATTGATTTGGTCCCATGCTAGAACAACCTAGTGGAAGATGAGAATGTGTGGTGCTTATTGTGTAATGATAGCCATATGCCCCAAAATTGTTCGAGGAAAATCTTCAATAGAAGATAGTGGATAAAAGAGGCCAAGGAATGTTCCCAAACATAGAGGAATATTAGTCCCTCAAAGTGGAGAATACTCAATTCAGAGCACAAACACAAGGGATGTCCTTAGAGAAAAAGTTGGATATATCACCAGACCAAGCACCTTTTTCTTGTATGGAGGAAGAAGATGTAGTATTTTCAAATGATGTTCCAATGACTAGTTCCTTGCAAGTATATTGGACTACAACATAAGGTCCAAAAGAAGGCTCACTATAGAATATGTACAATGAGCTCTGCAATGACCACAACCACAACAATGATAGCCACAAGTTGGGCATGCCTCATAGGTCCAACCCACTCAATAGTCACAAGCTCCACTGTTGCTAGAGAAAGAGGTGGAAAAACCACTGAGCCCTTCCATGTTAGATCAGTCTCTTCTAAAGACAAAATAAATACCACCATTCAAACCTAAGGTCCTGCCAGTTGGAATGTTGAATGTGGTAGAGCAGCTAAAGAAGGTGCCTGCTAATGTGTCTCTGTGAGATGTCATATCAATCCTAGAACATAATACATTACTCTAGGAGGCATTGAATAAAGAGGAACAAACATTACAGATAGATACAATCCCATTGTGTAATCAAGATAGAGGAAGGGAACCCATGTCGAACCCCCTACCTTAAGGAGCCACAACATACATAAACATCATAGACAATGCAAACATAAAAGAGGTAAGAAAACCAAAGCCTACCCCCTTTTTTTAACACTTATTATGGGAGATAAGATTGTACACAATAACATGATCGATTCAGGAGATATTACCACAGTTAGGCCTAAGCAAGTGGTCGTGCCTTGAAACTTGAATATGAGGCATTGGAGAAAGGGATCATGCAATTAGATGGGAAGAAAGTTCTGACCATCAGTCACATCAAGGATCTATCTTTAACCCTCTCCTCACATCTGAGCCAAACCATCACACAAGAAGTAGTCATGATAGACATCCTCTAGATTTTGAGATGTGTTTTTCAGGGGACTTCACAACAAAGCTTGGAAAATACATGGTGATTGATTGGTCTCATTTGATACAAATAATAGGGGAACATTTAATATCTTGCTTGAATCCTTGCACCCTAAACATATCGCAGACAATGTGGTGTTTTTTTTTGAAGCAGCACATACCTCCTACAAAAAGGAGATGTATTGCATAGAAATGTTGGAAGACAAAGAGGATACAGCTGATTAGACCCCTGAAGAAGAGGTCCTGCTCAATTAGTTTATTGATTATGACCCATTCGAAAACTTCCATGCTACTGGATTTGGAATCTATGTGATTTTTGATGATGATCAAGTCTTCCCGAAATTGGTAAATTAGCGAGAAGAACCCAACGGATCAAATGAAAATAGTCTATGGAAATTATATTTTGATGGGGCCAAATGCAAGATCAGTTTCGGAGTGGGCATCCAACTAATATCTCTGACTAAATTAGAGACCCTCAAAGGATTTTTCTTCTAGTTCATGTGCTTGAATAATGATGCAGAGTATGAAGCTTTGGTCCATGGTTTCATTCTCACAATATGGATGGGAATGAAAAGAATACAAGTGTTTAGAGATTTAGAGTTGGTCATAAGAAAAATCTGCAGACAAACAGTTGCAAAAAATGTAATAATGAAGTCTAACAGACACTGAATATGGGATCTAATCGATGGCATTGAATATTTTAACATACATGTTATCCTACAATCCTAGAATTCCATCATAGATTAGATGGCTTCAAGTGGCTCACAGTTTGAGCCAACCCTCGAATCAACAAGAAAATAGAATACAATATAGACCATCATTGAACCGTCAATTCTCAACAATGATCAGAACTAGCAGGTGTTTTAGGATGACATTTAGATTTCTACCCTTTCAAAAAAGTTGAGGAAAGCTTCTAACCATTCACAATCTAAAGCTTGTGGAGCTACAGAAGGACAAGTGATCCAATTAAAATGCAATATGCTCTCGTGGGACGTTGTTTCTCTCAAAAATATCTTCGACTGTGAAGATGCAAGAAACAACAAAAAAATTCACCACCAATGAAGGAGAATACAAATATATCAATGTCAAGAATGATAGAAAGCTAAAGGTTGAAAGAGACATCTCACGAAAGGACAAGTAGATATTGATAGGACTATGTTCTAGATACGATGGGGCCATAGCTTCAACTTATGAAGATCTTAAAGGATATGATCTAGGCATAATTGAACACACTATTGACTTGGTCGAAGGCTCAAAGCCCATCTAAAAAAAAAGGTTGGTCAATCCAAAGGTCAAAGCATTGTTGGCACACGAGCTTACCAAATAATTGAAACAAAAATCATATACCCTATCACACATTCCTTCTAGGTATCCAACCTTGTACTAGTGCGGAAGAAGAATGGTGATATTCATATTTTGTGTGGATTTTAGGGACTTGAGCATAGATTGGTTCATAGATCATTACCCTTTCCCCTCAATGGAGTAGATCTTGCAAACTATGGTCGGATCGAAGATATTCTTGGTACTCAATGGTTTTTTGATGTATAACTAGGTCTATATGAAGAAAGATGACCAACACAAAGCAACATTCACGACCAAGTGGGGAACATTCACATACTCAAAAATTCCATTTGAAATTTCAAATGTGTGTGCCACCTTTCAGTGAGAAATTGATATCACCTTCAAGGGATTGATTAATCAGATTATTCAAATATACTTGGATAACCTGACTATTTTTTCAAAATCAAAGGATGATCATTTTGATCATCAAGAAAAGGTCTTCCAAAAGTGTCAACAGTTCATTATTTCTTTAAATCCCAAGAAATGTGTCTTCAAAGTACCACAAGGCAAGCTATTGAGTTTTGTGGTATTGAAAGAAGGAATAGATATAGACCTTGAAAGGGTGAAGGCTATAATAGAGCTACCACTTCTAGTGAACCAGAAGGGGCTACAATCCTTTCTAGGAAAGATCAATTTCACTAGTCAATTCATCTCGAACTTCATCTGCATAGTGAGGCCTATCATGCTGATGTTGAAGAAAAATTTAGTGTTTAGATGGACCCTCAAAGGCAAGCTTGCTTTGAAGCAAATAAAGGCAACCATCTTTGCAGCTCCGATGTTAGCTAACCCAAACTTCTCCAAGGATTTCCTACTCTATGTCAATAGTACCCAACACAACATAGCTTCAAGTCTCACTTAGAAGGATGGAGAGGGAAGTGGAGAACATCCCATTGCATTCAACTTTGGGAATCTGAAAGAATATGAAATCGGGTGCAATTTTGTTGAGAAACAATCCTTTGCCATTATTAAAATCCTTAATAAATTTCAACACCTGGTATAAGCCAACAAAATCGCCATCCTCGTTGTCCATCCTAGTGTACGAAAATAAATCATTGAAGCTAAGATAGTCAAAAAGAGGGCCAACTGAATCAATAAGATCCTGAAATATGACATAGAAATTTGAGCAACCAAGTTGTTTCAAGGAAGAGGATATTGTGAATACCATGCACAGGAGTTAAGCTCTTGGGTGGAAGAAGAGACCAGCCAGGTCTCTACAAATTAGTTCAAGTCTGACAAGTCATGGGTGGAATATTGAACATGATTTATGAAAAAGGGCTAGTACCTGACCAACATTCTAGCTCAAAAAAGACACTATTAATGACTGCAAGGCACCAGGTATGTACCAATTGAGGGGATTTTATTTAAGAGAAATAATGACAGTGTCCTCCTTCGTTGCTTAGATAAGCTAAGGATAGAAAGAGTTTTAAATGAATTCCATAGTAGCCCTGAGGGCAGACACTTCTCCACCAAGAATACTACTTTAAAGATAATGTCAGAAATATATTACCAGCCTTCCATGTTCTTCAAAGCACCTCACTTGGTACAAATGTGTATTCAATGCCAATTTTTTGTTGACAAATGGAAGAACTCCACCATTCCATTAAGCCCGATCATGATTGAGGAACCCTTTTCATAATTGGGTTTATATTTTTTGGGGATGATTAATCCCATCTCTAACATAGGCCAACTTACAGTGACTAATTATTTCACATGATGGATGGAGGTTGTTTCTCTGAAGAATGCTATAGAAACGAAAATCATTAATTTTCTTGAGGAGCTCGTTGCAAGGTTCGGTTCGCCTAAGACCATCATATCTTATAATGCATGAGCCTTCATGGGTTTTGGGATGTTAGAATTCACTCTCAAGCATGGGGTCTACCTCAAGACTTCATCCAATTACTACTCATAGGGAAATGGGTTAGAAGAGTCAACCAACAAGAATTTGATTAGGTTAATAAAGTGCATCAAATCTAAACACTAGAAGGAATGGCACAAGCATCTTCGAGCTGCTTTGTGGGCTGAAAAAATTACACCTAAGTAGATCTTGAAGGCCTCCTCTTATGAATTAGTGTATGGAAATGTGGTGGTTCTACCTATTTCCATAGAAATTTTGGCATTACAACTATTAAAAGCCTTGGAAGTCGAGGAAAGAAATGAAATGGAAGTAAGATTAGAAAAACCTCCGAGCCTTGAGGAAAAAAGAGAAAAAAACATATGATACCATGATCAAGCGCAAGAAGAACAGTCAAGCGATGATTTGATAAAAATACCTCCAGCCTAGATTTCAAAGAGGGAAGCCTTGTGCTAATGTATGATGAATGCACTGCAAAACCAGGGCATTATGCCAAATTTGACTTACTATGGAGGGGCCCTTTCTAAATCCATGCATGCAAGGAAAGAAAAACATATGAGCTGGAGGATATGGATGGAAATATTTTGGATAACCAAGTACACAAATTCTTTTAAATTTTACAATTATGTACCATATGTAAATTTTTTGTAAAATACGATATTTTTGTGAATACGCAATGAGAGTAGATACAATAATATTGAAAGTATTATATTCTTGTATTCATTGAAAATATTTACAATATAATATGAGTATTGAGCCTGAGGCTTTGAGAGAAGTTTGAAGCCTTCTCGTACAAACCCAAAAAGAAATACATTTCAAAAAGAAAAAAGGAGGTGACACAAAAATGATAGTAAAAATTAAAGCCTCCATCCATCAAAAACAGTCAAAAATGTTGCTTCTTCAGGTTTTTCTTCAACAAGGAAATAAGGGGTTAACAACATAGAACAAGCCAACACATGTGAGCATGACATGACATGGACATCAATCCCTGGCACCCAGTTATACACCTAGAATTTGAAATGATTCTTCTAGTTGATCCTAAGAACACACTTTACTTCCACAGGTTGAGAAATTGCACAATACCTCTCCAAGTCCATAGTGTGGAAGTTTGTGAAGAAGTGCACCTAGGACATCGCTTCCCCAAAGTTTACGTGCTTGCAGATTTCATGGTGGTCAAAATTATGGCATCATGGATAGCTACTTGCACAATCTCATTGAGCCTGTCTTAGTATGTCAAATCGAACATAGCATGACATGCTTCGATTATCTAGGGCTTGGAGATGTCTAAATCTAGTAGGGACACCATGAACTAGGAGATGACATTGGATTTGCACCATGGTTGGTTTTCATCCTTCACACAATCTTTCCCAAGAACCCATTTGATCGCCACAATGTTAAAATGGTCATTTTTTCTTACTAGGCTTTTAATTCTATCACTACTGACTTTTCCCATGAAAGAATTTTGTAGCTTTTGGCTCAGGAGCCGAATTGGGGTATCAAGGCTAAAAATGATAGAAAAAAGTAAGCTAAAGTTAGTAGAATGGAACATGTAATGGGAGAAGCTTACTAACTAAAAATCTAATTCAGTGAGTTTTTCACTAAGTTGGTATTGCTATTTATAGAAAAAGTGTGTTGGTGAGCTCATTGAATGAAAAATCTATTTCCCATCAGATTGTAATGAAAAAAACATCAACGCAACTGAAGGTGAGGGATAAATCATATGAAAGATCTTAAACCAATCCTTGAGAAATTAATTCGGGTGTTGGGAGTAAATGCTCATGTGTAGCGATTGTTGCCATGTGTCCATTGTCGTCACCAATGCCAACTTTCTTGCTCACATGAAAAGACATGTCTTAAAGGGATAAAATATGAAAAATTAAATGTAAATGTATTTTCAAAGTACCTTTAAAATGATCAAAACATGCTTGTCATTGCATGAGGCTTATTTGTGAAAAGGGCAATGGGAGGAATGTACTAATTACATTCTTGTAGAATATTTGGAATTCCCAAAGGATATAGATCAAACTCCACATGTATCACCTCGTTGGAAGCACTTAGTAAGATAACAGTAATGGAAATTCCTTATTCCATGTATGTGCGAGAAAAGTAAATTCTCCCAAAAAGTAAATCTTTGCTAATTATCAAACACCGCAAGAAATTATTGCTTTGAAGAAGCTTTCTACAAATACTTCACTACAACAATGGAAAAGGAATCATCTTCTGGTCATAGGCTAGAGTTTCTGCCAGACCAAGCTACACCAACATCTTTTGAAATGATTCATATGTTAGTTCCCTAGCACCAAAAGACCAAAGTTTTGCTCATACTAGAACTATACAGGTAGGCAACCCCACTAAGTATAAAACGGTGAAGGATTTTGTAGATAATATTTTTGACCCAAAGTTGCATATAAACCCTAAAAACCTTAAGGAAGGAGCAAGGTAGAGAATAGTCACCCATGGGGAAATTGAAGGCTTTGCGACATGGCTCTAGTATTGTGGTTTGTCAAAATTCATGTTTCCTGCCATACACCCATGTCCAGAGCTGGTTCCAGATGCATGTGCAAAGATGATGGATAAAGAAACAAGGGTTATCAATGGCAATAGGTTGAGGGTTACAATTAGTGTAGTGGCCATCTGGGATATGCTATGCATCCCCGTAAACTGGGGTGCAAAAATATTTGAGCATAGAAAAATGGAATATTTATGGAGGAACAGAGGAAAACAATTAAAATTTTATATGGCGGTATGTGCAGGACCATCATGGAAAAAAGAGGCCCTTAAGTGGCAAAATATTCAAAAAAATCAGAGTTAGGAAACTCAATGTAAAAAATTTAATAAGTTATCTATATTATTTCAAATATATGTAAAAATAGAATCTATAGAAAATTGAATGTAGTTTCTAAACTACTAGGTTTTTTTTAAATCTATTTGGTGACAATTTGAAATTTCAATGCAATAGGACTTAAATTTGGAAAAAATAAGAAGTAGGTGTCTATCTAACCACCCTAACCACAATAAATTAATATTTTTTAATAAGATTTTAGATATAAGTAGAGGACTCATGTCCCGAAAGTGATGCAATTTTTTTGTAATTTTTTCTAAATAATTAATTATGAATTTTTATTACAACTTTAAAAAAAAAAAAAACCTTGTATGTCTGACCACCTTAACCTGGTCAAAACTTCATGAAATTCATTTTTCGTTTTAATCTTATAGTATCCAAAGCATAAAATGTGACACATGTTTTAGATTCAAAAAATGTGATACCATTTGAAAGCTATAGATGTTTTTAAATCAACTTATCAATCAGGACTTTAGTCATAATTCAAATAGAAAATGAATAATAATTATTTATTAAATTTGAAGTAAAGCATAATTTATATTGGTGGAAAGTTGAGAATCTCCTTTAAAAACCCTTTTCATTTCATAAATTTTGTGTAAAAAAAAAGTCATCATCCACATACCCTACACATACCCATCATATTGCCACTTTTTGGCCCATCATGATCCTACAAATACCCATGGATGAAACAAATGAGAAGCCAGATGAAAATTGACTCATCTTCCCTCTAGCATGTAGAAAGTTCAAATCTGATGTATAGGTTATTTTTGCAATGTTAGCTTGTATTTATGGATTTAAATACGATGAACAGGTTTATGCATTCCTGAAAGGCTTGGCTTTTATGCTCAGGAAGGAGAAGATCTAGAAGTATTTTTATTTTGCTGATACAGTGGCCAAAAAGATGCTAGATTTATTAAGAAATTATGACACTACTTTTTAGTTTAGGTATTCTTCCTTTCTGGCACATTTTATTTTACACTAGAACCCTAAATTTTTCATAGGGTATTTGGCACTCTTTAAGTTTTATGCAAAGGGGTTATAATAGCTAGTTTCAGTCTAGACCCATGTGCTTTCTAAGACATGGGATTACTACTTGTTTGTTGACTATTTCCTACAACCAGTAATCTTAGATTTGTATGTGTTCCCTCTGGGTTGGTTTTTTCCTGAAGCCTTAGAATGGATGAAAATCCATCAGACCTTGGTGGATTATTTTCTAGGAGCTGATTTTTCCTTCATCAAATTTCATGGTTTTGTTGAGGATCCTTGTAGGCTCCCTAAGTTTGTAACAAATAGGACCTTATAAGAGTTGTTTCATCAAGGTGGGCAGGGGTTTATTTTAAATAAGTCCTTGATTTGGATCAAGCATACAAGTTTTTACGCACCCTCATCCAACTGTAGACAAAGATTTTGGCTTCCAAAGGTCTTTCTAACACTCAGGTAGGGTTTTTCACCTGAAAGGAGAAAGATGGACCAAAATGCAATGCTACACTCAAAGATATAGATGCAATATATCTAAATAAATTGATTTAAATGTAGAAAACTAATGAAAGCTATTGATTATTGAATGGAAACTAAAGAAATACAACTTGTTTGAAAACACACTATGGAATGCAAAAACACCTAAAAATGATTACAAATTATAGCAAAAATGAATGAAACTAAAGAAGGCCACCTGCAAACTTGATAGAGACTTGAAATGACTTGTGAAATGTTGTTGATGCTGATTTTTAGGCCTGGTGGGACTCATTCACCATTCTAGATGAATTAGTCCCAGTTATGTGAAACTGTTCTAGAGCCTGTTTCAAACAAATGGGTGTCCAAAAATGTAGAAAACCAAAAATAGGCTTGGAAGTGAGACTCATTTTCCACCCATGGTGAATGAGTCCACTTTTTATTTTCTAAAGATTCAAAGGTGGAAACAAGAGCTCTCGATCTGCACTATTTGCTTCTACAGGTGTCTGGTTCTGAAACTATCAGATTCAGGATTGAAAATGACTTTTTGTGGGTACTTTGACTTATCCAATGAAGAGATGACTTGAACAAGTTTGCAATGCAATATTCAATGATTTATAAGCCTCCAAGATGTCTAAATTTTCAAACACACATAATAAGGGAGAGAAATGTTGAATGTTAGGGCATGGGGGTTTGCCTTGGTCAAACCCCTTTTAGGAAAATTAAAACATAATAAAGAAAGAATGTAATGAAGCACACAATAATGGAGTTACTACCTTGTCATGATAATTGATCTTGAATGTCTTTGGAGGCTATCATGGTGGCTTATAATGATGAAACCCTAGCTTTCTTGACTTGATAGAGAAGATAGATAATGAATGGATGATGCGAATGAGTTAGGGGTTGAAATAGATGGAAAAACATTTATTTATACACATTTATACCCTAATAACCCAATAATACATCATCAGAGGCCAACATAAGGTATTTTTGAATAAAAACCTAAAAGAAAATTTGAATTATTTTGAATTTGGAGCCAAGAGGGACTCATTCACCATCCATGGTGAATGGGTCCCACCTTGGGCTTGTAAGTGGGTGTCAAGAATTAAGTCACATTTAATGTTGTTTGTCAGGTTTACATTAAAAAATACACTTAATTAAGTCTTATGAGTGCATAAAGGTGTCAAATAAAGCATAATAAAGGTGTAAATAGTGAAATTAAGCATAGAAAAGCAGGAAATCTTATTACAAGACTTTACAACACTTCAAAATAGGACTTGATAAGTGATGAAAAGGTGATTTTTAGGTGAATTGTAATGAGAAGAGTCTACAAAAGTGTAGAAATGTGTTACAACACTTCACAAAACCTTCACAAGACATCATTAAATGCATTTTATTCAGTTTACAAGGGTCCAAGACCTAGTGTGGATGCGAAAAACACCTCACAAAATCAAATCAAGGCATTATTAAGTCTATTTTGTCATCAATTATTCCCCAAATCAAGCAAGTTGTCATTTTTCTATGGTACATTTAGCCCCCACTTTAGTGAGAGGATGAAGTTGCTTCAAAATCACTCTAAAGTAGACATTAAAGAGAGATTCGAGTGTATAGATGTAGATGAAAAAGAATGAAAAAGATCAAGAAGGCAGTCAAGCCCCTAGGATCCAAGATCCTAAGTCAAACCATCAAGATATATAATCATCTAATGGAAAGAACTAAAGGAAAGAAAAATGGGGTGGAAAAGATGTGCTCACTTTGGGGCCATAAAACATAAGATCTTCCATGGGGTGAGTTGTCCCAAAGAAGTGGTTTAGTGAGAAAGTCATTCCAGTGTTTTGGCTTCCCACCATATAATGAGAAAGTCATGCTAGTGTGTCAGCTTCACATCATACTAACCATACCAAAGTTATGCTCGTGATAACATTGATAAGGCACCATAAATGAAAATGCTTTTGTAATTTTTTTGAATATGTAAAGAATTTTACTAAAGGGGATTTTTCTTTGTTCAAGTAAGGTCTTCTTCTTAGGGATCATTGTGCCTAACGTCTCCAAGAGAGGACAAGTTAGGATGTCAGATCATTATCCATGGGATTCCTCGTTCACATCAGGCCACTTCAGTTGATCATTATTCCCTTGTCAGATCATTATCAATGGGATGATTTGTTCACATCAGGCTACTTCAAATGATCATACACTCTTGGAAGGCATCAAACCCAATGAAACCACCAAGGAGAGGACACGTCACAAGAAAAAATAAATCACACCATGAAATTTAAAAAAATATGTCGTCTATGTATGCCCCTACTTTAAAGTAGTTGCTAACACCATTACTATGAGAAATTACTATAAAGTAGAAGAGAATATGAGAGATTATTTGAAAATCCCTATGCCAAGTCATATGTTTTTGATAAGTTGTGTCATGAAGAAAGGGAGTATGCCACATTCTCGAGTCAATCTTAATACATGTCGTCCACATCTCAATCTTGATCTTGTACATTCATGAAAGGTTAACGATTATTCAAAAGAGACAATGACAAGTGACATATGGGGATAAGGATTTCTAACCCTTTTCCCCTTGACACTTAGTGGAGGACAAGGGTGAGCCTAGAATGGATGATGATATGCCACCCCTTGCAATGGATGCAAAACATGCAATAGTGAGTATGTGATGATCCTACAACTATTGCATGGAACGAAGCAACAACTAATGTTATTTATGTGGATAAGGAAAAAAAGTGTATGTTTAATACATGTTTAATGAGATATCTATCAATGTAGGATGTAACAAGGTTAGATTTTTCTTGGAAGAATCATGAGTGATGGTATGGATGGTGAGTGAAGGTTTGTTGGATGGGTTTATCTATATGAAAGGAAAATCACAAAGACCATGATTTGGAATAATGAGGTTGGGTGTATTATGATTTTGTTTCTTGTGTAATGGTAGGTAAAGAATGATAGGATTCTTAGGAGTGTCCAAAAGAACTTCAACACACATAGGGGGTGATTAATGGTTGGAATTTTTTGAGTATCAAGAGTGATGATATGGGAAGAAGGCTTTATTTGGTTGTCTTCTTTCACTAATATATCATTCTTATGTGCCATAACATCGACCCTAGGAGGAGAGCTAATATGTTCATCACATGTCATAATTGGATTTGGCAAGATAACTTCATCACTCATAGGAGAGGCATCAAGAGAAGGATAACTATCAGTTTCATGGTCACTAATGATTGGAATTTTTTGTTCAAATAGAACTTCCATCATGATATCCTCCAACACTAAACTATCTTCTTCATATGTAGAGAAGATATTAGGAGAAGAAAAGGGTTTATTGTCACGATTATCTATACTTACATCCTCATGCCCTAAAATGTCTTCTTGAGTAGGAAAGGTAGGATTTTCATAGCTCTCAATCATATCCTCCACACAAATGTGTTTTTCATGATTGTTCACGATTGTATCCTTATTTACTAGAGGATTTTCATAAGTAGGGGAGGTGTTGGGAGATGAATAGGGACTTGGTAAGGTAGTGGAAATGATTTCAACTTTGTGTGTTACAATGTATTTGCAAGGGGGTGGAGAAGGAAGACAAGCAAGAATTTCATGATCTTCAATGACTGTGTCTTCTTTCATAAACATACCTTCATCACGAATGGGAGAGATATCATGAGAACAATTATGATTATCATGATTATCAATGCATGCATCCGTTTGTGTAAAATATTTAGTGGATGATCTCAGTGAGAGGAAGTCCTTAAGGGCTTCATCTAACACGATGAAATCATCACTACTAAATGGCTTGAATGTTATGGTTTTTCAAAATTGAATCATTTTTTAAATTGGATTGTTTGATTTTTTTGTTTTTTATTTTCATTTGCTAATGAATCTGATCTAAATGAACTAGGAATTAATGATGAAAATGAAAATTACAAAATTCTAAGTGTCATCAATGTAAATAATGCTTATTTCTATGTAAGAGAAGCTATGTAAACTTAACATGCAATGTAAAGACATAGGATGAAATGTAACTTTTCAGATTTCAAAGAAAGTAATTTATTGATGACACTATGCAATAATCTGAAAGATGAAAATTTGGAAATGCAAATGTGAATTTTAACAATGAATAAAATGAGCTAATGTAAGCTAAATCTAATGAAATGCATGATACAAAAACTCATCCAACTGATACAAATAACTAATGGCAACAAAAAAAGTATAAAAACAAGGTTTTCAGCTCTATAAAAGGTAGTTTCAGGGGCCAAAAGGGACTGATTCGCCTAGGGTGGTGAATGAGTCCCAGTATGGACTTTTTTTTTCAGAATTTTCATAAATTTTTTATTGATTTTGATGTTTTTTGAGTGCTATGATGCATAAATAAGTTAAAAATACACAATTTTAGAAAATTTACAAGAATTGAGATGCCAAAAATGCAACCTAAATGTACTTTTTATGAATGCAAAGTTTGAAACCTGGAATGGAAATAAATCTATGCAAACTATAATGCAAGATCAATGCAATGCTAGATCAATGATGAAGGACTCTAAATTAGAGAAGTACTTGAAAAGAAGGTTCACCAAAAAGTAGACAAATATTTTGGCTTCCAAAGTTCTTTCTAGCACTTCTAGGGTTTTTCACCTAAAAGGAGAAAGATGGGCCAAAATGCAATGTTACACTCAAAGATATGGATGCAGTATATCTAAATAAATTGATTTAAATGTAGAAAACTAATGAAAGCTACTAATTATTGAATGGAAACTAAAGAAATACTTGTTTGAAAACACACTATGTAATGAAAAAACACCTAAAAATGAATGCAAATTACAACAGAAATGAATGAAACTAAAGAACTGCACCTATAAACTTGCTAGAGACTTGAAATAACTTGAAAAATGTTGTTGATTCTTATTTTTAGGCCTGGTGGGAGTCATTCGTCATTCTGGGTGAATTATTCCCAGTTCTATGAAACTATTCCGGAGCCCATTTCAGACAAGTGGGTGTCCAAAAATGTAGAAAACCAAAAATAGGCCTGGAAGTGGGACTCATTCACCACCTATGGTGAATGAGTACACTTTTGAATTTCTGAAGATTCAAAGGTGGAAACAAGAGCTCTTAGTTCACACTTTTTGCTTCTATAGTTGTCTGGTTCTGAAATTGTCAAATTCAAGCCTGAAAATGACTTTTTGTGGGTACTTTAGCTTATCCAATGAAGAGATGAATTGAACAACTTTGCAATGCAATATTCAATTATTTCTAAGCCTTCAAGATGTCAAAATCTGCAAACACACAAGACAAGAGAGAGTGTTGGTGTAAGTAAAGTCATGTACCTAGTTCATTCATTACTAGGGGACTTATTAAATACACATGTTAAGTTTACTTAGGTCATAGGAAGGAATCTTTCTAGAAGGTGTTAGTTGTCATTAGCTGTTATCTTATCCTTTGACAACTACTACATGTGAACTTAGGTAAGTGTGATTAGTTGTCTCATGCCATATGATTAAGACACTTGTCATAATCCTATGACATCTTGCATCTCACCTTGGCTATATAACCAAGGGGTATCTCTCATTGTACAATCATCTCATATAATTGACATTGAATACAATTTCTTCTTGTCACATTCTATTCTCTCTTGTTGTGCTTTCCATTTGGTCTCAAGATCTTGGCACCCATAGCCAATTCTAACATGGTATTAGAGCCATATCTCAGTTCTAACATGGTATCAGAGCGGGTTGGGTGACATTGGAGAGTCTTTTTCTAAAGAGAGATACTGGATTTGGGGGTGTTCCATTTTTGGCTCTTTATTGTAGGTTCATATTAGAGCTTGTTGGTGCAAATCTAAGCTCACCATTTCGTCCATAAGGTTCAAGAAAGTTGATTTTTCCTTTTGTTTCATCCAAATTGGACATACGAGGCCAAATCTAAGAGGGTTTGAAGTTGAAGAGTGGTTGCCAGATCCATAAGGTAGCTGCATTTTTGGAGCATTTTGGGTCAAATATGAGCCTGCCATCACGTCCAAAAGGGCCAAAAACCCTAAAATCAATGATCAATTTGTCCAATTCAGAGCAGTTGTCTGATGAGGCAAAAAAAAATTGCCCCAGGAGCCATATGGCCCCCAAGTCGTCATAATTGCGCAGGGTATGATTTTATGAAGAAAAAAAAAATTGCTATATTTTTTTTATTTTTTTTTGAAAAATTCAAAATTCTGGACTAATTATATTCAAAGAAATTTTATTAAAAAATCAAATCAAAAGCTTTTTGTAGTCTACATACAAACCTGCAAATTGCAGGTGTACCTTATACCCATAGGGGTACCGACTCCCACCATTGGCCACCACATGGCAAGAAGCCACTCGCCAATACCTGCGGGCCCTCTTGGGTCAAATCAGCCAGGTAGTTAGAAAAACTGGTGGCCACATACCCGACGATGGTCTTCAAAAATCCACCAGTCAAAAATCAAAAGTTGACTACCATTCAACAAATTTTGGCCGACAGTTTGAAAACCCTAGTGAATCAAAGGTACCGACCCCCAGTCATGCACTGCCACATGGTAGCTTTTCAATGGCCCACACAAATCACCCGAACCCACAAACCGACACCATGAAAGAAATATTCTGACTTCAAAAATAATATTTCAACGAAGTTGCTATGGGCGAACAACGATCAAACGACTATCAAAATTAACCTCACTGGCACATGACGATCATTCAACCATCAATTTTAATCCCTCGAAAAGATGACATCAGTGCAATTTTTAAAATTTTTGCCCCCTCACGGATGAGTTTTTCATTTTTACAATTCAAGTTCAGAAGGCCATAACTTGCTCATTTTGTCTCCTTTTTTCAAGTTTTTTTTTTATTTGTGCTAATTTTTTGTGCTCTTCACAATAGTACAATAATTTTTTTGTTTTTGGTCTCTTATTTTTCCATAATTTTCAGCTTCTCATAGGTGTTGCTACTTCATCCTGATTTTGGGAACTTCTGGGGCTCATATCTTGATCCTACGGTAACATTTTTAGGTGTATTTATTTTTGAAAGTGCATGATTTTTCATGTAATTCTCATTTGTATGATCATATTGATCTCATTGTATGCCAAAAATTGTACTTGATTCTGTGGCCTATTTTGGGCATTTGCATGTACCAAGATCAAGACCACTTTGTTGTTTTTAACAAGTGGCAACTGTAAATGCACTACTCATAAAGTGTCAAGCTCATATATTGTTGGGGGGGTTCTTTGATTGAGTGAATTTTGGGGGATTCTTCTTTTGATTGTCATTGCATTCCTCTTGATTTGTGTTCTTGTTTCATCATGGAGTCATCTAAAATTCCACTTCTAACACCTTACAACTATCCTAAATGGAAATCAGAAATGAACAAATTGCTAAGAGTAAAAAGATTGTATAGGATAGTTCATGGGCTTGATGGTGAACCAAAAGATGATGAAGCTAAGAAGAATAAGTGGTTGAATAGTTGTGAAGAAGCAATTGGCTATTTGTGCTTGTATGTCTCTCCTAATTTGTTGTTTCACATTGAGCACTTGGATAAACCTATGGCTATGTGGGTTGCATTGTCAAACTTATTTGGGAAAATAGATGAAATTCAAGGACATTTGTTGGATAATGAATTAATCAATCTTAATCCATGTAATTTTGAAAACATACAATACTTCATCATCAAATTCAAGTCACTAAGAACACAATTAAAGGATCGTAAAATTGAGAAATCAGATACACAAATGATCTTAAGTGTTCTTTGAAAGCTAGGACCTGAATATTCAGTGTTTGTGTCTACTTTCTATGCTACAAAGAATGCTCTTGGGAGTGAGTTTAATATTCCTTCCTTTGATGATTTTGATATGCAACTCACTAGAGAGCAAGACAAGCTTATTCAAATGGGTACTTTGAAGTCTTCAAAATCACATGCCTTGGTTGCAAAGGATGAGAAGTCTTCAAGTGGAAAAGAAAAGAAAGAGAACAAGCCTAAGAAGAACACACAATCCACATCAAATTCCATAGAAGAACACAAAGATTCATCTTCAAAAGAGAAATCATCTAAGAAGGAGATGCCTTTTGTGCATATTGCAAGAAGGATGGACATGAAGAACACTATTGTTATAAGAAGGATATTGATGAGTTGAAGAACCTTCTAAAAAAGAATCACATTGATTTTCCTTCTAGAATAACTGAATCTTCTTCTCCTTCTACTTCAAAATAGTCTAAAAAGGACAAAGGTAAAACATTAGGAAACAAAGGTCAAGCTCTTTGTGCTATTTTAGGTCCAAGATCAGGGAGATGGCTTCTAGATTCAGGAGCATCTCATCATATGGCATCTTTACAAACTATCTTCTCTTCATTTCAACCTTGTACTATGTCTCCTATCTTGATGGGAAAATATACATACATGAGTGTAATTGGGAAGGGATCTATTAGCTTTGGGGACAACACTTTTCAGGATATCCTGTGTTCCTCATTTGACAAACAATATTCTTTCCATATATCAGATTACACATGGTGGAGATGGGAGGATTGTGGAGTTCACTCCTGATTCCATCATCATTCGAGACTTGGAGAGTAGAGAGATCATTGCTACTGGGGTGGTTGATCATTCATCTCAGTTGTATACCTTTACAAATTTTTCTTCTGATGATGACATTGATCCTTCAGCTGTTGATCACAACCATGATTTAGAGGAGACATTTGGCTTCTTGAACTTGGGAGTTCTCATGATAGATGTAGTCCTTGAACCATGCATTCCATCTCCTCCATCTACTGATGTAGCTGATTATGCTTGTGTTTCCACAGTTTGGGTTCATTGTGTTTCAATGCAGTATGACATACAAAGTCTTCCAGATATGGCTACTTGTGATGACTTCTTGATAGGTATTTCAAACCTGTTTGTGGAGTCTCATCTTGCAGATTTGGAGGACACCATTGATGATATTCATCTTCTCTTTGATGAAGATGCTCCTTCTTTAGTTGTTGCAAGGGAACACCTTGACCCTCTTGTTCATTCTCTACATGATCTTTTTTCATAGTTTGGCATGACTGTTGATAGTTTTGGACAACATTTGGAGGAGGCTTCTTTGTCTTCAGAGGGGATATCATTGTCTTTGGATCATGTTCTAAATTCTTCTCCACTATATGTTGGATTGTCCTCTTTAGCAGTGTGGCTTAGAACACCTATTTGGAGTGTGTCAACTTTCAATATCGACATGGAGACACTTGAGCATGCTTTAGAGAAATCATCATACATCATCCATATTCTTGAGATCTTGCATACCATCTTCATTTTGTTTCTTCCTAAGGGGAGGAACATTGTTCAGCGAGATTGGATCATCTTCAACATTCAATGTCGATCTTCTACCATCATTGCAAGAGACTCAACATTGAGGGAGGGCTACCTTGTCTCTCTTCTACTTCTCTCTTATGTGGGGCTCTTTTTCCTCATATGGGGTTTTTACCTTCTCATTCTTCATTGAGAGTATTTTAGTTTTTGTATTTCATCTCTCTTTTGGGGAGGAGTTTTTTTCCACTAGATTCTCCTTTTCTTTTTTTGTGAGAGATTTCTTTGTCATTTCATTTGCATATGTACATGGGTACCTAACATGGCCTAGTAGCTAGGACCCATCTTTGCATCTTTGTGTTATTTGCATAATAATCTGCTGCTCCCTAAGCTGCACTTAAGGGGGCGTGTTGGCGTAAATAAAATCTTGTACCTTGTTCATTCATTACTAGGGGACTTATTTACACATGTTAAGTTTACTTAGGTCATAGGAAGGAATCTTTCTAGAAGGTGTTAGTTGTCATTAGTTGTTATCTTATCCTTTGACAACTACTACATGTGAACCTAGGTAAGTATGATTAGTTATCTCATGCCATATGATTAAGACACTTGTCATAGTCCTATGGCATCCTGCATCTCACCTTGGCTATATAACCAAGGGGTATCTCTCATTGTACAATCATCTCATATCATTGACATTGAATACAGATTATTCTTGTCACATTCTATTCTCTTATTTTTCTTTCCATTTGGTCTCAATATATTGGTAGCCATAGCCAATTCTAACATGGTATCAGAGCCACATCTCAGTTCTAACAGAGAGAAATGTTGAATTTTAGGGAATGGGGGTTTGCCTTGGTATAACCCCTTTTAGGTAATTAAATGAAAATCGAGAAAGAATGTAATGAATCATGCAATAATGGAGTTACTACCTTGTCATGATAATTGATCTTGAATGTCTACAACGAAACATGAAGAATTTTCCCTTGAATGTCTTTGAAGGCTATCATGGTGACTTATAATGGTGAAACCCTAGCTTTCTTGACTTGATAGAGAACATAGATGATGAATGGATGATGTGAATGAGTTAGGGGTTGAAATGGATGGAAAAACACTTATTTATACACATTTATGCCCTAATAACCCAATAATAGATCATCAGAGGTCGACATAAGATATTTTTGAATAAAAACCATAAATAAAATTTGAATTATTTTGAATTTGGAGCCAAGAACGACTCATTCGCCACCCATGGTGAATGGGTTCCACCCTAGGCTTGTAAGTGGGTGTTGAGAATTAAGTCACATTTAATGTTGTTTGTCAAGTTTACATTAAAAAATACACTCAATTAAGTCTTATGAGTGCATAAAGGGGTCAAATAAAGCATTTAAGAAAGGTGTAAATAGTGAAATTAAGCCTAGAAAAATGTGAAATATTGTTACAAGACTTTACAACACTTCAAAATAGTCCGACTTGATAAGTGATGAAAAGGTGATTTTTAGGTGCATTGTAATGAGAAGAGTCTAGAAAATTTTAGAAATGTGTTACAACACTTCACAACACCTTCACAAGACATCATTAAATGCATTTTATTTAGTTTACAAGGGTCCAAGACCTAGTGTGGATGTGAAAAACACCTCACAACATCAAATCAAGTTATGATTAAGTCTAATTTGTCATCAATTATTCCCCAAATAAAGCAAGTTTCCTTTTTTCTATGGTACACCAACCCACTAATGCAGAATGGGAGACCTAACACAATCCTTTCCTCAAACTCCAAGAATTACTTGAGCTCTAGGTTCATGCCTCCACAAGCGAAGGCCCCCTGTGAGTTGCCAAATCTTTGGAGAAATTTTTGCCTTTGAATATTTTTGGTTTTTGGCCCTTGCTTCCTTTCCGCTTTAGGATGGATTTGTGCCTAAGGGATGAAGATTTCTCTCGCATAAAGATGTGCAATGCACCACATGGTGGCTAGGTTTCTTTATATATATCATTTTCCATTCGGGCTTGAACCAAGACATGTGTCAGCTTGGTGGGGATTTTCTTCAAAACCATTCTCACAAAATCTAAAATTTCTTGCTCACTTGATATGTCATCTATTTTTGTTGGGCAGTTTGTATCTTCCATAGAAAGGTTATTTTGTGGGGAGTTCATTGGAGAGTGTGGTGGAAATCTTACTTTCGGGGTGGAACCTTTGAGTTAGTGTCATCAATCTTTATAGCTAATCAACCAGATTTTTCTAGGCTATGCTAAAATCTAATTATCTTCTTATAATATAGCTTCACTAAATATCTAGAACCATTAATAAAAAAGTTGATACTTTATGAGCAAACATTTCTATGATGTAATCAAGATCTAAGATTAGAATGCGAGCTATCAAATCCAGGCACCTGGTAGTTTCTTCGTTTGGATTTTTTGTAGTGGTGTCCTCTTCTTCTAGCTATAAATAAGGGTTAGAAGTAGTTAAAAAGAAAAGGTTGGGAAATTTTTCTTCAAAAATATTTCCAAAGAATATAGATACTATTTTAGGGGGTTATATTTTCTTAGAAATAGGAAGGTTTTTACAAGATACTATTTATTCTCTTTTGGCATGTTTTATTTGTTCAAACTATCATTGGATTGGCATCAGACCTCTATTTTCAGTTAATACATCATAATAATTTGATCTATTTGGGAGAAATATTTGGGATTGTGCATTTTATGGCCTTTGTTAGAATTTTTTTTTCATATTTCATTTATGCTGAGAATATTGTGTTAAAGCCTTATGTTGATATTTCAAATGATTGTTTTACATGATATTAGGCTTTTATTTTATATGTTATCTTTCAAAAACTAGATCATGTCTATCGTACTCTTTCAATTTTTGCAAAAGGTATGCTATTTTTCATATTTTACTATAAAGGGGGAAGGATTTTGTAAGTATCTGAGTATTCCTTTTATTCTTTAGGGTTTTTTATTTTTTATTTGACCTTAGTGGATGCTTCCCATAGGGAGATTTGAAAGACTGCACTGTACTTTCTCTAGCCTTTACTCCTCATTCTCTTCCTGAAGGATCTATGGAATTTTGTGTCCATCTCATCAGTTATGAGAAATAGATAAAGTTTACAATGTTGTAAAATATTTTGTGCATTTCCATCTTTATGTTTTATTTCCATTTCTCTCTACCCTGTTTCCCCAAACACAAAGAAGATCCAACTTTCTTTACAAATCTCGAAGGTCATTCAGTGAGGCACAATTTGTTCCCCCACTCGTTGAATTTCCCATAAGGTTGTTCGGAGAGGTGCAAGCTTTTATGATCAATAAGAGGGCATGTGTAGGATCATCATGGAAAAAATAGGCCCTTAAGTGGCGAAAAATTTAGAAAAATTAGAGTTAGGCAACTTGACATAAAAATTTGAATAAGTTATCTATATTATTTCAAAAAAATGTAAAAAATAGAATCTGTAGCAAATTGAATGTAGTTTCTATACTACTAAGTTTATTTAAAAAAAAATCTATTTGGTGAAAATTTGAAATTTGAATGCAAAAGTACTTAAATTTTAGGGAAAAAATAAGTAGGTGTTTGCCTAACCACCCTAACCACAATAAAATGATAATATTTTTTTATAAGGTTTTAGATATAAGTAGAGGAATCATGTCAGGATACATGATGCATATTTTTTGTAATTATTTTCCATGTAAATAATTAATTATGAATTTTTTATCACAACTTTAAAAAATATAAAAACATGTATGTCTGACCACCTTAACTTGGTCAAAACTTCATGAAATTGATGAGGGCACAGCCCAAGACACATAAAATAACCCACAAACAAGAGAATAATTTTATTATTCAGAAAATAGATCTTCTTACATGCAGAGGATCTCAAATCCCCAAGTTCTACAACACATGCAAGTTACAGACAGCTACATAATAACCCTTTTGCAATATGCGAGCTTGTCCCCAAAAAGTTACCCAAAAATTAGAAACCCTCCCATAAATAGAGCTCCTCATTAGTTTGGAGCCAAAACAATATTCAAATTGGAGTTTAGGTGGTTTGGCGCCAAAAAATTACAACTTGAAGTTCAAATTTCAAAAGAACATTTGCAATTGTATCTTCTAGAAAGTGTGCCAACTTCTCGAGGCCATAACTTTTGATCCGAGACTCTGATTCGCGAACCATTTGAACCATTAGAAAGGTCTCGAAGTCAATAACGTGCTCAAAATCTGCTATGCCAATTTTAGAAAGTTTCAGGGCTATTCTTGGAACTCTAAGTGCCTCAAATCTAACTCAGAAGATTTTCAATTTGGGAAACTAAAATTGCAATATCTTTCAACCCAGGAATAGAAAATAAAAACCGTAAATTGGGAATTTCATTATGAAGAAAAGGGTATCCAAAAATGTAAAACCATCTAAAAATTGAGAAACTTGAAATTTAACTATTTCTTGGGTGATGCAAGATTGCCCTTACACCACTAGATGCTCCTGCATCACACACCCAAGGTAATTTGAGAAGTGACCCCATCACGTCTCAGATGGTGGAGGAAAACCCAAACTGTCAACTTCTACCTTAGACAACTAGGATGAATCTTCAATAGGCCTTCCTTTCCATTTCACCAGGTATTCTTCATACTGCCTATTCCTGGTACTCCTTCCCACACGACTATCCAGGATTTCTTAAATCTCCTCCTTTTCTAAAGTAGGTGTTGGAATCCCACACTGTTCCATCGATGGTACTTCATCTACACCACCTTCATGATACTCTGTCAAATCTAAAATGTTGAACACAGGGGAAATGTTGAATCCATCCGGCAACTCTACCTCATATGCATTCCCTTAATCATGCCTCTTCAAAATTTTACAGGGACTGAACTTCTTCATCTTCAATTTGTTATATGTTCCCACTGGAAACCTTTCCTTCCTCAAGTGGACCATCACTTCATCACCAATCTGAAACTCCTTATACCACCTCTTCTGATCTGCCTTAGCCTTATACTGCATATTCATCTTGTTAATATGTTCTCTTACCTTCTCATGTATATCCTTGATGTGTTATGCAAAATCTTCAGCTTCAATACTTATTTTCTTCTCTTGGTCCATCTTCCTCAATTTTGGAGCTGTTCTAGGGCTACCTCCATACACAATCTGGAATGGTGATCTACCAGTGCTTCTATTGACAGAATTATTGTAAGAAAATTCTACTTGGGGTAAGATCAAGTCTCATCCCTTGGGTTTATCTGCTACCAAACATCTCAGTAGGTTATCTAGACTCCTGTTAACAACCTCTGTCTACCCATCTGTTTGTGGATGGTGTGCAGAACTGAACTTCAACTCTATCTTTAGCTTCTTCCACAAGGTCCTCCAAAAGTACCCCACAAATTTGGTGTCATGATCTGAAACAATACTCTTTGGTAGACCATGTAGCCTCACCACCTCTTTGAAGAACAACAAGTCAGCAATGTGGACTACATCATGGGTCTTCTGGACATGGAATGAAATGTACCATCTTCAAAAACCATCAACCACCACACAAAGACTAAATCATTCTTCGTTGTGTCCTTACAACCAAGAACAAATTCCATACTTATATCCTCCAACAGCCTCTCTGGTACAAGTAAGGGCTAATACAACCCAATATTTTGGATCACTCCTTTAGCCATCTGGCTTACTCTGCAACTCTGCACAAACTTCTTCACATCTTGTGATAACCGAGGCCAATAATAATGCTCACTGATAATGGAAATGGTCTTATCCCCACCAAAAATGTCCTACCATTCTCCACTATGCTTCTCCTTTTTATCGCTCCTCTCATGGAACTCCTCAGGATACACAATTGGCTTCCCTTGAATAACATGCCATCCTGGATTATGAAATCCAGCCACTTTGTCCTGTTAACTGTAATAGGCTCCTTGCAAGCTTTCCAAGCTTTTGCAAAATCAGGATCTTCAAGATACAACATCTTGAGTTAATTGAACCCAACCATTTCAATCTGCATCTTTTTCATCAATGTATGCCTCCTCACTTAAGGCATCTCGCGAACCCTTATTTGACTTCCCACTTATGTTTCAAAACAAAGGTATAACTCGCAGAAAACTCACCCATTTCATATGCCTCTGATTTAATTTTTCCTAACTATTTATGTACTGCAAGGCCTGATGATCAATATATAGAACAAATTCCTTTGGCAACAAATAATGTCTTCATTTCTTTAATGCTTGAACTATCACATAAAATTCCTGATCATATACGTATCACTTCTCTTGGCATCATTTAACTTTTCACTAAAATAGGCAATGGGCTTACCTTCTTGGCTCAACACTACTCCAATGGCACAACCACTGGCATCACAATCCACCTGAAACACCTTGTTGAATTCTGGGAGGGCTAGAATAGGTTGCTCTATCACCTTCTGCTTCAATAGTTCAAAACTTTTTGCCGCTCCATTGCTCCACTTGAATTCTCTTCTATCCCCTCTCATTGTTTCAATCAAGGGTCCACAAATGCTACTGAAGTTTCTAATGAACTTTCTATAAAAACTAGCCACACCATGGAAAAATCTCACCTCGGTAGTAGTTCTTGGGGTAGGCCATTTCAGAATAGCCTTCACCTTCTCTGGGTCCATCTTGAGACCTTCAGCTAAGACAACAAACCCCAAGTACACTAACTCCCTCTTCACAAAACTGCACTTCAAATTAATCAACAATTTCTCTTCTCTTAACTTCTCAAAGGCTCTCTGAATATGCATCAGATGCTCATCCAATGTCTTACTGAATATCAAAATATCATCTAAATACTCAATAACAAAACTTCGTAGAAATTCTTTTAGTACCTCGTTCATGAGCTGCATGAATGTGCTTGGTGCATTGGTTAGCCCAAAAGGCATGACTAACCACTCGTACAAGCCCTCTTTGGCCTTGAAGGCAGTCTTCCATTCGTCTCCCTCTCAAATCCAGATCTGGTGATATCCACTCTTCAGATCAGTCTATGTGAAGTACTGAGCTCCACTCAAATATTCCATCAGGTCATCCATCCTTGGCAAAGGAAATTTGTACTTGATTGTTATCTTGTTTATGGCTCGGGAATCTGTAAACATCCTCCACTCCCCATCCTTCTTTGGTGCTAGTACTGCAGGTACTGCACATGGACTCAAACTCTCCCATATCAAACCCTTTCTCAACAACTCTTGAACTTGTTTGTTCAATTCCTCATTTTCTGTTGGAGTCATTCTATGAGCTACCTTACTTGGTGAACTGGCTCTAGGAATCAAGTCAATCTGATGACTGATCTTCCTTATTGTTGGCAAACCTTCAAGTACATTATCAGAAACAATATCCTGAAACTCATCCAACATCCGAGAAACTTCTTCTGGAACCTTCTCACTATCTTTCTTACTCACTCTAGGAATCAATGCATAACACACACACTCATGCTTCATACCTTCTAAAATTTTTCTTCCATCTACATAACAAATTCTAGCACTACCGCATACCTTTTCTTCGGTCTCCTTCAGGGGTTTCAACTTGTGACGAACCCCATCCTTTGTCAAGGAATAAGTGTTTGCATGTCCATCATGTATAGCTCGGCTATCGAACTGCCATGGCCTCCCCAACAACATGTGACATGCATCCATAGGGATGATATCACAGAGTACCTCATCATGGTAGCTCCCAATCTTGAACTTTACTAGGCACTACTCATTGACCAAAATTTTGTGGTCTTTTTACAACCAAGCAATCCGATATGGATGCAGGTGCCTTTCCCTCTTCAGCTTCAACTTTGTGACTATCTCTTCTGACACCAGATTATCGGTGCTCCCACTGTCAATAATAACATCACAACATTTTCCTTCACACTTGCACCTTGTGTGAAACAAATTCTTCCTCTATCCTGGTTCCTTTTCCTCAGTCACCAGGGTTCTCCTAATCATTAAGGCTTCTCCCCTTTTAGCATCATCAGAATGTTTAGATTGGGCCTCCTCATCTGCATGCGCAACCCTTCCATGACCTTCTGGTCTTTTGTTTGCCCTTCCTTGGTGTTTTGGACATTCATAGGCTCGATGCCCTTCTTCACCACACTGGAAACATGTTCCTATGAAACCACCTCTTCCAGATCCTTGTCCATATCTCCCTCATCCTCTACCTCTTTGATCACCATTGTTTTGATCACGAGGATGGTAGAAGTCATTTCTTTGGCTTCGACTGGTACTCACATCTTCACTTTTCTTTTCATCATCATTTCGGCTACTTGAAGGTCTTCCATTGCCCCTTCCGCTTTGAACTCCTCATCCTTTTTGCTTGCCATCAAATCTTTTGTTTAGCTTCTCTTCCACCTTTAGAGCAAACTAATACACATCCTCAATGGTGGTCATTCTGACTAGGCTTAACTCCTCCTAAATGCTCGGTTGTAACCCATTAAGATATCGGGCTACCTTCTCCTTATTGGCCTTTGTGTGACCCATTCTGATGATTATTTTGTGAAAATATTTAGTATATTCTTTCACAGATCTACTTCCTTGCTTCAACCCTTGCAATTTCTTCAATAGATCTAACTCGTAGTCCACTGGTATGAACTGCTTCTTCAGTTTCTCTACCATGCGATCCCATTTGGTGATCTTGTCTTTTCCTCTTTGATTTCTTTCCAACTAGACCTCTTTCCACCAAATACTGGCATGGCCCTTTAGCTTCATTTTTGCAAACTTAACTCGATCTGGGTCCTCCATTTCCTCATATTCAAAATATTCTTCTAGCTCATTGATCCAGTCGATCAACGTTCAGACTTCTGGAATAACTGGGGACTTCTGCTCTGGGTCTTTTCCCGATCTTCGAAATGGCCCTTATTAGTCACATTTGGTCTTGATCAATTGCTTCTTCTTCCTCTTCTACATTTTAACCTTCTTCCTCTCCTTCATCCTCACTTTCCTCCCTCGAGTTTAACCCTCTTCTCAACTGCTCTTGTAATGTGTCAATCTATCTCTGGAGGGCTACCAGTGCATCTCTTCCACTAGCATTTATGCCACCTCGACCACCTCTAGCACCACCATGCCTACCAGGCATCACTCTTGGAGGCATCTTTCTTGACCTCGACCTACAACCACGGTCCTGGTGTGAACTACCTCACAATCGACGATCTATCCACACGCTCAAGAAAACCTGCTCTGATACCACTTGATGAGGGCACAACCCAAGACACAAAAAATAACCCACAAACAAGAAAATAATTTTATTATTTAGAAAATGGAGCTTCTTACATGCAGAGGATCTCAAATCCCCAAGTTCTACAACACATGTAAGTTACAGACAGCTACAAAATAACCCTTTTGCAATATGCGAGCTTGTCCACAAAAAGTTACCCAAAAATTAGAAACCTGCCCATAAATAGAGCTCCTCATTAGTTTTGAGCCAGAACAACATTCAAATTTGAGTTTAGGCAGTTTGGTGCTGAAAAATTACAACTTGAAGTTCAAATTTTGAAAGAACATTTGCAATTGTATCTTCTAGAAAGTGCGCCAACTTCCCGAGGCCATAACTTTTGATCCGGGACTCCGATTCGTGAATCGTTTGAACCGTTGGAAAGGTCTCAAAGTCAATAACATGCTCAAAATTAGCTATGCTAATTTTGGCAAGTTTTGGGGCCATTCTAGGAAATCTAAGTGCCTCAAATCTAACTCGGAAGATTTTCAGGTGCAAATATGGGAAACTAAAACTACAATATCTTTCAACCCAGGAATAGAAAATAAAAACCATAAATTGTGAATTTCATTATGACGAAAAGGGTATCCAAAAATGTTAAAACATCTAAAAACTGAGAAACTTGAAATTTAACTATTTTTTGGGTAACTCTTGCATCATAAATTCATTTTTTTTTAATCCTATAGTATGTGAAGCATAGAATGTGACGCATGTTTTAGATTCAAAAAATGTGATACCATTTGAAAGATATAGATGTTTTTCAATCAGCTTATCAATCAGGACTTTAGTCATAATTCAAATAGAAAATGAATAATGATTATTTATTAAATTTAAAGTAAAGCATAATTTATATTGGTGAAAAGATGAAAATCTATTTTAAAAACCCTTTTCATTTCATCAATTTTCGGTAGAAAATATATCATTTCTACCAAGGAATAGAAGAAGAGATCAGAAAATGAAAGGAGTGAGGTTTTCCCTAAAGGATTTTGAGCCCTTCAGTTGTGATGAGTTTGAGGATTATTTCAAAATTACTTACTTTAGTTTGTGCTAGGTGTTGGGAAGAAAGTATGATATAAGGATGCATATTGCTATAATGACCTTGGTCATGGATATTCAAAATAAGGATTCAAACAAAGGTTTTGATTATGCTTCCCACATTGCTAACGAAATCCACATGTAGTTGATTTGAAGGAGCCTGATGCTCCACTGTACTTTACACATTACTCTATGCTCATGCAGATATTTTTGTGGATTGGTCGAAAGGCTTGGGTCAATTTTATGAAGCTCAAGATGATGGATGAGGATGGAAATTATTTTCCTATGTAGTGTTGGATGCACATATGGGATCAAAATTTTCCTAATTGAAATTACACTACTTTCCAAAATGGGTTGGTGGTGAAATTTTGAATAATTTTGGGGTGAAACCCATGTATAATATTTTAAGAGAAATTAAATAAATCCTCAATCCTCTTGAATTTAAGGATAAAACCAAAGTGAATCATTATTAGGGATATTGGTATCTCCATTCTTCATACACAGTGTTAAGATTTTATGATGTCTTGGTGTAGCCACATCAGCTGCCCATCTATGTTCTTGATAGACTTTCCTTTATAGAAATCATGTGGCAAATTGGTGCAATGGACAAGGAACACTTCAGGGTTGCCAAAAACATTCATTTATGTCTTTCAAAAGAGGGGTTGGATATTTTTGCAGATATGTTATGTAATTATTGGATGGATGTGGAGAAGGTGAGAAATTGTCACCCTGAGGGGTTTATTGACAAAGAAAGAAAGGAAACTAGAGGCTCAATCTCTTACCACCATTTTTTATATTTAGAATATGTGATTAGGAATTTTCCATCTGCTGCTCAAGTTTTTGAAATGAAAAAGATATGGATACATATTTTCAAGGTTGAAGAGGAAACAATTAAGTTCAATCCTCTATATGTAAGCCCTTATGCATGAATTGAAGAGCCTTTTAAAAGGGATATGAAAATTATAGAGAAATATAAAGAGGGAAATTTTTTAAATATGGTTAGGCATGCTGAAGAGGTAGTAAGGATTAAAAAGGAAGAGAAGGAGGCCACAGTTAATTAGAAGCTAGCCAGCCAAATCATGTGCCTAGGGTCCACCTATCCAATTAATATAGATTAGGGAGGAAATAGTTGTTAATCCTATTGTTGATTATTCTATTGAGAAAGAGGGAAGAGATGAAATGGAGGAATAATCTGTAGAATATGTGCTAGATGAGGAAAAAGTGAAGTAGAAGTTGAACCCCTTTCCTAAACCAAATAATGTTATGGATTCTTTTGTTTGTGTCAACGGGATTATTACAACTACATACCATGAGAGTGTTGTGGATGATGATGATATCAGAATTAGAGCATGTCATGAGTTTATGGATGGCAATTCCTTTGTGCAAATAAAGGAATTTAAGGTATTTATAATTCAACTCAAAAGCAATGATATCAAAGAGAGAATTAAGAAGGGAAAGGAAGGAGTTGACCCTTAATTGCATGAATAAGTAGAGAAGCAAGAAGATACCAAAATCATGGAAGATATTTCTAAAATTACCCCTACTGATGGCAGGAGATTGTTGAAAAGTAGTATTTTTTTTTGCTCAAATGCAACTTGACTTCTACTATTTCCCTTGATAAATAAAAATGATGTTGACGCATTTATATCAAAGGAGCAATATGAAAACAAGGTGTTTGGCTCTGACTTCAGCCCAAAATTGTGAATACATTAGTAATTTAGCATATGGGACCAAATACAGGGAAGCCAAGAGTGATCGGGTTTGTTAATGGTCCATCATAGGGGATGTTGTGATAAAGAGAGCCACTAAGAAATGAACCCTACTCAAATAGCCAAATTGATAGTAGATGCTACTATGTTAAGTACTGACACAACTGATATGTCTCAAGAGAAGTATGAGAAGTTGATGGACAAGCATAATAGGCTGCTTGAAGAATACAATATGATGAAGGCTACTACTTCTCAAGAGAAAAATAAAGTGAAAGCCCTTCCACCTCCTACCTCCACACAAGAGTTCTCAACACAGAATAGAGAGACATTGTCTCTTAGAATTCATAGATTGAAAGAGGAATTGAAAATGGTGAGGGAAAGTGAGAAAAAGGCTCAAAAGGAGGTCACCTAAATCATTGATGACATCTTGGGACAAAATTTCCAGCATTTTACATAAGTTGGACAATGTGTGGAATGAGTACAAGAACATTCATGAGCCCTACCAAAGACATTTTGAGGTGCAAGAGAGTTTTTAGAATGTATGGAGTAAGTGGAGTGCAAGGGCTAGGGATTTGAAAGAAGTGATGGAAAACATGCAAGGTGACCCAGAAGCACCTACAAATCTACCACATCTAGTAAAAGCTATTGAATTGTTGAGTGAAATTTCTACTTTCTAGAGAAAACTTGATTTATAGTTCAAAAGTAAACTGAAGATGTTCAGTGAAATGGAGGAGAGGAGAGTGCCAAAGATATTGGATGAAGAAGGAAAGCTAAAGGTTTTCACTATCTATAAGCAAGAATTTGGAAACCTTGTTCCATCTTTGTCTAATTTTATCAACATTTTAGGAAAACTAGATTATGCATCACTAAATAATATTATTGATGATCTTCTCAAAATGGGGGTGGATTTAGATGTATTTATAAAAGAGGCCAAGACTATGATTGATTCCATCTACAACTTGCACAACCCAAAGGTGTAGACGTTGTTGGATACTCAATGGAAAAAAGAGGAGTACAACACATGGCTTGAAAATTTTATGGATTAAGCCTTTGATATGACAATGTTTAAGGTTGTCTCCTCCTGAGGTGGAAAGTGACTGCTTGGTGGATGTTGATGTGGATGGTTCTTTGTCTTTTCCTATTTTTATGCTATTTATCTTAAAGTTTTGGAGGCTTGAGGAAGATTGAAGACAAAGCAATGTTTAGTTACAACTATCTTCCTCAATGTGCACTTTTTGAAGAACGTGGGATTATTCTGCAATGGCTTGAAATGAAGTTTTTGTCTGATATGAGATATTCCATCATGGGTAGTTAGGTTTTTGAAATGTAAATGAGTTTCAAATGAAAATATGACATGTGTAAATGACTTGAAGCTTTCCATTCCCTTGTGTTATAAAAGTTTTGCTAACCCTTACATGCATTGTTAAGGAAATTATGAAGTATGCACAATCAAAGAAAAACCCATGAAATATTGTTATCTATTCCTACAAATTTTGTATAAGATTTTCATAAACAACAGAAAAGAGGACTCTTGAATTCTAAATTATTCATAACTTGTATAGATTAAGAAGTTGGTAGAACGAAATGGATATAACATAGCTTACAATGAAAGTGAGATCCAAGGGACGAAGAGCTTACAATGAGTTGCTTGACATATCATCAAAAGTAAAATATACACAATGGAAAATGTTGTAAAGTCTTGTAGTAGGGCAACTTGCTCCAATTTAGCAAATGAAACTTTATGTTTAATTTTAGTATCCACCATAGTCTCTTGTTTTCTTTAAATACACTGCTCTAACTTCTTCCACTGTAGTCATAAACAATGTCTTTCTTTCATCCCTCTACCAACTTTAATCTACCATAAAGTCTATCCAGTTGTTCCCCAGATGTTTTCTTCTAAACAACATCATATCTCCATAATATTTTTAGCTACTCTTTACTGATATGGAACTCTCTTCCTCTCCTATTCCATGTCATTCATCACTATATAGTTAAAGATCTTAGGTAGGTTTCTTATAGAAATACACATGCATTTTTGAGTTAAATTAATTAAACTTTTTTTTTCTGGGAAGAAAAAGAACTATGTTTTGTGTGACTGGTAGATTGCCAAAATGCTTGAAAAAACTATGGAACCTTCAAGGATTATTTTAAAATATTCTTACTTGACTTTGTTAAGTTATAAGAACAAGATTCAAATAAAATAGAATAGAATGAACATTGGTTGCATTTTTATCTAGCATTGACCATAGTTGGTTTCCATTTGAAAGTAGTTTTCTTGTTTTGTGTTAGGATGGGAATGACAACTTAGTAGTGTAGTACACTTTTATAGGAGAAATAACTGATTGTTTTTTCTTGGCCTTCATTAATAAGACAATAGTGCATACCATGTATTTGATTCTTTTTTTTAAAAAAATGCATGTGAACTTCTTTTGATTTAAGTTGCTATCCTTACATCTGATAACATGACAACAAACCTTAAGCTAATTAATTCCTTTGGTATGGGGGTTTGAACTTTGAAGTTTCCATCTACTGTGCAAATTTATTCTTCACTAAAAGTAGGACCTAGTTGGATAGTTTCAAAAAGTATATATGTGTACTTAGGAATATAGTATTGACACAAAAACTTCATAATCCCTTGATCATGAGGTGTCAACATTTAGTTAATGTGTTGACTGCCCTCAGCTGGTTCTAGGAATTCATTTTATTCTTGGATTTCACATGTATGGTTTGACAAAAGAGAGAGAAAATGCACATTGTGCTTGCTCATAAAGAATTTTGATTTTTTAGTGAGTCAATGAAATAATGGATGAATAACACAATATAACACCACAACAAACCTCATGGAACCCACAGACTAGAGAGTGTAAATGCCAACAAGATTTGCAAAGAAGCAAGTAAACAATTTATGGAATAAATGTTGAATAGTTAAATACAAAACCAATAATGTATTTTCATGACTCTCTACAACACAAATTACAAAACACTAATTTGTAAAGAATATGCTCACACAGATCAAAAATATATGATATAATGATTAGACCTTAACTAAAAAAACAATGTATGTGTTAGGCATTGTAAATATAAACATGACATGATCAACGAGAAAATATATTGTAAACAAAGAATGGAAAATTTTATGCCCTCAAAAAATAGTATATTTATCAAAAGTATGCTTTAGTTGTAGTTTTTAGAGGCGATGCTTCCAATTGCACTTTTGAGGCAACCCTTCCAACATGCCATATAGTGATGTTATCAAACAAACCTATAATAGCCCATGGTTTAAATTTTTGCACTTGAATTTCACTTCTACATATCACACCCTAATGATGCACTTTACTTCAAAAAATCCTATGTGTTTGGAAATATAATTTGTACACCTTGCAAGGTAGCTAACCTCATTTATTTTCTATGATATCTTAAATCTAGAGTACAAATGCATCTCATGAAGGTGTGCCATTTCATAATTTGAATTAGGATGAGTATAGTTTCTTGCAATCTTGAATCAATTGAATTTTTAAAATTCCTAAGTGCATGAACAAGATCCTAAATGTATGTAATCAACACCTTTCCAAGCACAAATATTACTTCTAAACCATGTTGGCCTTATAAATTATGGTCATTTCTAACCAGTGATAGGTCGAAATACCATGCATTCCCACTTCCACTAATATTTAAGCTCTAAATTTCCTTACTCATACTTTCCAGTCAAACTATGATTTGGTTTCTCTTATCTCATCTTTTAAGTTTTGATCCACATATACTCTAGGGTAATTCCTATTGCAAACCAGTAATCTAAATTCTTTATAATGTTTTGTCACCAAGAATATTGCAATTCTCTATCAGTCCAGTATCTAAAACATTTAAAACATAGAAACAACATAAACATACTAATACAACTAAATGTTCACACCATGAAAACAAACGGTAACTGGAATTATTAAAGAAAAGCCTCAAAACAAGGCTATGTATGGTTTAGATAAACACTATTTACCATTTGCAATTCACTAAGATATGTTGCTCTAAAATATATGGAAGTTCATACATGGACAAAAAGGTGCATTTTTACTTGGACACATCAGGCTTTTAGATTTTTTAGTGTATTTCTCATTTGTAGAGGACAAGGATTGTCCTTGACCTATTCAACTGTCATGTGTGTTTCATAATTCTTGAAGCAAGGGTCTTAACTAGCATATGTAAGATCATGTTCACACAAGCTAAACCTATATGCAATGTCATTATCCTCAACTAACCATTATGTATACCAATATCCAATGTTTAAAAGCAATGTCATTGAAAACAAATAATAATGCTATTCTTCATAGACTATCCTTTTAATGCATTGTTGGAATTTGTTCTCACTGAAACAGTGCACAATCTTCAAGTTTCATCACAATTTATGTCTTTTATTCTTAGTTAAATATGATAAAATGTGTTGGGAAAAAATATAACATTAAATGTAGAATCACAAAGTTCCTCAATCTTCAACATTTAGTACAAACATTACAATAGTGTCAACTATAGCATAAACCAAAAAATTGGCAAATCTCAAGATTATTATAAAGTTATTACATTATCAACATTGTTGCTATAACTTTGCAGACACAACAAATTAAAATGAATCTATTCTTGAATATTTTGGTAGGAACTTTGCTACTTTGCAGCTCTTGTTTTTATACCAACTATGATATTGATTTTTACAATATTATAAATAATATTCTATTCTTTGGTTAGATTTATGAGCTAATAGAATGTTAACATAACTTTATAATTTCAATATAATTGTTCTAATTCTAATATAAATTTATGCTATAATGTTGGGATACTAAAAGAACATTTTATCATATAATTCCATAACATCAAAATCTTGGAGACAAAAAACTCAGTCCAAAATTCTCTCTATATAATAGAAAAATTATTTAACATAAAATTTAAAAATATTATTAATAGTTTTTTCATCATTTAATTGTTATTGTTCATTTAATACAATATACTTAAACATATCTATTCTATACAATAGAAATTAAAAAATAATTAAATATCCATTTATTTGGTATTGTAAATGACAATAGATGTGAATATTGATATGTATTTATGGATAGCTTCACTTCAAAAATATCTAGCTCTTATTTTCAATGTTGAAATCACTCAAAATCCTTTGCTACTAAAAATATTGTGTCAAAAAATTACGGATGAATTTATGATTTCTATTGAGGGAGATTGAGGGCATTCTACATGTAGGGTTTTTCTTTTTGTTCCTAGTTGCAAGCCTCCATGTGTGTTAGGTGGGGGAGGCTAGGCCCTACCCCAAATAGGTTTGCATTTATTTCTCAGTATTTTGTAGTAATTCGAGATCCTCTCTTTTTATCTTGTTCTTAGCTCATGTTAGCCTCTTGTTGTCATGCGGTGGCTCTTAGGTCAACCTCGACCCCCTGCTTGCATTCATGGAGGAGGGTACCGAGCCCCCCAATTCTATGGTTGGTGGAAGTAGTATTAAAAAAAACTCGATGTCATTTAAAGAGGCGGTAACCAACAATTATTTCATTGTTCTTTCTTCTGTAATGCTCATTCTCGAAGATGGCCTTGGCTAGGTGGGTAGCAATGGTGGCCCGAGAGAAGAAGGTAAGCCCCCAGATGCTTCTTGTTATGTTAAACTCACTTCTAACCCTGAAATGAAGGATGTTATTAAAGAAAAAGAAAAAAAAACTTAAGGATGTTGCTATTTTCTTTGTTGTTGTTGATATGAATAAAATTCCTACTAGAAATTTTTTAGATGCCTAGTTCTCGAATGTCTAGGCTTTGAAATTTGGTATCCAAGTTAGTTATTGGAGAATGCTCCAATGTGGGTTGTTTGTTATTTTCCTGAAAGACCATGCTATGTAAGAAAAGGTGGTTAGCAAGTCATTTTGGAACCTAGGATGTTCTATTTTTAGAGCCCTAGCCTAGTCACCTATGGCCATTGTTGAAGAGGTTCTTGCTGTGTCATACCTAAGGTGGGTGATTATTAAAAATTTCCCTCTAGAGTACTAGAAATTGGTTCCGAACCTAATTGTTCCTTTTCACAAAGTGCTTAGGGTTGATGAGACAAAATCCTCTCTGCCCCATTTGGACACTACAACCCTGGCTTCTCTCAATCCTAGAAGTTATTTTGTCAAGTATTACCATTGAGGATGATGATAAAGACATTAACTATCCTATTGAGGTCCTCAAAGACATTAATTCTTGTTACCTATGTCGTAATGAGGGGCACATTCACAAGAATTTCCCTCTCATAAAAATTCTACTATTAAGACCAAAAGTAAAACCAAATCTTCTAAAGTAAAGCAAAATAATGTTGATAATATTAAGTTTGATGGGGTGCCACGGCTTGACCCTGAGCCAAAACTCGTGTGCAACAAGTTTGTCTCAGAGGATGACAACTTGGGTAACCCACTTTTCCATTCCTCAAAAACTAATCCCATCTTTAGTCCCTTGACTCTAGTGGATGAGGGTAATGTCACCCCTCTCACTAGTAGTGACAATGATGGATGGATCTCTGATAGTGCTTCTTTGGGGGAGAAGGAAGCATCTATAACTAGATCTCTCCCCAAAATTAGTCTTGAACAGATGGAAAAATTAAATGTATGACAACTTGCTATGCGAGATATCAGGAAAATGATTGAGGAGAACCACTTGACAGGTAACCGCTCCCGTAATGAAGTTACAATAATGCATCTAAAAATGAGTAATGGGAAACTCTCCATGGTTAAGGAACTAGGTCATGATGCCTGTGTGCAAGAGTGTGGCTTGTCTGGGGGACTGGAAGTTGGGGAAGTCTCCAATTTTTCTACTTATGAATCCATAGATGCTAATTTGTGTTCACCCTAGCCTACTAGTGCTCTTAGCACTGGGCTACAAATCAATCATAATGATTCCCTTCCCAGCCTTGGCCAAGATAGCTTGGGTGACTACAAGCATTATCCTAATGCCTTTACCTAGGAGAGTGAATCTAGTGTTAACCCTGGTCATGACAATGAGAGTGCTAACTTGAAGCATGTTGAAATTATCACCAGTGGTAACCCAACCCAAGGTGAACTTTCCTTGGTCCCTGTAGAAGAGATTGAGGTGACTTCTAATGAGAATATCACAAAAGGGTGGATGGAAAAGCCCCTCAAGACTAGGAATGGGCCTAGTAGACCCAAGAAATATGGCCTACCCTTATTAGCAGGGAAGGAACCCAATTTGAGTAAAACCAAAAGGAAAAAGAACAACTTCATTCTGTAATCCTCGATGGCTAAAGGACATGAAGGAGAGGAAAAAATCCCTAAATGCTTTGAGTAGTTCAAGAATAGCCAAGATGATACCTCCACGACTGTTGATAATGAATCTTAACCTTATTTCTTAGAATGTCAGGGGATTAGAATCCCCTAACATAAAGTATATTGCTAGGAGGTTCTTGAACTTGGAAACCCAAAAGGACTTTGTTCTCCTCTAGGAAACCAACACAACTAGTTTTTTGCTTGATATGAATATGAAGTTCATATGGAAGGATTCATCCTACCCCACCAATAATCGTGAAAAGGGGTAAGGGGATGTATCCATTCTTCTCTCCAAGAAATGGAAACAATTTGTTAGCAATCAAGGAACTTCACCTTGTAATAGGGAAGTGTGGTTAACCATCAATAAGGAAGGGTATTGTTTTGGGGTATGTTCAATCTATGCCCCAAATGATCATAAGGAAAGAACCATGTTGTGGAAATGGTTGGTAACCCTACCAGAGGTACCATGGCGGATTGGTGGTGACTTTAATATGGTCAAGAAAACTGAGGACAAGTGGGGTGGCATTGACATGTCTTGAAAAAGGGGTAGAGAAACATTTATGGTTGAGAGCCAAAAATAAGTTTAGGCTCCTTGACCCATTGGAAAGAAGAGAAGAGTTCCAGAGTGTTTGGTTCACTTGGTGCAATTCCCAAAAAGGTGATAGAAGGATCTATTGCTAGTTGGATAGGTTTTATGCTAACAAGGACACCTTCAGGTTTCTCCCATATGATTCTAGGAAGAAAGTTTATGTGTACCCTTACACTCTGTCGGATCACCAACCCATCAAGACTAGGGTGATCACTTTCCATGATAGGCCAAATGAGCGCCCAAAGCAATCAAAGTTTATTTTGAATGCTAGCTTTCTGTAGGACGGTGACTATAGAGATGGAATTGCTTCCATTAGAGAAATCAACAAATGGATTCTTAAAGACTTGAGTGTAGTTAAAAGATGGAACAACAATGTTGAAGATTGGAAAGAAAATCTCCAAACAATGGGCAAGAAGTGGGCATTAGATGCCAGGTAAGATGAAAATCAACTGGAAGAATGACTGATAAATGCTGAAACTCTTTGTCAGTCTAATCCTAGCAACATCAGCTATAATGAAGAGCTTGTTTTGGCCAAGCACAAACCTGGGAATTTGTAGGCCCATAAAACCAGAGGCCTCAAGATAAGACCTAAGCTTAACTAGTGGACTTGTGGCAACAAATATTCTAAGTTCTTCTTTAATCGCTTAAAGGAGAGAAGCTATAGAGAGAAAGTAGGGAAAATTTGGGAAGATGGAACCCTCTTCTCCTCCTAAGAAGATATCTTGAAGAAATTCCATGATTTATACAAGAAACTCTTTACATATGAAGATAATGGGGAAAATAGAAAGGAGGCCAGATGTCACATTAAAAGGATAATTTCTAAGAAAATCACAAGGGAGGATGCCACCAAACTAGCTATTGGAATAACTAAGGAGGAAATCTCAAGAGGCATTCACTCCATGAGCAATAATAAGTCCCTTGGTTGGGATGGGCTTTCAATTGAGTTCTACAAGACATTTAGTGAATGGATAAGTGAAGATATTCTCCAGGTTTATCAGGAGGATCTTGAACAAGGATCCCTAGGAAAGAGCATTAATAAAGGTGTCATTAAATTGCTCCCCAAAGGGGGAGACAAAGCTCTAATAAAAAATTGGAGGCCTATTACTTTACTGAATGTCTCCTACAAAGTTTTGGAAAAAATTATGGCTTTAAGACTTATAGATATCCTCCCAAAGTTTATAAACAACACTCAAACTAGTTTTATTAAAGGTCATTATATCTTGGAAAATTTGATCACAAGTTGGGAGGCAATAGAGTGGCCGGAGCAATCTGGGCAGAACTTAGCTATGCTCTTGTACTTGATTTAAAAAAATCCTATGATCGAGTGGAATGGGGGTTTTCGAGGGCTACACTAGAAGCATTTAGATTCCCCTCAGAGTTCTACAACACGGTTGATACCTTATTGAAAGATGCTACTACCCAAGTGGATGTTAATGGTAGTCTCTCAGAGGAAATCAACTTGGGGAGGTCCATCAGGCAAGGCTGCCTGTTAGCCTCAACCCTCTTTTTCATAGCCTCAAATTCCTTGCATTACCTACTAAGGGACCAGACTTTTTCACCTAAAGTTAAAGGAATCACTCTTTTGGATTAGAGTGAGCTAGTCAATATTCAGTTCATTGATGACGCTGCCATTTTCTTGGAACTTGAAGAAAGTAATATTTGAATCTTGATGGAGAAACTAGCATGTTTTGTAGAGCCTCTAGTGCTAAAATTTCAATTGCTAAATCAAGATTCCTGGGATGGGATGAAACCCCTTCGAGCTAGTTGTAAAATTATGAATTCCAATGGGGGGGGCAAATAAGCAGATAAGGTACCTAGGAATACCTTTTGTTGTCAATCCCAATCTGAAGGATATGTGGTTCTGGATAAGTGGAAAATTTGAAAAGAAGCTGAGTAGCTAGAATATGCATTATCTCTCACTTGCTAGAAGGATCCAAGTTTGCCAAAAAATCTTGTCCTCCTATAGCATTTACTTCACCTTTGTCTAGTTTTTGAACGAGTATCAAGTCAATGTTGTTCAAAAGAGAATTAGGGGTTTCCTATGGTCTGATGGCAAAGGAAAGAGTAAAAAGCACTCTGTAAAATGGGAATGGTGTTGCATTGATAAGTTACAGGGTGGCATTGGGTTCAAAGACCTCAGAACACAAGGCATTTCCCTGGCTACCAAATGCATTGCAAAAATAGTTTGTGGTAATGAACCATGGAAGGTGTTAGTGAGGAACAATATAAGTATTGCCATGCCCAAGCATGCCAAGTCCTAGAAGAATTTTCCCCTTTATGATATTCTCATGAGTAAGTACCCAATGTCCCTTGTTGGTTCCATGGTGTTCAAAAGTCTTTGGAAAGCCTGGGAGTTGGTTAAGCATAAAGTTAAATTTAAAGATTGCAATATCAAAGGTGATAACAACATTAATTGTCAGTCCTATTCCTCTCTGGTGGAATTTGGAACACAAGGGGAAGCTCCTCACCCTGTTACAAGGGTGCTCTGCTAAGAAATGGAATTTGTGCAAGGTCTGAACCTTCCAAAACCTAGTGGATAATGGTTTGATCAAGTCTTGGGATAATCTAGCTATTGAGCTCAATTTAAATTTCAATACTACTAGAACTTATAGTATTGTTTCTAAAATGTGCAAAAATGTTAATTTTCCTTGTGATTCTAATGTTTCTCTTGATGTAGCTAATGGCATTATTTGGGATGATGGTACTGTTTTGATGGACACTAAAGCCAAATCTATTTACAAGTTGCTAACCATCAATATATCTATTAAGGAACATTTGAATAAGTATTGGAATGCGAATTTTACTGATAACAATTGGCAAAAGATTTTCTCATCTCTTTGGCATGATATCACAGAGCCTAGAAAGGCTTGTTTCAAGTGGCTACTTCTTTTACAAAAGCTTCCGTGTAAAATAAATCATATTGATGTGGATATGTGCAATTTGTAGGACCTCATAATCCATACTGCATATCTTTTTTTACTGTTTATATGCTAAAGAGGTTTGGAATTTATTTTGTAGTGAGCTAAAAATTTGGAATTCTAATGGCAGACTGAAATGGTATGAAATCTTGTTCGCCAATAAGAACCTTAAAAAAGAAATGCTTATGTTTTGGAATTGTCTTTCTACTGAAATTCTTTGGCATATATGGAGGGTAAGGAATGAGGAGAAATTTCAAGATAGGAGAAGGGGGCTTATTGAGTTTAATAAGAAACTCACCTTCCTATCTATTGCCAAGTAGGCTACTGCAACTCTGGAGACTTCTATGGCCAAACTCATGAAGTTACTCACGGATGGGGTCCTGATGGTGAACAAAACTGAGGTCAAGTATGGCCACACCTGGCACCACCATCAGGGAGATTCGGAGACCTTTGTTAGGGCACTAAGAGAATTCCAAAGAGACTTCAATGATGGTACTGCAGACAACAACCAGGCTGGGAATCTGAATATGCCTCAAATGAATAGCATCTAGTAGTTGTAGTCCAACTGAAGGTAGTCATCACCATGGAGATTGCTGACGAAAAATTCCTAAAGTTGCTTAAAGATGGGATAAACCTGATCAATCAGCACGAGGTAAAATTTGGATGTTCTTGGCAACAAGGCCAATGAAGCCTGGCGATGTTTATGAAAGCCTTAGAGGAATTCCAAAAGTGCTTCAACGACAAAGTTGCTGGCAATAGGAAGGAAGTGTTAAACAGGGCTCTGAGGCTGCACTCTAATGTCAATCAAGTGATTGGTGAAGTTTTCTCCGGCGTGGAATTGGAAGCATTACTAAAAGGACTCAATGACAAAACTCCTACAGTGGAGAAGTTCCCTCCAAGAAAGCATACAAATCAAAATCAGGAAATTCCAAAGTCTACTTATATAATACTGTATATGTTAATCAAGCTCTGTAGTTTTGATTCAACAGAAAATGTTATGGTTGTATATGATAAATTCTGTACAATTCAATCCATTTTGTCCTTATTTATCGAATAGCTAGGTTGATACATGATATATATGATGTAAGGGCGTGCATACAGCAGTCGCTGTGTAACACCAATCTGTTGTAGCAGCAAGCTTACAACTGTAGCTTCTATGTATAACTGTGTTTAAACTATCATTAATATAAAAAAGAAAAAATAAATCTGGTTCTAGGAAAATTCACGAGAAAATAAATTCACCATCAGCAATAAAATTAACCGTATTAATATTTGTTAATATATATTTCAAAAATTTTGATTTTATTAAAATTATTAATGCAGTTAATTTTTGAAAATTCATGATAAATAAAATTCACCACTTTGATTTTATTAAAAATATTAATGAGGTTAATTTTCCATCACGGTGAATTTGTGGCAGTGAATTTTACTCTGTGGTGAATTTTCTATGGCGGTGAATTGCTAGCTGTGAATTGCTGGTGATAAATTTTCTGTATGTCAAATATCTAACCTATTAATTTATTATAGATATTGCATTCCTTGAAACATAATAGAAATTATTTATAGTTGTTGTAATGTTTTTTCTTGATCATTTCAGCAATGAAATGATATCTCACAAAATAGATTGTACCATGCAAAGAAACATTAGAAAATGTCATTGACGATTGATTACAAATAGAAGCATCTTAGATGATATTAAAAAATACATCTGAAATTTAACGTTTTACTTCTTAATAACATTCTCTGATGTTTAGAAACAAAATTAAGACTGGAGTGCATAACCAAAATATTGACTTACTATTGCACACCTTGCGACAAAATAAAAAAAGCTAGAAGGAAATGCTTTACCAAAGGATCTCAAATCAGCCATCCCCAAAGGATCTCAAATCAATTGGCTTTACCAAAGCTCGACACAATGGGCATGTCCTCTCCCTTTCAAATATTTAAGAATTTGGTGTAAGCTTACCCCACACACTTGAAGGTGTTTGATAACCTTATCTAAGGAGTGACTTCTACGCCTTAGAGTGATCTAAGCTTGGTTTCCAGACATGAACACAAATCTATTATGGCGCATGGTTTTCCATGAATAAAGACATCTAAAGACCCACCATATCTATCAGATAGTCACCATGTAATTTCGCATAGAGGCTAAATTTTATTATCAATCTTTCCCCAAAATTTGTAATTGCAAAGTCTGTTCCAGATCAAGAATCTATGAAAAAAATCCTATATTTGATAAATTTATCTGATCTCTACTATAAAAAGTCCATACACAAATCATGCTACAGCCATGCAAAGCACATATGAATCTGGAAATTGTGAATGGTAGAGGCTGAAATGAAGTTTGATCAATTGTGAATACATAGTAATGTTGTTTATCTTCTACACCAGCTCGACGCAGAAAACCCCACTGCTTTTCTGAAAACAATTAAAAAAACCTAGCAACATTAATGAGACAAATTGCACATCATTCAAATATTCTACGGTGGTTTTGATTAGTAGAATTTATCACAAAAAAATGCGCTGCAATTACCAGTAAGTTATCAATGAATCTGAGAAAGAAAGCTTTGTGAAGTTGGCCAAGAATGTAGCAGAATCTGTAGCTTCCTCAACCGATTCCCATTCTCCACTTGAACCAGAGAAGCACATAAAAGACATTGCACAAAAAACCCCCTATTAACAACACTCATCTTTAAATTAAGAGAAACATAGAAAAGGCATTGCACACCTCCAGATTTGAAAAGTATATAGCTTCATTCCCATAAAGGCGCTGCTTTCCCACGGATGATGCTTAGAAATGTCTGATCTGCTGTTACCACCATTACCACCACCAATGAAACTTTTCAGCTTCTTCTTGCTCGTAACCGCCATGACAGCAAGCGGGATGCCAAAATTTTTGACAAAGGGTTTTTGTTTACATAGATTTGTGCTGCCATTGTAGACAGGCCTTGGACATAATAAAATTTCATATGAAAAATATTATTTTTCCTTATAGAATCATTAAGAATAGATTTCAGATGCAAATATAACAATTAAAAAATCGACAATTTTATTTATATTAATTAAATTCAAATAAATGTAAAAATTGAAATTTTAATTAAGAAAAATATTACAAATCCTACAGCTTAAGGCACTGTATCACAGGAGCTATGTAAAGCATGGACAGCCCAAAACCAAAGAGTAAAGGATGTTAATAATGTTAGTGAATAAAAGCTTAACTATGCTAATATTAATTAAATTTAAATAAGAATGTTTCAAGCAAATTTGAGTAATTAGCCTAAAGTAAGGAGATCTAGTTCTTTTCCCTGTAAAGAAATTCATAATCAGGCAAACAATATTTATCCTACTCATAGAAAATCTGAGTATTTCAATAAGTCTAATACAGTAAATTTTGCAAAGCATCTCATCTAACTTATTCACTCATTTTATTAAGATATCCCAACATTACATTCAAAGGTGGTCGCAGGAAAAGCAGCATCAAGTCGTACATTTATCGCAACTACAAAAAGATTTGGTATAACGGCATCTACCGTCACATTTAATTGTAAAACAACATGTCGTTATATTACCACACCCACTCCATATAAAACAGTTTTCACATGATTGGAATGTGGTTGCCAGAACCTTCCTTCCACTCAATGCTGCGCCGTATCTGATTTCAGTTTGATTTGCTCCAATCAACTCAATCTCCTCATTATTTTCGGGTGTTGTTGCTCCATAACACACCTCAGTTGCTGAATAAAACCATGAGCAATTTAAATCAGTTTTCTCTTAAATTTTTCCAAAATCTGTTACAATATTTATTAAAAGCTTCCAATTTTTAGCGTTTGAGATACATATCAGAGTTCAACAGTTGGAACTAAAACACCAGTAAAAGAAAATGAGAATTTGTACTGCTGTAATTAAATAAAATGAATGAAGTTGATACCTGGTAATAGAATGACAACACATAATACCATTAAAAGAAACCATTTTAGCTGATCCATGATCTCCACATAATTTTGTTTCTTCTGCGATGGCACAGATGACGATATAGCCTATTTTTGGCGAATTGTTCGGCAAAAATCTTGTAATAGGGGAGTCTGGATTTAATGAGTTTTTAACTGCTTTACATAAATAGTTTGGGCTAATTACCTAAATACAGCTCAGGAGTTGATGAGTATTCAGAAGATAAATGAAATTATATATTAAATATAAATATTTTAGATTAAATTTAAATAAATTTAAATGCTCTAATTTAATAAAGTAAACCAAGTCTATAATTATAAATAAATAAAATATATATTTTAAAAGTTTATATAAAATTTGTGGAGATATATCTTTCTCATGGCCACTTATCTTATATTTTCTAAATAATTCATTTTAAATTAAAATTTGATTTCTATTTGAAATATTCTTTTAATTTTGTAATATTTAATTTAAAATTTATAAATATAAATCTAATCTATATAGATGTTACACTTATGCTTGTGAGTCAAAATTAAAGGAGACTGTCTTTTTATAGAACTTAAATGCATCTTGGCATAATTAAGTGATGTTAAACCTAATATTTAGAGAGTAAATTGGGTCTATAATTAGAAATAAAAATTATAAAATTAAATGTAATATATTATAATTATATAGTTTTACAAATAATGAATGCAAAATTAAGATTGATGTTAGGTTGGATATATTTTTTATAGGTATAAAAATTAATGTTTTCAATTAAGAAGATGTCTTAGGCTATAAAAATTACTATATTTTTTTATTCAGGTTCTTTAGGTATGAACATGAATGCCATGAATTTGATATAGTGTGTAGGAATAAATCTAAACATGAAAGAATAAAATCATAGATTGTGTGTAGATATTTGATCAGCTTCAACTTGTCTATGTTTGAATTTGTCAAGATAGTGCTAACACAAATCCTTGTGGAGATTGTCAAATTCCTAGGGTCAAGTTGTTCTTGAGAACCCTAGATAGGCTAGTGTTATGATTTAAGTGAATATTGTAGACAATATTTGTTTACATGTAGATGCCATATATGATTTTAATGTAGTGTGTTCTTTTTAGGCTCTAATTTCAAATGTTCCTAGAATGATTATTTCTTGTTCAAAATTCCCTTTCTCTAATCCTACTTGTTGTGTATTAATGGTATATTAAACATCTTCATATATAAAAATATATCATTTAGTGAAAATGTTTACCAAGCTAGCTCATAATAACTAGTGAAACAAGGAAAATTTTATAATTATAATTTGAATGTTTAAATAAAATGTTAAATTTTGCATGCATCTATCCAAACCAGGTCAATCCTAACTAGACATAAATGGGGCTAGTATGAGGGTGATCCCACAAAGTTGGTTTACAATTTCTTGGAGATTCTGATTTTTGCTGAAATTATATATTTTTAGAAAATATAATGATTTAAGCATTAAAATGTTTCATTTAAAGCATTCCAATTGAAAAGGGTTTGATCAAACTACCTTAGTTCAAACCCCCTTGGATAGAACTCCACTAGTTTTAAACCATACCTATAGCGAAGTCTCCTTTACACCTATCAAAATACTGATAAAAAACCACTTTTGATTTACCTTTTGGGGGATTAAATGAATTCATTTAAAATTTATTTTTTAAGTATGTAGTCCTTATTATAAGCTTCCCAAAAAGTATAATTTATTTCTTGTGAATGTAGGTTTTTCACCGAAAATCAAGCTCTTTGTTTTGCACATATGGAAAATAGAATATTATAAAAAAAAATTGAAAAATATTAGTGCACTAGATATTGAATTTTTTGATCCAACAAAAAATAAAATTGAATTTCGATACATACAAAAAAGTTGTGTTATATGGTCTGCCAATGTCTGAATTGTAATTTGTTAGACTTTGAAACACGATTAAGGAAAAAATATTCAATAAAACACTATAAAACCAATTGGAAGCAGTAGATCTCATAGTTACAAATCTAAATTAAAAAAAAAAAAAAATTATCCTTCATGGAAAGAAAATTGTGTTATACAGTGAACACAACTCCTTAAAAATGGTGTTTACTGAAAAAAACTAGTTTTCAAACAAGATGGAAAAAGAAGTGCAATCTAATTCCATTTTTTTTAAAAAATATATATTTAGAATCTACAAACAAAATGCCACAAATCACTAGTTGCATCATCTTCAAATTCCTCATGGTTTAGCTATTATAGGTGCTCGAAAGTGAAGATTTAGTTAGAAAAAATTAGTTCAATTTTTAGTTTGGCCAAAAATTCTAAACCAGTATTGTGGAATCATCCAAGAAAGGCTATAAACTCAAGGGAAAAAAATTCTAGTCATTCATATACATATTTTTTATGAACCAACTCCAAAAGTTAACCATTACTAATCTAATTTGGTAAGACCAACAATTGTGACTAGCCCATCTAGTAGTCTTTCAATCATTAAAGTGTTTCCCATCATTGATGATAAGTAATATACCTTATTTATATCGAACATGTGGAAACTTGTAGATATTTTTTGACATTTGAGATATGCCACATTTATTTGCACATGCATTCATGAATTCTTAGGGTTGAATAATTTAAAATTTCAATCAATAAATGGGCATTATCTTATGAAAAAAGGTGGGACTACTAATGAATTATTATGATGAAGATAATATCCATGATTGCACACTTTATATTTTAGAATGGGTGACTAAAAGTAAAGTTCCAATTAGGATGAAGTCATTAGTAATTGAAGATTCCAAAGAAACGATAAAAATAATCTCCTCAATCTAATTCAGAGTGTAACTAAGTGTCTAAAATACTAATTTTAGAATATAAATGTATATACATATAAATTCAAATGTAGTCATTTATGCTAGATTGTATAATGATGGATGTAAATGATAGGTGATTAACACTAGGATCCAAAGTATGGGTTGTAATTTCATAGTGTATAGTCCCAAATGTAGGGTGGATTTTTATTGTAAAGGGAATTTAGATATCCCCAATATATGGTGTATTTTTAATAGAAATGGTGAATGTGATATACAATTGAAACTTTTTTCATAAATTATAGGTGATCAACCATTAATCTAGTTTACTATGGTAAAAATTTCTTAAGGTAAATGACTTAGAAAGAATTGGGAGGTGATTTAACCATTATTGAATTATACTTTTGTAAAACACTACTGATTTGGCCATCCTTATATATAGTTCTATTTTCCAAAAGAGGACTTGTGGATTTTAAAAAATCACCAATCACAAAGATTTTTAATACAAATATAATTAGTGAAAGGTTATGCCTATTACAAAATGTAGTAAACCTCAAAATATGTGGATAATTGTAAACATATCTAATTAAGTACATAAAATTAAAAGGAAAATGGTGAAGAAAATAAGGTGCTAAAGGGTTCCCAACTCAATAGATAGTATGATAAGGATTCTAACTAGGAAATTTTTTATTTCATATGGATTTTGCAATGAATCTTTGTCTAGTACTTGAAGACTATCATAGTGTGATAAATGAAACATCTCTAATTCTAGCATCTTATAATATTATTTTTATGAGTTAGTAGTGATTTTATTAATAGTGTTAATATTAGAATTTATAAAATAGTGTTACACAAATTCAAAAGAAAAGGTGGGTGAAAATAGTCACACCCCTTGAGTCCAAAATAGGGTTACAACTCAAGACATTAAAATTTAAAACATGAAAATAATAAACATCAACCACTAAGTATTTAGAGTAACAATAGAAGGAGGATATTTTAGTTTATTTCTATTTAAATTTTTGTAACTATTAAAGATTTGTAAATTTTTTGCATTATCCTCCTCTCAAGATTAGTGTAGGAAGTTGTTTTGCTACCTTAACTTCCATACATTACTCTCAACTTACATGAACTAGAGCATGCAACTACCCATTCTATGAGTTTGAATGTGGGTCGTTGATCCACAAGAAAGAGTTTTGATTCAACAATATCAACTGGTTGGACTAATTTTAAAATATTTAACCTATGTTGATAAGATATTGGACCAATAGACATATTCCATTTGGGATCACTTTTATAGGGGAGAAGGGCCCATAGTGGAGCACCCTAACTTTTCCTTTCTCAAAATCTTATGTGGAAATTTCAAATCACTCCCAATGTTGTACAATAGTTTATTTGACAACTCTCATGCTTCTATATTTTGTTTTAGGGCCACGTCATCAATATGATGCCACATCAACATGCTTTTTTTTTAGGTATCCAAAAGAGGCCCAAAAAAAAGGTGAGACCGATAGTGGTGCACTAAGTCATGTTTTATTGGTGCGCTGATGTGGCATCACATGATTTTTCAGTTTGTGCATTTTATGGATAAAAAGTGTTTTTCAATTGGATATTATGGTGCTTAACTATGGGACCCACTAAGGACTACTTCTATCCCCACTATTGGACCCTGATCCACTATGGGCCCCTCTCCCCTAGCTCAATTAAAAAGTGCACCATTGGGAGGATGAGTCAGCTTTACACACATGGTAGCCTCTTGTGATTTTGCAGACACAAGATCAAGTAGCATAAAAGGGTTCGTGGAATAGTGGAAACCCTCTGGATTGTGCCATGCGACACAATATAATCTCACATTAAGCCCCCCTTTATACCATAAAAATATTCTATGCTTGATAAGAACATACACATGTCCTTCTGATAGTTCTGATTTTTACATCTGTCACCTTCCTGTGGTTCTATAGCTCTAAACAAGTCTTCACAAAAACACCCCATGGAATGATGAAAAATCCATAAGATGATGCCATGTGGCACCTATTAAGCCACTCAGATGCAACATCATTGAAACTCTATCACATGTCCTCCCATGCTTCTGCAAGGCACCTATGGTCTCTCCCAAAAGGGTTCAGTGGAATGGAAGAAAGCCTCAAACTTTGGCACATGGAATTGATGGGATGTTCTTTAGGGCCCCATATTAGTGTATAACATAAACTTTCCACATGTCAAAAATTCCATGGTTTTGCAGGGAACTTTTACTGAGTTAAAAACTCAACATAGAATGATAGAACCAATAGAATAATGCCATATGTTAGTGCAGGATTGGTTCTATAGGATGATTAATTGAATATTTTAATACTCATGGGGCCAAGCATGGATAACTTAAAAGAAAATTTTAGCACGTTCACTTTAAAACATCTTACTGTGACTAGATGAAGAGGGGGTTGAATTTCATAATGACGCAGGAAAAAGACTTAGGCATTTTAATAAAATAACCTAGTGTGATTATTAAGTGGATAAATGTAGGGATAATGGCTCATTGTTTGGGAACACCTAGACACGTCCCTAATTTTATATCCATATAAATATATATATTATATGTTTAATAGATGATTCACATCCACAAATCAAATAGGGAATGCTAGTATAAAATGGAATGGAGACAATACATTTAGTGAATACAAAGTTAAATCTAGATACATTAGCTTAGAAACATAGAATATGTGTAACAAAAAAATGGGTTAGTTAATTTCGTCTGATGGCAAAGAGGCACTAGAAAAATATATATTGATTTATAGGGTTAGTAAAAATTGAAAAGATCCACACATATGATCAATCTCAACAAAGAGAGGTACATGTGGACCATAGAGATGTGCATTATGCCAAAAGATAAAAGAATCAAGAAAACACATTATCCTCCACAATGAACATTCCATAGAAATTTGGAACCAACATTTTATAATGATGGGCATTGGATGGACCATTGATAGATCCTTACTTGAGCACACTTATGTAGCTCACCAATGGGCCCTCACTTAGTCTAGGATTTCTTGTAGTGCCCCTCCAGCTGTTACTATTATGTGTTTAGATTTGTATATGTGCTAGACAATACCTTTACTATGATAAACCTTCATCTTTCTTATTGTTTTATGATCCCTAGCTTTAGAGCGATGTGGATGTTTTCTATGATGAGATGATGTTGTATATGAATAATTTTGATAAAGGGAAAAATAGGTTTTATAGGGACCTAAAACCACCAAGTTTACAACAAAAGAGAGAGGAAAAAAAAGTCCAGCAAAGAAAACAGGCCGCATAGAAGGAAAAAACTAGAAAAAGTAGTATCCAACCACAAAAGACCAAGAAGGTCAATAAAAAAACCAGTTGAAGCACAAGCAAAAGACCAGTCAAAACTAACTCAGAGCCTTCAGAACAGACTCCGTGTCAGCCTCTAGGTCCTGCATGTCCTGAACACCCTTCTTAAAAGTTTGGATCATCTGCGGCATGGGAGGAGCCTTCCTTTTCAGATTTTCCCTGGTTCTCTTTGAAATTCCAATATCCTCTTCCTAGTTTTTATCTTTAACCTCTTCCAAATCAACCACCAGGGACCCCTGTTGTGCTTTGTCCAGTTTCTCAGTCATAGCGTTGATAATGATGGTATTATGTCTTTCCATCCTATTGTTCTAATCAGCTATTATCTTTATATTGTTTTTCATTTTTTCCAAATGAATTTCAATTCTTTTGTCCTTTCCTGCATTGTCCTAGATTTCTTTAATGGCACTGTAATGTTTACGCTCTTCTTCCTTGTGTAATGTAGTGACCTTAGCTCCCATTTCTTCCAGTTTACTTTGGAGGGCTGATTTTTTTATTTTTAGCTCATTGATTTATATGGATGTTATGTTTCATGCTATGATTTTGATTAGCATAGTTGTTAATATTGATATATGTTTATCTGTTGATTAATGATGCTTTACCTCCATCAGTATTGATGTGACTTATGTCAGTGATGTTAGAGTTGTACTTGTGTTATTCTTATGGTTGCATGGTTCATGTGATTGGTTGTGTCACTATGAGCTAGCTTGTGTCTAGAGGTTGATGGTCTTGTATAGGATTCCTTGTTACTATCTCTTAGCACGGGGGTTGGTCCTTCGGGTACCATATGGTTGGGTGGAATGTGCACCTTACTCCATTGGGTTTTCTTCTTGTTCATGTGGATGAGATTTCTAGTTTGAGAGCTCATGGGATCCAATTTCATTTCATGCTTTATTCATTTCATTTGAATCTTGTAATTAATTACCCCTCATTTGTTATCGAGGTGGAAGATGTATTATGTAACCATGCTTATTGGATTTACCTCATTTAGGGAATGAGAGTTGTAATCTTATTATTAAATTATTGTTATTTGAAATCATGTGATATCTCTTATTCTTTGATGTAATTTATCATGTATGGAATGCATGTGTTCTTAATTCCTTAAGTAATTAAATTTTATGGTTTCAATTCATGTTTCTTGTTTGGGTTTTAAAGTAATCTTAGTTTCGTAACCTTAGAGGTTGTTGGCAATGGGTAGTGAACTTGCATGTTATTTGTACTTCAATAAAAAAAAATTAGTACGTTTGAGTAGTTAATTGCAACTTCCTCTAGGGTTGAGTGGCGGGGTATTACATTGCTCTAAAATATTGCCCTTCTTTTTTATATTTTTGGACCTATGAGTAGAGAGAAAATAATGAACCTTTAATGGAAATCCTTTACTATGAAAATAATAATTCGATAGAATAAGTTCAAATTCATCAAAGAAAACCTTGGTCCAAACTTAAAATCTAAAAAGATGGGGTTGTTTTCACATATAAAAAAATGCTAAATAAATGGAATATGGAGGCACCACCACCATTAAAGGATTAGGATACAAGACCTAAATACTACAAAAAAGTGACATCAAATCCATTCTTGGTTGGTTTCACCAAATTTAATTTTGCTAATGATTTAAATTCTACTTAGTTTGAGAATTATAATAAGAGATGAAAATAGTTCTTTTATTCATGGGGGATCCATAAACATGGAAAAACATGAACTACTAAATTGTGGCCTTAAATTATGGTAAATCTAAAAGAGTGTAGAAAATTAAAAGTAGGAGGGCACTCATTTATAGTGATAAATGAGATTCATAATGAAAATTGAGAAAATTTAATATTGCAAATCCTCTTAGAAGAAACATTGGATATTAGTAAATATTTTGAGAGAATTATCTTCTTGCATTGTTATGAAGAAATAAATTGTGCTACAAACATTTTTGTAAGTAATGGAATTGATTGGTAGGATTGGGAAAAAAAAATCAAACCTCCCTAATGTAAGGTATGTTCTTATCCTTGCCACCACATACCATTATATTATATCATTTGTGTCACTTGTGTGAATTAATCCAACTTCAATTACACTATGGCACAATATTCTTGGCAAACAAATTTATTTTAGTTTGAATATACTCCTGATTAAATTCCTTCGTGTGTTGATAACCATCACTTTCATACAAGCATTTTGTAACATGGTAAGAAGTAATAATATTTTGTTCCTTGTTCTCTTATCTCTTGTTGTAGGTTTATGGTGATTGATTTGATGGCCCATTGGTTTCCTTGTAAAATGGTTCACCATCATGTGAAGGTCAAAAGGGATCAATTTATGAAGGTCATGTCATAGATAGATGGTTGCAATCCATTTTCATATATGATGAATTAGGTTCTTTTAATTTTACCAAATAGTTTATGGGATTGGATATGGTGACCAACCTCACTCAAAATTTTGTATTAGGGCATATTTCTTTATCGAGCATATAATGGCTTTACCATTTGGGGTAGTGAGGAACTACCTCTTACCTTTGTTTCTACAAGAGATCTACATAAAAGATTTACAATGATTAGATTATCTCAATAGTATGACAAGCTAATTGATGATATTTTAAGTAAAACAATGGCGGACATTAATATAGCTTGAAATGATATTTTCATAATTTATTGTACTATAAGAAATATGGATCTAGTATGATGACATGTGTATTATTATTCCAAACTTGTTAGTTAGACATGGGTTTGGGCTTCCAAATATTTTTAGTACAATAATTACATCCTAAAACTTACCCATGGGAAAAAGAATCTATAAGCTATGATAGGAAATGTTCAAAGGTGTAAGGTTTGCTAATTTAGGAAGAAATTGTCTTGGCCTCCTAGATGGTTGGGAAAATAAGAGATAATGAGGGAAAACTTAAATGAAAAGAATGGATGGGATGAGAAAAAATTTTAATTAAAATAATATATTTTTTTTTGTATGAAGTACTATTAATTTGTGACTTTGACCATTTCATATATAATGAATTGGGACTTTAAGTTATTTAAAATATAACCACATACTTTTGTTAATTTAATTATAAAAATCAACAATTATATTAATATTAATAATATAAATTATATAATACTTTTAAATATATGATTTATAATATGTAATGAAATAATTATCAAAGTATACCCTGATAAATCTCTCTTTATTTTGAAAGATCACTTTGTGAATGATTTTAAATCTATCCCATGTTGTTCAATAATTTTAATTTAACTCTTAAATATGTTTAATCACATTATTAATGGCTTCAAGGTTGACTCCATGTTACTAACAAACAACTTAGATTTAACTCTCAAACATATAATTTTGAGGTTCAATAAGTTTATCAACAAAAGCTCACAAAAGAAGATCTAAAAATTCAACCCATGAATTGATTTTGAATTTTCCATATTTAGAAACAAGTCTCATGCATGTAAATGAATTTTAAATCATAGAAAATAAGTTTCAGCTCACATTAAATGGTAGATTAGTTGTCATTGAATGGTCAAAAATATTAGGTGAAACCCTGCAAAAAATATCACTTATAATGTAAAAGCTAGATAAATGTTGATTTTCCAATTGGATAGAAACATTTTATTTCCATTTTTATTAGGTGAAAGCCTCCAAAATCTCACTTATCATGTAAAAGCTAGATAAATATTGATTTTTCAATTGGATGGAAACATTTTATTTCCATTTGAAGTGTTTCTTGTCAATTTGATGGTAATTTTTTTTTCATTTGTATTGTTTTATGTTTTAAATTTGCATGTCAATATTTCAAAATCAGATAATACCTAATTTCTTTAAGGAAAAAAATCTAGATTTTTCTAAGTGGAAAAAATCTAGATTTGTCTAAATTTAATTCATTTCATTATTTAACATTTATTATTAATTATTTAATCTAGTCACATGCAAGTGAAACTTGCATCATTACACTAAGAGTCATGTATAGTGACATCCAACTATAATAGATTTGATTGAAAACAAATCAAATAAAAAAGATTTGATGAAATCAAAAAATCAAATAAAAGAGATATGATGAAAAAAAATCAAATCAAAGAGATTTGATAAAACAAAAAGAAAAATAATAATAATAATAATAAAAATAATTTAAATATTTGCATAAACTAAAAGAACAAATAAATAAATAAATAATATTTTAGATGGCAAAAAGAAATCAAAGATTTGATCACAAAGATAAATCAATCAAAAAGAAATTAGAGAATGATAACTCTCTCCATATTTTATATATATTAACATTTAATATATGTATACTAGTGTTATATCCATACACATCTATGCACAAACACATGCACCCTACTCTATTAACATAGACATTTTTTTTATGAACATAATCCTTACACCTTATTTGTAAGATGCAAGTGCTATCACATATTACAATTCCCGCAAGAAGAAGAAATATAATTTTACTAAACAATAACACATGTTGATAAATATTAAATATATATTTTAAAGGGAAAAAACTATCTAATCCCATTTTAAATGCCTCCAATCTTGAGTCCATGTTATTATGAATGGCTTTGAGCTTGACTCTCCAAAATTTATTTGACTTAAATCAGACTCTTGAACATGTTTTAGAATGAAATGTTATTCTTCATTTATAATGTTTCACAACATTCTAAAGTTTGTAGGACTTTAATTTGTTCTCCATTTAAATTGATTTTATTTAATTAGTAATAAAATATAATTTAAAAAAAATTATTTATATAAAAACATATATTTTCTTTTAAAAAAATTAAAAATAAATTTCAAATATAGTTTTCAGATGAATTTTTGTTTTTATTTTAAGATGATGAAAATTAAAAAATATCTATTTTAATTTATATTAATTAAATCTAATTAAATATAAAAAATGATTTTTTAATCAAATTAAGAAAAGTATTACCAAATCCTACAACTATAAGCATTGTATTAGAGGAGCTATTTCTAAATAAATTGAAATGTATTTCATTGTAATATGGAATCTTATTGCTTCAAAGCATGGACAACCCAAAATTATCTCCATGCAGATGCTTATAGCTTATTTTGGCCCAGTGCTTAACTTATTTAGGAGTTATTTGCTTAGCTTATTTTGACTAGCAACAACTGCTCAACTTATTTAGGAGTTATTTGTGTAGCTTATTTTGGCTAGCAGCCATTGCTCAAAATATTTACGAATTATTTGTGGAGCTGATGGCCCCACAAATGTTTAATTTTTCTGTTTATTTTTAAGCAACCAGTTTAAATTTGTATTAATAGTATTAATAATAATTTGTACAAAATAAAAGCAAATATTAAAAAAAAGAGAAATAAATTTGTGGAGCCATTATAAGTTTTTAGGGATATGCAGTTGCAGGAGACACGAGATAATGCCAAATGGATAAAACTAAAATTAGTTAATTTTAAAGAAAAAAGTTTCACTCAAATTTCGGTAATTAGTTTAAGGTAATGGAGATCTACCTCTTTTCCCTGTCCAAAATTTGGTAATCAGATAAACAATGTTCATCTTACGCAGAGAAAATAGGGGTTTTTCGATAAGCCTCAATTCTGTATATTTTGCAAGGCAGCTCAGTTAACTATTCCACTCTTATTATGAAGATATCCCAAGTTTACATTGAAAGGTGATGGCAGGATAAATTACAAGCATCACAGCCACAAGTATATGGCGTAAAAACGCATTGACCGTAAGGTTTTCCAGGTACGTTACAATCAATTTCAAAACAACATTTATCTTCACAGCCATCAGTCCATGGTTTACATGTAGAACAACTGAAACTCATAACTTTTGGCTGTTTCTGCTCCATAACACACCTCCGTTGCTGAATAAAAGCATGAGAAATTTATATCAGTTTTCTCTTAAGTTTTCCCAAAATCTGTTAGAATATTGTAGAGCTGTAATTAAATAAAATGAATGAAGTTGATACCTGGTAATAGAATGACGACACATATTACCATTAAAACGAACCATTTTAGCTGATCCATGATCTCCACACTCGGTCCTATATTGTTATGCAACAAGAGTTTTGTTTGTTGAATGAAGGATGGGAGAGATGATGATATAGGCTATTTTTGGCGGATTGTTCTGCAGCAACCTTGTAATAGGGGTTTCTGGATTTAATGAGTGTGAAGAAAATAAGTCGTTCTAACTGCTTTACAAAAATAGTTTGGGCTAATTCAACAGATACAGTTAAGGAGTTAATGAGTTTTAAGAAAATTGATGGGATTAAATATTTTATATAAATATTTTAGGTTGATTAAATAAATATAATAATTAAATGGGGTTGCAAGTTAAGTAGGTTTAATTTTGGAGAGAATTTTGTGGTTAAGTGCGCTTGAGCTGGAGTAGTATGGGAAGGGTGACCTCCTAGGAAGGCCCAGTGCTTCACCTCTATGAGCATCACCTAGATGCAATGAGTGCTAAGTGGACCATTCATTATAATGAGAGATGGGTTCTTGTGAACCACTACTCATGAAACGTGGGTCAATGAGTTTGACTTGAAACTACAGGGTTGAATCCAAATAGCAATATCATAATTTGGCATGCTATGGAAAGTACTCCTACTTATAGATTTAATTAGTTTAGAGTAAGTTGAGTCTATAATTATAAATAAATATTTTAAAATTAAAAGTAATGTATTATAGTTATATAGTTTCAAGAAAATGAATGTGAAATTAATATTCATGTTATGTTGGATATATTTGGGGCAGGGGGGCTAGCTCGATTAGCTAAAGCATCATGTTGCAAGCAGGAGGTCATGAGGTCTAGTCTCCTCCCAAACCGATCGTACCAGAGGGCATGTCGTACTGTAGTTTATAGGGGGGGTGCATGTCACGCTAGTGCCACCGGTCACTTGAAAAAAGTTTACTAGGCGCACTGTAGTTTATAGGGGGATGGATACCCTGCCGATCTAAAAAAACATGTTGGATATATTTATTATAGGTATAAAATGAATGTTCTTAATTTAAAAGGTATGTTAAGGTACAATTTTTTTTATGTTTTCAATTCAAGTTGTTTAGCTTTGGACATCAATGTCATGATTCTAATCTAGTGTGTACGAATAAACTGGCACATGCAAGAATAAACTCATTGAATGTGTGTCGATATTTGATAACCTTTATCTAGTGTGTCACTTTTAGGCTGCATTTCCAAATGTTCCTACAATGATTATTTTGTGTTCAATCTTCCCTCTCGTTAATCCTACATGTGTGTATTAATGGCATATTAAGTGCCTTTAAATTCAAAAACATAAGCAAATGTGAACCAATTTTTCTCATAATGACCAAATGAAAATGTATGGAGCTAAATACAATTAAGGATGAAACAAATAGGAAAATACATCAAGTCGTAAAATGATCTTTGCACAAGAGTGTGTCACTTGTCAATATGTAGTTAATCAATTGATATGCTCCATTAATATAGCCCCCAAAATAAATCAGAATGGACAATGGGCACTACTAATTTTTTAATTACAATTAGAAACGATAGACATCAACTACAAATTATTCCATAATTTAAATTAATATAACATAGTGATCAATATGTTAATTCCCCTTTCCCCCATTTTTTGTTTTTTATGCCGAAGGTGTATCCAATTTAAAAAAGAGCTAGCTAACTTTTGAAATCTATGGTTGATCCCTCTCCACAACACCTGGTCAATGATTGAAATGCAGTGAACCATCAATATAGTATTTTGCTGAAAAGGCATTGCATTTAAACTAGAAGATATTTTCCTTTTGCTGAAAAAGCATTGCATTTAAACTGCAGGATATTTGCCTTTTGCTGAAAAAGCATTGCATTTAAACTGCAGGATATTTTCCCTCAACCGCAATGTACTCTACATGATATTTGAGGCATCATAAATAATCGACTGACACAATAATTTATTGTTTCAGCCAATCGCCGCCTCTCTAGCCATCCCACAAATCCATTTACAGTGGCAAATTCCAGCGCTTGTTTCTCATTTATGTGAGCTTCGTGAAGTTGCAGAGAAAGTAAACATAATGTTTGAAAAGACAGAGAATGCTAGCGCTCGTTTCCTACAACTGTTGCTTCAATCTATTCAGAATAGGTTCTTATTCATAGGCATGCATTCTTTATCAAATTTTGGAGAAAAAATGTTGGAGTTCACATCTTGTTGTTCCCACTTGAAGACTTGTTGATAAAATGAGAGAATATGGTATTGTTCATAATAAATATGACAATTCTTATAAATTTAGAATTTAAATAATATAATGTTGGATTTTCTTATGTAAAAGGGTTATAAAGGACTTATGCTATGAAAAATGTGTTTGTGAATCATATGTTTTTTATATTATAAGTAAGGGAAGGGCCCCTAAAACCATAAGTTTAAGCTAAACAAACAAAGAACAAAAGACCATCAACGCCAAGCAGCCAAAAACAAGCAAAATAAGGCACACATACCTCATATACTATCCAAAACAATACAGTAGGCATGCCGGCTTGGGCTACAAGGAAACAATAGACACAACAAAACGTAACTAAAATTATAATAGTAGAAACAAAAAATAGAACCATCACTTTTTAGAGGATAAAATTAATTGTAAATTATCCTTCAACAAGTCCATGGTCATCCTCCAATCCTTTTAACTAAGGAATTTTGCAATTGAGGTCCTTTGGGTTGTCTCCTCTAACTCTTTCCCAAATTTCCTTTTAATTTCTTTTATTTTAGACTTCCCAAACACCATTACAAAGATGCCATGTTTGCATGATCCCATCCACCACTATAGTAATTTTGACAACAACTTTTTCATGGACTACAATCCTATTATTGATGTCTTTAATATAACCTCTTAGCTCATTCTTTAGGGGGCTGCTAGCCTTTTTCTCCACTCTATCTTTCATATTTTGGTCGAGGTCAATGCAATTGTCCTCTATGTTTTCCATTTCCTCAATATCAACATATTTAAGTTATCATTTCCATCATCCTCCTCCCACTTCGATTCTTCCAACTCCTCATTATTCTTTTCTCCCAAGAACTCCTCATCACCAATAATCTCCCTCTCCTCTTCAACATTGAAAACCCCTTTTTTTTCCTCTAGCTTTGTGTTATCTTTACTATCTTCCTCACACTCAAGAAGGAATTCATCATTCAATTTAGCTAGATGTACGTTAAAGTGATTTTTTTAGTGGCTAATAAATGCCAATTAGCTAATAGTTGAAATTTGGGAATCCAAAATTGGCTAATAGTTTGAGCTATAACGCGACTTGAATCACCACATTTTTATAAAATTTTATTATAATATTCTTTAAATCACCAAATAAATTATTTTATTAAAAAATTTAACTAAATTTTTTGCCACAATATTCAATACATGATTAAATTAGATTCGCCTAAATTTTATAAATTGTAGTAGAAATCTATACTAATTTGCCAATACTATATCATAATTATTAGTTGTTTTAGGACCATATTTCTAATCTTTAGTTTCTACCATAGATTTATAGCATAATCTAATGGCCCTTGTTGTATTACATGATGAAAAATGTACCTATGATCTATAATGCTCATGGCCCCATAATTTTGGGTCTTATGAGCATTATAGAATGTAGGTACATTTTACCTTAGAGAGTATAATGAGGCTCATTAGATCAATGATCTAAAAGAAAATTTTGAGCCCCATGAGAATTGTAGATCATGGGTACATTCTACCTTGTAGAATACAATGAGGGCCATCATGTTATATTTTAAAACAATGGTGGTAAGTAAATATTATTGTCTACCCCTTAAAATCATCAATAATTTCCATGCTTGGGATCCTACCTTTCCATGACAATTATTTTTAGATTGGATGGATTCGCCATCTTGATTAATGCATTTTCCTATTATTTTTCAATATTCGTCAAGATTTCCTACAAAATTTTTGTGATGTAAAAAAAATGGCCAAAATATTTGCCAATAAAAATTAATATTTTTCCTTAAAAAAATGAAAGATTTGTTAGTTTTTTATATATATATTTTTAGGGGTGTTTCTTAAAGTTATCACTAACACACATCATCGAGCTCTACTATTTTTCCTTTAGTATCTTTCCCATTACTCTTCTCAGTTACACTAGCTAGTCTAGCAGAGCATCTCTTTCCAAACCTAGTATTATTCTGACCCACATGACAAGGCTCTAGGTTGTTCTTGATTTCAATAGTTATAGATTAGGGGGCTCCACCTTTTCATTTTTCAAACCCTTAAGAGGCAAAGAGGAAAGTATTTTTTGAGGGGTTATAGTCTCTATGACCACCCTAGAAGGGGGATTTTGGGAATTGAAGGTAGGAGTTTCCCTTTTTTGGACTTTGGTTTAGAACTCAACTGGATGGCTTTAAGGGAGGACTATGGGGGATTTTCAATATGTTGTAATGCCTCTAAGGAAACAATGAGTGTAGGGTTTTTTGTGGGGTAGAATCACATATAAATTTTTAGAGGGCATAGATTAAGGCTTGATGAAGGGGAAAAGAGTCACCTTTAGCATTGTAGGTCGTAAGGGAAGAAATAAGAAAAAAATCCACATTTATCCATTCTTTGTAATGAACATGGTTTAATAATAGAAAATGGTAACCATGAATAGTATTATATATGGCCTTGAGATTGAAATACTATATAAGTGAATACTTATGAGGCTATAGGGGTAGGCAATTTAACCCTATAATAACCATTCTATCAATGCATGACTTTCTTTCCTTCCTCAAAAAAAAATCTTTAATTTTTTGGTACTTCCCATTGTAGATCTTTGCAAATTTAAGACCTTTACATTGAAGGCATGTGGATTTTTCACTTAGGCTAGAAATAACTTCAAAATAGATGTCACGATAACAACTTTACCCATGTTTGTGGAATTGTAGAATTTGGAGGTTAATTTATCATTATGATCTAACATAGCTTTAAAAAGAGGGTGAGGCTAGCTTCCTCAAAAAAATTCTATAATTCAATATTCTATTTAAGTGAGACTCAAGATAGAGGTTTAGATCTTTTTCTTGGGGCCCTATAAAGACCCAATTAATTTTAACCGAAATACCACTATATTTTTTTTTTCAAGTATTCATTCACAAGTACACTCAGGAACTTCTATCCATACGAGACAGATATATCATCTGTTCATACGGAATAGGAATTCAATTCATCTATTCATATGGAATAGGAATACATCTATTCATATAATCGGAATAGGCATCCGCCTAAACGAGGTAGGAATCTATCATATGATAGGTACGTGCTCTGGCCAGAGTCTTGGACTCATCGGGATCATCCAATCCTGATTCGCCTCCCTGATGACCACACTCCCTTCTGAAAGTGTATCGAGGTCACCATCCTCAGGGGTATGTAAATGGTAGTTCTAAAACTTGAAACCCATCTCAGAATTTAGCCTAAAGGCTTCGGGGAAACAAGCAATCCATGCGGGATTCTTCCGAGTATAGTTGTATGTATTTTAGTTGATTATCTCTTATAACTAGTTACATGATCTCTCTAACCCTAAACCCCATTCCTGAATGCCTGAGTACTAGGAACATCCTTCATTTCCCAAACTACCTACATACCCTGCTTCCAAATAGGATCAAGGCATAAAATATGTAGTTCTATTTTCTAGGCTATGTTTATGTGAACTGTTATAAAGCGGGTACACAACCCTTTCTAGGGTTTTTTATTTTCCCTAGACAGTTCCTCTGCGGCTGCTACCCACGATGGGAAGCATGGATAATAAACGATCGCCTTGACCATTTATTTTTTATCTAATAACATTCATCTAACCCTACTCCCTAATGATGTTGTCTCCCTTGACCCGTTTAAATGATTTCCTAATAAATTATCCACACAATTATATCTTAAGTTGGAATTACATTTGCACCATTGAAAATTCCTAAGTTACAGTTTTCTAGGTTGTCACTAGTAGATTTGATTCATTTTTGTTTTATCTTTTTAGATTATCGATCCAAAGGGGATTTCCCTCTTTTTGGATTAAATTAGCCAATGTTCCTTATTTCTCCCGGTGATTTATAGGGACGATGCCACATACGCCGTTATTGCAGCTGTATTAGGCTATAGATGCAGTAGCTCAAGCGTGATGACTTTACCCGTAAATGTGAACCAAAGGCACCATTAATACCAAATGCTGCTGGTTTTTTTTTCCTTCTTTGATTAGTTTCCAAATCTATATCTAACATACTTAAATATTAATTAGGAAAAGAAAGCTCATAAGGCATGCTAACTCTTAACAATATTCATAAAAGAAAACCCATGATGATTAAATAAATCAACCAGCATTGGTCAAGAATTTATAATAAGTTCCATAGACAATAAAATAATTATTTAACCATCAATTAAGTAACTAACCCATATCCACTTGTAAAGAAATCTTGCACGCAATGTAACTAAGTGACATACTTAAATTAATTACATGCGTTCTTTTGGGGAAATTTCATCATATAACGTTTTGTACCTCCCTTGCCAAATTTATGCAAGAACTCCTTGAGTTGAACATCTTCAAGCATTGTTGTGAGGCTTAAGATCATATCTATATTATCCAGATAGTTTATGTAGCATTAGGAAATGAAAATTACAATTTGAATATGTAATAAAGTATTTAACCAACACTTAACTAGGGCTATTCGATGAGGTTCCTACATTGCCTATCTTTTATAGAAGATTATTTCTAGGTAAGAAGAGGCTTCACATTCTCTATATTTACAATTGAAGAGCCTAAACCAAATATGTGTTGATAGATGATTTACTATTCGTATACTTTGACAAAGGGGCAATCTTAATTAATTAATTTATTTTATTTTATTTAATAAGTCCTAAAGTCAAAGGTTTTTATCAATGGTATTGGATTAATGATATTATAGATTTATTATATTGAAAATTTTCAAGCCTAACTATAATAAATATCAATTACTTATTTCTAAATATTATAAATAAAGGAAACTATCTTCACATAATATTTGAGCTTATAAATATTCACTTAAAAAGAGTATTTGTAAAAGTTCATCTTAAAAGATTAATATATTAACTAACCTTCTTTTTCTAACTATCTTCACATAAAATAAATATTTAAACTTATAAATATTCACCCTTAAAAGAGTATTAATTTGAAAAGTTTCTCTTAAAAAGTTAAAATACCACTAATCTTCCTTTCTTTATTAAAATTAACATGTACTCTTCTTTCTTCCTATTTTTAAGGGAAGATTTTCTTTCTATTTTTAAGGGAAGATTAATGAGATTTACTTTACCCCCAAAAATTTTAGGCTTTAAAGAAAAATGTGCATTTTTTTTTGCCTTAAGTTTAGGACATCGTGGGGATGATTTTTACTTTGAATTTTCATTACTTACCAATATAAATAGGTTATTCGGTAACATAAGAAATTCTAATATAAGGGTGTACATATGAACCAAGACACTCCAACATGCCTAATAATAAGGAGAGGTATAAGGAGTGAAGGGATAAAAAACCTATTTACCATCCTCCTAAGTAACCGTTGCATGTGTTTGCATTAGAATGGTTTTTTTTTCTTCTTAAAGTACTAAATTGGTGATAGATATTGAATGCCAGAATCAAAAGATATAAATGTCTATATTTTGAACAGGAATCACAATATCCTACTATATTTAAAATCAATCAATTAAATCTTTCCAAAATAATGCATATATCCAGAATCTGTAAGTCCCAAATGTTATAATTATTCACTTATATTAGCTTAGCTGCATCAAGATAATTTTTAAATCTCATAACTCCTTTAATAGGTAAATTCATAATTACTGCAATAATTAAATCCTACTCCAATTCCAAGAACAATTTCATTATCCCTATTAATACTTGATGACTCATGGTAAAAAAAAGTAGAGAAAATAGGAGTAACATGCGCTTGAATCTACTGTCAAAAGGAAAATTTATGTGAAACTGAGATGCAAGGAGATAAAAAAGATACTGATTATTTCTATTTTCAAATCCTTCCTTAGTCAATTATTTAAGGTATTTGTTCCCAGATGTATGACTTAAAACTCTGATTAGATATGTTGGTTTATGCTTATCAAGAACTTGGCGGAGATAATGATTAGTGGAAAGCTACTGGTTTTTACACATGGATCAACCTAGAATTTACAAATTTAGGTTTAAAAACATTGTTTTATCCACATAACATCAACTACTATGGTTTTGTCATCTAACTGGCTACCTTCTCCTAATTTGCACATAGACTTATTACCAAATCTGAAACTACACATCTGAAGCAGTATGCGTTCACAACCTAGTTTCTTTTCATGGAATGCTTAATGTAATGAGCTACCACCAAAACCATATATAATCATGATCATTTTAAGAAGGTGTGAATCTACCTGTTGCACTAATTCTTGGAGGAACTCTAAGATGTTTGATGGCAAAGCGAGTACCCAAGTCACCACGATGGCCTTCCACACAAATCTGCGAAACAAACTCTTCTCGAGCTCTGCCAAGCAATTTCACGTAAAATGAAACCTTCAAATGCTGAATGCTTGCTCATTGATCTATTTCAAAGGTAGGGCACAAACAAACAATCTAAAATGCATAACAAAGAATTGGAGAGTTGTCTCAAACGCATGCCTGTATGTTCAATTTATAGATAGAAATGTATTAATTTTTTTTGCACTGTAGTTTTCAAATTAGCTCTGCTATTTATTAAGTGTAGTTGGAATGATCCATGTGAAAAATATGGGTGGCGTGACAAGTCAGCGTTGGGCGACAGAATGGTGTTCTTGGTCGGCAGGTACACACATGTTATATCCAACACCTTCAATTTATTTGACTTCAATTCCTTATGTCAAGTTCTGTTAGGTTTTAAAGTTAATGAATACTAACTCACAACCTCCTAACCAACAATGTGGGGAAGTAATTTTTTTTCAACTTTTCCATGAGTATCACATGCGTTCATGCATTTTTAATATTTAAAGTCTATCAACGTTTGCAGTAAGAGTTGGGTAAGAGGAGTTGTGACATGCCCCCATTATGGAAGCAAGGTGAATGAACAAAGACAAAAGAGATATCTTAACATAAAACTTAGCACAATAGGTAGAAGGAATGGAGTTAAAAAATTCATAAATAAAATTTAAAGCAGCAACTAAAAGGAGACAATAAATGGATCATGTCAAGCTTGTAGGTAATTATGGTTCTTGATTGTCCATTAAGCCACATGTTAGGAAGACTATACTTAAGGAAACAAATAATTAGGTGAAAATAATACTTACTTGATATAAAAATATAGAAATATTTCATTTCCATGTAACTTTCCTTTCCTAAAATGATATAAGGATCGGGGCATGAGAGGACATAATTAAAAAAATTAAACACAAAATGATGCCCCCACTCTTTGTGTGATCAGGGATTAAATCCTCATGATTCATTATAATAATATTAAAATTAGTCTTCATCCTTTTCTTAAAAGGAAAAAGGTAATCCTTGTTGATACTATGCATATTATGTGTCCACACCCAAACATTAGGGGCTCTATGATAGTGAACATTTAGGGGGTTGAGAATTTTAAATTAATGTAGGAGCAACAAGGAAAACACACAATCAACATCATAAAAAAAAATAAAAAATTAGATTGGTAAAGATTCATGGAAAACCTTCATATTACAAATAGAATTTTGACTCCATCTTTGATTTGATGGAAAAAATTTTGAAGTCTTACAGTTAATGGATATTGTACTAGTGTACCTCTTTCCGCAGGGGCAACTGAAAAAATCAGAATTTTTTTGAATTTCGATTGTGGCAAGTTTATTCTTTTAACCAATGTAGCAAGTACATTGCTTCAAAGAGGGGGGAAATTTAGACATGAAAAATTAGCATTAAGCATTCAATCAGGTTCATTCTTCAAGTAAACTAGGTTTCACATTCATCCACTGAGAAAATTAATAAAGCTCACCTTCATCCACTCATCAGGTAAACTCATTAATTTTAATCTTCTAAAGTCATTAATTTAAAATTAAACAAACTTTAACATCAACCTTTAATTAAATAAACAAAACTTTATTAAATATCCAAATGCATATTCCATCCTTTTATGATTTAAATAAATCAAATATTTAAGTCCTAAAATTTAAAATCATCCTAATCATCATTAAGCTAACCTAATCCTAATTAGCCTAACCTAACCACCCATCACATCGTCTAGATATTCCCACTTGCACAAATAAATCAATTTATTTATTTATTAAATTCCTTATTTTCTTTCAACATGGCATTTATGGGGAATATTCCCTCAAGTTTGAAAAAGATGACAAGTTGACTTGTCCCCTCCAACATTGCAATAAATTATCCATTTCATGTCCCCCTCTCAAAATTTATTGCACAAATTTGAATTTTAAACTCGCTCTCTTGGGCACATTTCCCAAATCTTGCACATCCCTCAACCTATCACAACTTGACAAGTGGCCTCTTTTCATTGGTCTATTTTTAATCCCACATTCACCTATTTGGACAATCTCTCATCAAGAAAATCTATAAATAAAGACCTCATTCTTCATCAAAGGCATCTACATCTACATGAAAAGTTACTCTCTTTGTTTGAGAAATCATTTTGCTCTTCATCTCCATTGCATCTCATCATTTTAGCTTTTGGGCAAGGATTGGGAAAGGGTCATTTGCACATTTGACACGAATCCAATATGGTATAGGTGATTGTCTTGCTTTCGTAATGTCTTCTCGATCTTTTTTTCTGTTATTTGTGGCATTTCTTGAGCATAGACATGTTATTTCATAGAGGTATTTATAGATTTGCATGTTTAGACTAACCCTTCTAATGAATGTTTAGGATGGTTTCATGTGCAGATTTTATAAGTACTTCAGTTTGGCACTAGAAGGAGGGCCATGTTTTCCCATTCATTTCTCTTTCTTTGGGTTATTTCCTAAATTTTTTTGAAAGTACAAGGAAAATGAGGAAGGCTAATGAAGGATAACGAAGGACAAGGAGGACAAAGAATGAAACAACGAAAAAAGGAAAACAAAAGGAGGAGAAGCATTTTGAAAGATCAAAGTGTTTTTAAGCACATTAAGTATTTGTTTAACACTTCTTCAAGAAGTTGTTGACTTTTATTTCTTAGAACACTAACTTCGTTTGGGTTTAAAAAGAATCTTTCCAATTCTTGCAAAGGATAAAATGAACTTTAGGATCACAACTTACTAGATTTTGTTTTGTGGATTTATAATTGAACAAAGTATCTTTCACTCATCTTTTGGTGCTTAAAAAGAACTCACATTCTACTTTGTGGATTTAAAAAGAACTCACATTCTGCTTTGTGGATTTAAAAAGAACAAGTACAAACATTGTTTTCCATGAAGGCTTACTTAAAAAACTAAAGGAATTGAAAAAGGATGTATGCGCTTCTCTCACACTTTATAGCGATCTTGAGAATCAAAAGGCCCTTTTCATGATTTTAGGTTGAGACAAAGCAATCACCTCCACACTTTGATTTGGGATTAAAATTGAACAATATCTTGTATGAGTGTGAGTAGAGCATCATCGCGTATATTATCTTTCTTTGAGTCGTCAAAGATTGATCGAGTTACAAATTTTGTCTTTGCTTGATTTTGTTTATCTTAGAGGGCCTACCTTGGGGAAAAAGTACTCACCCAAGGGAATGACTCAACCGGTAACACTCTAAAGCCAAGAGTATTTTTAGCTAGGATATAAATGTGGATATTGGAAGAAATACCAATATCACGCAGTTGATTTCGACAAGATGGATCTGAAAGGGGACTCTTACCATATGGGTCAATCTCCATGAATGAAAACTCCTTACTAAAACCCCTGTACAAGAATTTTCCAAAATCCTTAATCTATTTTTTGGTGCAAGAACGGTTGTTCTAAAGCTGCCCCACACTTTTACGGTCTTTAGTAGAAATGGAAAACATGCCATGGGAGTTTCATGGGTGTTGATGTTTGGCTGCCCCATATAAGTGAGTGCCATGGAGGGAAGCTAGTGGGGTCAAGCATCTAACCATTCACTAAAGATAAGCATAGCTAGACTTGTCCAAGTGGGGATTCAACAAATATTGTCTTACACATCCATAGGGTTTGTACTTATTCTTGATTACAAAAATCTTTGCTTGTTCAAAAACATTTGCAAACAAACATTCAACATGATCCTTAAAATTTCAAGCCCTTTAGGAGGAAAATACCATTGACCAAATTCTCGTGTTATTGCTTTCACTTGGGATTACATCCTTAGAGGTTTCTAAGCACTTGAATTTACATCTCAATTTTCCCACTAAAGTTAAACAATAGGTAAACTTTGCCTTAAATTCATCAAAGTTTCACATAATATACTTTGTGAAATGAGACAAAGTTGAGACATTGGACATTTAGTTTGAAAGCTAATCAAAAAGTTTTTTTGGTAAACAGAATCCATTAAAGCAAAGATTAAAGGCAATTGGACCCCACACATGTGTCTCCAATGATTTCACGCAAAATCAAGATCAAGAAACCAAAGGTAAAAGCCCTTAGTCTGATAGCCCATCAAGAACGTCTCTCTGTGTTATACGAAGTCAGACAAAGACTGCTTTTCAACTTTTACAAGAAGGATTCAAGGAACAATCCCAGTTTGTATTCATTCTATTACTGCCAAAACCCAAATCTTTTTAGAGAGTTTGAACATCTTGTTTAGAGAAAAGCTTGTTCTTCTATACCTAGGTCTAGGCAAACAAAGTGTCTTTTTTAGATTCATCTTAGGATCAAAACAAATCAAAATATTTTTCATCCATCCTTCAAAACATCAAAATGAACATCATCTCACAAATCACCTTTTGGAAAATCTTGAAATCATCCTCAATGCTAGGTTTTTTGGCAAAATCAAAACCATCAAAATCATTGAGACTAAATCCTTGAAAAATTTATCAAAATCATCTTGTTTATCTTAGTATATGTAGATGAATCCTTCATCATATGCTTAGTGAAACTATCATCTTGTTTGAATAGGTGTGTGGGTAGATGCATCCTTCTCCCCACACATATTAAAATTATCATCATTTGAGAAAATTCATCCTTAGGTAATCATCCAAACATCTTAGGATCTATTTGTTCAAAATCTAAATCCAAATCAAAATCAATCAAGGAAAAATCCCAAATCAAAATCCGAAACATATCCGAAAGTCCCAAAAAATCCTAGTATCTCCTTCAAGACTTACCAAAATATCATGTAACATCCACATCATTCATCTTTTACATCATCATCATATCACCTTTTGATCCGCAAGATATCCTAAATTTTTTTTCACTTTGGGGCATAAAATAAAGATCAATCCAAAGAAATCAAGAGATTGATCTCCCATTCTTCATTGATCCTTGTTTTATGGTTCAAACCAGATCTCAATATAAGAAGAGCATGGAAGCCAACAAAGAAACACCCGCTTCAAGTGATTTAAGTCAAACTACTCCTGAAATGAATCCCATTGGGTCTAGAACTCTCATAGTCAACCTTTCGATATCATCATAAAACCCACAAGAGGAAAACCAAGGAGAGGATGTTACCTTTGGGATGTCTCATGACAAAATGACTGAAAGGCTTCAAAATCTAGAAAACCATAAAATCATCAACATCATGATGAGACTCAACCCTTCATTATACATGCTTGAATTAGCAAAACAAGGAGTCAAGTTACCTTCAGATATCGATGTGAGTACCATAGTGGAGACTTCATTTCCTCCAATCTCATCCACCATTCCCATCTCATCCACACCACCATCCCAAAAAATCATGTAAAACATTCTATAAATTACGACATCTTTTGCTCCAACTGAACCCAATGTTAACAAGGGAAATACATTTCTCAATGCTCTTCAAGTACACCCCCTTGTTAATAATCAAAACTTGGATGCAAACACCACCTTGGAACAAAACATATTCGAAAACCCATTACACAAGAATGTTCCTCTCACTTTACATCATGATCCATCATCAAAAAATTTCCACAGAACACCTCAAACTCCCCTCCTCACAAACTCACAAGAGGAGGGAGACATGTTAAGACCAATGGGCATTTTTGACAACACAACATTTTCACAAGGAATCACCCCCCTTACATTTCCACCACTTCCACCATTTCCATTATCATCCACACCACTCCTTGGCTTAGGGCTTCCCCCTTTACCAGGCATCGATCAAAACAACACCACAAATATCAACCAAAGCATTATGGTAAACACTCAAAACTTTTCATCAACATCGCAACAACAAACGACAAATGCAAAAATAATCCCAACATCATCAAACACCCCCATAACATCAAAAAACATGATTTCTCAAGGGCCAATCACATCAACATCGCCACTTACCACTCAAACCACCACATCAACAACACCATCCACCACACAAAATACCAACACGACATTATTGCTCACCACAAATGCCATTCCAAATCCACCACCACCCCCACCACCACCAACTTCCACCACATCAAGCCAATACGATGTGGCATTGCAAGTTGCTTTCCAAAGAGGATACCAACAAGTTCAGAAACAAAAATCCATATACTTAGCTACTCAACAAACCGCTCAAGCCGTGCAAGCCACCCAAGCAGCCGAAGCCACACTACAAACACAACAAGTGTCAAAAGCCCAAGCTTTATTGCAACAACAACAACAACAAGCTGTTCAAGCATGCAAGCACACAATATTGCTCAAGCACAGGGTCTATTGCAACAACAAGCAGTACAAGTGCAAGCTCAATATCAGGTACAATGAGCCGAATATCAAGCATAACTCTTAGCACATAGACAAGCAGTGCAATTACAAGCATATCAACAAGCCATAAAGCAATATCAAGAGTAGCAAGAAGTAGCAAAATTGGCAGCTCAATAACAAGCGTTGTTGGAACAACAACAAGCACAACAACAAGAACAAATCTTAGCACAACAACAACAAGATCAACAACAGGTGTTATTCATACAAAAGCATGTGGAAGCCTACCTAGCTAGGTAGAACATAAAGATACTATTGAATAGCACATCTAACAAAACACCAACCAATACACCCATCCAACCCACAATTGAAACACCCCAAAACACCTTCATCCCACCCCCTGATCCGCAAAATGACGTGACGACACAAATCAGGTTGCTCTAGCAACAAGTGCTCAATCTTCAATCAGGGTGAACAACCAAAACATCAAGCAACTTGTGTCTGTATCCATTTGATAGGAGCCTAGTGATGAAACCATTCCCCAAGGGATTTGAAATTCCCAAATTTGACAAATATCGAGGGATGGGAAACCCTAAAGATCGCATCAGGGAATTCTAGGTTCATTGCATGGAAGTTTAATATGACGATACTTATTTGATGCGACTATTCCCTAGGAGCTTGGTAGGCCACACTATAGAATGGTTCTCTTGCTTACCTTCAGGCATTAGAACATTCCAAGAAATTAGGGATGCATTCATAAAAAATTATGCATGAAACATTGCAATGGATGTTAGTCTAGAAGAACTCTCAGCTCTAAAATAAGGAAAGGGTGAATCATTCGCCTCATTCCTACAACGATGGTGATCCAAGGCCAATCAGAGCAAGTGGACCATGCTAGAAGAACAACAAGTTTTCACCATCATAGCCAACCTTGAAGGCCACTTGGAATTTCATCTCAAGGTTCAGAGCATCACGACATATGATCAATTGATCTCCAAGGAACTTAGCATCGAAAGAGCCCTCATAACTCAACTTGTGGAATCAACATCATACCACAAACAACAAACAACCATCCACCATCCAATTACAATGATAAACATCGTACATGGGAAAGAAACTAAAAAATTACTAGTGATGGTGTCGTTGATGCCAAGGTGGTCATTAGTGATCCTCGCCAAAACACACCCACACTGCAAATCAAATCACAACACCAAAATGCTCATCACATAACATACCACCCAAAAAACAATCCAACCATCAATAATCTCAATGACCAAAGAGGACCACCCCAACACAAAATCTATCCCAAACAAAAATATAATACTTTGGGGGAACCACTTGAAGACATAATGAAGAAGTTGATAGACAAAAAACTCATCTAGGCTCCCACATTTGAGAATTACCAAGAACCAGATGTCAAACCTCCTTGGTATAACGAGAATCAAATTTGAGAATTCCACAAAATCAAAGGGCATACCACAAATAGTTGCATGAGACTCAAAAAAATCATCCAAGATCTCATCGATAATAAAATCATAAACGTGGAACAACCTATGGGAAATTAGGATCTCAAGATATATATGAATCCGATGCCAAATCATGGTAACAAAGGGAATAAAAATGACAAAGGGAAGGGTACCCACTCAAATGTAAATCATGTATATGAAACAGCCATTGCCTCCCTAAATGAAGACTGGATGGTCATCAACATCAAGAATGCCCATGCTGAAGATTGTGGAGTCACCACAAGAGGCGGCAAAGTCACCATTGTAGGATTATCCCAACTAAATAAAGCCCTTGCATCTAGATCCGTTCCTAATGGCTATAATGTCCTAGATCAACTCAAGAGAATGCCAACACACATCTCCATCATGGAGTTGTTAAAAATATCATCAGCTCATAAGAAGATCCTTGAGGAAGCATTAGCCTCATCCACTGTTCTCGCAAATCTCGATGCAGAGCAATTCCAAGCTATTATCAGAAATATCATTACGCCTAATCTTCTTACATTCTCTAACCAAGATTTCCCTACCCAACCATCTCACAATAGTGCACTTCACTTGGAAGCCATTGTACACAAGAGAAAAATCAAAAGGGTTTTGGTGGATGGAGGTGCAGGCTTGAACATATGTTCCCTAAGCCTCGTCAAGCAGTTGAAAATATTAGAAGATTCCATTGACAAAGGAAAGGGTATCACGATAAGAGCATATGATGACCAAGAAAGAGTGTCTCAAGTCACGATTAAACTCCCTATTCAAGTAGGGCCAACTCTCTTGGAAACCACTTGTCAGGTCTTGGACCTTGACTTGCCATATAATATCCTCCTATGATGCCCATGGATCCATGTGATGAAAGTAGTAGTGTCAACCTTCCACCAATGTGTGAAATTTACACATAATGGACAAGAGGTTACTGTCCATGGAGACCCCGAACCATTTTCATATTGCAAAAATCTTGAAGTAAAATATTACGAAATCCCCCAAGTGCCAAAAAATGATGAGGGCCCATCCACACTATACATCAATCCTTCCACCCTCGCATCTACTTCTATGAAAAAGAAACCCACCACTCCCACCATTCCCACCATCTCTAACATCAAGCTCATCATCCAAGATAATGGTTGTGGAAACTATAAGCTCCCTAACAATGCTTTTGTGGTAGGAGAGTTACCACAATCTCCTAGATCACCGGGACGTCCACAAGAAAATCAAGCTTCCACATCACAAATGTTTCCTAAAGACTATCCCAAATTCACAAGTCGGGGAGACCTTGGCCAGGAGGTTATTGAGGAAGATCCATCACGTATGCTCTATCAAGTTGAAAGACCAGTACCAAATTTACCAATGGATAATAGAAGCAAAGGCCTGGAAATGATGCTTGCAATGGGTTACGACATAAATCAAAGATTGGGACAAAACAACAATGGGCTTATAATACCTATCATGCCAGAGATGCGACCAATAACAAATCTTGGCCTTGGATGTACCCCTCTAAGTATAACCATATGTGGCTGAAGTCCTCCTGTTAGAATGGTTAACAATCCTCCTTAGCCAACTGCAACAGAATTATGCCTACCTGTATCTATAGTTCGTGTCATAGATAACTTTACATTTGATATAAGTGATGTCTGTAGTAGTAGGGATAACAAGGATCACTTGACCAATCTACCTAGGTTATTTGAGGATACTTCCCTTTGCATGATTAGCACCATCTCCTTTGAAACATACCATCTCCTTTGAAACATACCATCAAAATCATCAGATCCATTTAGTATACCCCCAACTGATCAACTATGACCAATGAGGACCACCAATTCTTGATACATTTGAAAATGACAAGGTGCTCTTAGAATTCATGGGATTGTGGGACAACATTCTAGATGGGGATCACAAAGCAGGGTTTATAATGGAGTTGGACACACATGCCTATTATGGGGAAATGACTGAATCCTTCAATTGCAAAAGTGAGAAACTAAGAATAATATCCAAGTCCTTGAGTGAAAACCACACTATGGCACTCTTGGACAATCTAAAAAAGTAAAAGAAAGGACCCATCCAATGGTAAAAACCTCTCTGAGGCGCCTAAGGATGGGGGATTCAATCTTCCTTTAAGAACTATTCGTCAGGAAAAGTTAGCAGTCTTGGTAGAAAAATGCAATCCTGTCAACCTAGGAACAGAGGAGACCCCGCATATCCCATTCTATGTGGAATCACTACTATCAGAAGAGCAAGAACTCCTAGTAGCCTTCTTAAGGTAAAGACAAATAAACTTTGCATGGAGTTATGCTGATATGCCAGGACTTGATCCAAAGACTATGGTTCACTACTTAGCAGTGTATCTAGAAGCAAAACCTGTTAGACAAAAGCTTTGAAACATGCACCCTCAAATTTCCCTGCTAGTCAAACTGGAGTTAAAAAAGCTATTAGATGCAAGATTCATCTGACCTATAGATTATCCAGAATGGGTATCAAACTTGGTACCTATTTCAAAACCTAATGGAAACATCAGAATCTGCACAGACTTTAGGGATTTGAACAAGGCATGTCCAAAGGATGATTTCCCACTTCGGAACATCGACATGATAGTAGATATGATAGTTGGACATGAGATGCTATCACTAATGGACTGATTTTTAAGGATACAATCAAATCATGAGAGCAAAAGAAGATCAAGATAAGACAACCTTCACTTGTCCGTGGGGGAATTATTGCTGGAACATGATGCCATTTGGCCTAAAGAATGCAGGAGCAACATATCAAAGGCCCAAGACATTGATATTCCATGACATGATTCATAAAATAGTCAAAGACTATGTTGGAAACATTCTAGCTAAGTCAAGAAAGAGAAAAGATCACATAGCAACCCTAATTGCTATCCTTGATAGACTAGAGGAATACAAAGTTAGACTAAATCCCAAGAAGTCCGTCTTTGACATACAATCAGGTAAATTGCTAGGATATATAGTGTCCATGAGGGGTATCAAGGTGGATCCAGCAAAAGTGAAAGCAATCCTTGAAATGGAAGCACAAAAGATATTAAAACAATTAAGAGGTCTTCAAGGTAGACTTGAATCCATTGGAAGATTCATAGCACAACTAGCAGACAAACATAACCCATACTCTCACCTACTCCACAAGGGAGTAGCATACAAATGGGATACCAAGTGCGAAGAGGAATTCAACAAAATAAAGGAATATCGACTAACACCGCCAGTCTTAATGCCACCCATCCCAAAGAAGCCATTGATCTTATATGTGTCAGCAACAATAGCAGCCCTTGGAGCTCTCCTAGCTCAACATGAAGAAAATGAAATGGAGAGGGATATCTATTACATCAGTAGGAAAATGGTTGGTCATGAGCTAAACTACTCATTCATCAAGAAAGCATGCCTCACAGTAGTGTTTGCATCCCAAAAATTTAGACATTACATGTTTGCACACAAGATAAAGCTAATCGCAAAAATTGATCCCCTCAAGTATCTACTTTCAAAGGAAATGCTCACAGGAAGAATGAAAAAATGGGTGATGATATTGTAAGAGTACGGCATTGAGTATGTCAAGTGAAAAGCAATCAAGGTTCAAGTTATTGCAGATCAATTGGAAGAGGTACCAATCTATTCAGAGAACCCTCTTGTCTCAAAATTTCTAGACGAATCTATTTTCAACCTCAATGTACCCAACCACTAGAAACTATACTTCGATGGCTCATACATGTAGTATGGATCAGGAGCTGGTGTTTTCTTTATCACACCACAAGGGGATTGCATACCAAGGTCATACAAACTAGCATTTCCTTGCACGAATAACATCGTGAAATATGAGGCTTTGACTATAGGTCTCAAGATAATAGTGCAATGGAACATTGTGGCTCTCAAAGTGTATGGAGACTCTCAGTTGATCATAAATCAAGTCAATAATGAATATCAGATCAAGCATGATAAGCTCACTCCATACAAGATATTGGTGGAGACTCTTAAAGAATATTTCATTGAAATAACATTTGAGCAGATTCCTAGAACCAACAACAGAGCAACAAACGCCATGGCAACAATTGGGTCCCTACTGGATGTCCCCAACAATGTTCCAAAATATGAATTCCTGATCGAGCAGCTTCTCATGCCCACATTCAAGATACCAGAATCAGGATTCGTGTGTGAAATTGTTGGTCCCAATGATCCTTGGTACCATGACATTTACACATACCTTCATATAGGCGTTATACCTGCTAATCTACCGTCAAACCTAAAATGAACCTTTATTAAAAATGCATCTCGATTTTTCATCCTAGGTGATACCCTATATTGTAGGAGCATAGAAGGAACCCTACTACACCGCCTAAGTGCTGAGGAGGCATTAACCGCTTTAATTGAAGTTCATAATGGTATTTGTGGTTGACACTCGAGTGGAATGACCATAGGTAAGAAACTACTGAGGATGGGGTATTATTGGCCCACAATGGAAAGGGAGGCACACGATCATGCCAGAAAGTGTCTACAATGTCAGCAGCATCGGGACCTCATCCATGCACCAACTCAAGATCTTCATCCCATCATCACACCATGGCCCTTTTCACAGTGGGGCCTCGATATCATTGGAAGGATAACTACAGCCTCATCTAATGACCACAAATTCATTATAACCACCACAAAGTACTTTACTAAGTGGGTGGAAGCCATACCCATGACATACATAACTAGGAAGCAGATTTCCAAGTTCATTATGAACTATCTCATTTGCCGCTATGGTGTTCCACAAGCCATTATCTCAAATAATGGGACACCATTCAAAAATCAGGATGTCCGTGACTTGTGTGAGAAATTCAAAATCCAACATTTCTTCTCCACCCCATATTATCCCTAAGGCAATGGCCAAGCAAAAGCTACCAAAAAAACCATTTTGAAAATCCTTAAGAACATAGTCAATGATGCAAGTTGTGATTAGCATCTACAACTTAATCTCGCCCTCTGGGGTTATCCAACCAGCATCCACACACCCACAGATGCCACCCCCTTATCTTTGTTCTATGGATAAGAAGCGGTACTCCCGATTGTAGATTGAGATCCCATCCCTTAGGATATCACAAAAAAACCATATCATCACTGCTGAAGATTACCGAGTAAAAATGGTTACTTCAGAAAAAACCTGGCAAACAGGCATCTTAGTGACAACAAAAAAAATAAAAAAATCCAAAAATCCAAAAAAAATAAAAAAAAGGATAAAAAAAAATAGTAAAGAGAAAAAATCATCCTCTAGTGAAAACCACTTCAATGGCACTTTGGGCATGGTGAAAACCTGGCAAACAGGCGCCTTGCATAAATAAGTACTTTCTATCCACTAGGATCTTTATGGCTTGTCCTGCATCATCCATCACATTTAGGTCTCTGTCCATCACTCATCCACCAGCATTTGCACCATTGCTTGGTTTTGTTTTCGTATCATGATCCCGCCTAGTACTACTCGACCCATCCTCAAGGTCAATTTTTCTTGCCTTTATTGGAGTAGTCTATTGCATCATGCTGGGGGCATGCTCTCTCTAGATCGGATTCGTGTATATTCTTAAGGTCAGAAAATAAAAAAATCCAAAAACATCAGAAAATTAGAAAATCCAAAAACATTCAAAACATATCAAAATCCAAAAACAAGTCAAAAATTCATTCAAAAAATAAAAAACAAAGTTGACTAGTCGAATTACGTCATCTCTGAGCTTCAACGTAGGCAAGGTTGATCTTTGATCATCCCCCAAGACATTTAGGTCAGTCCTTTAGGAGTCCATCATAATAAACTGACATTTCATCATGTATATCTTCATCTGTAAATTGGTCAAGTGGTGAGTCGAACTATGTGGTCTCTATGTGTATTTAACATAGGTAAGGCTAATCTATTGATTAGCCCCTAAGGCCCTTATGATAGGTCTTTAGGTTATTCTCTTGGTCAAAATCTTAGAAAATCCCAAAAAAACACTAGAAAATTGAAAATCAAAACATTTGAAAATCTCAAAAAATTACCAAAAAATAGCCTCAAAACATTGCAAAACTCCAAAAACATCAAAATATTTGAAAAAATCCATCCACCTCATATCGCTTGCACTTGGAATAAACACCACTCATAATAAATTGATCGTCATCCTCAACCTTCGATGAAACAGTTAGAAACAAGTCTAGCAACTTAAATGTAAACTCAAAAGCGTCAAGTCTCAAGTCTAAGTCAGTACGTAAAAAAGTTGGTCAATTCTTTGTGTCGATAGTCCATCATCCAAACAGTCCCATACCAATCATTTGATAACATCATGTCCTAGGATGAATCCTTCCTACAAGGGGTATTATTTATCAGAAAGAACATTTTGGATAAACAAAAGGACGTGCCACCATCCACTAACATGCCCTAGGATGTATCCTTCCTAGAATGGGCATTATCTTTTGGCAATAGTTTTGGTCCTTATCCTTAAAAATGCATTCCCTTTTGGTTAGCGGTATTGAAGAACATCAACTTGTTTGTGCGCTTTATCTTTGTCTTTTGACTTATTTTATTGCACTCAGTCCAAGGACCTCTCGATGATATCTGAAGAAGGATTTAGAGAGATAGGAATGGGGCAATGATCATTATCCTTTTTTCTTCTATGCTTGTTGGGAATTCTTGTAAAATAACCTTGGTGAATACTTGCTTTATTAGATATGTATAGAGGATGTTTTGGACAACTTATTGACTATTGCATTGACTCGTTATACCTTTCCATGTTTTGGTCTGAGCTACTTTGAACTTCTAAAGTGCATTCTAGCAAGGTTTCTGTATGTCAGGTGTGAATAAGAATACTCCTATCTATTTCTTGAGTCAAAGTCCATCACACTAAGTACAATGCCATCATGTTCCTTTATACCTTGATGCATCGTGCTTATGCATGTTATCAAACATAAGGTAAGCGACCCTTTTAAAATCCCAATCCTTGATAAGAAAATTATCTATTTCTCATCATTATTTCATCATCATCATATCTCATAAAGTTGGTTTGTTGGATCGTTTTGTCATCATCTAATGTATTCTTTTCCACACTAACATCGAAATATGAATAATTAATCATCATCACCAATGCATTCATCTTGCATCCACAAAACATCAATATTTTGTATATCATCTCACATGCATGTTCATCATCATAATATACATTTGTTAGTCTAAGCATCTCCTAAACCATCCATTGCATAATCACAACATATCACATCATCCATATCATCCATCTCACATCATATCATAATTTAATTTGTTTAGGATAATATAGATTTGTTATTCTAAGCATCTTAAAACCTTCTCATTGGCATCATCATCCATAACCATCCATTTTGAACCTCTTTATCGTGAGCTCGACCCTCAAATCTAATCTTTTCACTCGATCTCTCAAGGGGGCAATGTACTCGTGTACCTCTTACCGCTGGGGCAACTGAAAAAGTCAGAAAATTTTTGAATTTCGATCGTGGAAAGTTTATTTCTTTGAACCAATGCAGCAAGTACATTGCATCAAAGAGGGGAAAAATGTAGACATGCAAAATTAGCATTATGCATTCAATTAGGTTCATTCTTCAAGTAAACTAGGTTTCACATTCATCCACTTAGAAAATTAATCAAGCTCACTTTCATCCACTCATTAGGTAAACTCATTAATTTTAATCTTCTAAGGTCATTAATTTAAAATTAAACAAAATTTAACATCAACCTTTAATTAAATAAACAAAACTTTATTAAATCTCCAAATGCATATTCCATCCTTTTATGATTTAAATAAATAAAATATTTAAGTCTTAAAATTTAAAATCATTCTAATTATCATTAAGCTAACCTAATCCTAATTAGCCTAACCTAACCACCCATCACATCCTCTAGATATTCCCACTTGCACAAATAAATCAATTTATTGATTTATTAAATTCCTTATTTTTCTTTCAACATGTCATTTATGGGGAATATTCCCTCAAGTTTGATAAAGATGACAAGTTGACTTGTCCCCTCCAACATTGCAATAAATTCTCCATTTCATGTCCCCCTCTCAAAATTTATTGCACAAATTTGAATTTTAAACTCCCTCTCTTGGGCACATTTCCCAAATCTTGCACATCCCTCAGCCTATCACAACTTGACAAGTGGCCTCTTTTCATTGGTCTATTTTTAATCGCACATTCACTCATTTAGCCAATCTCTCATCAAGAAAATATATAAATAAAGACCTCATTCTTCATCAAAGGCATCTACATCTACATGCAAAGTTACTCGCTTGGTTTGAGAACTAATTTTTCTCTTCATCTCCATTGCATCTCATCATTTTAGCTTTTGAGCAAGGATTGGGAAAGGGTCATTTGCACATTTGACACCAATACAATATGGAATAGGTGATTGTCTTGCTCTTGTAATGTCTTCTTGATCTTTTTTTCTATTATTTGTGGAATTTCTTGAGCATTAACATGTTATTTCATAGAGGTATTTGTAGATTTGCATGTTTAGACTAACCCTTATAAGTACTTCATATTTGGAGATTTAAAATCATTTTGTGAATTTTATTAATGATTTGGTGAATTTTGAAAATTTCACAACCTATGAGGTTAGAGGAAAAATGGTTTGGTGAAATGTCTTTTAATGCTGAATTATACATCTCTATAAGTTTTCATGAGTTTTTGAACTCCCTGGAAAAAGTTATTGCAAAATTTGGTTTTCAGCTTCACTACTTGATGGACAAATCATATCATTTGGTATAGTCCACTTATTTTTTCTATCATATTTTTTGGATGTGTTACCTAGTGTAATCTTGAACAACAATCTAATTTAATTCTAAAATTCCATGTTGGAAAAGGTATGAATTCATTTCTTGCAAGATATGATTTTATTCAAAAGAATTAGGGAATTCCAAAGGGTGTGCAACATTTTGAAAGGAATTATCTTTATATTGGGTTGATTAAAATGCCTAGCTGGTAGGTGATGCCTCATCTCCCAACCTCAAGAAATGGAAGTTATTTAAAAATATTGTGTGAACAACAATATATGGGGGGTGGCTAAAGGAGACAGAGGATCCATGAAGGGAAGGAGGAATACATAGAACCCCCAAATCATCCCCGCTAAGGGATAAACATTGAGTAGTAGAGAGAAATTATGTAGGAACATATAGCATGGTATCATCCATAGCATAGAAGGAAACATATTAATTCCAAATCACGAGACTGAGAATAGGTCATAAAAAGGAAAGGATTGATATGTCAAGAGAAAATAACAGTCAGAAGATAAGAACAAGATTGTAAAAGGTGATGGCAAGAGGAATCTGAATTTTTTGTTGATTAAATTTTCAACAGTATAGTAGAAGGATAAAATATCAAGTAGCCATGTTGTGAAAGATGTGGATAGTGGTGAAGTCAACACATGGTGAGTCATATGAATGGAAGACGAAGACATAGTGAGGAAAGCTTGAGAGTGGGAAATTTGAGAAATGAAGGTAGAATGTGAAGAGACCATGCTCTTTGGAACTTGTGTGATACAATGTATTGCAAATTGGAAGAATCCTATGCAAGGAGTTAGAATAGAGAAATAATAGAATTCAACTTGGCACCAATTAAATAAATCTATATAAAAACTACTGGAAAAGGTGAGTTAAGCCAATAGTAAATATTTTTGAATCTCAATGTGGAAGTCAAAGGAAATGTACCATATATTATGGAATGGAAAGTTTGAATTCATTGGAAGTGATTTTGAGAGATGAAAATTAGTCCAATGTGTGGAAAAAATTGGATGCTTGAAGGGTAAAGGTCATGAGACAACAATGAGAAGATGGAGTACAAATCAAAGCAGGAATTGTGATTTTATCTTCTATGAAATTTGAATAAATAAAGTTATACCATTTGTTGTCATATTTGAATATGTTGTTGCATAATATGAAATTGATAGAAATCGACAAATGTAATTGTCATTTTTAAATGTCAATCAACTACAAAGTCATGTATAATCTCTATAAGTGCATCGAAAGAGTGTGTTGTGTATTTTCTCTCTTCATCAAATGGTATTAAAGCTAGTGGTTTTGAGCATGTGGATAGATTGTCAAACATGAGGCATTCCACACCAATACCTATGTGTGGAGAGGGAATTGAGAAGAGGTTTTGGGTGCATAAGCAGATCATTGAATGTGAGGAAAATCATCAATTGTGAGAAAAATCATTGAATACAATGCAAATTATGATGAAACTTGTGGATAGAAGAATAACGATGGAAGAGATAAAAATTATCATTGTAGGTGTGTGAATTACTAAGAAATTGAGTGCTAGAAAGGATAAGAAAATTATTGTAGAAGTTTCAAATTAGATTAGGTGAACTGGGTCACAGATGTAGATGCAAGGAAAATTGCAATTTATACAACATGAAGATGCTACAAGGGTTGAGTTTCCTTGAAGACATATTGTGAGGAAGCATGTAGAGAAGAATAGGAAGTATTTGGTGGATGAGGTTGGTTTCATGGTAGATATGATCCCATGAGGAAGAAAAAGAGAGCAGTGCAGTAGTAGAAGGTGCAACTTTGTGCATGAAATTTAGCGATGTGGTTCATTGTAGATTATTTTCAATATATAGAAGGGTGATTATATCACTGAAATCCACCTTTTTCATCTTATTCTCACAAATTTCTTACTTGGCATGTTTGATACAAGAGCACTTGAGAAAATGTGCAATCAACATCACCAAATAAAAAAATGCTTCAAGAGATTGGTAAGGTTTCATTGAAAACCTTCTTACAGGTAGATTTTGACTCCATCTTGATTTTATGGAAAAAAGTTTGAAGTATTTCAATTAACATATATGGAGATTTAATCATTTCATGACTTCAATTGGTGATTTGGTGAAATTTTAAAATTTCATAATTCATGAGGTTGGAGGAAAAATTGTTTGGTAAAATTTTTTGTAATGTTGAATTATGCATCTCTGCAATTTTCATGAGTTTGTAAACTCTTGGGAAAATTTTATTTCAAAATTTGGTTTTGAGCTTCATTAGTCAATGGATGAATCATATCATTTGTTCTAGTCCACATATTTACTTCTTTCATATTTATGTGGATATGGTACCTAAAGTAATCTTGAACACCAATCTAAATTGGTTTTGAGATGCCATAATGGAAAAGGTATGAATTCATTTCTTCTAAAATATTATTTTATTCAAATGAATTAGGGAATACCAAAGGACATGCAACATTTTGGAAGGAATTATCTTGCTAGGGGGTCAATTAAAATTCCTAGTTGGGAGGCGAAGATTCATCTCCCACCCTCAACAAAGGTAAATTATTTAAAATTAGTGTATGAAAAACAATATATAAGGGGTAGCTAAAGCGGACATGTGAGCCATGAAGGAAATGCGGAATCCATAGAACCCACAATTCACTTACACCAAGAGATAAACATTGAGCAACAAAGAGAAATTGTGTAGAAAGAGGGGGTGTGAAATCAATCATAGTACAGAAGGAAACACATCAATTCCAAGTCACAAGACTATGAATAGGTTAACACAACAAGGAATACATAAATATGTCAAATCTTGAAAGGAATGTGTCCCTCTCAAATGAAATGGTTTAGCTATTTATAGAACAACCAAGTAAACTCAAAGCCTATAGTTTAGGCATGTTAATGAACAACAAGATTCATGCAAAGAAACACATGAAACAAATCATAAAGGTGGAGAATTCACAAGCTAATATTTAGAATTATCACCTTCAAGTCAACTTTTTTTGTGACAACAATCTGAAGACTTATTCAATCAACATATGCATAATTTGAATTGTCACAATGAGAAAACATCTACAACAATTCAAACTCAAAGGCACCATTTACAATTCTATTTCCTCCATATTTTCTATGGTTAAACTCATTCAACTTCTATTTTATGACTATAAGTTTACATCGACCCTTCAGGTGGATGAATTGACTTGAGTAGTTTAATACGTAAGACAAAGTCAAGCTTGGTCTCACTAAAGGCATCGACCAAGTCAAGCATTTTATAGACAATAATATCAAATGTAGTGCAATGACTTATGTCACGTGTCATTCATTATGATAATCGGTATACATTAACAATCATAAGCTATTAAATGGGCCTCTATTGACATAGTCAATATCAACCTCCATTTCATAGTCTCTATTGACTATAAAACAACCTTATAAATAAGGTTCAATGAATAAGAGATAGTCAATTTCAATTAACATATATAATATGTTAAATGTATATCATTTATATATATAATATGTATATTATATACATATATATATATGTCTAAATACTATAATGTATATATATATATATATGTATGTATGTATTTATGTATGTATGTATGTATGTATGTATATATTTATATATGTATGTATGTCTGTATAAATGTATATGACTCTATGTACACGTATGTGTCTAGGTATATCTATATCCATGTATCCATATGAGCATGCCCATTTTCCAACGTACACATGTATTAATATACATATACATATGGATATGTGTGTGTATATATATATGTTTACATCTGATTCACATAAAGCCATTCGCCATTACCATCATATTGATAAGTGTTTACATGTGGTTTATCTATACATATGCATATACGTGTCATTAGATTGCATTAACATATAGGTGCATATATATATAAACATACTTCCACATACATCCCACATGTCAATATAATCATAATAGCATAAGAAAGATCTCAAAAGTTCAAATAGATAAAAATCACCCTATAATGCATGTAGTTGTAAACAAGACTCTCAAATCCAAACATATCGGCTAAGGATGACTTACCTACTACCCACAAACTGAATCAACCCAATCATTCTAATTTGGTGTGTGTTTATGCTCAGATAGTTTATTTTTACCGGTTACCTAACTAGAAAATTCTCCTGAGTGATACTTCCCTTCCACTTGGAGTAATGGAACACATACCTGCATCCACTAACACATGCATACGACAACCAATTGTTCATAACATATGAAATATACATAAACATTCACAAAGTTAGAATAATAATAATTCAATAACCTTTAATTCACTTATATGTAGAATTTCACCATGAATAACATCAATTGAGGTAACATCAATTTAGAAAACATCAAATGAGATAACATTCATATTGATAACAAGGTTCGAGCATAATTTTTTCATCTCCTGGAGAATTCTCATTACATTCATATTTACCCTATCTAGTAATTGTAAATATTATCTTCACAATTTTGAGACCGTGTAACATAATCCCTCCCTTATGAATCATCATCCCCGATGACCTTGGGTATTATTGAAACATAAAAACTAAGAATATGAGGAAAATTTTGTTGATTTTTCACATAGTCCTCCCAAGTAGTTGAGTCTTCTGCGTATTGGTCCCACTAGACTTTACACTACAAGACTTCTCTATTACACAAGCTTAGCTTACATGTTCTTGAGAACTTGATGGGCTCGAGAGTTACTTCTCTGGGGTCTCATACCTGTAAAGCAGTCTAATCAATTACATGATTATCCCCTAGTATATACTTTTTAAGGTAGGACACATGGAAGAAATTATGCATTTTGGAAAGAGTTGGTGGCAAAGTGATATGATAGGCTACTGGATTCACTTCGTCTAGAATCTCAAAAGGTTCAACATAACACAGAGCTAATTTAGAAGAATTTCCACGTTTAATGGAGATTTTGTGAGGTTTCAATCCCAACAATACTTTTTCACCTAAGGAAAAATTATGGATCACTCTCTTAGCATCAACATAGCTTTTCTATCAATAGTTATCTTTACCTAACCTTTGCAAGTGACAATATTAACTTGTTCATCCATTTCAACCAACATTTCTTTCCCAAGACTCACTTGATCCTCAAGTTTATCCCAACTTACAGGAGTTTGACACTTTTGGCCATACAAAGCTTCAAAAGGAGCCATTTTTATTGTATAATCATAAGAGTTATTGTAGGAAATTCAACTAATAGTAAGTAATCCTCCCACTTGTACTATTGATCTATGCAATATATCCTAAATAGGTCTTCGATTACTAATAGTTCACCATTATGTGAAGCATATAAAGGCCCATTTTATAGTGTCATGTCACAAATAGATGGTTCCATACCATTTTTTTATGTGAGGAATTATTTTCTATACAGTTTGAAATCAAGTAGTTAATGGGACTAGAGATGGTTTCCAACCTCACTAAAAAGTTTGTATTAGGGTGTATTTCATTGCTAATATTATAATGGCTATACCATTTGGGGTATTGAGGGACTATTCCATACCCTTATTTGGATAAGATATTTGCATAACATATTTCAAAATATTGGATTATCTCAATAGGATGAGAGGATAATTGATAAAATTGTGACTATGAAAATCGTAAACATTAGTATCACTTGAAATATGATTTTCACAACATTTTTGTGAGCTATTGGAGGTAGGGATCTAGTATGAGGAGAAAGGTAATTTTGTTGAAAATTTTTAGTTATACATATCTTGAGTGGGCTTCTAGAGATTTTTAGTACAATAATGTCATCCTCAAACTTACGCATGAAAAATAAATTATACTTTATAAGATATGAAAGGAAATTTTTAAAGGTGTAAGGTTTTCTAATCTAGGAAGAAATTGACCTCTATCCTTCTAGATGTTTGGGGGTAACAAGAGATAATGGAGAGTAAAGTTAATGAAATTAATGGATAAGTTATAAATTTAGTTAAAATAACATAATTTTTGGTATAAAGAACTATTAATTTGGTACTTAACCATTTCATATGTAATGAATTATGATCTCAAATTATTTAAAATATAGCCACATACTTTCTTTAATTCAATTATCAAAATCAATAATTATATTAATATTAGATTATAATATAAATTCTATATAATAATTTTTAATATATAAATTCTAATATGTATTGAAAATATTATCAATGAAATCCCTAAATCTTTCTTAACATTAAAAAATAATGATTTTAAATTTATCTCATAAATACTTTGTGCATGGTTTTTTTTTTGTATTAGTAATAGTGAATCAAAAAATTTAAATAGTATTGATGTTGCTAGCTTAGCAGGGAATAAGCTGGAAACAACACATTTACATCTTGCATACAACAACATTAATTGATGAAAGACCTATTTCAACAGCATATACAGATTTGATATATGTATATAACCTATACAATCTGAAGAAAAACTTGTATACAACCTATACTTCTTGATATGCTCATTACATACATTTGAAACAACCTATACACTATGAGACTAGTTTGTATAAAGCCCATACTTCTTGAAATGCTCATTACGTACATTTTTTAAAACAGATTTAGATTTTGAAAAACATTTTGTGGAAAGTGGAACAACATCATAGAGTAGCATTTTTGAACAACATTTTTGAAGAGCATTACATAACAAAAATTTTGAACAATATTTTGTGGAAATTTGATCATAGAAGGTTAATGATATAGATCATGTTGAATCTCCAATGTTACCACTTTCACTATAATCCTCTAGATTTCTCCAACTGACCAGTGTATTGACAACTTCCAAGTCATCACTTGAGAAATTTGCCTCTATTTCCTGATTGTTCTTTGTATGCAACCTTGGTGGTCTATTTCCTGGAGATCTCTTTTATTTTCTAGCTTTGTCACTGAGCTCTTTTTTGAGTTCCTGTAGTGCCTTCATGAACATCTCCAACCTTGGTTGACCCTATTACCAGGAGTTCCCAACCTTGACTTCATGTTGACTGTTTAGGATTATCCCATCCTTGAGTACTTCCAAGAGTTTTCTTCAAGCTATATCCATGTTTGTTGTCACCTATTTACTAATATTAAGAAATGTGAGTATGTTTTAAGACTTGGTAAGAACCCTCCTATTTCCATTAAATTTATCCTTGTTTCTTGCCTTCCAGATAAACCACAATATTTCAGATGTTAGCACAAACCAAAAAAGAAGGCATTCCTTATCAATCTTTATGTTGTCTCATAATAATTTCTTTCAAATTTACCTTGTGATTCATATAGATTTCTTGCTTGTTACAGAATAAGTTCCAAATTTCATTAGCAAAGAAACATTAAAAAACAATATGATTAATAGTTTCAGGGACTTTGCGCAAGTTACAAATGTCAATATCAACACGTTTTAACCTATAAGGAAGTGTTTGCAATAGGAGAAGCCACCTAAAGCAATATCTCTTACCTTCTACATTAAAATGCAAATTGTTCATGAAGGCTTTCTGCCAAGTTTTGCTATCCCAATCCACATTCTAGGTTTTATTAAGGTATTCAATGGGGTGGTTGGAATTTATTAAAGTCTTGTAGATATTTTTAGTTTTGTCCTCATTGATGGGGATGGAGCTTGCCACACAAAATCAGTTGGACATGGGTGCCTACCATTGGTGTCAGTAAGCAACCCCTTGCAGGCTTCATTAACAATAGTGTAGGTTCTTGAGTTGGCTTGGGGGAGATTAAAATCAGTTTTAAGCTAGTCCCAACTTACAAGAGAGCCATTATTTAGTATATTGTTGAAGGTACTAATACCATATTGGTTCCACTTTTTGGTTGAGAAAATTTGCAGCAAGGCTAAGGGTTCTCCATAGTGCTCTAACTTCCACTAGGTAGATCTAGTGGCATGGATAAGGCATTGCTCCACAAATAGGGACATTGAATATTACTTCTAACCAATTCACGAGCTTTCCAAATTATTTTGAATACCACTAACCCTATAAGTACAATATGGATTTTGGTAATAAAAGGATCACTAAAGGGAAAGGATTTCCATGACCTGGCCAATTTGGGAAATGCCTCCTTGGTGTTCCTTAGAAGGAATTTCTCTGGTTCCTCTCCTTCAAGAGACATGATTATCCACTTTGTAGCCAAAGAATTCCATTCTTTTTAAGATCTTTGAACCCAAGACCATACTATGAAAGGTTTTAAATTTATACCATATTGTGAAATAACCTAAAATATAACTCTTATATATGCTTAATCACATTGCATATGGCTTCAAGATTGATTCCAAGATAGATTCCATATTACTAACCAAAAAATAAATCTAACTCTCAAACATATAAATTTTATGGCTTAATAAAACCATGAAGAAAAGATCACAAAAGAACATCTAAAAATGACACATATTTAAATATAGTAGAAAAATATTGATACATTTTAAAGCTAAAAGTATCCCTAACTTAACTTTAAATGGCTTGAAGTTTAACTCAATTTTCTTGTGAATGGTTTCGATGTTTACTCCAAAAAAAATTTATAAATTAATTAGTCATTTATTATGTTATATAGCATCACAAACCTACATGGCAGAGATGATGATATAGCCTATTTTTTATGTTATTTTGGATACATTTATTATATTTATAAAAATTAATGTTTTTAGTTAAGATGTCTTAGGTTATAAAAATTACTATGTTTTTTATTTAAGTTCTTTAGGTATGAACAAGAATGCCATGAATTTGAGATATAGTGTGTAGAAATAAATCTAACCATGAAAGAATGAACTCATATAATGGTATATTAAACATCTTCATATATAAAGATATAACAATTTTGTTTAAATGTTTATCAAGCTAGCTCATAATAACTAGTGAAACAAGTCATAAATTTTATAGTTAAAATTTGAATGTTTACAGAAAAAATTCAATTTTGCATGCATCAACCTAAACCAGGTCAATCCTATCTAGACATAAATGAGGCTAGTAGGAAAACTTACAAATTAAAGGGAAAAAATTGCTAGTAATTCATATACACATTTTTGATGAACTTGTAGATATGCAAAAATAGCATTATGCATTCAATCAGGCTCATTTATCAAGCAAACCAGGTTTCACATTCATCCACTTATTAAATTAATCAGGTTCACCTTCATCCATTCACCAAGTAAATCAGGACGATTTAATACATTTCTAATGTTATTCATTAAATAAATCAAACATCATCCCTTTAATTAAATAAACCAAAATTTATTTAATTAAATCTCCAAATGCATATTCCATCCTTTTCTAATTTAAATAAATCAAATATTCAATTCAAAAAGGTTAAACTCACCTAATCATCATTAAGCTAATCTAATCCCACTTAGCCTAACCTAACCACCCATCACATCCTCTAGATAATCCCACTTGCACAAATAAATCAATTTATTGATTTATTAAAACCCTTATTTTCTTTCAACTTGGCATAAAAAATAGAATGTTACCTCAAGTTTGAAAATGATGAAAATTTGACTTGTCCCCTCCAACACTGCATTAACTTCTCATTTTCATGTCCCCCTCTCAAAATTTATTGCACAAATTTGAATTTGAAACTCCCTCTCTTGGGCAGATTTCCCAAATCTTGTACATCCCTCAACCTATGGCAAGTTGACAAGTGGCCTCTTTTCATTGGTCTATTTTTAGTCCCACATTCATCCATTTGGCCAATCTCTCATCAAGAAAATCTATAAATAAAGGCCTTAATCTTCATCAAATCAGCTACATCTCCATGCAAAGTTACTCTCTTGGTTTGAGAACTATTTTTTCTCTTATTTACTCCATCACCATTTGCATTTGCAGCATTTGAGCTTGTCAAGGGTTAGTTTTCACAATAAAGTGACAACAATCCACTATGGAATAGGTGTGCATTATGTGTCTTTCATGCTTTTAGTTTGGGATTTTTTTTATATCATGATAGGAAGTATTTTGCATTATTTCATAGGAGCATTTTGATGGATTTGTAGGTTACTAACCCATGTTTGAGGTTTCAGTATTTGCAGATTTTAGATGCTTGTACTTGTTGCATTGGTTCAGTATCAACTCCTAAAATTAACCGTTACTAATCTAACTTAAGTTCAGAACAATAGTTATTTTTATTTGTATTCCCTATTTCAATGGGTTCGCTCAAACATCCATTCAAGCGAACCTTATAAAATATTATTTTTTTATTCATATACTTGGAGGTTTAGTCGAACACTTAAATTGTTTCAGCCAGACCATAGAGTTCGACTGAACCCCTTGACATTGTGGAAACACAAAAAATCAAATGTCCTTCCTCAAAAAAATTGTAAACCACTATTGTGGCTTAACCCAACTCTAATTAAATTTTAACCTTAATCTAATTATATTCCCACCTCTAATTCCTATACAAACCACAAATTTTAACCCTAATCCTAACTATAACTCCAGCTCTAACCCTAACCTTAACCTTAACTGTAACTGTTAGCTAACCCAAATAATAACATAAACTTAACACTAACTATAACCTTAACCCTAACATGAATTAAATCATAATCACAAGCTTTATTGTAGAACCCTTAAATTTCTAAAAAACTAACCCTAATGCTAAGCCTATCCTAACCATTAAGCATAATCATAATGCTAACCATTACCAATAATCCTAACCTTAACCTTTCCCTAATCCTAACCATAAACCATAATCCTAACCCTAACTCTAACCAAATCCCTAATTATAACCCTAAACCCTAACCCTAATCTCATATCTAATCCCAACCATAACCAAAACTCTAAATCTAACTATAAATCCTAAACCATAAATCCTAATCCTAACACTTTTTTCCTAACCCTAACCATAACTCTAAGCCTAACTCTAACTTGAACACTAAACCCTAACCCTAACTAAAAACCTAATTATAACCCTAAACTATAACCTAACCCAACTCTAATCCTAATCATTTAATTAAGATAAAAGTACCAACCTAACCCTAACCCTATATCTATTTGTACCATAACCCTTTGTAATTGAACCCTAATTGTAACCCTAACCTAGACCTAACACTAATTATACCATAACCCTTTATAAATTTTAGCCCTAATTTTATTGAAACCATAATTAAAGTGTACCCTTAACCCTAACCTTGATCATAACTATAACTCTAACCCTAACCCTAACCCTAACCTTAACTTTAATTTTGATCCCAACCATTACTCTAACCATAACAATAACTCTAACCATTACCTAACCCTAACCATAACCTTAATTGAACCCTAATACTAATAATTGTACCATAACCCTTTGTAATTGAACCCTAATTTTATTGTAACCATAATTAAAATGTAACCTTAACCCTAACCCCAAGCCTACCTATTAACCCTAATCATAACCCTAACCTAACCATAATTTTATTTATCTTAACCCTAAGGATTATTTTATTTCTCATAGCCCTAACTTTAACCCTACCAATAACCATAATCATAATCATAATAATAGTTATAACTATAAGCCTAACTGTAAACCTTAAACCATAAACCATAAACCATAATGGTAACCCTAAACTTTCCTTAACCCTAACCATAAACTATAAAGCTAACCCTAGCCGAAAACAAATACCTAACTCTAACTAAATTCCTAATTACAACTGTAAACCCTAACCCTAATCTCATATCTAATCCCAATCATAACCAAAACTCTAAATCAAGCACTAAACCATATACCCTAATCTAACCCTAATCCTAACACTATTTTTCCTAACCCTAACTTTAACTCGAACACTAAACCCTAACCCTAACTAACTACTTAATCATAAACCTAAACTATAACCTAGCCCAACTCTAATCCCAATCATTTAATTAAGATAAAAGTACCAACCTAACCCTAACCCTAACCCTATATCTATCTATACCATAACCCTTTGTAATTGAACCCTAATTGTAACCCTAACCTAAAACTAAAACTAATTATACCATAACCCTTTGTAAATTTGGAAACCTAATTTTCATTGTAACCATAATTAAAATGTATCCTTAACCCTAACCCTGATCCTAACCCTAACTCTAACTGTAACCTTGATCCTAACCTTAACTCTAACCATAACCTTAACCTTAACCTTGTGTCACCAAAAAATGTAAAATTGACTTTGTACGCTCACTTAAGTCTTTCTAATAGGGTTTGGCTTGATTTTTCTTGGTTTTAATGTTGTAATGTGGCTTAAACATTCACATTAGGTACTAAACATTCAAATTATGTCATCTTGTTAAGGTGTTGTAAAGTGTTGTAAAACATTTCTACACTTTTCTTAGCAGGATTTTATTCTCCTAGATTTGATGTCGACTTCTAGTGTTGTAATTTTAGGAAATTTGAAATAAACCAGTATGAATATAAGGTTATTTCACATAATTTCTCCTAAAAACTTAAGTGATCTTATGATCATTCAATTGAGAGAATTATAGAGAATTCAAGAGTTGATTATCAAAGAGTTTTATAGCAATATTAAAGATTGAAGCATCATGTCAAAGTCATCATGCATCGTGTTTTATTTTGAGATAACATTTATGATGTAGGTATTTCATGATTTAAGCAAGAATTCAAGTCAATATCCATAATATACAATTAAGTGTCAAGATCTACATACATGCTATCCATTTCATACAAGATTGTAGCCTTTGCTTCAAGGGTTTGGTGAGTTGCGACATTGCATATTCATTCATTAATCATTCCTTCATTCTATTTCATTTCATCTCAACATTTAATTACCAAAATGGAGTTTGACCAAGGAAAACCCCTATCCACTAAAAAATAAAAAAAATTCCCTCTCTTTGATGTGTGATTTGAAAATTTAGGTTGAAGATCCATTGAAGAGAAAGATTGGAGAAAGTTGTCAAATTTTTCATCTACCTTACAAGATCATGGAAAGTCACCTATAAGTCATAACTCAAAGTTTGAAACTTGGAGACTGAAAGGGAGAAAATCTATAGGAGAACACTAGAGGATATAAAAGTTTCAAATCAACCCTGATATTGGGACTAAATTTCCACTTGTGGCGTATGAGTCCTAGTATACCAATTTTTATAATTTTTCTATAGATCATCATTTAGTAGTTGGAAATTTGAATATCATCCCGAAACCCTAAATTGGGACTAAATAACCCAACCTAGTGTATGATTCCCATTGTGCTTCAAATGTCATAATTTCAAGATTTCAAACCTTGTTTCAAGCATCTTAGCTTTCCAAATGCACCTTTGTTCATCTCCAACTTTATATTATGATTTAAGTTCATTTTCTATGTTATATAGCTAGGTTTTGAATGTTACTTTCATTTCTTATCTTTCTAAGCCTTTGTTTAGTTGTCAACCTCCTTATTGTCTTTAATCACACCATAGGAGAACTTATAGAATATGCATTCTCTCAATTGCACCATTAGATTGAGATTGCTAAGGTTTCCTTGAATGTACAATAGCTGAAATAGGGTTCCCTAAGTTGTCCATATCTGAAAAGGTGGATACACCGTATTTCCTTGTGTTCATTAATCAACTTATATCCTAGTTTTAAAATTCTAGAAATTGAAATTTTTCTTTTTTGAAATGACAACAACAATGCAACTTTCCACATTTTCAACAACACACACATGTATAAATGATAAATTCAAAAAAATTGTCATATTTTTTTTAGATTTCAACATGACCTAATTAATATTTTTGGTGTAATTACTTACTAGATCTTTTTATTTTAACACACCTTGATACTAAGAGGGGGTGAATCAATATCTTCAAAAATTTAAAACCTTAAACATAATGTAAATTCAATCATTTAACCAAATCAACAACCCATTAAATATATCAACAACTCTTAATTAAAATAAGAATAATGAAAGATAAATCAATGAACACATATGCACAAGATAACATTAAATATACATGGAAAATCCAAGAAGGGAAAAACCATGGTGATAAATTTCACAATATATGAAGCTTATTGCTTACAAAAAATATAATTTTATTTTAGAGCTCACTGCCTAAGGATGCACACTACTCCTTGAAGGAATTTTAGGATAAAGCACAAAATATTAGGGAAATATACAAAGGAATTGCAAGCTGGGGTAAAAAATATTAGGGTATGATATAAGGAAATGTTGAAGAGACTCACTCTCTAATGTTAGGATAAGTGAAAATTTGAATTTGCAACATATGTCAACAATACACTTTGCTCATTGAGGCATTGAACTGCATCTTTCTTTTATTTTCTATAGATAAAAATACTTACTTCATCATTCCACACCCTCACACAACCAAAAAAATTGAAACTAATTTTTTCTTCCATTTATATCCCTTGTAATTAAATAAAACATAAAATTAGGTCAACCAAGAAAGGAGATAAGCAATAACCTCAACAAGTCAGCCACAAAAAAATGAATGCAATGAAAGCAATCCTATCTAGGGGATAGAGGGGACCAAAAATAAACTTTTTACATCTACTAATGTGATCCCAAAAATTAAATAAGATAGCACATATCATCCCAAGTTGGCAACAAGAAACGTGTAGAAGAAATGTGTAACACATTACTAGTTTTCCCAAAAACACATCTTCCAATTGAATTTACTCAATGTGGTTCACATCAAAATAGGGAAGGACCCAAACATAACGTAAAACACCCTCAATTACTATTGTAGACACTCAAGCACATAGCACAAGCAAGAGAACAAGCCCTATCAGCCAAAGATCAACCAATTACCCAAAAGACCAACTCAAAATAATATGGGGCACAAAAGAGATCAACCATTGATGTGTAGATCACAAAGAGATGTTCCATAAACATCCAACAATACTTCCATATACTTTTTTCTCACTTTCATGCTAAAAACAACTAGCACAAAGCAAACAAAAATAAAACAATTCATCTCAAAATCCTAGAAAAGAGAACATTTACAAACCAACTTGTGATAAACTTTATCATATGAAAATTGAACTGAGACACTACACAAACATTAAAGTTTTTCCACCAAGTCCTAGAAGTAGAAACAACACAGTGAAGAAATACAAAACATTTTTTGGACCAATCCAAATAAGAAAACAAATTTCCAACCATCTACAATTACAAAAGACCTCCTCGACAACATTGGTGACTAGAAAATATAAGAGTGCAACATCCACCAAATATAAGCACTAAATCCTAAATTACAAGACCATATCTTCAAAGGTAGATGAATATGGATCATTCCCCGAATTAGTCCTTCAAGCAACTTGTTCTAGTAGAAACTTTAACCAACATTCATAGACCATAACTTACTTGTAGCAACACATACTTCCTCAAAAACAATGGAAGAGAGCATACAACATAAAGGTGTAGTGTATTTTGAATATCAACAGTCAGGTTATTGGTTTTGGTGTTTTTAAGGTGTAGGTTATTTTGATGAAAATAAAATGCATGTTTTTTATTGGAAATATGATGACAAAGTAGATATAATAGATTTTCTACAATTAAAGATGATGTTGGTTTTTATTAGAGCATGATGATAGTAAGAAAGATTACAAAAATATGTTTTTTATCCAGAATGGTGGACTATGCTCTCTGGGTATGCTTGAACAAAGATGATGATACAAGTTGTATGGTGATTTTATGCAAAGAGAAGGTTTTCTTGAATAACAGTATAAACGATTTCTTTGTTTGACTACTTTGTATATATAGTTTAGTAAAAATTGAGAATGCTCTTGAGTGATTAGAATGTGATTGACAATCTAGGATTTGTGAGTGTTTTTAAAAACTATGACATATTTATATAAAGACAATGCATAGATAAGATGTGTGTGATAGTTTATGAAAAGGATATAAGGCTTTGTATTATTACATTCAAGGAGTATATTTTTCTTTGCACAAGAGATTTTGACTAGACAATGATTTATAGTCCTCTGGATGTGTTAATATTGATGTGACTATAATCCAAAATATCCTAAATTTGGTTGTCTTAATGGAAGAGTTATTTTCTTTTGTGTTATTTGAAGATCATAGACAAGTTATGGGTAGAGGTTGAAAGTTCCTTGTTCATTTGTGCATCAAATTTGAATTTGCTGAGACGAGAATTGTTATATGTTGAATTACTAATGTAGAAATAGATCACATGAGTAGTGAATCATATGGAAACAAAGTAACCCTATGGTTTTTGTTTATTTCTTTTGAAGTGGTGTTTCCTTTCCACTAAGGCATATTGGGTTTCCAATTAGACATATTGAGAAGCCAATAAGGTAGCTTGAGAAGCTAGTGAGGCATTATGTTTAGCCAATGAGACATTTTTTCTAGTGAGGTAGGTTGGTTTGCTAGTGAGGTAGGTTGGTTTTCTAGTGAGGCATGATGTTTAGCCAGTGAGGAAGGTTGGTTTTATAGTGAGGATTTTGTTACCGGTCAGACATGTTAGTTTTCGAGAGAGGCATGATGTTTAGCTAGTTATGCTTGTTATTTTTCCAGTGAGGCATACAATTTGTAACCAATGAGGTTTTGGCTAGTGAGGCTTGATGAAACTCATTTTCTAAGTGGTCCTTCACCCTTTTAGGGTTTTCTACTCATAAACCTTATGCTATGTCTCTTGTTGGTGGTTTGTTAAATTGTGATTGGTTATTTATCTTTGTTTAAGTATTTTGTTTTGATATACATTTCACTGTGATTCTCTCAACATTCAATATCTATAATCTTTGAATTGTTTTCAAGGGGTTTCTTTACATAATACAAGTGGGTTATGTTTTGAAATTTGATTTCTCATTAGACCATTGATTCACCCCCCTTCTCAACAGTCTTGATCTCTCCCTCAACATTACTTGAGGGGATTCAAACTTGGCACCTTTGGCTCTGATACCGATTATTGGCCCTATGGTTGTCATTGCATAAAAAGGTTGACCTATTAATACTCGATACAATTGCCAAAGTTAATGGATCCACGAGAGGTGGTTAGTCCATGTCATGAAAAACTAACTCATTTGACTGCAAAATCCGATGAAACTGTTTGACAAAATATGTATAATTTGATGTATCATCGGGTGCTCAAAAAATTTGATTTGTAATTTTCAATTTTTTGAAAGTTTATCCCCAACGTTCGTTGAATTTTCGACAAACATGAAAAATAGAAAAAAATAAAATTGTTGTTGACATAAAGAAAAGTGAGTTCGCACCTGATTTATTGCGACAATGTTTTTCTCTACTTGAGATAGTTTGTGGCGAACTAAGGATGATTTTCTTGGGAAAAATTACAAAAAATTCAAGAAGATATCACCAGATTGAGGGTAGTCATTGTATTTTTGAAAAATTTAGTTGTGAAGTTAGATTTGTAGTTCTAGGTTTGAAAATCATATTAAAGGCAACATCTCATTAGATTTCAGTTTTAGAGATTTAGGGTTTTGAGAATTTCATGTATATATTTTGTTGTGTGGAATCACCATAAGATCACAACCAAGGAATAGATTCTTGTGACTGTAATTATGTGATCCATAACTCTATTGGTCATGTGGCACAGTTGTGGTATAAAAAATACATGATGAATTCATGTGTGACCCAAGTTTAATGTGGCTACGTTGTGATAGAAATGGAGGCACTCATATAATGTAATTAATTTGGGTTGTATAATTTAGGTGTCAATCATCATTGGGTGCATTTAGTTTGTCTCAAGTTTAACAAGTTAGGATGTAATTATAGAATGATCGAAGAGTGATTACCTCTTGCTTCAATAAAGAGCCTATAACTCTAGTGGATATGCAAAGTGGTTGTGTTATATCAATTATGTAGTGCATTCAAGCATAACCCATGTTTAATGGGCTATTCTAGAGAGTGATCAAGATTTTCTAAACCTTCTGAATGTTACTTGACATATATTTGCATAATCTAAAATTCCTTCAGAGGATTTTGAAATATCAATGTATCTTATATAGAGTTTAGAATCATTTATTTTAATTAAAAAAATAAATAAATGATGTTTTTCCCTGTAATTAGATAATGTGGAGATCTCCTAAATCTGCCCCAACAGACTATCCTTTTTGGCACTATATTCTTTACTCCAACTACTACGGTTTTTCATGAGACATCTTTAATATCTTCATGACCATGGCTTTTAAATAGATGTCAATCTTTGCTTTAATCCTTTTCATGGTAACCCTTGAGTTCCATAATCCACCTTCAATCTCTTCTAAGAATGGTATCTTAATCTGGAATGCATAGTATGCATATAAAGTAAGTACTGTAGGAGTTAATGGTGACTCCTCAACACCCCCAAGATTAGTTATGACCAAAACCACTTCCACAAGAGAGAGAATGGCAAGAAAGCTTGCTTCACAATGCAAGATTGATTAATGGCTGAATTGCTATTGCTTGATCAACTTGAATACAAATGTACAAGAGATACCTTGCTTATATGGGCAAGGTTGAGAGATAGGAATGAATATGATGTTGAAAAATGTCATGATCCTATGACATGAGACAACTAACAACCTAATCACCTAGGAAATGATGCATCCTAGCTAGATAAGATAAGTTCTAGAAATGCCAACTAAGACTTCTAGAAAGAATCTTTTATCTAAGTAAACTTAACCATGTGAATATGTCCCCTAATTACCTAGTGAATGAATTAGCTAGGTACAAGACAATTATTCACACCAACACCCCCCCTTAAGTGCAACTTAGGGAGAAGATTATTATGCACACTATGCAAAGACTATGACTATGGGTCCTGGCTACTAGGCCATGTTAGGTACCCATTTACAATGCAAATGCAAACAATATCTCACAAGTGGAGAGAATGAGAAAACCTAGTGGGACAAAATTCCTCTCCAAAAGAGAGAAGCAAAACAAGACAACATGATGTATGGAGGACTCAATGATACCCCCCAAGGACAACATGCATCATGTATATACAATAAATTACCCCCCCATAAGAGGGAAGTAGAGAGATGAGATATCCCCCCCATAATGTATGATCACCTGCAAACATGGTTAAAGTCTAGAGACAAAACGAAATCCAATTCCTACAAACAATGTTTCTCCCCTTGGGAAGAAGATACACCAAATACAAATGCAAGAAAGATTCCCATTCTAGATAGGAAGTGGTAGGAAAATGAATCCAAATGTAGGAAGATTGTGTCTCTGAAATCTGCTCATGTGTTGCCAATTTATTGGATGATGAAGATGATGCCACAATCAAATTAGGTACATGCCTAATCACAATAAACTGTGACAAACCACGAACCAATGGAAAATGATCTTGAACAAGCTCCAAAGACAAACATGAAGTGACAATAGTTGATCCATGACTATCATCAAATAAGAGAGATAAAACCTCAAATTGGTCCTCCAAGTCTGAAATGTGAGACTCCACAAACAAAGAAGCAATGTCTATCAAATAAGAATCCCAATCAGGAAGAATATCAGATACATGTTGCAATGAATCACTGATAGTACTCAATGATTCAACAACATAAGATGAAGAATCAGAAACCTCTGAAACATCTACAATCTCCTCCAAAGGATCACAAGCATGGGTTATCAACTCTGAAGAATGAAGAAGCACATGTGAGTTGGAAAGAGGACCTTCAAGAGATGGAGAAGAATCATGATCTTCATGCACCTCTCTAATGTGATTCAAAAGAACATGAGGACATTGGAAGTGAATAAGTGTCTCCAAAAAGTAATCATCTACATTTTCAAAAATAACTCTAAAGACATCAGCCTTGAAGCATTTCCAAATGCAATACTCATCAGCTGTGCTAGGACAAGGAACTTTATCAAACAATTAGGACAATAGATTCCTCTCACCAAGATGAGTGAGTATTAAATTAATCCATTTCCTATAGTTCCCTTTCTCCAAAGTAATTAAGTCATCCATTTACAAAGATATGAGCTTCAAAAGCCAAAAATAGAGATCTATCTTCAACTTGGAAAATATGGCACAAAACTGAAAAATCCCTACAAAATATCTAATCCACTGAAAAGTTGACTCTTCCAGCTTTCCGACGATATCTCGTTTCTAGAAAATGGCCTCTGTATGCAAAAGTTATGATAAAATGAAAAAAATTCCTATAAATAGGCACTTGGGGACAAAATCAAGACAGTGCAACACTAAATAGGTGCAAATTTTCGGCACCCAGGGCTAAAAAGTCAGTCATCCATGTGACCGTTGCAAATACAAGGGAAAATATAATATCCGCTAGCTTATACAAGAAATCCTTTGGCCTTAAAATACCATGTTGACATTATATGGTCGGTATTTTGTTTTACAAAACAAACTATATTATTGGAAGTTCCAATATTAAAACAAACTTTGTAAAAAAAATCTTCCAAATATCAACAACCATATAAAGGCAGGTTTTTTTAATACAAAGCTTAAATTAAAAACATGCAATTTAAAGCTTCGTACCCTCTGACCAATGGATGCAGAAGGAGGTACTCTGACCAAACTATACCCTTGTATGCTGACTGTGATGGCCAAGGTACCCTGATCTCGAATATGTCAACGCCCTGACCAGAGTACAGTAGTTTCCTATGGACAATGAGGGGATGGGCCAGTCCAATGTAAAGATGCCTATAGTTGATGACGGATTTCATGAAACCCTTTTGTCGATGAGGATCTGGTACAACTATATGAAATGTGATGTCGGCAAAGATTTGGCCACCGGGATACAATGTGAAGGATATTAAATCTCTGATATAAATGATGTCGACATAATAAATGAACGATTGATAGCAACTGGAATATACGCCATAGATGCTACTCACCGGTGAGTAAAAATTCCCATGTTTTTCCGATTTGACCGCTGGAACAAGCATATGCAGATCAAATCTGACGTGTACCCTGACTAGCACAAAGAGGACAGACAACTATCTGTGAATAATAAACCCTTCGCAGAAAATGATATGGAGCTTGCCCACACAAAGCAACCGTTGGATATGCCGATCAACTACGAATATGCCCATAACCTATCATTGATAATGGATGTGATACCTATACCCATCGATGGATATGCACACTGCAATATGCCGACCACCCTAGAATAGGTACCACCAGTGGGACGGGTGCGATGCATATTTAAAAGTACACCAGGTAATATGCACCGATGATGCTAGGCAAAGTACTGCCAATACAAAGGTAAGTCAGGAAATGTGATGCAAAAAAACTTTGACAGCCTATGGAGACTAGATCAGGTAGGACAACTGGAAGATGTACCTGCGGAGGACAAAGAATATGCTGGAAAATAGAATATGCTGCAGACTTTGTACAAGCCGACGTAGGGGATGACGTCAGACAACGCGAGTGACCACCCAAAAAATTTTGACTTACAATTAAATCCCATTAACTCCCACAAGTACCTTATACCTGCCATTGTTCCAAACCACCACTCACTGCCTTGCTTAAAATGTTTCCACCATAAGGACAATAGCATGTTTAAAATTCATGGTTTCCAGTGATTGACCATTAAGGTCACCACTTTCATCATGAAGATACAATGATATTTTTTTCTTCAAACTCAAGGAATTATGCAAGATAACATTGTGAACTATTTGTTGTGTACGATTTTATTTTCTTGCACATTTACTGCTTTTCTAACTTCCTTTAAGACTAGGTATTGCACCGTTAGCTACAATCTCAAATAGCTCACTCACTATCACTTAAAGATTCCTTTCATGAGCATCCTTCTATTAAATCAAACTATGCCCTATAGACTACATACTTACTACAGGGGCTCATTGTTTCAGGGTATTGTAGTTCTTAAGATCCTTCAACCTTATTGACACTACTTCACAGTCCACAAAGTATTATTCACTATTCTCCCATCTTTGATGAGTCTCAAAACACTGCTCAAATATGCAATCCACTACCTCCACTTTACATTAATGGCTAAGAAGAAACATTGAACCTATGATTACCATTGTTACTTCATTTGGATAGTCATTCCCTAATTGCATTTTCCTTGTCTAACACTACCAAAAGCATTTGAAAAACCCTTGAGGTTAGGAAGGGGGTAAGGAAATTCACTATTAAAATCTCCAGTTTGCTATGCAAGGTTTGAGCTTTATTATCTTGTCACTGTTCAGCCTCTTTTTCACTATCGCATCTCAAGTGATTGTTATTCTTCTTACCATAGATTGCATTTACAAATGTCACTAAGCTACATAGTGTGCTTGTTATTGTCTACAATCTTTAGATTGCAAGATTTTGTTATTACCTATAATGTCTCAATCTTTCTAGTATTGCAACCTCACTAATCCACTATAGTTATTATTTATGTTTCTACGGAGGCCTAGGGTTTCTACCCTAATTATGCTCTTACCAATACTTCTGTTGTTTTTTATTAGGGCTCTCTCAATGTTGAGGGCCATATGGATAAGCTTGTCATAAGAAGTGACACATTGCATCTTTAACTAAAAGGATAAATACATATTAACATTAGAAATGATGATTCTGACTTGTTGCTCCTTAGGAATGGGTCACTTGCTCTTACTAACTCGCTACCTCCATCATTGTAGGAAGTTTGCGATCAAGTTCAATATTCTAATTTTAGGAGTCTTAACGGTTGGAAATTATAGTAAAATCAAAATTTAATAAGTTTTAGAATTAGCATTTTAAAGTGTTTTTTGGGGTCATTAACTTTAGAATATCTTCTCTTTTGTAGGGGTGGTTGCATACCAAAAAAATTTGGTGTAAAATATTGGAATTATTAGATTATGTTACCTGTCTATGAATACAAGTTATTGGAGTGTGAGTTTAATAGTCAAGCTTGGTAAAGAAAAATCATGTCAGATAATATTAGTCCAAAACAAAATGAAGAGATAGTTGATAGATTGTGGGCTAGATTGAAAATAAAGGATGATGGGAAATGTTATTGTCCTTGCAATAATTGCAAGGGCTTAAAGATGAGATAACTTTTAACCACAACAACTGAGAAAAATTGTAGGTAGCATGGTCATTGAAAGGGGGCATGATTATCGTCCATTGGTATGTTGTTCATTATATGTGTTTATATTGATTGAATTTGTAAATGTTTATATTGTTTTAACATTATATATATATAATCACTTGATCATGATCATGCTTTATTTATGTCAATCATTATTATAAAGTTGGGGCACCCTAGGGAAAATTATATGGATTATCATGGCCTGGAGAATGTGGTTTTGCAAGTGGATGAACATGGAGTTGTGAATATCGAAGATGAAGTTAATGATCCTATGGAAGAAGATGATCATGCACCAGAAAACATAGTTGAAGATGATGGTATGAATACATTGATCCATGACACATTTAGTGGTCGAGTTGATCATTATGATCAAGATGACTTTGATGATGTTCATGATTTACCTATACTTGAGAAGACATATGAGCCCCTTTATGAAGGCTCTCAAACAACTCTTCTCTTTGTTGTATTGTTGTTGTTGAACTTGAAGGTTATGAATGGTTTATCAAACATAGCAATATCACAGATGTTAAGGTATGTCATATACATGTCATATTTTTTCATCTATTTTAATTGTTGTTAGTTCCTCACTAGTAAATAAATAATGAAATATGTACCATTACTATTATTCATATGAACAAATTATTTTTTGTTGTAGACTGATTGGTGAATTTTTATTACCACCATCAAATATTTTACCGCGATGATACCGAGATTGATGTGCCATTATGAAAGATATCAAAATGGAGTATCAAGCAATAGATGCATGTCCCAATCATCATATTATATATCATAAACAACAAGAATTTGCAACAGAATGCCTGGAATGTCATATCAATAGATATCGAACATATCAACTAACAAAAAAGGTGCCTCACAAGGTTCTTCATTATATTCCCATTATTCCACATATGCAATGATTATTTAGGTGCGAAAGCTTAGCTCAATTTATGAATTACCATGCATGAAATAGAAGTGGAGATGACATTTTTTGAATTCCTGTGGATGGTTCTATGTTTAGGGACATGGAGGAAAAATGGCCACACTTTAAAGATGAACCTCATAATCTCAGACTTTCTTTGAAAGCGGATGGTGTCAATCCATTTGGAGAGATGAGATATATTTACTTAGTGTGGCCTGTTTTTGTTATCAACAATAACATTCCTCCATGGATGTCAATAAAGAAGGAGCACATAATGTTGTCAATGAGTGTTCCAGGTATTTGTTTACATTATTTTTCTTTAACATAGTAGGATCTCATTTGTTTTATTTATTGCATAATGACTTATATTTTTTTCATTCAATAGCTATGTCTATTAATTTATATATATTGTAGTAAAATGGTTATAATAACTATGTAATGTTTATGTTCATTCAACTAGGTAAGTGCCAAGTTAAAGATATGAATGTATATATCGAGCCTCTTATTGACGAGTTACTAAAGTTATGGAATGGCATCACTATGTATGATGTCTCTAGACCAATAAGATAAAGACAATTTCAATTCCATGCAATATTTATGGACAATTCATGATGCCCCAGGGCTAACACATTTTTGTGGTATGTTATAACGTTCAACTGCACTTTAAAAATATTTAATTTGATGAAGTAGATATCATGCATGTTTTTAAAATAATCTATTCATTATATATAATTAAAAAAATTGACATATTTAATCCAATTATATATGATCTTGTAGGTCTTCAAACAAAGGGAAAATTTGCATGTCCAGTTTGTGGTCCAAAGATGAAATCTCGTCATTCAACAAGTTTAGGAAAGCAGGTGTTTGATGAGTATAGGCACTTCATCCATAGAAATCATAAGTATCGAACTACTGAAAAACATTTTCAATGGGAAAGAGGATACATCAAAACCACGAAGAATGACACCTTGCCTATGGAAGTTGGAATATAATAGAATTAATTGTCAAGGTTATACATCAGATCAAATTGTTTATCTATCATATATGATATGTTTTGAATTTATATTTTTATATTGTGTTGTGTTTACTCATGTTGTAATTGACAATGATTTTAATTGTTAATTTGTTTAACTTATATGCTTCATGAAGGTCATCAAGGCATTAATGACCAGCTTCCATAGGACTAAAAAGTTATCCTAGACAATTTAGTAGGTTGCCCTACTATGAGTAGCTACAAATTATGAATTTGTTTGATACAATGCATATCAGAAAGAATATAACATAAACATTATAGCAAATATTGGATGGAAGGCATGACAAAGAAAAAATTGTCAAAATTTGTAGTGACATTCAAGAAGCCAACCATGCAATAAAAAATTTCATTCAATTAAATATTGATGGATACCAAATTAATATAAGTTCCCTTCCTTGGTTATTAACAGAGCAGCAAAGCAATGCTATAAAAGAAGTCATACAAAAAATTTGATTTCCCACAGGATTTGTTGAGAACATAAACAATATAATAATAAAGAAAAGTGAATTTGGGTCAGGGATGAAAACGCATGATTGGTATACCTTCATTAATATAATTATTCTGGTATATTATATAAACTTGTATAATGCATTCAATTTTTAGTGCATTGTGTTTACTAATTTTGGAAAAATAATGAAAATATCATTTTATAATTGTTGTAGTACGTTCTACCTCTATCTCTCCTAGACAACTTTGACAACAATGTCAAGCAAGTTATAAATTATCTTGGAAAATACATGAGGTAAGTAGTGAGATATGTTCAATTCATTGTATACATTTTATAATTGCTATTTTTTTTACTTGTTATGTAATATACTGTATATTTTTGTTAAATTTCGTTAATATATTGGAGCCTTGAATCACTTGTAGATCGCTGTCATCTAAAGAAAACCATAAAGAAGATATAAATTATTGGAAGAGAAAAATTCCTTGTCTAATGTGTGAAATGAAAAAGTGTTCACCTTCAACATTTTTCAATGCATAAGAACACTACCTCATACACCAAGTTGAGGAGATTGAACTATGTGGACTTGTATACACAAGGTCAATGTGGATGGTTGAGAGGCACTTGAAATTTTTTAAGGCTTTGGTTAGACAAAGAGCACATCCTAAGGGTTCTATGGTGGAGGGATATATGGTATACCACACCATGGTGTACATTAGTGAATATCTTCCTAAGTTTGTAGCAAAGATCCATGTAAATCGCATTTGAGATCCCAACTCCATTAAAAAATTCAAAAGGGCGTACCTGATGGGGAAAGGTAGATTGAGGAAAGTGAGGTATTTATAAGATGGTTGGAGATTAATTGGAATACATTTTACATATGGTTTTTATGTATATTGTACTTATTTAATTTTTAATCTTCAATATACATCAATTATAAATTAAGGTTGTATACTATGGTATTTAACTAATTATACGTTGTTTGTAAATTTCAATTTTTTTTGATACAGTTGGTCGAGAGTGGGATGCACTACATTTTTATGTCACCAACAATCTTGATTGGATGACGATATGGATTGAACGATGTCAACAATCTAGTTGTGCATTAACATGGGAAGGTGTGGCTTCATTGGTTAAAGAAGCTCATCATAATGGAGATTCCAATGTTGCACAAAGGGAAATTGATTTAGTACATGGTTTAAGAGATAAATAGGTACGTATAAATATATTAATCACCCATATTATTTAATTATTTTCAAGTATATTGATGCATATATATGCTAAGATTGTTTTTTTTTGTATACATTCTGCCAAGAATAAATATGTTTATCAACTGATGATATTGCAATAATTTTTACATGTTTGAAATATTGTAGGTGAAACACCACAAGGCTATGTGGTGCAATGGTCATAAATTTTGAATCAAAATTTTGGATGAAATGAAGAAAACTTGTGATTCTGTTATAACTGCAGTCTTTGCAGTGACTACTATTTCATCTAGAAGTGACATATATCCAAAAGTCTTAGAAAATCAATACTATGGGATTTTGGATGATATACTTGAGTGTGACTTTAAGTCCTTCAGATTAATTTTTTTTGTGGTCCTATGGTACAGGCTATGATTGAATAAAAATTATCTTAAGAGAACTGTTATTGAACATGATAATCGATTTACCATGGTTAATACAAGGTTGATCGAGCGAGTAGGAAATGAGCCCTATCTTATTCCAAGCCAATGTGAGCAGGTATTTTACTCAGAGGTACCAGGCAAACCAGGTTGGTCATTTATTGTTAGAGATGATCCAAGAGGAAGGCTAGTAAAGTATAATGTGGTGGAAGAAGAGGATACTGAAGAACTAGAAGATGATGTAGATGATGATTAGGATCAACAGTTAGTTGATGTCTCTGACGAAGATGTCGAAGAGGAGGAACTAGATCACGATGATATAGGAGTTAATGTTCATGAAGATGATATTAATGTGGATGATGACATTATTGAAACTGATATCGGTGATGATGATGATGATATGACCAATCCTTACGATGTCGAATTTGGATCAGATCATATAGACAAAGAGTTGGATGAAGAAGAAGATCAATGACATTGAAATGTATAAGTTATGTTATTATATTATCTATTTGATATTAATTTCTTGATAGAATTATATTTGAATTATGTGGTTACATAATTAATTCATCATGTTTTTTAATTTTTATGTCATTACATAAATAATTTAATGTACTTTTTAATGTTTGCAAGGTCAAAAAATTAAAAAATTTCAATAATGATGTTAACAACCTTGAAATTAGTGTGTTTTATGTTTCATGTGATGATAAAACATTAAAAATTCAGTTGCAGAGGTGGTTGTTCAGTGGTTGATGTGTATGTTGGTTCTTTTTACAATGTAACCAGGTTTGTCTTCTAATCTACCTATGGAATTTTTAATTCCAATCAAAGGTAGCTTGAAGGACTTGGACCAACTAACGAGGACTTTAAAAGCATCCTACACTTCAGGCTCTGCAAGACCCAGGAGGGTGATCCCTTAATGTGTTTACAACCTTTGCACCATTATTATAAACAACATTAACAATAGCAAACGATCTCACTTAATATCTCAACACGATAAGACAATATCAACTAGAATTGGTTGTTCATAGACAATATCAACTATTTGGAGTGTGAGATAACTAAACATAATCCATTGTATAAGATAGTCAATGATTTGCAATTTATAGCAAGCTTTAGGCAAAGACAAAAAAATACTGAACTACACTAATAATTAAAACTTAGATCAGTGCCATATATCCATTGTAGGAGTCAAATATGAATAAGCATGTAGAGGTTTATAACAAATTTAATACATCACATATAAGATCCCTGACAATATTGCATTACAATTTCATCAGTATGCATTCTGACCCAGGACTACTTATCAAATCCTTATACAACACATATCCGCCTATAATCCTATTCAAGAATTTTAATTAATTCCTTGAATTAAAGCTAAAATAGAATCATACACACCACAACAGTGAGATGGATAAAACAACCCTTAGTTATTTCATTCAAAGTTTATATATGCATGTACAATGGAGAGACATGAGCTCAAAATTTCATTTCAACTCAAATGCTAATACTGTTATATAACATTAAATCTCTATGAACTCAAAAACTATTACAGAATGACTAGTCAAAACCTAAATTACATTTCTCTAAAACCATCAGACTTTACAATTCACTCTGCAACTTCACCTAGAATCGAGAAAAATTATCTAACTTGCTAACCTGTACTTCTAGCCTTGAAATCCTTCTTATAGAAAATGAAGGAGAAAACAAGCACCAAGCCAGAAAGTACACCTCTCACCAGTCAATTGGAGCACCTGGTTATATTCCAAAATTTGATACAATAGCCACCACCTTGAAAAATATTCTTGTTCATCATATCAGTTGAGGAATGTTGATGCAAAAAACTACAAGAAAACTGCACCGAGAAAGCTGTCAACACAAAATTGGAACCGTTGCAACCGCAACATCTGATTTTCCACTTGTTAGTAGTTCACTCCTTTTACTCCTCCCCAATCAAATATTTAGTTATCCAATTCTGGTACTCATCATCAATCGGCCAGTCAAATTTAATTACCTTATCCACCTTAGTATTATAAGGTGTGTATTTTACCGCTACCTGATTCGCATCACTTTCAAAAGATTCCAAAAATGAGTTGGTTCTAATTATATTTTCCATATAGCTCACCAACAAATCATAGTCTGAGTCATCACAAAGGGTGATCCCACAATAGTGGTTTACAATTTTTGGCTAAACTGGACACTAAAATATTTTTTTTAACTAAATCTTCACTTTCGGGCACCTATATCAGCTAAACCATGAGGAATTTGAAGATGATACAAACTAGAGTTTTGTGAAATTTTGTCTATAAATTCTAAATATATTTTTTTCAAAATTTTTGGAATTAGATTGAACTTTTTTTTCCATCTCCCCTGAAAACTAGTTTTTTTTAGAAAACAACATTTTAAAAAAGTGATGCTTACTATATAACGCATAAATTTTTTTCCATGAAGGATAAAATTCTAATTCTTTTGAATTTAGATTTATAACTCTGATTTCTAGTGCTTCCACTTGGTTAGATAGTTTTTTATTGAATATTTTTTCTTTAATCAAGTTTCGAATTCAAACCAATTATAATTCAAACATAGTGTGACTATATAATGCATAACTTTTATTGTATGTATCAAAATTCAATTTTATTTTCTTTGTTGGATCAAGGACTTCAATATATAGTGCAATAATATATATATATTTTTTAATAACTTGCTATTTTTCCACATGTGCGAAATAGAGAGCTTGATTTTTAGTGAAAAACCTACATTGATGAGAAATAAAAAATAAATATAATAATCAAATTAAATTTATTTAAAATTATAATTTTTGGGAAGCTTATAATAAAGAATACATGCTTGCAAAAAATAAAATTTTAAATGAATTCATTTGATCCACCAAAAGGTAAATCAAAAGTGGTTTCTTATCAGTATTTTGATAGGTGTAAAGGAGACTCTGTTATAGGTATGGTTTAAAACTACCAGGGTTCTATCCAAGGGGGTTTGATTTCAAGTAGTTTGATCAAACCCTCTTCAATTGGAATTATTTAAATGAATATTTTCAAGGGTTAAATCATTATATTTTCTAAAAATATGTGATTTCAGTAAAAATCAGTTCCTCCCAAAAATTGTAAACCATTATTGTGGCAGCACCGCAATTGAATTGATTTGATCATTGATAGCCTCATGCCATTATTGAAATGACCTAATTTTCCCCTGCTCATCAATTATATCTGTTAACAATGTGTTACCCTAATCATTGAAATTCTTCACCAGCTATGTAATCTTCCTACTCAAGTCATCTAGTAAGGTCTAAAAACTTTTCAATGAATTTACTAACACATGAGTAGGATTTAATGATTGGGGCCTATTATTTATATCAAACCTTGAGGCTTTATACGTGATATCCAGATCACTGGCCGTAGGGATCCAATTTTCAATTATTGGTATTGTATACATCTAAAAATGGTCACATCACAATAGTCTGGTAATTAATTAAATATTTTTAATATTTAATTAAAATCTCTTAATTCAATCTGCGTACAAATAAATTTAAATAATTTATTTATATTGTTCATTCTTTCATTTAGATTAAATAAATAAGTTTACTTAATCACTTTTCTTATTCATTTCTTAATTAATTAAATAAACATTATCATTTGTTTATATTAATTATCATATAATCTTGGCTTGAATATTTTATTCAAATAAAGATTAAATATTGTTCTCTTCTAAAAATCATCTAAATTCAATTCACAATTAAATATTCCAAATATTTAATTAAGTTTTCTAAACTCTATATGCAATTAAATATTCTAAATATTTAATTAAGTCTTCTATAGTTCTAAAATCAAATATCAAACTCACACAAAATTAAATAAATTTATTTATTTAATTAATTTGGATTATCTTCAACAACCGTGAAACAAACTGCAAAAACAAAAAATTAAATTCCTTTGTTTCTTAGCAAGCTTGTTCCTGTGGGTTGAAGACAAACCTCCATTCTTCTCTCCAACCCCCCAACATCTTCCATCTTCCTCTCAACCTCTCCATCTCTCATCATTCAAATTTACCAAACAATCTCACAACCATTGATCTTTGCCAGCCAGGCTCTTGCCTACAAAAATCTATAAAAGGGACTACTAGGTGTTTGAAAACAGAGAAACTTTTGAATGGGAAAACTATGCCAATTTGCAGTAACATAGCCTTTTAGCATTCATAGCCTTTAGAATCATAGTATAGCATAGCTTAGCATATTATCAATCCATATCATGGCCTATCATCCTCATAGCTTAGTTTCAACAACATCCATAATCCACATCCTTTGTGCATAATCTACAGCCCCTGTGTATATCCGTATATCACATTTTACTCCATCAACATATAGGATAGAGAAGTATTCTCCTTTTGCATACTCGTTCTGCAGGTTCCCATTCTGAGAAGCTTTACTTACATAATTTGAGGGCAACAACTTCAAGCAAATCACTAGAGATACTAAGCTCTGAAGAAGCTCTCTTTGAATTCTCTTTGATTTTATTTTATTAAGCTTTCTTTGGTCTAATGTTGCATTGGTGTGTTTTTATTATCTCATTTTGATACTAACATTTCCCACACACATTTTTGGTGCCCACTGTGGGAATCGTGCCCCAATTTTAACATCTTTTTGCAGATTTTTCTAACAAGTTATGACTGGAAGAGCGTAATAGCACATCAAACACACTTCAGCGCAATTCACACCTAGTTTGGTGCCCTTGACTGATCCTATAGCACCCTTGACTGATCCTTCAACGCTCTTGACTTATCCTGCAATGCCCTTGACTTATCTATAATGCTCTTGAGTAATCCTACAACGCTCTTGACTTATCCTACAATTCTCTTGACTTATCTTGTAGCACCCTTGACTTATCCTGCAACGCTCTTGACTTATCCTGCTGTGCCCTTGACTGATCCTGTAGCGCTCTTGACTGATCCTGCAATGCCCTTGACTGATCCTGCAACACCCTTGACAAATCCTACAGTGCTCTTGATGTTTGTTTTAGTGCATTTTTTATTTTCAGCATAGTTTTTTTTTTTAACTCTGCAATTGTAATTTGTAACTTAAAGTGAGATTTAACTGGATCTGATGCAACTGCAGCAAGTAAGAGCTCTAAAATTTTTATTTATTTTTTGACAGAAAAAAAAAACCAATCCTAGGATAGTCACCTAATTCAAAATCAACCAATCCTAGGATAGTCACTTAAATAGAATGAAGTAATCCTAGGATAGTCACTTCATTTTTTTTAATTTTGGACTAAAAAGAACTCCATGTCTTTGTGAAGCAATATCTTCACCTAGCATAGAAAATTGTTCATTTGGGCTTAAAATTGAACTCTTGTTTGCTTTGAATAAAATGGTGATAGGCCTATGCTCTCCCCTTAACTGGGTGATCAAAATTCCAAACTCATCTATTTCATTTCATGCAATTTCAAGCTTTGATAATACCTTTTAGAAGGCCTGTTGTAGTGGGAAAAAGTACTCAACCTATGGGAACGACCTAAGTGGGAACAACTAAAGCCAAGTTTTCCAACCCACTTTAATCAAATGCAGATGGTTGATGAAAGTCCCATTCGATGGTAGTGTGCAAGATAACCATCCCCAAAGCCTTTTTTCTAAAGGTTGGGAGGTCTCTCGAGGGAGTCTATCATTTTCCACACCGAACATAAACCCTTACTACGAACTTAGTGTAGTATCCAACCGAAGTGAGTTTCAGAACACTATAATAATCACAATGTAGGGGAGGGAAGAATCTACCCCAAGATACTCACCATATAACTGCCAAGGACTGTTTGCTCAAGGGATCTAGTATCCACTTCTGTCACTCTAACTACGTACCTAGAAGAGACAAAAAAATGGGTGCCCTTTCAGGGGTGACATAGCTGTGTGAGTCGACATAGTTCTAAGATGTGGGTTGTTGATTATTATGGTGAGCTACCTGAGTACTAAGAGTGCTCAAGTCTAATTGAACTATCTGTCATGTGTAAAGCATGTTAAATTTGTTTTTGAAAAACATTTGATCATACACTTAATGTTTAGAATAGGACTTAAAAACAACTATTCTACAACTTGCTTGATATGTCTTCAAAACATAAATTTAGTAAAGATCATCCAAAACTCACGATTACATTGATTACTCTCATGTTAAGAGATTGGAAATCCACAACCTTTGTTAAGAAATTGATTCTCAAACAGATCAAAAAGCCAAAGAAACCACTTAGCTACAAGAAACTATTGAAGAAAAGACAATTCTTGTACCAAAGTTGAAAGGTCTTACTTGAACATAGAACCTTTATCCAACGATATCATGACTATGTTAGAGGTTTCACTGATGATTATGCTATAAAACCATTATACTCATGAGCTTTCTTTCAAAGAAGAGCCTTTTCTCAAAGGCATAACCACAGTCAGCATATTCGTTATTCTTATCTACCACAACCCTCAATTGAATATCCCACTCATCCTAGTAAATCATTCACTAATCTTGTAAACAAACTAGGCTATTTGATACACTTATCATTTTTCGAGACCAGGATCAAATCTCAAAAAAGTGCATCTTTTCAAACAAGTTTTTGATTATTGATTCAACTTCCCCAACATGATTTTGATATCCTTTCATCTTGGAAGCCACAATGAATAGTTAGAAACATCATTTGATCATATCATAAGATTTTCATCTTATCAGATCAATACATCATTTTTGCACTTATAAAACTGTGATCTAAGTCTAGAAGAACATTTCAAAAGAATATGCCTATTGTCCACTTTACAACATGAGTGATAGGGAAGAAAATCCTTTTCATAGGTTTCATACTGGGAATAGTTCAAATGATGAAATAATCGATGAAATGATTCAAGAAGTTGAACAGGATCCACAGTTTCACATAATTTTGGACAAGATCTTAGAGCGAGATAAGGAAGGCTACTTTATTTTTTTAGCAAACCAAGGTGCCAAATTTCCCTCTAAATGCAATATGGAGAAAATTAAGGAAGATCCTGAAAAGACTAAAACTCCATTAAAAGATCTTAGTAGTCTTCCCCAACAAATAAGAGCACTCCAAAGGAAAATCAAGGAAATACAAAGGGGCACAACTATGAAGTCCTTTGAAGGAAATATAAATGTAACCTCTTCTCCTCCAAAAGCAACATCATCCAAATTCAATGTTTTTGAATTTTTGCAAAGGTGAAATGAGAAGCCCAAATCTAAGCCATCAAATAAAATTGAGCAATCTTGTCATGTCATGCATTTATCTCCATCCCCCATAATTCAAAATGAACCTCATGATTCTTTCACTCAAGATAACGATTCCATTCAATCACCTTCTTCTATCATATCCTTTACATCCAATGATTCATTTCAATCTACACATCTCGATCAAAACATTCTAAAAACCCTTCCTATCTTTGATCAAGATCCCATCTCTCAAGAACCATATGATAATCCCCTCCTTTCATTATTCACCCATGATAATCCTCTTCCATCTCAAGAACAAAATGTTCTTCCAAGTTCTCCTTCCACATCATCTAATCAATCCATACCATCCCATGATTCTATTGCATCACAAGAGCATGATAGTTATTTCATCCTATCTAATGATGTCTTACAAATTGATGATCAAGATATGATTTCTACAAAATTTCATGATTCCCTTCCTCATCAAGATCAATATATGCTTCCATTCAAGGAGACCCTTTCATCCCATGAAGATTATTATCCTTATCATGATCAAGATATGCCTTTCATACCACTTCATAATCCTTTTCCAAGTCAAGATCCAAACACCCCATCATCCCCATGTCAAGAGCCTATCACACCTATTCAAGTTATCCATGAACCCCACACCTATAAATTGGGATCCTCCACCTTTACCCATTCTGGTTTACTTCCAACACCTATCCTCTCATCCATATCATATCCTTCTCAAAATGGACTCGAATCTTTTTTTACAAACAATACATATCCCATTGGTAAACGAATGTATCAAAGTATGAATTACAAAGGAAAAGGTGTAGGCCTTCATGAGCAAGGTATCCTAGAACCCCTTTCTATTCAAGCACATCCATATTCTCATGGCCTTGGTTATACACCTTGTGCTCACCCTAGGTATCCTAGTCCATCAAAAACTCCATCCATCCTAGGTCCTTATCCTAGTCCATCAAAAACTCCATCCATCTTAGGTCCTCATCCTAGTCCATCAAACCTTCCATCTATCCTAGGTCCTCATCCTAGTCCATCAAACCTTCCCTCTATCCTAGGTCCATATCCTATTTCTCAAGAACAACAAAGGCACACATCCTTGATCCACTTTCAAAATTATTCCTTCATTAACTCATCCATAATACCTCCATATCATTCACCTCAATCCACCCCTCCCATTGCTCTTGGAAGCAATTTGGGTGCCAAATGTCAAAAGTTTCAATATAAAATTCCACATGTATCAAAGGATCAACATGTCTCCTTGAAGAGTCATGTAAAAATAAAAGAAAATTTGATCCACAAATCAAAAGAAAAATTTAGAAGGCCACACAGGCCCATCAAAGCAAAAGAAATATTCAAAAGGCCACAAAGGCCCATCAATTCAAAAGAAAAATTTCAAAGACCACAAAGGTCCAAAAAACAAAAAGAAAAATTCAAAAAGCCATAAAGGCCCATAAAGCAAATATCAAAGTCAAAAGTCATGTGGATTCCTAAAAGTCTCATAAAAGCAATAAAATATAAATTGGCATCCAAATTTGCTAATCCAAAAGCTTCCTCCAATTTTCCATCTAATAACCTATCACATTCCAAATCCATTTTTCCTTCATCACTCTGCCACCCTTCAAGGTGTATGCCAATGTTGATCTTTCCAACCTTTCCATCTATCCATAAACAAGCCTTCCAACCTCCTATCCATTATCCAACATTCATACCCCATCATTCTCCTTTAATCCAAACTTTTGCATAAGTCCTTATATTCTTCCATGATATCATTACTCTGCCAACATTTAGGATTCTAATTCCCATTGCCATGGTTTATTAGAGGGACATTTGGTTGTGAAACTTGATGCTTAAGTCCTTACTCCATATCCCTATCATCCATATGCTATCTTCCATATTCCTCTTGCACTCTACACTTAGGGACAAGTTTCATCCATCTTATCATGGTCATTATCCTTTCTATGCCCATTCCTTACATTTCCACCTTTGATCTTGACAAGGTTAAGGATCTTCTTGAACATCATATATATTATCTTATACACTTTATCCATATCTATCATCTGTCCATATCTATCATATCCATATAATGTCATGGGAATCTTTTTGTTTCATCATGTCTTGATGAAATTTGTACATATCCATACTATTCAGGTTGTGTTTACACTGGGGGCAGAAACATAGACTAAGACAAGAGAGGGGCATCAAGCTTTTAGAACATCACAAATGGACAAATGACAGCTTGAAAAAATGTAACATACATTGACGCATCAAATCAACTACAATACCAAAATGATCACTCAATGCCAATGATATCAAACAACATGGTCAAAACAACGTTAATGAAAACACAAAAATCAATGTTGACAACCAAGTTGGATGATCTTAATCTAAATAATGTTTGGAATACATTAAGAAAAAATTGAATGGTTGGTTGATTTTCAATCATATCTCTGGAGCAATTCAATGATGTACTGAACTAGAAAAGTAAGGAAGGAGTATGATTTTTCTTTGTTTGTTGTTTGTGAGGAAATCATTAGTGCTATGCAAATTGGTCGCAAGACATGCTCTAGTAAGTATCATTGATGAAATTTCAGAATTTGCATGGGAAACAAGTTAACTCTTGTTTGTTTATGCAAGCAATACTCAGGTCATCTTGGTTCAATTATACCTAGATGCTTGTATTAACTTGCTGTATCAAAAATCATGAAAGCAATACTCAGGTCATCATTTGTGCTAACATACCCTTTGATGCTTGTATTAACTTTCAACATTTCAATGCTCTACGATGACATAAAAAGCACAAATAAGCTCTCAAAATGGGAATATTGTACGGATAACCTGTATGGCCAGTATAGATTGCATTCATGTTAGAATATGCATTTTGCATTTATAGATTTTCCCAAACGCTGACAAAGTATACAATGTCTTAATTAAAAAAAATCAAAGCTGATCACATGAAAAAGCTATGAGGTGCTACCCCCAGATGTTGTTGGTCTTACACCACCTGCTCCTATATCAAAAGATCAAACTGTCAATAAGATTAGAAGATCAGACCATCATTCAAATCAAAATGGATCATCAAATCAATCAAATTAATCCAATCAGAATACATGATTCAACTGTTTGTCTTTCAACAACCTTGAAAGCAACTTTATCAAATCTACTATTTGTTTTCAACAACTTTGGAAGCAAAATTATCAATCAGAACTTATCAAATCAAATCAACAACTATTTGTTTTTCATCATCATGGAAAGCAAATCTATCGAAATCCTATTTGTTTTTAACAACCTTAGAAGCAAACTTATCAACTGCTATTTGCTTTTCATCATCATGGAAAGCAAATTTATCAAAATCCTATTTGTTTTTAACAACCTTAGAAGCAAACTTATCAACAACTATTTGTTTTTCATCATCATGAAAGCAAATATATCAATTCTTGTTTTTTTTAACAACCTTAAAAGCAAACTTATCAATTGCTATTCGTTTTCAACAACTTTGAAGACAAATTTATCAAAATCCTATTTTTTTTTAACAACCTTAGAAGAAAACTTATCAACAACTATTTTTCTTTCAAAAACCTTGAAAGAAAATTTATCGGACTACTATTTGTTTTCCAACAACCTTGGGAACAAATTTATCAAAACACATCATCATGACGGGAAATCTATCCTATCAGCGAGGCTCATGCATCACAAGGTAACTTTATCAATCCTATCACAGTAGGTGCATTCTAGGTCATCAATTTTTCATCTCACATCTTTCCACGTCTATTTCTTTACATCATCATTTAGAATGATAAATCGATATCTTAAAAATCATTAAAAAAAAAAATTCAAAAAATCTAAAAAATAATAAAAAATCACAAAAATCAAAATCTTATCGATTCCTTGTTCGAGGGGGCATTTACCTATCAACATTCGACAATCAACATCTAGGGAAAATTTCAAAATTCTTTGAAGCAATGTGTAAAACACATCACTTTAAAGAGGGGCAAAATGCATACATCTAAAAATGGTCACATCACAATAGTTTGGTAATTAATTAAATATTTTTAATATTTAATTAAAATCTCTCAATTCAATCTGCATATAAATAAATTTAAATAATTTATTTATATTTTTCATTATTTCATTTAGATTAAATAAATAAGTTTATTTAATCACTTTTCTTATTCATTTCTTAATTAATTAAATAAACATTATGATTTATTTATATTAATTATCATATAATCTTGGCTTAAATATTTTATTCAAATAAAGATTAAATATTCTTCTCTTCTAAAAATCATCTAAATTCAATTCACAATTAAATATTCCAAATATTTAATTAATTCTTCTAAACTCTATTCACAATTAAATATTCCAAATATTTAATTAAGTCTTCTATATTCCTAAAATCAAATATCAAACTCACACAAAATTAAATAAATTTATTTATTTAATTAATTTGGATTATCTTCAACAACCGTGAAACAAACCGCAAAAATAGAAAATTAAATTCCTCTATTTCTGAGCAAGCTTGTTCCCATGGGTTGAAGACAAACCTCCATTCTTCTCTCCAACCCCCCAACATCTTCCATCTTCATCTCAACCTCTCCATCTCTCACCATTCAAATTTACTAGACAATCTCACATCCATTGATCTTTGCTAGTCAGGCTCTTTCCTGCAAAAAACTATAAAAGGGACTACCAGGTCTTTGAAAACAGAGAAACTTTTGAATGGGAAAACTATAGCCAATTTGTAGTAACATAGACTTTTAGCATTCATATCCTTTAGAATCATAGCATAGCATAGCTTATCATATTAGCAATCCATATCACAGCCTATCATCCTCGTAGCTTAGTTTCAACAAAATCCATAATCCACAGCTCCTGTGCATAATCTATAGCCCCTGTGCATATCTGTATATCACGTTTTGCTCCATCAACATATAGGATAGAGAAGTATTCTCCTTTTGCATACTCATTCTATAGGTTGCCATTTTGAGAAGCTTTGCTTACACAATTTGAGGGCAACAACTTCAAGCAAATCACTGGAGATAGAGGATAATGGAACGACTTTGAAGAAGCTCTATTTGAATTCTCTTTGATTTTAATTTATTAAGCTTTGTTTGGTTTAATGTTGCATTGGTGTATTTTTATTATCTCATTTTGATACTAACCTTTCCCACACACAGGTATCACTACTTCTTGATCCCTATCAATATTATTTATTGCTGCTAACAACAAAGAATATAAAGAATGTATAGATAGAAATTTACTATCAACCTTTTCATTTAAATGCCTCAAAATAGTAGTAAAATTTTCATTTTGCTTCAAGAGAGATCCCTCTTCACTTTTCTTTAATGATTCTTGCAATTCATCATTTTTTACAAAAGTTGCTTCTTTGTAGGATCGACAGAGCACTCTATTTCTTCTTGAAATTTCTCTAAAGAAAGGGTGAGGACATGATTTTTATTGGGAGATCCTGGTGTGTAAACAATTAGAGAAGCATGAGGCACTGACCCTACTGTGGAAGGTAATGCACTAGTTCCTGGAGCACTTGATGTCTCCCTAATCTGCTTATACGTAAATCTCTCCACTTTAGTTTGCAACTCAACATTTTTCTATTGTATCTTGTTGTACTACTCAATCAAAAGGTTATATTTTTCCATTAAGCTCTTTTGGCTTTCAGCTTCCTCCCTTTTAGAAGTCTTTTGGGCCAATTTGGCCAGATTCATAGTCAAATTAGTGGCATCATTGGTTGATGTCTTTGAAGCTCTCTTTATTATCAATCCTCCCTTGAAATTTGGATTAATATCAGAAACATCTAATTTTCTCCCTTGTGGGGCCAATGCCCAAATTGCCAGAGTTTCATATTCCTCACTGAAAGCAGAGTTTTGCAATGTTGCCTTGACCTCTTCTTCAGAGTCTTGAAAGGGATTATTAGACTTCATAATAGAATTAAAGGATACTGCATCTCCAATGTCCCAATCATGCAGAATTAATACACCAACTTGAGTCTCCAGTTTTATTCCTTCTTCAAGAGTGATGTTCTTGAATTCTTCCATTAATTCAAAATTTACCTCCTTATCATTCTCCTAGTCTAATCTGTCAGGCCTTAGTTCTCTTCTCTGCCTACATTTATCTTGATACTCTTCAAACTTCATCCTCCATACCAATTGCAAGAATACAAGAGTTTTTACAAATGTATTGTCATCTAGAAACTCCTTGCATGCCTCCATTCTTGCATCTTGTACACTTTTACCTTTGATATCTAAATCAAATAAAACTAATTCAGCTGGCGTAGGAGGGGAAGGCATACCAAATTGTATGTCTCGATTAGTAACAATAATCTCATCCATTAGATCCTCCTATGGTTGATCAATTCTTTGCCTCTTGGGGCTTGGCTCGGATGGTGGTAATGAGATATTGTCTTTCGGTGATGATTTTAAATCAATAATTTTAATTTTCCCCGGGCACTTTGAATTTTGGACTTGGTTGTGGAGGCACTTTCATAATCTTTTTTCCTTTTCTGTCCACTTCTTCATCACTACTAGTATCCTTTATCCCCCTATAAATAGGCCACTGTTCCATAGGCTGTTATGTTAGCCTTGTTTCAATTGGTCTGGCACCTTGCTCTTGTACACCCAGACTCAATTCTAAATTTACCTTTTTTCCTCAATGTGCCCATAATTTCCTTGAAGTTTCCCATCAAAAAATCAATTTTCTTATGGAGGGTACTGAACTCCAACAATGGATCATATTTTATATCCACTTTGTGAACAACAGCTAGTAGCTTACCAGAATCTATCCATTTCTTCTTCCTCAACTCCTATTTATTCAAATCAAATTAATTTCTGATCAAGTCTTTAGGGAAATAAAACTCATGCACAAATTTTCTATCTTTTATTCTTTTTCTGAAAAAGAGCAAAGAAACCCTCAGGATCATGCTACCACTTTGGTCCACAACTCAAATGGTAATCATGAAAGAAATTATCAAAATGCTTCCACCCTCCTTTTGAAAATACAAAATCAGACACCACTGTATAATTTGGGAAAAATGTTCCCTTACCCCTTCTAATGAGGTTGTCCTCATGAATACAACCTATCCACCAAATAACTTCTTCAAATCCCACTCTTGGTGGCACATTTTATGGCAGTATATGAGGGGCTCCCTGAAAACTATATACTCTCAAGACAGTGATGACTGGGTATGGGATAATGTCACCCCAGTTATGGTAAACCTTCAATCCTGGCTTCCTATCCTTTGGCCTGAGGAAATCATGTAATTCCTCAGGGATCATAGGTATATTCACCATTAATCTAGCCCTTAATATGGAAGAAAAATAATTATCAAATTGTGCATAACTAGTGCTATCCTTATTACAAGATAAATCTGCAGCCCATATCTGTACTGGCAATCTTTCTGCATCAACTACTTGCCTTAATTTCATCCTCTCAGAGAAAAAGTCAGCATTCTTAAACAAAAACATATGCATTAGCATATAATACCAAAATAATTGAGTACTGGTATCATTTTTTTTGCAGCTTTGACAACCCTAAGTTATGCATCCTCTCAACCAAGAAAGAAGCAAAGTCATAGGTCAAAGAGAAGTTAGGGTGTTGTATTTGCACCACCATGAACATATAAGCAATGGGCATTACTGTACCGAGACTGAAACCCAAAATCTGACATAAAGAATAGAAAGTGGCTAGGAATTTTTTTGCAAAACAATTTAAATTGAAAGGTTTCATGTCACTGGGGCTGATATGAAATTTTGAACCTCCTACCCTAGCCAGATGAGGTGGAAGGAACATTGCTCTAAAAAAATATTTTGGCTTTGCATAATCCTACTTGATTTCCTCAAGGTTGATAGGAACCAAGTCTTTGCTCAGTTCAGTCAAGTCAAAAATATGTTGAACCTCTTCTCTGTTAATGCTCAATAGAACCTTTCCGTCATTGTCCCTAATTATTTGTGTAAGAGGGTCATATCTTACAGCCACTACCCTAACAAGGTCTACATCAAGGAATACATTTGGTACCACCAGCTTCCCCATATCATACATCCATCCATTTGAAAAAGGGTGAGGAAAATTCCTCTATCTGTACCACAATTTGAACAATTCCAAGCTAGTGAGGGGAACCCTAGCATTGACAATGTCAGAGCAATTATACACTAACCCTTCCCCCAAAATTTTCCCTCACATTAGGACCAATACCTTCCTCCTATCATTCATTGACAAGGGCAATTGATCCTGGAAATCACCATATAGGTTTCGTTTCAAATATTCAATCTGGCTAGAATGTTGCTTGGGTCTCAGACAAACTAGGGATTCTTTACAATGTTATAATTCAGATAGCTAGGACTAACCAAAGATAGAAAATTACAGGAGAAAACACTACAATTTCTCACAACTATAATTAAAATATAACCCTAACACATTCATCAACAAGCTCATAGCACATTTAGCTAATCCTTTCCCAAATTCAAATGCAAAATGATCGAAAGGCACAAAAAATAAACTCACAGCTCTATTCACAGAACTCCCAAATTCTAGCTGTAGAAACTCGCAATTCTACCTTTGGCTCTAAAACTACTCCATGAAATGGTTGAATGCTTTTTGATACAGACCAAGTAGGAAAATTTATTTTATTGTTGATCAAATCACACCAGCAAGTGTCTCATCAGCCATTAAAGCTCAATTTTGCATTGTACAAATGATGACAACCATATTTGATGCAAATTTAAATTTGAGCCATCGATTCTTTAGCTTGATCAAATCATCAATGACCACCTTGAAAACAAGTTGACACAATTGGAAACATGGCGATAAGGGGCCCACCTTACCATACACTATTAAGGAATTCCACATGGCAGTTTCCCATGATATCGCAATCCTAAAAATTCTGATCGTGCGATGGGAGGCAACCGTTGATCCTGAGCATCAATGATCTAGTTCCTTTAACACAGTCACCAACCATGTAGTTAACCTTCGAGCAACTTTTCCAGTAAGATTATAAAATATCCATCGATTTAGAACATGTGTGTCTCAAGAACACCTTAGTAATCCGCCCCTTAATACATTTAAAGCTAGCTAGTGTTTCCTTTACTGTTTAGGCTTCATCAGATGAGACACATGGTGCCTTCCCATGATTTCACAATTAATCCAAGTACCATCCCAGGATGGTAGGGAACAACTCAGATCAAATGATAGTTGGTCAGTGATAGCACAAATTTGATCCCCCAGATAGGACACGTGGTGCCCACCCGTGATTTTGTGATCCTTCAATTCCGAATCATGGGATGGCAGGCACTGTTGATATGTGTAGGAAACAGATCAATGGTAGCACTAAATCAACCCTTGCAAAATAAAACATTCATTAAAAGGAGAAGTGGGCATTACTAGGAAGATGACAAAAAAAAACATAAGTTGTTTTCTAAAAGATGAAGCATGACCCGACCAACCAAGACTTAGGAAATAAAACTTTGTGGAGGAAATAAAGTATTAAAATCAAAGTTGGGTTTTAATTTTTATCTGGTGATGTAAGCCTAAGCCATTAACCCTAGTGGTCATGTTGCAAACAACTTAGCCAAAGCCTTTCATTAAATACTAATTGTGTAATGTGCAGGTTTTTCAAACTCGAAGATATGGGAGAATATCTCGATCATACCTCACCAACTTGTAGACCTAAGCTGTTGCCCTGTTATTTGGCACAAGGTCATCAAAAGGAAGATGTGTGTCCTATATGGAATGTGGGGCCCAATCTCCACTATTGAGCTCATAACCCATGGTTTTAGATCAACAACCAAGATTAAAAGCTAATGTAAATCTCTATTGTTCCCTGCTAGGTCACAGGAGGAAGATGAATGTTGGTTAAAAGATGTGAGGTCAATGAGATTGCAATGCGTAGCTCTAGCCATTCAGTTTGCAAAGTGCATAGGACCTACCAACATGGTAGTTGGTTTCTAAGATGGATTAATGTTATTGGTCATGAGGAAGGTGAATGATGCTTCATTGGATGTCAAACTGAGTTAGCCCGAGATAAACCGTTTAATCTACAAAATCTTCAGTAGATCAACGGGAAATATTCAAAGTTGTAAAATGACACATGCTAGTCATTTTATTGTATAACCGGTGAAGCATTAATGATTTATTCCTTGCTTGTGTAGTCACGTCGATCTTAATCTGTGTGAAGATGTTGGCAATCATGCAGGGTGATCTTTGGATTCTCATGCAGCTCTAGTTAAATAGTGACAATACATACGCCTCTAAATTGCCATGTTTGTACATGAATTTTTACTAAGCATTGATGAAGGTTTCCATTACCTCACAAAATAAATAAAAGAGGAATTAACTACTAATAGTGTCATTCTTGTAGTAGTTAGAGCACTTTATGGGTTGGGTCTAATCAAGTTTGAGTGCTTGTCTGAGAAGAGAAAATGAGTAAGTTAGTAAGGAGGTCTGTTTGTTTGAACTCACAAAAGCTCATTCCTAGCATTCAGGAAGGTGCTTTGGTTGACAAGCCTATGCTTGTGCCCACTAGATGCAGTAGAAGGTTGCAATTCCAGGACGTTGCTACTCAACTGGTAGATGACAAAGGAAAGCAGTCTGTGTGCTCTATTACTAGTTTTAGTAGGAAAATAAGGTACGGGAATGGCTCCTCTAGATGCCAACACTCGCCCATTGACCTTATGAGCAACACTTCTGATGATGTAACTGAGATCGACTCTGACCATTATCGGTATTTACCTCTCTTCAATCACAGTCGGTTCTCTAATGAGGAAGTGATAGCTATGGTGCCATTGGTTATTAAAACCGCAAGCGGATCAACTCGAACTATATTGGGAAAGGACAAGAAAGAAGATGAGGCTGAGAGCCTACCGTACTAGGAAACAACTAGAAGTGGGCATGTATACTGGGGTCTGAGTGTTGGTAAGGGCAGGGTGGTGGGTAAATAAGAAGTTGTTGTGGTGCCTTCATGGCAATTTGGTTGCCTATTTTTTTTGTGCGGATAGCGAGAAAAGGGATTTTGATGATAATTTGTGTTCCCTTTTCTTTTATCTTTCCCCAGTTGATGTGCTATGTTTTGCAAATTCAACATTTGGGAAGTTTTGAAATGAAAGTCAAATGCAATGGAGATTTTTTTCAAATTAAAATTTGTGGTGAAATTACATTTGAGCCTGAAGCTTGTTGCTCCCTTGTCATATAAAAGGGAATTCAAGGCTCATTTGTATGGAGAGAACTGATGAAAATCTCTAGCTAGGTTTTGAGTTGAATATATGGGTAGAAAGATATCTATCCTCTGATGAGGAAGTGATATCTATGGTGCCATTGGCTGTTAAAATCTCAAGTATATGGAATATAATAGATAGCCTATTTTGAGTTTTGGATGAATATATGCAAATTATGTTAAATTGTATGTAGATATGACTTATAAGCATGAATAAACATATAATTCTAATATATTTTCTCTCATGTGTATTTGAGTGAATTTTGAATGAAATGTTAATGATGTTGTCATTCTTCTTTTGAGAATTTGTTCAATTGTGTGTCTATGTTTTTGCTTTGATTCAAGAAAATCAATTAAATGCTTAAATGGAGTCATAAGTTTACAATTATTTACAAAGGATTTGATAAGTAGTAATATATCAAAGAATTGAGCTCCATAATGCAAGGTATTATATGAGTAGTCCATCCTATTAAATTCTTCAGTCATTTCTGCTAACGGTAATTGGGTAACTAAATATTTAACTCGTGAAGAATAAAAGAATAATATGTAAATGGGTCACTCACTCACTCCCTCTATCTCTCTCCCCTTAACCCTTAACCCTTAAAATCTAAAACCTTAATATTGGGTGTGTATTAAAACATTATAAAAGTATAAATTTTTGGACTTCTATTAAGAATTGAATGATAAATGACGATGGATGGGAAAATATAAGGCACTTTAATATTTTCATCTAAAAAGTTAGAGTTCAATTAGGATTAGTTTTCACTTAGGGTTAGGTTTAGGGTTCAATTAATGTTCAATTTGGGTTAGGATTGAGGATGAGGTTGGGGTTTAATTAAGGTTATGAATTCAATAAGAGTTCAAATAGGTTAAGATTAAGGTTAGTGTTGGGGTCAAGGTTAAGGCTAGGGCTGGGGTTAAGGTCAAGGATAAGAATTAGTGTTAGGGTTAAGATTAGAGTTCAACTATAGTTCAAAGTTAGGGCTATGGTACAATTAGAACTAGTGTTCAATAAATGTTCAATTAGGATTAATACTTAATTAAGGTTAGTTTTAAAGTTCAATTAGGGTTTGGGTTAGCATCGGGATTATGAATCAAGTAGGTGTGGTTAGGGTTTTATTAGAGTTAGGTTTAGGGTTAGGGTTAGGGGTAGAATTCAATCATGCTTAGTGGTCAATTACAATTAGATTTAGTGTTCAATTTGGGTAAGGGTTAGATTCCAAATAGGGTTAAGGTTTAACTAGGGTTAGGATTAGGATAGAATAAAGTTTTGTGTTTAATTATGATATCTAGAATTTAGTATAATTTTTGAAAATGAAATGATTTGGACATAAAGAAAAAAAATAGAAAAGTTGATTTTATATAGATCTTATTTGTTAATTTATTCTAAAATTCTAATTAATAATTGTATAATTAATTTAATATTTAATTTAATTTAATTTAATTTAATTGTATTAGATATTTAGTAAAAATAAATAGATAATAAATATTTTATGGATTTTAAAACTTAGAAGGGTTAAGATTATAATTCTATAACTAAAATTAATTATAATCTTGTCTTTCATTTTGTATCGCAAATGCTACTAGCATATATATATATTATTTATTAATATATACAAAATACGCCAAGAGATATCTTTTTCAAGGAACCTATTTTATAATAGTTCAACTATTGGTCCATTTTTGTTCAATATAAGTTGTATTTTAAATCATTATGTGTTGTTTTTATAACAAAAAATAGATTTTTTGTGTTCAACTATTAGTCCATATGTGTTGAATATAAAAGGTAGAGATATCAAATATTTATTGTTATCAATAAGTATTTGGACCACTTAGGTTGTAAATTAATTTTAATTTAAATAAAAATATCATATTCTACAAGCAACAAATGATATTTTTTATGTTCAACTATTGGGGGTTCCATGATTAAGTTTTGGTCAAACCTTCAAAAAAGTCAAATTTTAGACACTTCTCAAAAGATCTACTGATGTGGCAAGTTGCAAGATGAGTTGTGCCTCAAAACCTTAGTTATAGATAAATAAGAGACTAGTATACATTTTTTTTAAAATGAACATTCTACGATATTCTAGTCAATTGCTACATGCTGAGAAAGTTAGCCTACATGACTACTAGGCCCTCTCCCCTAAAGGAATAAGGGGACATCACTAGGTCGACGACAAACAATGACATAAGTTATTTTAATGAGGGAACATGGGACCAACAAAAGACTTAGGAAAAATAAAGTCAGACGAAGGAAATAAAACAATAAAAAAAAGGGGCCCCAACCTAAACAAAGTGATGGGGCTTAAGTCATTTTATAGCCTTCCCAAAAATTCATGGCCAAATAGATCCCATCCAAGGTGTAAGATGAACACTAGGGTTTTACATGAAGATGAAGGTAAAACACCAACCTTAGGATTTTCCCAAACACCATAGATGACCAGAGACACAAGGCAAGATAAAATAGAACACAAAGAACAAAACTTTGAAGTTCCATCACTACCCTTAACCCTTAACCCTTAAAACCCAAACCATTAAACTCGCTACCCCCTCTCTCTCTCTCAGGTCTCTCTCTCAAGTCTCTCCCTCCTACCCCTTCTCCCTCTCTTAGGTATTTCTCTCACTCACTCACTCCCTCTATCTCTATCCCCTACACCCTTAACCTTAAACTCCTAAACCATCTACCCTCTAGCCTTAACCCTCCCTCCCTCTATCTCTCTCCCACTCCCTCCCTCTCTCTCTCTCTCTCTCAAGTCTCTCCCTCCTAGCACCACTCCCTCTTTGAGGTCTCTCTCTCACTCACGAGCTCTATCTCAAGTCTCACCCTCCTACCCCTTCTCCCTGTCTTAGCTCTTTCTCTCACTCAGTCACTCCCTCTATCTCTCTCCCCATACCCTTAAACTCTAAACCCTAAACCCTCTACCCTCTATGTTTAACCCTCTACCCCATATATCTCTCCCACTCCCTCCCTCTTTCCCTCTCTCTCTCAAGTCTCACCCTCCTACCCCCTCTGCCTCTCTCATGTCTCTCACTCACTCACTCTCTCTCTATCTCACTCCCCTCTACCCTTAACCCTAAACCCTCAACCCTTAAACTCTAAACCCTTAATATTAGGTGTGTATTAAAACATTATAAAAGTATAAATTTTTGGAGTTCTATTTGGAATTGAATGATAATTGACGATGAATGGGTACATCTAAGGAACTTTAATATTTTCAACTAAAAAGTTAGAGTTCAATTAGGATTACTGTTCACTTAGGGTTAGGTTTAGGGTTCAATTAATGTTCAATTTGGGTTAGGATTGAGGATGAGGTTGGGGTTTAATTAAGGTTATGAATTCAATAAGAGTTCAAATAGGGTCAAGGTTAAGGTTAGGGTTGGGGTTAAGGTTCAATTAGGATAAGAATTAGTGTTAGGGTTAGGATTAGAGTTCAACTATAGTTCAAAGTTAGGGTTATGGTACAATTACGACTAGTGTTCAATAAATGTTCAATTAGGGTTAATACTTAATTAAGTTTAGTTTTAAAGTTCAATTAGGGTTTCAGTTAGGGTTGGGATCATGAATCACGTAGGTTTGGGTTAGGGTTTGATTAGAGTTAGGTTTATGGTTTAGTTAGAGTTAGGGTTAGGGTTAGGGATAGAATTCAACTATGCTTAGTGGTCAATTACAATTAGATTTAGTGTTCAATTAGGGTAAGGGTTAGAGTCCAAAAAGGGTTAGGGTTTAATTAGGGTTAGGATTAGAATAGAATAAATTTTTGTGTTTAATTATGATATCTAGATTTTGTATAATTTTTGAAAAGGAAATGATTTGGACACAAAGAAAAAAAATAGAAAAGTTGATTTTATATAGATCTCATTTGTTAATTTATTCTAAAATTCTAATTAATAATTGTTTAATTAATATAAAATGAATATTTAATTTAATTTAATTTAATTGTATTAGATAATTAGTAAAATTAAATAGATAATAAATATTTTATGGATTTTAAAAATTAGAATTTAGTTTAATTCCATTTGTAATGTCAAATATTAAAATTTTAGATTGAAATACTTAATTGATTTTAAAATATTTATAATTAATGTTCAATTTATAAACTAATATTAAGACATTAATAAATATAACCTACGACATAATGTAATAAAGATGCATCAAAGTATTTATCATTCCTTCAGCTTCACCGGATGAGACACATGGCGTCTTCCTGTGATATCACAATCAATAAAGAACTCACAACTTTTGATCACGCGATGGCGGAAAATTGTGGATCTCAACCATTGGCAATCCTGTTCATTCAACACAGTTGCTAGCCTTGTTATTAACCATTGAGCACCTTTCTACTAGGATTATAACATCTCCGTTGATTTAAAAAACATGCATCTTATAACTACTTTAGTAACCTGTGACATAATGTAATAAAGACCCATCAAAGTATTTATCATTCCTTTAGCTTCACTAGATGAGACACATGGTGCTTGCCCATGATATCATGATCAACTGGTGGGGTCATTGCGGGATGGTGGGGAACAACTGAGATCACACGATGATTGATCTATGGCCATGCGAACTTGTCCCTCTGCAAAATAAAAACATTTATTAGGGGAGAGGGCACACTCAATAGTGATGATAATACACAGTCTTACCACATATTTATACTATATATTGTAAATAAATAGTCCAAATGTAAATAAAGAAAGATATTTATACAATCCAAGAAAATAAGTTAAAATGTATTTAATAAAAAATTATATATCATTTTTTCTTTTCTTTTTTAGATGAATTAAGGGTATGATTTAAAATATTTTAATTCAAATAGCATAAATGATAATTTGAAGTGGGAAAACTTGAATATCATTTTAAAATTTTGAGGTTTCATATTTATATGTGTGAGATTGATCTAATATTCCAGAAAATGAATGTTAAAATATCATGAAAAAAAAGGCATAGAATGAATGTAGAAGTAAAATTATATTTGCATATATTAATAAAATAAGATCTAATAAACAAAAAATATATGCAATTAAAAATAAAGAAAAAATAATTCAACCCAAATTTAGATAAGAGAGATAATTAGATTAGATGAAAACTTTAAGGCTAGGGTTAGGTTTTGATTAGGATTAGTGTTCACTTAGGGTTATGATTAGAGTTATGAATCTACTATTAGGGTTCAATTAATTTTCACTTAGGGTTTCTTTCTTGGGATAATTTTATTGAATGGTAAGTGTATTTTAAAAAATTAATATTTCAAGAATTAATTTTAGATAATACTACATGTGATTTTTCATATGGTATTAAATTGTAGATTAAAATTGATAATAGATTTCCTTCCTTCTTTTTCACTGTAAGCTATCATAATATATGGCCTTATTAAAATATTATTCATATTTTGAGCTTTTCTAAACTATACAACATGACATCCAACAAAAAAATTGTTATGCATTTTTTCCAAGCACAAATCCTTAGAATTCTTAATGTGTTACTTAGGTTAATTCTTTATTGCAATAAATAAATACACACTAATATATATACTATGGATTTGAGGGAAAATATTAAAATATTTATATATATAGAAAAATTTAAATGCAAGGGATTCAAGTACACACCTTTTCTTTTGTTAATGTTGATGATGATACAAATCTTGATGAAGTGCCAAATTTGATGACATGATGATATAAAAAACTGGAATATCTTTGCTCTATGTGGCACTTGAAATTTTGTACAAAACTATAATTATTTATACATCAAATTTGTGACTTTGGACCTATTTTGCATCAATAAATATGAGCTTTGACACATGCCTCCTAATATAGCATACAATATGTACTTAAATTCAAAAAATAGTTGGGAGTAGTGTTGAGATTGGTAGATCTTTGGGAAGTTCCAATGCTTCACCTTTGTATCTCTCCCTATAGATAGAGGTAGAGATGAATATAGAATAAGAAAGGAAAAGGGATAAAAATAGATAGAGACATAGAGAGAGATAGAGGGAGAAATAAATATATAGAGAGATAGGGAGATAGAGGGGATATATATATATATATATATAGAGAGAGAGAGAGAGAGAGATAAGTAGAGAAAGACAAATAGAGGTGGAGAGGGAGATAGAAATAGGGGGAGATAGAGAGAGAGAAAGAGAGAGGGAGAGATAGATAAATGTGAAGTGAAAGACATAGATAAAGAGATGTATGGGATGATAAAGGGAAAAATAGGATGAGATATGGAGATAGATAGGGGTATATGGAGGGAGCATGCAAGAGATTAGGGAGAGATAGAGAGAGGGATGAAGAAAGGGAGAGAGATATGTAGAGGAGGGAGAGATAGAAGATGGGGAAAAGGGAGATATATGTAGAGAGGGGGAGAGAGGGAGAGCGAGAGGGAGAGGCTAATTTTTTAGTTTAAATTCTATAAATTATTCAATAAATAATAATATAAATATTATAAGAATTATATAATTTGTATTTTAAATTACACACTATATTTTATGTTTTGAAAAATATGTAATTTTTTAACCATTTTCCTATATATTTAGTATTAATAGTTTTACATCTTTTAAAAATTCAATATATAATACAAATAAAATATAGTTAATAATTTAATTAACTAGCATACCTATATTAATTAATAATATATGTAAAAAATGCCAAGAGTTATCTTTATCAAGATGCCTATTGACTTGACAAAATGCTTACATTTTCATGAATATGAATTTGCAAAGCAATCAATTTGATTTCATTATTGTTTTCATCATTGTTTATCTCAATTCTCATATATAAGGTTACACATTCAAATTTGAAATCATACCAACTTGTCTATAACAATAATCAACCAAGAACAATAAATTTAAAAGGAGAAACTAACTGGCATTAACTAACTTAGATATATCCACTATTGTTTTTTTTCAAATTTTTGAATACATAGTTACTATAGCTTTGCAATTGAGTCTAATAAAGCTTTGCTCTTAGATGAATAATCAAACTTTGTTGTTTTTATGACTCTACATTTAATCCTTTGTTCATCATTATAGGCCTCTTTTTTCACTTGAAGTTTAAATATGTATCTATTGAAAATGACCTTTTGTATAACGTTTGAAAACTTAACATCATCTTGTTTTTCATGATTCAAAATTTTCAATTGTTTTGTTGTTACACCCATAATTTCTTCTGCAATTTCTTCAAAAGTTGTAATCCAAGTGAATGAAGTATGGTGTTGCACTTTGCATTGAAGTATATATTTATAATCACATTCAAGGAAAGTCTTATCACATATTCCACAATACCACTAACCATTTTCATTAGTGATTAATAAAAAAAAAATGGCAAACACATAATTTGATTAATCAAGAATAATGTGTTTAATCAAGAATAACATGATATTGCGAAAAATATAATAAATAAAATAATATGCATAATTGTACATAAGCCATCAAAAGTCTAAATATACCTATCTTTATAAAAAATAAAAATATTTAAATGACTAAAAATTATTAAAACTTATTAAGCTCCATGAAAAAACACTACCTTCCATATAAAGAGTATACAACATGATACTTATAGAAAACAAATTATGTAGGATACCAAAAAATTGTTAAAAATCAATAACATATAAGATAAAATTATAAATGAAATTAATCATATTAATTTCCTTGTTAAAAAGATAATTCTATGGATCTTTAAATGTACATATATAATAATATTTAAATCTTTATTTAAAAAAAACTATTATATTTTATAAACTTATACATTAATTTTTTTAATATTTAAGTTATACTAAAATATAAGATGTTCAATATTGATTATTATTTTTAAATTATAATATTGATTAAAGATATATTGTATGCTCCTGACTTGACTAGTTGCCCTAATTTGTCCACTTTTGCTCATTTTTAATGAATTTCCCCCCAGCCTTGTCAAATATTTCATTTTAAATGTTTTGCTTTGGAAGCAATGAAGCATTTAAAATATATTGCACAAAAATTTCCTCGGGTCCCACCTTGTACAGTCCACATGGCACTGTCTCGTGATTTCATAATCAACCAAAGCACCATCATGGGATGTCGAGGAACGACTCAGATCAAAGGACAATTGATGAATAGTCGCACAAATTTGACCCCACATATGGGACACATGTTGCCTGCCTACGATATCGCCATCCTACAATTCTTGATCATGGGATGGTGGGCAATTGTTGATCTTGAAGGAATTTTGATCAACGACAGTGTGAATTTCATCCTTCTAAAAAATAAAACATTCATTAAAGTGCAAGGGGAGATTACTAGGTAGATGGAAAACAATGACAAGTTTTTTTAAAACCATTCAGTACAGGGCCAACTAGGACTCAGGAAAATAAAACCCATGAAGGAAATAAAATATTAAGACCAAAGGGACCAGGCCTAGACAAAATGATGGGTCATAAGATGTTTTTAAAACGCTTCAAAAAGGGTAACGACGAAATAGATCCCGACCAAGTTATTAGGTAAAAACAAGGGTTTAAAATGAAGACAAAGCTAAAACCCCAGCCCTAAGAAATTTTCCAACACCATGAAAGGGTATGTGCAGGATCATCATGGAAAAAATAGACCCTTAAGTGGCAAAAAATTCAAAAAAATAAGTGTTAGGAAACTTGACATAAAAATTTGAATAAGTTATCTATATTATTTCAAAAATATGTAAGAATAGAATTCGTAGAAAATTGAATTTAGTTTATAAACTACTAGGTTTATTTAAAAATAAATAAAATGTATTTGGTGAAAATTTGAAATTTCAATGCAGTAGTACTTAAATTTAAGGGAAAAATAAGAAGTAGGTGTTTGTCTGACCACCCTAACCATAATAAAATGATAAAAAAAAATTATCAGATTTTATATAACTAGAGGACTCATGTCTAGATGTGATGAATATATATATATATATATTTTTCCAAGTAAATAATTAATTATGAATTTTTTATTACAACTTTTAAAAAATATAAAAACTCGTATGTCTGACCACCTTAACTTGGTCAAAACTTCATGAAATTTAATTTTTCTTTTTTTCATCCTATAGTATGTGAAGCATAGAATGTGATGCATGTTTTGGATTCAAAAAAGGTGATATCATTTGAAATTTATAGATGTTTTTCAATCAACCTATCAATTAGGACTTTAGTTGTAATTCTAATAGAAAATAAATAATAATTATTTATTAAATTCAAATTAAAGCATAATGTAAATTGGTGGAAAGCTAAGAATCTCCTCTAAAAACCCTTTTCGTTTCATCAATTTTGGGTAAAAAAAATTGCCAGCTACATACCCTACAAACACCCCTAATATTGCCACTTTTTGGCCCATCATGATCCTACACATACCCGAAAGACCAATGACATAAGGAAGGGCATGAGTGAAACATTAGGAACAAAATTTGAAGTTCCATCACTACAAGCATTGGATAATTTTATATTAATAGTTTGTCCTATCACAAATATAAAAGGTGAGCACAATAAATAACATGTATTTTCCCATTAAATGTGAAGAATTTTCAAAAAGTTTTAGTGTTCAACTATTGGTCCATTTTTTTCAATATAAGTTATATTTTAAATCATTATGTGCTGTTTTTATAACAACAAATAGATTTTTTGTGTTCAACTATTAGTCCATATGTTTTGAATATAAAAGGTAGAAATATCAAAGATCTATGGTTATCAATAAGTATTTTGTCCACTTAGGTTGTATATTAATTTTAATTTAAATAAAAATATCATATTCTACAAGCAACAAATGATATATTTTTGGTTCAACTATTTGGGGTTCCATGATTAAGTTTTGGTCGAACCTTTAAAAAAGTCAAATTTTAGACACTTCTCAAAAGAGATGGCGATGTGGGGAGTTGCACGATGAGTCATGCCTCCAAACCTTAGTTATAGATAAATAAGAGACTAGTCTACATTTCAAAAAAAAATGAAGGTTCTAAGATATTCCAGTCAATTGCTACATGTTGAGAAAGTTAGCCTGCATGACTACTGGGCCCTCTCCCCTAAAGGAATAAGGGCACATCACTAGGTTGATGAAAAACAATGACATAAGTTGTTTTAATGAGGGAACACGAGACCAACAAAAGACTTACGAATAATAAAGTCAAGTGAAGGAAATAAAATAATAAAACAAAAGGGGGCCCAACCTAGACGCACAAAACGATGGGGCTTAAGTCATTTTAAAGCCTTCCCAAAAAGTAATAGCCAAATAGATCCCATCCAAGGTGTAAGATGAACACTAGGGTTTTACATGAAGATGAAGGTATAGCCCCATCCTTAGGATTTTCCAAAACACCATAGATGACCAAAGACACAAGCCAGGATAAAATAGAACATAGAGAACAAAACTTTGAAGTTCCATCACTACCCATAACCCTAAACCCTAAACCATTAACCCTTAACTCTTAAACCCCAAACCCTTAAACCCTCTACCCTCTCTCTCTCTCAAATCTCTCCCTCCTACCCCCTCTTGCCCCCCTCTCCCCCCCTCTCTCTCTCTCACTCACTCACTCAATATATCTCTCTTCCCTCTTCCCTCTACCCTTTACCCTCCCTTTCTTTTATCTCTCTCTCGGCTCCTCCTCCTAGCACCACTCCTCTCAGGTCTGCCTCCTCACCTCACTCTAGCCCACCAATCTCAAGTCTCTCCCTCCCACCCTTATCCCTCTTTTTTAGGTCCTTTGGCTACTCACTCACTCTCTATTTTGTCTCCCTTAAACCTTCTAAACCTCCTTAACCCTAAACCTTTCTACCATCTACCCCCTTAACCCTCCCTTCCTTTTATCTCTCTCTCTCACTCACTCACTCCCTATATCTCTTCCCTCTACCCTAAACCCTAAACCCTTAAACCCTCTACCCTCTACCCTTTACGCTCCATTCCTTTATCTCTCTCTCTCTCAAGTCTCTCCCTCCTAGCACCACTCCCTCTTTGAGGTCTCTCTTCACCTTTCACGAAAGCTCGCCTCAATCTCTCAAGCTCCTCCCTCCTACTTCTCCCTCCTCTTTTAGGTATTTTTTTCACTCATCACTCCCTCTATCTCTCTCCCCTTAACCCTAAACCTAAACCATAAACCCTCTACTCCTCTTAACACCCTTAACCCTCCCTTCCTTTTATCTCTCTCTCTCACTCACTCACTCCCTATAGCTATCTTCCCTCTACCCCTCTACCCTCCATTCCTTTTATCTCTCTCTCTCTCAAGTATCTTCATCCTAGCACCACTCCCTCTCCTCAGGTCTCTCTCTCAGCCATGAGATCAACAATCTCAAGTCTCTTTCCCTCCTACCCCTTCTCCCTCTCTTTAGGTCTTCTTCTCTGGCTACTCACTCACCCCTATCTCTCTCTCACTTCCCACCCTTAAACCTAAACCCTTGAACCATCTACCTGTCCTTAACCCTCCCTCCCTCACTCTCTCTCCCACTCCCTCCCTCTCTCTCTCTCAAGTATCTTCAATATCCTACCCCCTCTCGCTCTCTTAGGTATCTCTCTCTCTCACTCGCTCCCTCTCTCTCTCCCCTTAACCCTTAACCCTAAACCCTCTACCCTTAACCCTCCCTTCCTTTATCTATCTCTCTCTCTACCTCTCTCTATATATCTATCTCTCTCCCTTTCCCCCTCTCTTCTTCCTCTCTCCCTTCCCCCTCCTAATTCTCTCTGTCTTTTTGTCTCTCTCCCCCCGTCCTTCCTCATCTCGCTAATATTGTCTAATTTAAAGGACTTTAGTTTTCTCCCCTTCCTAATTTTGCTAATATTGTCTAATTGTTTTAAAGAGAATAAGGGTTATAACATAACTTTATTAAACCCAATAAATAGCTTGGTTAATGAAACTTGAAAAAAGCAACAAAACAATTTCTACATTTGGCATTTCATGTTGAAAGAAGAGTTGTGACAATAATCTACTTATAGTTTAATAAAAAACTATTTTTATAAGAAGGCTTGACATTAGAAAGAGAAGTGTTACATATAGTTTAATAAAACACTATTATAGTTTTACCAACATATACTATTCTATGCTTGCATGGCTTCTTAGTTAATATATGGGGAGAGAAAGAGAGAGAGATAGATATATATGGGAAGAGAAAGAGAGATGGAGATATATGGGAAGAGAAAGGAAGAGAGGTGGAGATAGAGAGTCAATGGATGGGGGGATAGGGAGGGAGAGAAAGGGATATAGATAGAAATAGATAGAGAGAGGAGGAGAGGGAGATAAAAAGAGAAATAGAGATAGAGATATAGAGTAGGAGAGATGGAGAGATGGAGTGAAGGAGAGAGAAAGGGGGGAGAGGGAGAGATAGCTCAAAAGATAAAGGGGAGAAGAGGTGGGACCGACATAGATAGTGGGAGATATAGAGATATAGAGAGCGATAGGGAGAGATATATCAATAAACCTCCCTATATCTCTATCTATTCATACTTATCTCTTTATCCCTCTACCCCTTTCTATCTCTTTGTCTCCCTTTCTATTTGTATGCTTGTCATTATCTCCCTCTCTCTCTATATTTATCTTTGTCTTCTTAAGTGTGGAATGGGTATATTGAAGAGGTTTTAAAGGAGAATTATTACATCTTTAAACAAATGGCATGCTACCTTGAGCATAACTCCCCAAGGACACATGCCATCCTTGGATTGTTGACATGAAACAACCAATCAAAATTTAGTTTCTCTCTCTCATATTAATTATATTTTATATCATATAAAAATATACTTATTATTAATTATTAATTATAATAATTTTATATGTATTTAATAATTTTTTTAAAGAATATAATATATAATTATAATAAGTTGAATAATTATATTATTTATTATGTAAAATATAGCTAATATATACTTAACTATATTGTAGAATATTAAAACCAAGCTAAATGGGGCCAAAATTTTAAACTTAATTAACATACTGTAAAACCTAATGAAACCAAGTTGTAGCTCATCAAATTAGAGAACTGAAAGGTCAATACCAACACCAAGGAAGAGTTTGGAGTTAAAAAAAGGTCAATACCAACGCTGACGAAGATTTTGGAGGAGTGAAAACAAGGACAATATCAGTGTCGAGGAAGAGTTTGGAGTGAAAACAAGGTCAATACTAGCATTCGAGAAGAGTTTGGAGTTAAAACAAGGTCAATACCAGCTCTGAAAAAGATTTTGGAGGAGTGAAAACAAGGTCAATATCAGGGCCAAGGAAGAGTTTGGAGGAGTCAAACAAAGGTCAATACCAGCGCTGAGGATGAAGTTGAGGGAACTTAGGGAAAATTGACGACCAAGAGGAAATGAGTACTGTAAGTTTGGCACCCCCATTCTCTTTAACCTTCAATTTTCATGTTGAGTTTTCAAAGATCTCATAAATTGGCACCTCCATTCTCATAAAATGGTATAAGATAAGACAAAAAAAAAAAAATCTTATACAAAACATATCCACCCACAATCCCATTCAAGCATTTTAATTAATTCCTTGAATTAAACCTAAGACAAGAATCATACACACCACAACAGTGAGATGAATGAAATAACCCTTGATCATTTTATTCAAAATTCAGATATGTTTATACAATGGTGAGGCATGAGTTTGAATTAATCATATCAATTCAAATGCTAGTACTATCATAAAACATCAAATCCCCGTGAATTCAAAACTTACTACAAAATGAATCAAAACCTAAATTGCATTTTCCCTAAAACCATCAGACTTTAAAATTTGCTCTGCAAATTTATCTAGACTTGACCAAAAATATCTAACTTTCTAACCTATACTTCTAGCCTTGAAATCCTTCTTATATAAAATGGAGGAGCAAACAAGCATCGGGAAAGAAAGCACATGTGTCACTAGCCAATTGGACCGCCTTGTGATATTCCAAAAATTTGTCACAACAACAATCTCCCCAGAGAATCTTCTTGTTCATCGTGCTCACTGAGAATGGTTGATGCAACAACAAAAAAATTCAAGAATTATGCACCTAGACTATCACCAAAAAATAAAACTAGAATCTATTGTAACTGCAAAAGTTGATTTTTCAACCATTAGTAGCCTACTCCTTTTCACTCTTCCTCAGTTAAATATACATTTACCCATTTCTGGTACTCTTCATCAGTTGGCCAGTCAAAATTGATCACCTCATTCAGCTTGACACTATAAGGTTTGTACTTAACTACCACCTCATTTGCTTCTCTTTCAAAACACTCCAAGAATGAGTTGGTGCTAATGATTTTTTCCATACAACTCACCAACAAATCATAATCTGAGTTACCCTATTTTTGAGGGTTTTGTAGGTGAAACATGATATAAAGGGGCTCTTACACTTTTTGTGATTACTATGGCTTGTGTAAGAGACACCATGGATACTGTTGTAATTGTAGAATGCATGAATAGGGTGTAGGATGATATATAAAGAAGGTATAGCTGTTTTCCTCAATAGTTTTATGAAGAAAAGCATGTGAAATGAGAGGTTCAAGCCTAGGTTTGAACAAAACATGTATGGGAGATATGATTTTATGAATATTTATCCACGTGCAGACCTAGTGGTTGTTTCTAAACACTGAATATAAATGATACACACACACACACACATATATATATATATGTATGTATGTATGTATGTATGTATGTATGTATGTATGTATGTATATGTATTTTTAAATGTAAATGTAAATGTAATTACTAGATGCTCTCCTAGAACAATAAATATAACATATCATTAAAGAAATCTATATCTATGTATATAAATGTGTCTTTTTAAATGCAAGTGTAAATGAAAAGAGCATATGGTTTTGCAGTGTTATAGATACAACATATCCATAAATTAATGTAATTGAAATTCTAAAGTCTTCAGCACATATAATATGAAATCAATCAAACTATTAAACTACATGAGAAATAAGTGAAAATAGTAAATGCATACGTATCTGTATTTGTAAATGTAGGTGTAAAATAAATAAGAATAATGAAAATTATAAAAGAATACAAGGAAATGTCTCCTCCCTTCTTGGTAGTGATAACCTCCTCCACACACAACCCTTAAAAATTACAAATAGAGGAATATAATATTTGAAGAACTCAAAGTTGATTATCTTCTATCTGATGCAATTAGTCATTTTATCCTTACTAACATTTATAGTGATTACTAGAAGCACATAGACCAATTCTTCATAATAGAAGAATTTGATCATACTTTTCTAATGATGGCATTATGAAAAAACCTTAGGTTAAATGAATAATTTCTAGCTAATTTCTTTAAATCATGTCCACTCATATAACAGAAGACCACTACTATGTGTACCTGGATACCATAGAGAAAGGCTAGTCTTTGGGCTTTTTCATCAATGATCCTACCTTAAAATATACCAAAAATATCCTAGCAATTAGAGATAGGAATATTTAATATGACTTAAAACAAAATTATTGCCAAAGCGTAAACTTATGATGACTTAACCAGGCCTAGTGCACAATCCCTCCCCATTAACCACTTAGACATATATAAATTAAATGTAAATTTGTTGCTATTTTTTGGCATGTAGGTGTCCAATAAACCACTTGGTGGTGTTTCCCTTCAAGTTTATTTACTTGAATGAAGACTAAAAGTCCCTTGATTACAATTAGAGAATATATTTGAGGCCTTGGTTGTGTAACTAGTGGACCATAGCCACATTTAACACTTGTTACAAAGTTTGGGAGTTAAAATGTTAAGTAGATTTAATTTGTGGTGGACACAGTTGGACGATAGTAAAAATAGCTTGTAATCTATCAAGACTTGATTACCTTATAACATGTGAAATTCTAGTGATGAAATGATAGATTAATCATAATGTCACCTTGGGATCACATCACCATGAAAGAACTTCATCCAACATCCTTATGAGTGTAAGTACCACCAAATAGGTATTTGTTAGATCTGTCTTCCTCGAGTGAGGGAAATTCAGGAAGAGAAGAGGAAAGTGAGACATGTAGTATGTTTGAAAGAGGGAGATCAACTAGAGGTCAAAATATTAGAAGAAAATTCCATAAAACACATGATTTTTTTTCTTGCTAAAGGGGGGTCATGTTCTTATGATGATGAGAGCATAGGAGACATCGAGGTGCCCTTGAGGTACAAAAATATATGGAAACAATCATGGGTACCCAAGGAACTTCCTCCAAAAAACACTGATTTTTGTGTCAACGAGAGGATATATCACATAGCACCATCGTCATTACATGGTTTGGGCCTATTTTGCATGCACAACATAAAGGTCTATTACGACAAAGTTACTGAATTGATGGAGTATGTCGAACCCTGATATACTTACAAAGATTGGATGCAACTGCTTTAATATATACGAAGTATGCATAGGTATGCACTATCAGCAAATTATATACAACTAAAAGATAAGGATCAAAATAAAAAGTGGCTATGTACATTGATGGAAGGCCAAAAGGATCAGGGAATATTGTAGGGTTTATAAATAGTACATGACGTGGGTCAACAAATAAGCATCATAATTGCATATTCAAGGCGGGAGAGGGAAACCATGTATTCATATGTATGATAAAATCAATAACTGTAGGGGAAGAGTTGCTAATTGATTACAATTTGAATTGCTTGGGTACAAACATAGTTACTAAGGGGGTGGTACGTACTATGTACTATTTTACCCAAACTCTAATTAATGACTCCAATATACCATTTTATTCTTATGTTTTTTTTGTAATTCTATTGGTTTCATTTTGGTAATGTTTTTTTATATTTAATTTTTGTCACAGTGGGACATTGATAGTATGGAGAAGGCTATGGCCCAAAGCATAGATCGCAATATATCTTTAGGCACTTCTACCCAACAGGCTTACCTCATTGTAATTGTACAAATTAGATATGAGAAAATGTTTTATTATTATGTTACTTTCATAAGTTTTTTGGGTTAATTTAGATAATTTTTTTATATTCTTGTTGTAGTTGACTAATCAGGGAAAGGAACTAGTAGTAGAGGAGAGCATCCATAGTGATTTGCAGTCAATATTTTGTGATGATGACATCACTTATTCAACAAACCCTCTCGATACGATAAAGAAGGTCCAAAAAAAATGCAATCAAGAAATGGTTAAGTTGATGTTCATAGTGCCTAAAATAGATGAGATAAAAGAGGGTTAAAATATTGAAAGAGAGATTACAAAAATTGCAAGTAAACTTTCATGAGGTCTTTAATTATAACATAAGTTCATTCATGGTTTTATATTTTGTACTCTTTTATGTTATGAACTAAAATATGTGTTTTTTTTATAGGGTTATTTTCCTCCTCATGATGCTCATGGCCATGATCAGGGTATTGCAAGTGTCCATCCTGATCTTCCTACACATACATCACATCATTTGACCCCATCATTCGTTCCTATATTATCGTCTGAAATGTCAGCAACACATACCATGTAGGCATCCGTTAATGCATCCTCTAGTAGCGAACACATTTCAGAACATGTGTCAGAACATGTACCTAGGGATGCAGAGGCCACTAGTACTGGTGATGTTTTAGCAAAAAATTTTGGATCTTCCCGTTTTACTATTATAAGAATATTGCTGGTCACACTTTTGGTGACCAAGGATTTCGTTCCCATAAAGATAGAGAGTGTCCCAGGTACTTTAAAATGTTTTAATTATTATTATATATAATCCAATTGAAATTTACTTATTGCTCACTCTTTTTAGACTATTAATCCCATGATCATTTTGTAGGAAATGATGTTTTTTATAAACATCTAAGTGATATTATAGTGGAGCTCTTTGGGCCCACTATACGTACACAGTGGAATTCCCAAAATCAAGATTTAAAAGATGAGTTCATTGACCGTTTAGTTGTGTTTTTTAGTGCTAAAACATTCAACCGAACCAAGATCCTTCAGAAAGCTCGTACCTATCTAAAGTATGTGAGGGACCAATATAGGTCACATTTAGAGAAGAACAAAAATTATGAGTGTCCCCCCATAATTCTAGAGAGGGAGTGGAAGGACCTGGTGTCAAATGGAAAGGAGAAGGATGAAAATAAAAAAGGAAAGACACCACCAAGCCAAGGAAGGTATGTGATACTATCAACAATGTAATTATATACTGATTACTCTTTGTTTTTACATAATCTAACTTATTTCAAACTTTTCATAGGCTGCCCAACACAATGAAGGAAACAAAGGAAAGACTAGAAAAACACGGGCAACACAAACTTGGCTCTGGTGGTTATATGGAATTAGCCACACGAATTGTAAGTATCAATAAATGAAATTTAGTATCCAAATAATAAATTGAAAACAATTTTTGTTTTATCACACCGTAGAAGTAAAATTCATGATCTTATGCAAAAATGTAGGGCTCTGAATTCAATAGAGTTCCCACAGAAGATGACCTAAAGATTGCCTTCCAGCAAGGCTATGGAGTCATAGCTGAATGCCTAAGAGTCTTGACTAGGCAAAGACAACCTTCCACTACATCCGACATGCAGGTAAATAAACTCAATAAAGTTTATTTAAAATTGAATACTTGTGCAATCCATATCAGCATTAATCATTTGGGGAAAATTTGGCAAACCAAAACTTTAATATTTTTTGAAAAAATGGGGAAAAGATCGGGAAAAAATCAGATTTACAAAAAAAACACAAAAAATTTAAGAAAAATAGTCAAAAACTACTTTTTTAAAAATCAGGGAAAAATCATCTAGCTTGCAATTTTTTTGCAGATTTATGCTTTTATGGAATGCAATCTATTCAATATTAATTTCCACCATAAATTAATTACATGCCTATTTTTTTAAACATTCAAACAATGATAATACTGCACATGACATTGTAATGTAGCCTGGTGAGGGTGGAGCACAACCTGTAGATGAAGGTCATGGTGTGCATCCCATAACATGTTGAGCATGATTAGGCTAGAGAAAATTAGGAACATGATGTGGCCCCATCAGGTAAAAAGGACCACTCTAATTTTTTTTTAAACATATTTAATTGTAATTAGTGTATTAATTAATGTAACCTTTCATGTTTCAACTTTAGATCATGTAGAGAGTGATCAACGTGTTGAGCATGATCAGGCTAGAGAAGATCAAGAACATTGTGGCCTTGTTAGGTAAAGAGGACCACTCCCATGTTCTCTTAAACATATTTATTTTCAATTGGTGTATTAATTAATGTAACCTTTCATGTGTCAACTGCAGATCAAGATTTATAGGGTGTTCAACATGTTGAGCATGAGTTTATAACAAAATTTTAGGAACATGATGTGGACCCATCAGGTAAAGAGAACCACTCTAAGATTCTTTTAATTAATGAAATACTTGTAACAATAATAATAAAACATATCAGTTTAACATTTCTTTCTTATTACAGTAGAACCCCTTGAGGTGGCATCCACGTCATAAGCAGATGACTAGACGTACATTAAGATCATGAGTAGAGGGTAGAACAACTAAAGGGGGGACATTTATTGATTTAGAAAATGATACTCCACTTCAACTTTATATAGATTTCAAAAAGAAACAAAAAAAGAAGTGATTGTAATCATATCATGACAACCATATTTTTGATAATATGTAAAAATTGAAAGAATGAATATTATATGTTAATGAATGAATGTGAATATGTTAATTAATGAATGTTATATGTTAATGAATGAATGTTATATATTATTAATGGATGAATGAATGATTAATGTTATATGATTGGGTATGGGGAATTGAGAGTGATGTGAAGGGGGGGAGGGGGGAGTGGCCAATTGAGCTTCCACCATCACGTGGTTGGCCTTGTTAAGTAGAGAATATTAAACTATTCTCGAAACAAAGAGAAGATCGATAAGGTAATGAACTTTTCAATATAAGAAATGCATCATTTGAAGCATAAAACCAATATGAAAAGATGAAAGAAAGTCCTAACTTTTCACTATAGTGGCAAAAAAATGATTCTTTATACCCTGAACCCATGCTCTGCATCATAATTTTAAGTTGTTTCCATTCCAATGTTTTGAGTTTAGTTTGTTTGTATGGATTTGTATGAATACCACATTGTGTTGTGTGTGGATTTGGTTTCAAAGCTCTGTTTCTTCTGTTTATAGTGGTGACATAACTCTAAAATTTGACTTTTGTGCATAACAAGTTAGTGGAAAAATTGACAGCTCTGAAGGGTTTAGAGGCTCGATTGAGATAGATACGCGAATATTTGGATCTTGTTGTTGATGGGAGGCTTTGAATTAACCATGCAATTTTGTACCATCTGTAGGTATGCAAAATTTTCTCTACTTACATTCATTCTTGATCACAAATGTTGTAAATGATATTAATGCTTTAAACTTAAAATTCCTTTCATTATTATAATGATCAAAATGTTATACTTTGTTATACATTCAAGCATTCTCTTGCTCCCTACCCTTTCCTCTCTCCCCTCTCCTTTTAAAAATTTTCTTTGGCATAAAAGATTCACATTTCTGTCTCATTTACACAAATTTATCTAAAGCGCTAGAAGTGAATAAAGATATGTAAAAGATGATGGATTATGTCTAAACAACAACTTTCCATCTTATAGGTAATTAAATCCTTAATATTTGAATAGTTTAGAGCTCCAATAAAATAATTTCCTGAGATTTGAATATGAAGGGATGTGACTTGCTTGATCTCTTACTGATGGTACATTTCAACGAATATTTTTTTTTAAAAAAATGCATTGTTTTGTCAAAATTTCAATGAACACATCTGACGAATCACTAAAAAGGTTCGACGAAGTTTTTATAGCTATGATGAAGGCTTCGTCGTAACTCCCTGTCCATTTCGTCATAATTACGATGAAGTACATTGACAAATCACATAAAAAGGTCTGACGAAGGCTTCATCATAACTCCTTGCACTTTTTGTCACACTTTCGACATAAATCACTGACAAACCACATAAAAGGTCCAACGAAGTTGCTTAGCTATGATGATGGCTTCGTTGTAAATACATTCCCATTTCGTCGAACTGGCGACAAAATTTTGGCGTTCTTACAATGCCCATTTAATCGATATTCTGAGGAAAATACAAGCCATTTTATGATGCTGATGACCGACGAATTTGCGTCATTTTTCGACATTTGATTCATCATCAAAAGTGCGACAATTTTTTTTTTTCCATTTTGTCGTTACTAAGACAAAGATTTTTTTGAATCACCAACGAATGTCCATCGAAAAATGGTGTCAAATTCAGTAGTGAATCTCGAGGAGAGTGTTGACCATCTACCAACAAGATCAAGTAATTAAGGACTAATTGATTAATGAATACAGGTTGAGTTAATAAACCAAGGGTTTATTAACTTGGGTGTAGTCAAAAGTTAGAGAATGGGATAATGAGGGCTAGGAATTAGATAAGGTTAATTAATCAAGGATTAATTAACTATGGTGGGATTAGGCGAATAAGGGTAAAGGTTATCTTTAATTAAATAAATAAGGATTTATTTAATTAAAGATGGCGGATTGTAAGGATAATGGGGAAATTAATTAAATAAATAACAAATATTTATTTAATTAAATATTAAGATAAGGGACATATAGGTGAAATTAAATAAATAACAAGCAATTATTTAATTAAATATTATTTTGGATGAATACACCATATATTGTTCTATCAATATACCCATAAATTCATCTCTCCATTAGTTTACTAAATGTAATCATTTAATTATCAGATTCACATTCTTGTATTTTTTCTTCATTTTAGACTATTCATGGTCTTTTTTTATTTTGGCCCATGTTCTTCTCTTCCTCTACCTAGTTCTAGTTTCCCCTAGAAATCCTAACCCCTTTCTTATGTTTTTTATGTGAATTTAATGTTTTTCTCCTTTTATTTTGATACTCCTTATCATTCTTGTTCGTTTCATGTCTCCCTTACCCATTTCTTAAAGCCACCTTTTTACCTTTTTCTAGATCAATTAATTAAGTTGTATCCCCCAAGTCTTACGTGAAATCACCTATTTTTTTTTTCTTTGAATTATGTATCTTAGATCCAATCTTGGGTCATAACCACCACCTTTAAATGGATTTCTTTTCCATTGATTTTTTTAAGAAAATTAAAATTCATCAAGGAATTTCTTAAAATTCATCAAGGAACAATTTTGGTTGTAAGTAATTAATAATCTAACCATAATTTTCTCCAATAAAGTTGATTTTTTTTTATATAATGAGAATTTCTTTAGTTTTCTCACATAAATCTTCTTTTCCACTCTAAATTCCATCTAAATATTCATTAAATTTGACTTTCTTTCCCTCATTTTTACATTGTAGATATAAATATTTCCCTTGAAATGATTAGTTGAGTAAGATATTTTGAAGGAATGATCCCATGTCACTCTTTACTATATTTTATGGTGTAATTATATTTTTATTGAAAAATATCTTTCACATCAAAGTCAACAACAATGTTAAGTGGAAAATTTATAATTTATCTCTTTAAACCTTTTATATGATAGTGATGGATTCACAATTAAGTATCCCATTATTTATAGAAAATACTGGTCAAATTCTCCTTTTCACAATGTAAGATTTTAGATTATAATTTATTCCTAAAAAGTACTATATGGTTGTAATAATAACTAAGACAAACCCTTAAGACTATACAAAGTCAAGGGAAAAATGAAAACACCCTAAAAGGATGGGAGGGATGAGACAAAATATTTTTAAATATCATTATTATACTAAATCTATAGATTCCAATATCAATTAAGTATCCCATTTTTTATAGAAAATATTGGTCAAGTTCTCCTTTCACAATGTAAGATTTTAGATTATAATTTATTCCTTAAAATTACTATATGGCTGTAATAATAACTAAGATGAACCCTTAAGACTATACAAAGTCAAGGGAAAAAGACAACACCCTAAAAGAATGGGAGGGGTGAGACAAAATATTTTTAAATATCAGTATTATACAAAATCTATAGATTCTCTATATTGGACTCATAACATGGACTTGTTAGTAAATCAAATTTATAAAAAAAAGTTAAAAAAGAATCATAGAAAATTAAATTTTCAATTATGAACAAGATATGTACACTTTAATAAATAGGTATTTATTTTCATGAAAATTTTGAAAATCCCTTTCTTCAATGTTCTAGAAAAATATAAAGGGTAAATTATCCTCCATTACATAAATTTTAGTTATCTTATAGAGTGTTAAAGGGTTATAAATGCCTCTAATAAATGCATGATGGTTAAATCTTAATTTATGGAAAATAAGTTTCATAAAGATCTTATTTAGGATACAATTATTTTTAATGGAGAACATTCCCTCCCTAATATCCTCTAAATTGAAAAAATCACAAGCATTGGATATTATTTATTTTCAAGATCTTAACAATATACTAAACATCCTATAAAATGATGGCATAGATAGAACCATAAGCGTAAATTATTTTTATATATTGGTAAAAGGCTTGATAGGTTGAATAAATTTTTTAAATAGGATAAAATTCTTTTTAGAAGAGGACACATATTCCCTAATATCCTCTAAATGGAAAAGAACACCAAGATTGGATATTGGTTCTTTTCTAGATCTTATTAAACTATTAAATATCATATAAAATGAATTCATGATTTGAACAATAAGTGTAAAGGATCTTTCTAGATTGATAAAGGGCTTGATAGCTTTGTAGTTATCTCATTAGTCTTGCATGAATAATGGATTGTAGAATCCAATATGCTACCATACATGGGTTCTAACCTCTTCTCCATTAGCTTGTTGATACAAATAGATAAACTCCATAGTAGTTGCTCATTTACGTTCAAGATTTTGTGGTTACAACAAAAGGATGTCTTGGCAAAAAATTAACTATGGTAGAAAGAGGTGTCATTAATTAAAGGATTAATCATTTTAAATTTTATTAAAAGATAATGTATGTTTAAAAAATATTTTTTGATCAAAACAATAATCTAAAATTATCTCAAAAGAATTTTTAAACATAAATTATCTACTATATCATCAACAAGAAAAAATTATAGAATAAACCTCAAGAGTCTTCATGGAGAGCTTCTTATAAGATAATACAATGAGAATGTGTTATTGATAGGAGAAATTTAAATAACAAAGAGATTAGATCATGACAAGTTTCCTCAAATGTTGTGTAACAAGACATAATGATGTAATAATAGCTCACTTCTATTAATAGAAAAAATCACTCCCAAGTTTATCTTAATTGCATGAAATGAATTAGATTAATAAATAAATAAATATGAATTAATTATTATCTAATGCATGATTACTCTAACATCCCCCTTGAGATGAACTTAGGGAGTAGCTAAAACCCCTAAAAATCCAATGTATTAAAAGAAAAGAGTGAATGATGGGTGTCAACAAATAAGGCCTAATGAGGTACCCATGCACAAATAATCTAATCTCTCACAACTAGAGAAAAAGGAGAAAACCTTATGGGAAAAATCCTCTTTGAAAGAGAGAAAGAGAAATGAAGCTTAAAAAAAGCTCCAAAACAATATCCCAAAAAGAAGAGGAAAACGAAGAATGTCATTGAAGTATAGAGAAGTTGTAGAAAACCATCAAATTATGATTATTATAGTGATAAAATGAAGAACTTACTCTAAAAAAGATGTCGATTAGGATCAAGAAGATAATAATTTGTATGATTTTCCCCAAAGAAACTACTCAAATTAGATAGAAAATAAAGGAAAAAATTTAGAACTCAAAGATACAAATGACACTAGTACCCATAGTTTGAAGAACACTAGTCAATTGAAAATAGAAGCTCACCTCCTGAAATAGGAATGCAAGAGTTTCCATATGGAAAATGTTCCATCTCACCAAAATGCATTGGTAACCAATAGTTGCATATACTGATACATAGGAAGAAGAAATAGATGCATAGATTACTCCAAAAATGAAACCAAGGAAGTATTAGCACCAACAATAGAAACCCCTCTTAATATAGAAAGGGAGATCCAAGACATGTCCATTGAAGTTGTGTATCACCAAGAAGTGCATGTAGGACAACAAAGAAAATCTGAATGTGTGATTGAATGTACCTACAAATAAAAAGGACCCATGTGCAAAAAAGACACATACACATGAGGCAATAATCACTAGGATTCATGCTATAATGGAAGGAAAAAACACTTGAAAAAGGTGTGATGGAAAGAAAAGGTACTCATAACCCACTTATGGAACTTTATATCATAGTGCAAGTATAAAAGGCACAAAAGGATGAGTGAAATCCCCAAAAAGTATACACCAAAATGGCACTTTATCTTAGTGTATCTAGTGGGAACTTAGTGTAACAACAAAGATGTATTGTAGGTACCTAAAAGGTCCTAAGTTCAATGCTTCATACAAATGAAAAAAAAAAAATTATTTGAATGTGTCTACAAAAGAGAAATTGCATGCAAAAGATACTCAAAATACCCAAATAAAAAAAATAAATAGAAATACATATAGAATATCCTAAAACAAGTCATTCAACACAAATAGAAAGTTTCCAAGAGCTAAAATGCCCAAGTAATTCACCAAAATGTGAAACAAAAAAATTAAAAAATATACTTGGAAAAAAATCTAGAAAAAGTACATGGATGGTTGTCAAGAGATTTGATACATGTTAGAATTTAGAATAAAATGAGTTGAAAGATCAAACTGTAACTAGGAAAAAGTTTTCAAGTTAATTGCAAATAACATAATAACTTAAATCCCTAACAACAATAGAGAACAAATGAAACTAGAAGCATAAGAATATTGAAACAACATCACCTAGTCTTCAAGCCTCCATTGATTGACCTCCATTGGCCTTCTCCATCTTGCTACAAATTGTATAATTTACCTCAGATTTGAAATGAAACTATAACCTAGGCCTAAGACAAGCAAAATACTGAAGAGTTGTGCTCAAGTACTCAAGTTCTCAAGCATGCTAAAAATAGCTTTTTGTGTGTCTAAAATGACTTGGGAGATCCTTTTAAAGAATTCCAAATTGAGAATGGATGGAAAAGATTAAAATTTTATAAAAATATAAGATCAAAGGCTAGGATTCAATGCGATAAGGAGGATTAGGGTTAGGGAAAAATTAGGTCAATGTTAGGGCAAGCATTGTAATGAAGGGTTGAGATTTAATTGAAAGCAATTAAATCAATGGTGGGGAAAATGAGGCAGTTGGAATAATATAAATTTTTTGATTTATGGAGGAAGGTTGACTCATGAATTAAATAATTGTTTAATTCATAAATGGGAATAAGATAGAAGACAATAAATAATTATTTTAATTATTTATTTGGTAGGATGGAAAGTGGGTTAATTAAATATGTTTATTTGATTGAAGGATAAGTGACAATGTTATTAAATAATTGGAGGGAATAAGGATTATTTAGTGATGTGTTTAAATAAATAAATGTAAATAATCCTAGAGGAATAATTAATACTTTAATTATGTGAGGGAGTTCAGCGTGGTCATCATAGAAAATATGGCTTGCAAGTCTAGGCCATTTTTTTGTGTCTACATTTCTCCCCTCTTTGACATAATGTAGTCTATCATGTTGTGTCAAAGAAAACAAGCCAAAAATAGGCCCCAATGTGAAAGTAGGGAGAGGAAGGATGACAAGAGGTAGTGGTATGCCCTCTTGAGAGGATAAGTGGGGTCAAAGAAAATGAGTGTGCTCTTGAAATGGATGAGGAGACCAGAGGATGAAGGAATAGAGGAAATGTTAACATGGAAGGCATGGATGTCAGGGTGAAAAAGGAATACTTCAATATTTTTCCAAATACCATCATAGGAATTGCATAATCATCATTGGGTGGTAAAATATGATAAATGGACAACAAACACCATGATATTCCATAGACCAAGGTGTGCGAGGTCATCCACTTGTGAAAAATAGACAATCACATACAAGGAGTGTCCTAACTCATACTAAGGGCTAACTTGCCTTAGTCATTTTTTCAAGACACAACAAAGACAATAATCAAGGAAAAATAGGTTAGGAGACATCATCACACCTCTAAATCCTTCATGGGACATCCTTGTGGTAGCTAGAAACATGACCAAAAGAATAACAATAAAAAGATAAGACAAAATAAACTAGCAAAATCAACTCCCATTTAATATGTTTGTCAATATTTGTTTGTCGAAGGTTGATTGCTTGATAGTTTGATGATTTGATAGTCTGACAGTTTTGATCATTTGATGATGCTTGTTGTTAGGAAGGACTCATCCTAAAAATTCCAATGACTATGTGACAAATCCTATCATTAGGAAAGACACATCTCGAAAAGGAAAATGACATTTTGATGGTGCCTAATTCCAAGAAGGATGCATCTTGGAGGGGACCATAAAGTGAATAGGTTCATGTCATTTTTGGCAATGTGACTAATGTTTGACTTGATTATTGACTCAAATATGTTTTTTGTTGGTTTGTGATTTTAACGTTGATGTTCAAATGAGTATCTTGTGCTTGAGTGTGTGGTGCAGGAGCACTTGCCAAAGTGCCAAAGTGCAAGCTTATTTTGAAGTTTTTGGTTTAAAATCCTTTTTGTTGTCTTTGGTCAGGTCTTGTGGACCATCTTATTGGTGGTTGAGGACCTTTGTTAGAAGTTGAATAAGTTTGGAATCCTTTTGTGGATGTTTCCTAAGCTATAGACAAAAGTTGCAAAACACACTATGTTTTAAAACAACAAGCTTTTGGTCGTTCTTAGGCTTGGGAAAGAAACCTAACTATTTTCCTTGCATTTTAATAGGGATATCTTGACCTTTGAACAAGGTTGGAATCTTTTGAGCATGGGTAGTTTCATGTGAATAGAAGAAGACAGTGATTTTTGGTGTGAAAATACAGTTTTTCTGTTCTTGCGTCTGGAAGAATAGTTAAATGAACTAAGCAAGACATTTTTTCATTTAATTTAGCATGTAGAGGAGTCTTTTGAATCATTCTTTTGGCTCAATAGATAGTTAGTTTATTTCTTCTCACCATTCTTTGTATATTTTGTGTTTTCTTGATTTATTGTTTTGACTGTAAATCTGGTAAAAATGGGGTTTTAGGCCACATTATTCCCATGCCAACAAGCATGGAATCATTGGGAATGTTTCCAATCTCCTTATATGTACATAGTGTAGTGGTAGGAAACATTATTATTTCTAAGAGCATGCTTAAAGTCTTTTCCTAGGTGAGACTATTGGTGCCTAGCTTGGAAAAGACAGTCTTTGCATAGTCCAAACGTGGCAGGGGTGCTAAATCCTCAACAATGCAAGGTGTGAAGTGATTGCAAGAGCCTTCACCAAGGTTGGAAAGAAGGAAGAACCTTTATTTGATCATCTGGAGGCTAGAAAGTAAAAACAGTCCAAGAAAAGGTCAAGAAAAGCCTTAGTTCTTGCAAGAATAGGGTACACCTGTGTATGGACAAGGAAAGGGCCCAAGACCAAAAAAATCTGTTAGAATTTGGAATTTGAGCCAGGGTGTCTGAAGGAAGTTTGGCCTAACCAGGTGAAGGAGAGGAGTATTAAGCTATTTTCTTGGGTGAGGAGGCCTAAAAGGGGCTCAAGCCTAGTAGCCCTTCCCAAATCCTAGACTAGGGTTTTGTGATAGCGATGGAGAACCAAAGCATGGCGGTTGGTCAGGAACCTTTGTAAGATGGTCTTGAAGCCATGGAAGTTTTATACACCCCTGCCTCAAGTTGGGAAGTGTTTGGAGTATCAACTAGTCTTTAGGGAGAATAAGGGCTAGTGAGTGAACAAGAGGAAGAGCACCAAGATTTGGTTGATTGAAGGCATTGTAAATGATAGCAGGGTTGGCAGAAGAACCAGGGGTGCCTAAATAGCACAGGACCTATAGGTTGAGTGGTGGAGATAGTGACACCAAGGGGTTATCAAAGGTGAGACCCGAAGCATTGAGTCAATGATTTATTCAATCCAACCCTATCCCTATCAGATTGGTATCAGAGTAGTAAAAGATTTGGGAAAGTAGCTTATATGTTAGAAGTTGAGTCAAGTGAAACTCCCACCATGGTGACAAATGCAGAATTAGCCAAGAGGGTTGAAGAACAAGAAGAGGACAACAAGTCCCTAAAAGAAAGAATAGAGCAACTTGAGAAGGCATTGAACAATGCAAGGTTGGAAGGAACGGTGCCAAAGGAAGAAGAGGTTGCAGAGAAGGACAAGGTCCCTAAACCTAACCCTGTTTTGGAGGAGGATGTTGGAGTTAACAACCCAAGATCCTCAATCTGCAACACCAAAGAACCTCCACAAGAGATAGAGAGAAGCAATAATGGAAGATGCTATTCCACCAAACAAGGATTGCAATATGATACAATATGATCAATGCAATACTATACAATGCTATATGCCAAATTACAATATGCTAGAGATGCCTTGCTTATAAAGGCAAGGATGAGAGATAGGATAAGACAAGATCATGACAAGTTCTTAATCCTATCACATGAGACAACTAACTCATAACTACCTAGGAAAGTGGAAATTCTAGATAAGACAACTAATACTTATCTAGATATGACAACTAATATCCTAAGTAAACTTAACATGTGAATTAAGTCCCCTAAGTCCCTAGTAAAGGAACAAACTAGGTACAAGACTTATTCACACCAACACCCCCCCTTAAGTGCAACTTAGGGAGGTACAAAAAGATGCATAATGCGAAAGATGGGTCCCGGAAACTAGGCCTAATGAGGTACCCATGTACAAAAGAAAAAAATCTCACAAGCGGAGAAAAGGAGAAAAACCCTGTGGGAGAAAACTCCTCTCCAAAAGAGAAAAGAAACAAAGAAAACTAATGAAGGAAGGAGGACTCCTCAAGACCCCCCAAGGACAACTTCCTTCACCCCAAGCATCGATCACAACTGAAGATAACGAGGCGATGCCAAAGGTTTAGTGAAGATGTCTGCAACCTGTTGATCTGTAGGCAAATACTCCAAGATGAGAACACTATCCTAGATGAGCTGCCTTATGAAGTGCATGTGGATCTCAATATGCTTAGTCCACTGATGCTCCACTGGGTTGTGTGAAATATGAATGGCACTTTGATTGTCACACCAAAGAGTAGTGGGTTGAGTGGAAGGGAATCTGAACTCAGTCATCAACTGACGAAGCCACAAAACCTCTTGACTAGCCAACACTGCAGCTCGATACTCAACCTCTATCGATGATAATGCAATAGCAGTTTGCTTCTTGCATGACCATGCAATCAGACCTAGAACCAAGGCAAAAGATAAAGCCAGAAGTAGACTTCCGATCATTGACATCACTAGCCCAATCTAAGTCAGTGAAGCCCATAATCTGAGATGCACCTGAAGTGTAGTGAATGCCAAAATGAGTAGTGCCCTGAATGTATCTCAAGATATGCTTGGCGGCTTTCCAGTGACTCTCATGAGGCTCCTGTGAGAAGCGAGAGACAAGTCCAATCACAAAGGAAATATCAGGATGATTATGTGTCAAGTACAAAAGACTGCCAACCAATTGCCTATACAAGGTAGGATCAACTATAGGAGAAGTGCAATTGGAAGATAGTTCAACACCCGACTGGAATGGAGTAGGGGCAGGCTTGCAATCAGCCATGCCAAATCTCTGAAGCAAATCAAGAGCATACTTCTGCTGGAAAATGAAGATCCCCTCAGAAGTCTGATGAATCTGAAGACCAAGGAAGTAATACAAAAGACCCAGGTTGGTCATATCAAATCGCTCCATCAATGCTCGTTGTGTACTCTGAATCATGGAAGTAGAACTCCCTGTGAGAATCAAATCATCCATGTAGAGCACAAGTATAAGTAGATCCTCTCCATGTCTCTGTGTATAAACTGTGGGATCGGAATGGTAGCGAGTGTAGCTGGAAGCAAGCAAGAAACTATCCATCTTCTCATACCAAGCCTTAGGGGCTTGTTTGAGACCATACAATGAACGTCGAAGCCTGCAAACAAGTGAGGAGTCTTGCACAAAACCTGGTGGTTGCTCCATATAGATCTCGTCATGAAGATCCCCATGCAAGAAAGCACTCTTCACATCCATTTGATATACTGACCATCCCTGAGATGCAGCTATAGCAAGGACAAGGCGAATAGAATCCATCTTGGCAACAGGAGCAAAGGTCTCAAAATAGTCAATTCCTTCAACCTGAGAAAACCCCTTTGCAACAAGACGAGCCTTGTACTTGTCAATGGAACCATCTGCTGCATACTTGGTACGATACACCCACTTGCATCGAACCAACTTTCTTCCCTTAGGAAGAGGCACAAGATCCCAAGTATGATTCTTCATCAAAGAAGAATACTCATCATCCATAGCACTATCCCACTCTGGAATACCTGAAGCATCTGAAAACTTCTGAGGATCATCTGAAACTGCATGACTCAAAAGACTAATTCCATAAGTCTAAGAACGAGTGCCGCGAGTGTCTGTGGGATCACCAACAAGAGGACCAGCCTCCTCAAGAGTAACTCGAGCCCATCGTGGCCTAGTGGGTGAGTGAGGAGGAGGTTCATCAAGACCATCATCAAAGTCTTCCTCAAGTAGCAAAGTATCATGAATTGAAGAAGAATGAGTAGGTTGTGATGAAGAAGAAGTCGAAGGAGGATCGGGTTGGGTGAAGGTCTCAAAAAACTAAACATCATGTCAGAAATGAACCTCTCGTGTGTTAGGATCAAACAATCTGTATGCCTTCACATCCTCACAGTAGCCAACAAAGATGTAACACTGACTCTTCTTCTCCATGGATTTACACCGACCATTCAGAATGAATGCCCAAGCCTCACTACCGAATACTCTGAAGAAGGGTACATTAGGCTTGCGATGAGACCAAGCCTCCTCAGGGGTCATATTTTGCACTGCCTTGTGGGGCATACGATTCTGAATGTAGGTGGCACAATTGAAAGCTTCGGCCCAAAAGGCGGGAGCCATGGACCTATACTGAATCATACAATTGGCCATTTCCCTGAGAGTCCTATTCTTTCTCTTCGCCACACCATTCTGCTGAGGAGTGTAAGGAACTATGTACTGATGTAGAATACCATGCGCACTGCAAAAATCCTAAAATTACTGATTGACATACTCCCCCCCATTATCTGTGCATATCTGTCGAAGAGAAAAACCTGACTGCATCTCCACAAATGTTTTGAAGGTCTTGAAGTTGGTGAGGACTTCACTCTTGAGCTTCAGAAAGTAGACCCATGTCCGGCGGGAAAAATCATCAATGAATGTTAGCACATACTTGGCCCCTGAAAAAGGAGTTGGGAATGACATAAGATCACTATGGACCAACTCAAGGGGTGTGGTTGCACGTGTAGCATGACCCTTAGGAAAAGGATCTTGATGTTGCTTGCCAAGAACACATCCTTGACAAACACCATTTGTGCAAGTGATTTTTGGAAGACCAACCACTAAGTTATGTGCTTTCATTTGTTGAAGATATCTATAATTCAAGTGCCCAAATCTCTCATGCCAAAGCTTGCTCATTGAATCAGCATGAGCAACAAAACATGAACCCAATGAAGACTCAAATCCATCAAATCGATACAAATGATTCTCATGATCAACTACTCTTGTTGCGACAACCTTCTCAGGATCTTGCAACTGTCTAATAGTCACATTTTGTGGAGAAAACTCAACTAACTTCCCATCTCCAGAATGAAAAATCTGATATATGGAAAGAAGATTCGCTGAAATATCAGGAACAAGTAAAACATCCTCAATGCACCCATCTAGCATTTGAACGGAGCCTGTCCCCAAAACTAGAATTTGTGAAGAGTTCCCAACTGAAATCTGAGAAGTATAAGTATGAACTAGAGAATCAAGAAGATCACGTGAATTTGTCATGTGATGTGAGGCACCTGAATCAAGAATCCAACTATCTAAAGGTGAATGCATAGCTCGTGCAGAAAGAGCTTGCCCTTTTCCCATGGAAGAAGGCTTAGCCACTGAAATATTGTGCTTCTTCATGGCTTCCTCCAAGCCCGCTAATCTCTTAAAGCAATGAGATGCATCATGCCTAGTTTTTCCACAAAATGAACAAGGATCTCCATTCTTTTTCTTGGACCTGGAAGAAGAATCTCCAGAGGTAGAAGAAGAAGGAGATTGAGTGGACTTCTGATTGTTCTTCGGCTTCGGTTTGGCGGGATTCTCACTACCAGAAGATGATTCTGCTTTGGGATTCTTCTTGCTCTTTCCTTTACCCTTGGATGATTGAGCCATTAGAGCATGATTCTTAGAATTAGGTAAGGCATCCAACTAAATTAACTTGGCCTCTTCCCTAGTAAGATGCTCACAAAACAACTCAAATGTAGGCATTTTGTAATCTTTCCCCATTGCATCCATAGTTGAATAGAAAGTAGAAGAAAACACTTGATAAGGGACCTTTAACTTAGACAAAATCAAGAAGATACATTCATCACTAGATACATCATGTCCACATCCTTTCAACTGTGACAAAATCATCTTGAATTGAGCAAGAAAATCCTGCATTGAAGGAAACACATCTGGAGAGAGGGATTATAGTTCTTCTTGAAGTTGCAAGGTTCTGAAATGATTTATTTTACCATATAGTTCTTCAAGTTTGTCCCAAACATTCTTAGGTGTTTTGCACTTTGAAATATGAAACAACAGATTATCAGATACATGTAAGCCAATGAGCCCTTTTGCTTCATCCATTTTACATCTATGGACAAACTTTTCATAATCCCTTGTAAATTCAGGTTGTTTTGCATCTAACATTGGCCATAGACCCTTAGATTGTAACAATTGAGTCATTTTTAGCTTCCATGTATGATAATTGTGTGGAGTGAGTGGTTCAATTTTCCTTAGATCTGCCATGAATCACCAAAAGAAAAGGATAATGTGGCACTTAAATTGTGCCTTTCACCCCCCCAGAATGTATTAAAACTGATTTTGCAACCCCCGAGCAAATTACAATGAACAAATTTTTTGCAATTTTACAAGTGACAAGCTCAAATCAACCGTTTATAACACATGGTGATTTTTACAATTTTTCAGAAAAAATAGCTTTCAAAGCTGAAAATAGAGGTTACAAATAGATTCCTTGCGATTTTCTGATCAATTTCAAAAAAAAGTTTGCCAAATTTTGACTTCGTTGGCAAAAGTTACATCAAGAACAAGCAATAAATGCACTTGTACCTTCAAGCTGAAAAATCTGGAAAAAAGTGGAAAAATCTAGAAAAATAACCTATACCACTGTGAAGTTCATCGAACCAGCTTTCCGATGATATCTCGTTTGCAAAAAACCAACTTCGTGGCTAAAAGTTATGCAAAAAAGAAAAAAAAGGCCTATTTTAGGCAGTTTGAATACTAAACAGGAGCAAGATTTAACACTATTTGGGCACAAAATTTCGGCCCCCAAGGGCTGGGTCCTAGTCACCCACGTGACCGCGTCGGTGGCAGAGGCAAAAAAAATTCGGCAGTTTGAGGACCGCTGGCGGTCTGGCGCATTCACCGCCCTCCTGGCGGTTTACCGGTGGCAGTCGGTGGTTGGCGGTCTGCGGGTGGTCGGCGGTAGCAGCTTGTGGGCGGTCAGCGGTAGCCGGTAGCTGGCGGATCTCAGGCCATTGGTAGGTGCTACACCCCGCAGTCAATCCATAGAAAACAAAAGCCGAAAATGATATAGTCATATGCGCTTTTTGAAGCGCTAAAATTTTTTTTTTTTATAATTTTTTTTTGAAATTTTTCAAAAAATAAAAATGCCGATTAGAAAAAAATTTATAATATAATTTTATTTTTTTGAAAAAAAATTCTGACAATGTCATACCTGCGCGGGGGGGCCGTATAGCTCCTCGGCTACAAAAATTTTGCTCCGAAGACAACTTTTGCCAAATATAGGCAAATTATATATCAAAAAACTCAGAAACGGCCACCGGATGCAATGGAAGACTTAATTTTTGCTCAAATTGCGCCTGTAAAAAGTTGTTCACCAGATCTGAGCTCCAAACCCTTCTTTGCCAAAGCTGCAAATGATGATGAAATTAAGTGAAACAAAAGCCAGATCTAACTTTTTCGAGCCTCCTGGACGCAATGGGACAGCCTAAAATGCTGCCACTATAGCCAAAAGCGCTGCAATCACCAGATCTCACCAAAATGCAAGCATGCAATATAGGATACAAGAACTCAAAAAATGATAATAGAAATTGATGGAAACTCTCTAATAAAGAAATGGAAGGGGCTTGCCAGATTCAAAGCTCTGATACCATGTTGGAGTTAACAACCCAAGATCCTCAATCTGCAACACCAAAGAACCTCCACAAGAGATAAAGAGAAGCAACAATGGAAGATTCTATTCCACCAAACAAGGATTGCAATATGATACAATATGATCAATGCAATACTATACAATGCTATATGCCAAATTACAATATGCTAGAGATGCCTTGCTTATAAAGGCAAGGATGAGAGATAGGATAAGATAAGATCATGACAAGTGTCTTAATCCTATCACATGAGACAACTAACTCATAACTACCTAGGAAAGTGGAAATTCTAGATAAGACAACTAATACTTATCTAGATATGACAACTAATATCCTAAGTAAACTTAACATGTGAATTAAGTCCCCTAAGTCCCTAGTAAAGGAACAAACTAGGTACAAGACTTATTCACACCAACAGAGGAGCCTTTCTTGAAGGCATTGAAAGCCCTGAGTGGAAAAGAACTTCAAGGCATACCATTGTTCTATGGAAAGATGGATCCTAATTTGGTCATGGATTGGATAGAAGGCATGGAGAATCACTTTGAGTGTGATGGAGTAACTGAAGCACAAAAGCTGAAGGTTGCTAAATCAAGGTTGAGAGGATCAACCTTGACATGGTGGAAATTTGTTCAGACTGAAAGGGAGAAAGAAGGCAAGCATCCCATATCAACCTAGAAAGGAATGGTTGCTAAGGTAAAGGAAGCATATATGCCAGATGACTATGAGATCCAATTGCACAAGAAGAGGCAAAGTCTAAGGTAGAAAGACCAATATGTCAACACCTATACTAAAGAGTTTCAGAAGCTTTGCTTGAGATCAAATGTGACAGAGGATGAGAACCTGAAAGTGGCTAGTTACCTTAATGGCTTGAAATGGAACATTCAAGAAGACATGGCTCTTTTGAGTCCTAAAATAGTCCACCAATGTTATCAGCTGGCTATAAAGATTGAAGAGAGGAACAAAAGAAAGCATGATCAGTCCTCTAAAGGAAGAGGAAAAGGTAGAGATCAAAGAGGACAGTGTGGTGGTTACCAAGGTAGAGGTAATGATCAAAGAAATCAAGGAGCAGCTAAGCTCACCGAGCATGGAGGTGAAACATCTTCAATAGGAGGATTTAACAGAGGAAGAGGACCTCAAGGAGGTTCAAATAGAGGAAGAGGAGTAGGCAGAAGTAACTCTTACTTTTCCACCATGAAGTGTTATCGTTGCAATCAAATGGGACATCCAGCTTATAGGTGCCCGGAGAAAGCTTCTTCTTCAAGTAATGAAAAGAGAGTTGCCTATGCACAAGAGGACACCATGAGTCCTAAGGTAACTGAGATCAGTCATATAGAATCTGAAATTGGAGAGAGTCTGATGTTTAAGAGAGTGTTGATCAGACAACCAGTCAAGGAGGAACCTAAGCAAAGAAGAGCTCTTTTTAGAGTAAGGTGCAAAATACTTAGTAAAGTATGCAATATCATTGTAGATTCTGGTTCTATAGATAATATAATATTAGAGGAGGCAGTAGCTAAGCTGAAATTGCAGAAGGTGCCTCATTCCAACCCCTACAAGGTCACATGGCTAAATGAAGGGCAGAGTGTTTTGGTTAATGAGCAAGTAACAGTGGAATTTTCAATTGGAGGGTATAAGGATAAGCTAGTTTGTGATGTATTGCCCATGGATGCATGCCATCTGCTACTAGGAATACCTTGGAAATATGATAGAAGTTCCATCTATGATGGGAAAGAGAACACCATCTCATTCAAGAAGGATGGAAGAACCTTCAAGCTGCAGTCATTGACAGAGGAAGATGAAGGACAGTCTAAGGTACCAAACATCATGTTGAGCAGTGGTAAGGAGTTTATCAGCAATATACATCAAGGAGGTGAAGGTTATGTGGTTTTAATGCAGTCGAAAGAGGAAGAAAATGCTGAAAGGATAGTCTTACCAGAAGCAGTCCAAAAATTGCTTGATAAGTACAAGAGTATAGTGAGTGATGGAACACCTGCAACTCTACCACCAAAGAGGGCAATAATTCATCAAATTGACTTCATACCTGGAGCCTCATTGCCTAACAAAGCAACATACAAGCTCACTCCTGAGCAAAACCAAGAGGTGGCTAGGCAAGTTGAAGAGTTGTTGAATCAAGGTTTGATTCAAAAGAGCATCAGTTGATGTGCAGTCCTAATGGTTTTGGCAACTAAGAAAGGAGGTAAGTGGAGACTTTGTACTGATTCCAGAGCAATCAATAGGATCACCATTAGGTATAGATTCTGAATACCTAGAATTGAAGATTTATTGCATTGCCTTGGAGGAGCACAATATTTCACTAAGTTAGACCTCAAGAGTGGCTACCATCAGATTAGAATTAAGGAAGGTGATGAGTGGAAGACAACTTTTAAGACAAATGATGGATTATATGAGTGGAAGGTGATGCCATTTGGCCTCTCAAAAGCCCCTAGCACGTTCATGAGACTAATGAATGAGATGCTTAAGGATTTCACAGGGATATTTGTAGTGGTCTATCTTGATGACATACTGTTTTTTAGTAAGACAATAGAAGAACATTTGAAGCATGTGGAGATGGTTCTCAAAAGGATGCAAGAAGAATAGTTAGCAATCAAACTTGAGAAGTGTGAGTTCTTCAAACAAGAACTTGTGTATCTAGGCTTTGTGGTATCCCAAGGAACGTTGAAGATGGATCCAAGCAAGGTAGAAGTCATCCTAAACTAGCCTACACCAACCTCAGCAATGGAGGTAAGAAGCTTTCATGGTTTGGCTCAGTTTTATAGAAAATTCATCAGGAATTTTAGTGGTATATGTGCACCAGTCCTAGATACTATTAAAGGTGGTCTAAAAAAAAAGTTTAAATGGACTCAAGAAGCTAATAAAGGGTTTGAAAAGCTGAAACAAGAAGTGGCAACTCAACCTATCCTATTATTGCCTAGTTTTGACAAGTTTTTCATAGTTGAGTGTGATGCAAGTGGAGTAGCAGTAGGAGGAGTACTTAGTCAAGAAGGTAGGCCTGTAGCCTTTTTTAGTGAAAATCTCAATGAAGCCAAGAAAAAGTACTTGACCTATGATCTAGAATTATATGCTTTAGTGCAGTCCCTTAGGAAGTGGAGGCATTATTTGTTACCCAAAGAGTTTGTGGTCTTCACAGATAACCAGGCACTCAGTTACATCAACACCCAAGAGAAGTTGAGTAATAGACACTTCAAATGGATGGAATACATCCAAGCTTTCACTTTTGCCATCAAGCACAAGAAGGGACAAATGAATAAGGTGGCAGATGCATTAAGTAGGAGAATGTTGACAGTGCAGGAAATACAGATGAAGAGCATTGGATTAGAGAGTTTCAAAGACCTCTATGGTGATGATGAAGACTTTTCAAAAGCCTACAAGGTATGCTATGATTTTGAGAATCATTTTCATAGTCAGTATGCTGAGTATACATTCCAAAATGGACTATTATTTAAGGGTAATCTATTATGTGTCCCAAGAGGATCAATGAGGGAAAATCTAATTCAAGAAAAGCATAATGGCAGTCTTATTGGGCATTTTGGTATTAACAAAACTTTAGAGCTAGTTCAAAGGTTCTATTACTGGCCTAAGTTAGCAAGAGATGTCAGAAAATATGTGGAACAGTGTGTTCTGTGCATGAAAGCTAAGGGAGGAGCTAGTAATGCTGGTTTGTATCAACCCCTCCCTATTCCTAACAGACCATGGGAGAGCATGGATTTTGTGGTAGGTCTTCCTAAGACCAACACTGGTTTTGACAATGTTTATGTTGTGGTAGACAGATTTAGTAAGATGAGTCACTTTATCCCCTGTAAAACTACTCATGATACAAGCTACATAGCACACCTTTTCTTCAAGGAGGTTGTAAGGATTCATGGATTACCTCTAAGCATTGTTTCTGATAGAGATGTGAAGTTCATGAGTCACTTTTGGAAGACTCTATGGAGCAGATTGGGTACAAATCTCTCATTTGGATCAGCTTACCATCCTCAGACTGATGGTCAAACAAAGGTAGTTAACAAAGTGTTGGGGAATCTTTTAAGGTGTCTAACAAAGGAGTATGGACAAACATAGGATGTGGTTATCTCCCAAGCTGAATATGCTTATAATGACAATGCCAATAGAACTACAGGGAAAATTCCTTTTGAGGTTGTGTATGGGATGCACCCAAGAGGCATTTGTGAGCTCAGAGACCTTGGATCTTAGGAGAATAAGAGTGGACATGCAGAAGAATTCACTCATACCATGAAGGAGATTCATGAGGAGGTTAAGAAGACAATCACAGTAGCAACACAAAAATTGAAAGATAAAGTTGATGTGTCAAGGAGGGATGTGCAATTTGAAGTAGGTGACTATGTTATGGTCCATCTTAACAAATCAAGGTTGGAGAAGGGAATTTCAACCAAAATGCAGATGAAAAGAGTGGGACCATGCAAGGTGTTAGCCAAGTATGGGAAGAATGCATACAAGGTAGAATTACAATCAAATTTGGGCATATCTCCAGTGTTTGATGTTGCTGATTTGATCACGTATAAGGGGACAGTCAGTGATGAAGTTCAGAACAGTCAGGAGATCTTTAAGGATATCAATAATATACCCCTTCCTAATCAAGAGAAGCCTCAGGTAGAGAAGATCTTGGATTCCATGGTGAAGAAGGCTACAAGACACAAGGTGTACATGGAGCACCTTGTCAAGTGGAAATACAGTTTTTCTGTTCTTGCTTCTGGAACAGCAGTTAAATGAACTGAGCAAGACATCTGTTGGTTTTTTTTAGCATGTAGAGGAGTCTTTTGAATCATTCTTTTGGCTCAATAGATAGTTAGTTTATCGCTTCTCACCATTCTTTGTATATTATGTGTTTTCTTGATTTATTGTTTTGACTGTAAATCTGGTAAAAATGGGGTCTTAGGCCACATTCTTCCCATGCCATCAAGCATGGACTCATTGGGAATGTGGCAAAGCTCCTTATCTATACTTAGTTTAGTGGTAGGAAACATTAGAAGTTCTAAGAGCATGCTTAAAGTCTTTTCCTAGGCGAGACTATTGGTGCACGACTTGGAAAAGACAGTCTTTACACAGCCCAAACGTGGCAGGGGTGTTGAATGCCCAACAATGCAAGGTGTGAAGTGATTGCAGGAGCCTTTCCCAAGGTTGGAAAGAAGGCAGAACCTTTAGTTGATCATCTAGAGGCTAGAAAGTACAAACAGTCCAAGAAAAGGTCAAGAAAAGCCCTAGTTTTTGCAAGAACAGGGTACACCTATGTACGGACAGAGAAAGGGCCCAAGACCAAAAAAAATTGTTAGAATTTGGAATTTGAGCCAAGGTGTCCGAAGGAAGTTTGGCCTAACCAGGTGAAGGAGAGGAGTATTAAGCTATTTTCTTGGGTGAGGAGGCCTAAAAGGGGCTCAAGCCTAGTAGCCCTTCCCAGACCTTAGACTAGGGTTTTGTGATAGCGATGGAGAATCAAAGCATGGAGGTTGGTCAGGAACCTTTGTAAGATGGTCTTGAAGCCATGGAAGTTTTATACACCCCTGCCTCAAGTTGGGAAGCATTTGGAGTATCAACTAGTCTTTAGGGAGAATAAGGGCTAGTGAGTGAACAAGAGGAAGAGCACCAAGATTTGGTTGATTGAAGGCATTGTAAATGATAGCAGGGTTGGCAGAAGAACTAGGGGTGCCTAAGTAGCATAGGACCTATAGGTTGAGTGGTGGAGAGAGTGACACCAAGGGGTTATCAAAGGTGAGACCCAGAGCATTGAGTCAGTGATTGATTCAATCCAACCCTGTCCCTATTAGTGTGACTATTTCTAACTTATTTGATCGACATGACGAACACTAAATGAATGACCTAGGTGGCCTTGGGGGCCCATCGACATATGGCCTTTCCTATGTTATGCAATCAGAGACCTCATAGTTTGACAAGGATGGGATGAACATATTGAAGATGAATTGACATGTTTTGACTTGACTCGATGAATTGTAAGGGACTGAACCTAGGGGGCTTTGGGGGCACATCAATGATGGCCTTTCCTACATAGGAAATGTGTAGAGAAATCGTAGTTTGACACGACTCTTGACTTTGTTGAAATGAAAAAGTGTTGAATCATGATTTTATTTGACAACACCTAAAGGACTGATCTAATGCCACTTGGGAACATCGACATATGGCCTTGCATACGTATAGTCATAGAGACAACATAGTTTGACAAGGAAAAAGACTGACGTGAATGAATTTGACTCTACTTTTGGGATTTTGAATGTTATATGGATGTTTTTGTGTTTTTTTGCATGTTTTGACTTTTTTGGATTTTTGGAGTTTTATGATTTTTTTGTCTTTTGTTGAATTTTTTTTTGTGTTGTGGGAATATTTGATTTTTTTGTATTTTTTGGGAATATGCTGACCTCCAATGACAAGTGTAGAATCCAATGAAGCTAGGTGTTAGGAAATTGCCCCTAGATAGGTCTAGGACTAACCATTAAGGATGGGATGGGACAAGGATTTATTATGGATGAAAGATGGAGGAGAAAGGACGCAAGACATCAACTACTTGAAAGTGATGATAAAGATGAGTAGGCCTTATGATGGGTGTCAAATGGGATATGATGGGTGTCAAATGGGAGATGATGGAAGGTAAAGGCATTGTGACGGATGAGGGTGGAAGACTAGGTGGAGTGATAGTAGATGGAGTAGAGATTGACTACACATGGCACCTCTTTGCCATGTTTTGACCATGGTACTTATCCAAAGTGCCATCAAACTGGTTTTCACTATTGGAAAAATTATTTCTCTTTACTATTTTAATGATTTTTTAATTTTTTTGTTGTCCCCAAGATGCCTGTTTACCATGTTTTCATCAAGGTAATGATTTTTTGATTTTTCACTCTTTTTGTATTTTTATGGTTTTAGCATAGCTCTCTAAAGCTATGTATATAATTTGCACAGGTGCAAGCTATTGATAGGCTCTTGCAAAGGTTCCCCTTTAGGCGTGGAAAATTGATAGGCACCAAAACCAAAGCATGTTGTTATGAAATATGGACCCAACTATTTTGCTAGGTTTCTCACCTTTGGCTTAATTTTTTTGATTTTGCATCAATACTAAGTCTCCAATGTCAAAACATCCAACCGAAACCCTTTTATTGTAACTGCGACAAAGATGGTTCTAGTATGCTTGTAGGTGAGTCAATGCTTTCTATCTATGTTCATCAAGCAACTCTAATTCATGTAGTTAGGATATATTCAGAATTCCTCATCGACAATGAGCCCTTTCATGGATATTTATAGGGAGGGTAATTTGACCTCTATAGGAAGGATAACCTCTCTACCAAAGACTAGGGTGTATGGAGTGGCATGGTGGGTGTATGGATGCTTGTGAAATAAATCCATAGGGTGGGGTTAAGATGAATCTGCCACTCATGACCAATGTCATTGACAGTTGTTTTAAGAATTTTGATTATGGTCTTGTTGGATGCCTCAGCTTGACCATTGCCTTGTGGGTAATATGGTGTGGAAAAGTGGTGTTTAATGTGTGTTGTGCCCTTAGCACACACGCCCCATTCAGAACGGGGCCATCTTTTCTTTCGCCTCGTCAGGTCTTTTGGGGCTGCCTCATTTTGCATTCCCCTTTTTTTTTTATGTTCTGCATGGTCGATGTTGCTCCAAAATTTCATCATAAATCGATCATGCCTCCGCTTTTGGGTTTTTTGTTGCCTTTCGGGGCCTTGGGGAGTTACTTTGGCATTTTGGCCCTGATGGCCCTAGGCCTGGGTGTCCAGGATTCCCTTATCGGGCTTCCCCTTTGCAATTGCCATCCTTTGCGGCATTCTTCAGGCATCTTTCCACTCCTCAGGGCTCGCCCTGCCATTGTCCATTTAAAACTCATCGTGGGTGTTTGGGGTGGCGCTTGCCCCTTCAGGACCCGGTCCCCGGAAGTCCACTTCTGGACTTCCGTCCCGGGCTTGCTGTCTTCCACGGCGACCCTCTGGGCGACCTCCCGCCCCTCGGGGCCTGGCTGGGTTTTTTCCACCGGCGCTACCATTTATCCCTTCCGAGTCTGACCGTCTAGAGTTTCATTTCTGAAACTCCATGATGGTTCTGCCATCCTTCGACGGTGGACCCTTGTCGTCCTCTCGTCTACCGGGTCCCGGAGCTCCCGCCACTGCTACTGACCTAATTTCAAATCTAGCGACTTTTCCCATAGCCGTACAAGCATTTATTGTGGGCATTAATGGCGGTTAGGGTATAAAATGCCCAACTCGCCAAAATCATTTTCACAATCCGAATTGACGTGAATTGCACAAGCCAAGCATGTGGAGCCCACAGCGTTTGACAAGCGTCGCGATCGTCACCCTGAGCATCACTTCGATCAACATCGGTGGATCCCACACCTCCCCACTCTGCGTATTTGAGGTAGGCAATCGGTCGCCCTCTCGTTCATGTTTTTCATGATTTTCAAAGATTTAATCAAATGAACAAATTGATAGGAGACCGTAAACTGATAGAAAACTAGGTGGCGCACCAAACCTATGTCTTAAAAAATCTACAAAACCCCCTAGGTTACCCTCACCGCCGATTCAGAACTTTTCCGTGGCACGACCGTTCTTCGCGCAAGCCAACCGGCCTCCTCGGGCCCGGTTCCTCCCTTCGCCGTCCCATATTGAATTTTGGTTGCATGCTGGCGGCAGTCCTCCTAGCCGGGTCTGGGTCGTCGAGCTTCCATCCTCGGAGTGCTGGTCGCATTTCGCCACGCTTCAAACTACCAAGGCCACCCTGCCTCCCCGTCGCCGGACCCCGATTTCGGCTCTGCCGTGAGAAAGTTGAAACTTGGACACATGACCGATGATTGCCCCGGCCCTAGAACCTCAGAGTTCCATCTCCGAGGTCTGCCTTCTCTGACGGTGAGTGTCGCCCGGCGTTCCGCCCTCCGGGCTCTGCCGATGATTCGGCCTTTTGAAACCCTTGGCATTTTTAATCTGTTCTTGATACCCTCGGGCCCCGACCGGCGGGCTTCCTTGCTAGGTTTTCTGTGTGCCCCGTTGCACACTCTTTAGGCGACAACATCTGAGCTTTCCGGACCCCGGAGCCCGCCTTCCGCTCCACCGACGGCATTGTTTTTTCAGGCCATGGATCCCGCATCCCCGGGCTCTATCTCCCGGACTTCCATCTTTGGAAGTCCAGCGTTCTCCTGCCAAATCTCCTCACTGCCATGGGGCCTTACGGGCTCAACCTTTCGGAGTTCCGTTCCCAGAACTCCGTGACGGTTCCGCTGTCCTCCACGGCAAACCCCTGTCGGCTTCCCGCCCTCCGGGCCCTGGGCCCATCTTCGCCGTGGCCATTCAAATTTCACGAATCTCTTATAGCGGCCGTTGTGTTGCGACTTCCTGGCCCCCAGGCCCCATCACACCGAAAGCCACCGAGCCTAAACGATAACCTCACATTGACCGTCGTTTGCCCTCCGGGTCCCAGGCCTTGGACTTTCGTCCCCGGATTTCTACCTGCTGTCCGCCGTTGCCAATGGCCGTCTCCTGACGGCTTCCCAGCTTGAAATCTCTCGTCCCCCCTAGGTCGATCCAAACAAGCTCCAATCCAGAATTTGACTTTGACCCATGTCCTAAAATTGGCTCTTCTCCATCATGGACCTCCTAAAACATTGAAATTTGGCCAAGAAGGGTCTCTGGGAGCTTTCGGCTACGTTTTCCCTTCCAGACAGTATTCATGCTAGAGAAGTCCGGCCCTTCAGGCCCAGATTGTCCAAATGCCCTGAAACGAAGATCAATAGCGTCTAAGGATAAAATTTATGATATACTTGATTGATTATTTAGATGTTATGCTCAAAATATGGACTAACGTGAACACTTTTGATGTTTTGTTGCACTAACTTTGCCCTTGCTTGCAAAATATATGGAATCGGCTGCAGGAACTTCAAGGGCCTCTACCGAAAAGGATAAGGGCAAGAAATTAGGAAGGACCCCTTGGGGAAAAGAAGATAAAGATCAGATGAAGTTTCAGTTCCAGGGTGAGCCACTCCAGTCAAAGGTCTCAACGAACTGGAAGGAGATTTCAGATACGAACATTGGTTAGGTTGACATAGATGAATTTACTCAGAGGGTCAAGGTTAACCCTACAACAAAGAATGCCAGACTGATACGGTAGAGTGGAATAGCAAAGGCTGCCAGCTTCCTACCCTCCTTGGTGACACCTGAACTAGTAATAGCTTGTTGAGAAGCCTATCAAATTGACACCAGGATGATTGTGGATAAGGAGGGGAACATCCTCACCGACATGTCGCCGGAAGGGATTATCAAAATATTTCACATTCCCACATTCCCACATATGGAGGCCCCCACGTTAGAACAATGTCAGGCAGTGTGGGATGCTAGTCCATCAGGATGCAAGAAGTCTATCAACCTCTATTGGCTTAGGGAGAAATGGGGCAGCGCTGCGAAGGTTCCCCATGAACTCTTCCATAGCGATTTCCATGAAGACTACCACGACCTGGTAACTATGCTGAGCAGGGTCATGGGTCTCCCAGCAGCTACCTACTTCCAAGAATGGATGGCCTATTACATTAAGCAGATCCTGTGGGGGAATGAGGACGTTAACACCAAGGTCTCATTCAACTGGGGAGGCATCATTAGCAACTGCTTCCATGAGCAGTTTGTCAACGTCAAGAAGAGCTCTAATTTTTACATGACCTCCTACCTAGTGTACTCTCTGGCAGGTCAAAGACAATATAGCGGGTTATTTGTGGCACCAAATCTGGGACACAAGCGAGGGCTCAAACCGTTTGACTGGTACCCTCAGCTCAAATACCACAACTTCAAGAAGGAGTACTGTCGGGTCAATGACACCTTCATTGGCCATATCATCAGATTGATTGCCGGAGACTTCGAGAGGAGAGTCTCCCACAGTGCCAGGGCGCTCTTGAAGGAATATGCTTTCCTGTTCATCCAATTCCCCAAGTTTACCTACATCCGAGCACAGGGTTTCACGGAATGGCCAAATAGATTGCCGCGGTGCCCAAATGACAGGATCATCCTCCTAGAGCTTTCCCGACAGCTCCAACACATCCAAGCCATCTTCAACAATAAGTACATAGCAGGGATCTCCTATCCCATGACCCTTGGCTAGGGCCTGTACCGGTTACAGACTTCTCAATGCACCAATAATTCTGAGAAGGAGCTTAAGGAATATCATTTTGACTGGTACACTGCCCGCCCGTGGATGGATCCACATGGCCATGTGAGGAAGGCACTGGGGCCGGCCTATGCTCACTAGTACCACATTGAGGATTTATGGGCTGACTGCAAGGATGACAAAGAAGTCCGTGCAAGGCACTATATGCGCAAGACGGTGCTATTCCTAAGAAGAGTGCAGCCATTCCCAGTACCGGATCAGGTTGAGGAAGATTAGTCTACAATCATGCACCCAAGGTACCCTGTGGTCGCCAACCTGCCAATTTCGTCGATCGACTGGGATGAACAAGAGGTCGATGACTTAGATACCATCACCCAGCCAATCATAACCCATACCAGGGAGTGGGTCGATGGACAGGTGGCCTACCTAAAGTGACAAGGAGTAGTCCTGACATATGAAGGGCTCAAAAGTGAGCCGAATGCAATAGAAGATGTTGCTGCCACCACGTCAACTGGTGGGACCTCCAAGTCTCCTCCAGTCACCAGGTCCCAGAAGAGAAAGGGAACAGGGACAGTACAGTCTGCGGACCCCAAGGAGCAATCAAAGAAAGAAACAGGAGGCTCATCTCCCAAGAGGCTCAAACAGACAGTGGCTACAATAGAATTACAGCCTCCCTTGCTTCTCCTTGCCCCTACTAGTGCACCGCCCGCCTCCCTGGCTATGATTGCATCATCTCCACCGATGGTGGACATTTTTGTCCATCTTGCTCCTTCACCCCTGGTCGAGTCGATAATTAACATTGAATCCTCTTCCGGCATGACCACTCCCCCTTCCTCTTCTGCTACCATGTCACCTATTACATCCCTCCCTCTAGCTACAATAACATCGCCCTTTCCTGTTGCTGCCATGCCTGAGGCCCTTACCAGACATATGCAAAACCTTCCCCCTGAGCTCTCCCAAATATTGATGAATCCAGCTCTCCAAGTGGCCCTCGCCCAAGTCCTCGCGACGGCTCAGCCTTCACAACCGCCAACGGGGCCACTAGCCATGGAAGCCACAATGCAAATATCAAAAGAGTTGGAGAAGCGAGAGCAGAAAGCCTCAAAGTCTATTGAGGAGGAGGCTGACGAGTATCACGAACACCCCGATTACGAGCACCGAACCATTGACAGGGTGGTCTATGAGGGAGAGGAGATAGGCTCTTCTGGGAGCGGGGATGAAGAGGATGGCTCAGGTGCCAAGGAGATCATCCAGATGTTTGATGAGGACCTTGAGGAGGAGGTGGCACGACAATTAAAGGATGTTGGGGAGGAAGTGGAAAGGTCACCACATGCTGAGGAGGGGCAGCCACTGGAGGAGCAGCGACAAAAGGATTTATCAGAGGCTGAGACCCATGTTGCCAAGAGCCCCGAGGCTGAGGCTACTGAAGAGAAGAAGGAAGAAGAGGCCGTGAAAGAAGAAAATCCTGCCCAGCAATTATCCACCAAGTTGCCCATCAAACACCTCGTATTCATGTACGACTCCGACAAAGAGGAGGAGGATGCTACTAAAGAGAAAGAGGAGCCCCAAAAGGAAAAGGAGGCGAAAGTCTTGCCTCTGACTGAGAAGGGTGAGGGCAGCCATGATGCGCCCAGGGATAAATCTACTATGCCCGATTGGTTGGAGAAACAACTTGAGAAGATGACTCCTGTTCTGAAGGACCCAAGGGCGAGATTGGAGGCCATCTTGGCTCAATCCTTGAGCATGACAAAGAAAGAGAAAAGGCCCAAGGTCCGATCCAAGGTAACCATGGATGCTTCCAATTCCTGAGCAGCACAAATTGCGATGCCTACTATTGGCCAGGCTGGGGTGAGCTACAATATCTCCACTATTGATTTGGGGACGGCAACTAGAGAGAAAACGGTTGAGCACCTTGAGGAGTCAGTGGCCATGGTGGTGCTCCTGATAAAGCAAGACAAGGTCTCCAAGGATGAGCTTAAAGCACAGGTTACTGCCCTTAAAGACTACATCTAGCAATGGTCCTCAGTGGATGACCTACCCACCACATCGATGGCCACACCGTAGTTGCTCTCCAAATAACAGATTGACAAGATGGAGAAAAGAAAGAACTTGGAGAAAACCACTGAGTATTGGTTCCGACAAGTTGCATACGTCAAAAACATGGGAATCAGCAGGGTTGTGCGGACAGCCAACAAGTTCTTGGACCTGATCCAATCCCTGGAGAGTACAAGGAGGCTCTGCACCAATTTCCATGCCACATATGACTCCACCCTCCCGAGAATTGAAGCCATCCTTTAGATGCCTAAGGACATGTGGGAGGAGAAGCTAGAACTAAAGAAAGAAGATCATTGGCTAGTGGATGTGTGGCGTAGAGACCTCGTCAATCGGAAGGAGAGGTTAGAGAAAATCCTAAGTAGAGTGGATCTAGATATCGAGTGGATCAAAGAAATTTGGGTAGAATGCGCCGAGTATCTCAAGTTGATGACGGGCTATGATATGCCCACAGTGCAAATGGATGTCGAGAAGGTCAAACCATACTTTGAGGAAAAGATGAAGGATGGGACAGCCGGAGAAATTACAATGGAGTTCCTGAGTTTTGATGCCCGTGTCTTCGACCGATCAGAGCTATTCAGAGACCAAGGCTCGAAGTATGATGAAGACTGAAAAAGGCTGGAGGATAATGCTAAAGAGTGGAGCTACCAGGCATTACGATGCGAGATCCTTGAAATAGACAAGCTCTAGGTCGTCATCCTCAAGTACATTGAGCACGCAACTTCTGAGGAGCAAGAGGACAGCCTAGCCAAAGAAGAAGACCTCCCTGAGGAGTAGTTACAGCAAAAAGAAAACAACAATTAGCTACAGGACGAAAGAGCTATAGTGTCATCCACAAGGAGACAAAATAGGGATGAGACAAAAATGTATTTTAAATTGTAAATCTATTTGGAGGTAGGTGAAACCCTATTTTGTAATGAATCTTGGCCACACAATTGTAATGAATCTTGGCCATTCATTTAACTTTTGAAAAACTATAAATAGAGCACTCCCTTCATTTGCAAAGAGAGAGTTGAGTTGTTGTAAAAGCATGCTGCTAAAATTTATAAGAAATATCATTGACTTGGTGTATTTTCTTGATTTCTCTCATGTTACTTGATTCATTCTCCAATTTCACATGTTTAGCTTAGATCTTATGGCTGTTTAGTTAGTTGTTTACTTTAGTTGGATAAATCTTAGGAATGCTATTGGGTGATTGTGAAAATTCTTACCTTGTTGATGATCCCTTAGTCCATACTTTTTACTATTTGCTGAAGGTAGATAGTTGTGCAAAGTTAGCCTGGACTTAATTTGAAGCTGCCCAAACATTTATCTTTGATTCATGCATGTATGTGGTGGATGAAAGATGAAATATCTGCAGCCCTTAGAAGATAGCACAATTTCCATGATATTGTGAAATCCCTGGTTAAGTGGGATATTGTTTTAAGAAATTGTCCATTGCAGGAACTCCATTGTCACTATTCATAGCAAGCTTCAGACTTAGGAACTTTTCCTCCCTTTCACCCTTTTCCTTTTTTTTTTAGTAACTGACCTATGCTAAGGTTCATTGCACATTGTAAAGCCAAATCCAACAATTAAGTGGAGTTCAAGATTGATTTTTGAACCTACAGCCAACTCATAATAGCTTTTATCCTAAGAACTCCATTCCAAGATCCAACTTCATGCTTTGTGTTCACACTTTGTATTTCTGTAAGACCACCTTGTGATTCTAGCAAATCACATCAAACTACTGAGGTATCTAAGCACTGTCATGACTTGACATCCGAGAGACCTTGGCATAGTGTTCTACAATTCAATTGTGGAAGATTGTCTTTCAAGAGAGGTAGCGCACCTATGCACTTCCTGTGTTGAAAAGTGCATAAAAACACCATCAACAATGTGGAATTTCTCACATAACTCATGGAAATCCTAATTTTTGAAGGGACAAATGTTTTCAATGATGATGGTTTGAGGGACACCATACTAGCATATAATGTAATTGAGGATGAATTTGGATATTTTTTACTAGTAATGTATGTCATAGGGATGGCTTCAACCCATTTGGTGAAGTATTCAGTGGTAGTCATGATGAACTTATGGCCATTTGATGAGGTGGGATGAATTTTTCCTATGAGGTCAAGTCCCCATTGGGCGAAGGGCCAAGGTAAAGTGATAGGTTGCAACTCTTGTGCAGGGGCATGAATGAGGTTTTTGTGTATCTAGCATTGTCGACATTTTCGCACAAAGTGATAGGCATCATGTTCCATTATAGGCCAATAGTATCCTAGTCACATGATCTTTTGGATAGGGTTGTACCACTAGAATGGGATCCACATATACCTTTGTATACTTCATGTAAGGTAATTTGTGCTTCATTAGTGTCGAGACATCTGAGTAAGGTTTTGTCAAGCTATGTCTATATAACGTATAGTTGATGATGGTGTAGTGAGTGGCTTTGTAGATGAAGGACTTATGCTAGTTGTTGGAAAGGTTAGGTGGTAGGGTCTAGGAATGCAAATAGTCATTAATGGTTTGATACGATGGTGAATCAGGACCAATGAGTTCACACACCATTTTAGATTCCAAGGCATTGAAAATGGGGACCAACAACTATTCCACTAAGAACTTGTACTATGACATATTGTTGGGAATGTCCAAAAGAGATCCAATGGTGTCCATGGCATCAATTTCTTTTTATTGAATCTTTGGGATTTGGAAAAAATTAATGTTTGGAAAATACAACTTAAAATTATCAACCATTCTTTTGTATGGGGTCAATTTCTCATATTTAGTGTCATATTCATCATTGACCTATTGGATGACCAATTGGGAATCACCAAAGACTTGCAACTTGTAATTTTCCATTTTATAGCCATCTGCAATCCTGTTAGTATGGTCTCATATTTTTTAATTTTTTTTTAAACAAGAAGGTTTTTTTGAATGATTTGGGTATAGTGTCACCTTTAGGGGTGATGAATAGTATTCCTACACCTAATCCATGAATAGCATATGAGCCATCAAAATATAAATTTCATGTTGTGCCAATGTCTAATGTAAATATTGACTCATCTCAAAAATTAGAAATCAAAGCGTAAGTATCTTTTGTGGGTATATCAACAAGTTGTTCTATGATAAATTATCCTTTTATTACTTTTCATTCTACATATTGTATGTCATACTCATTGAGTATCATGACCCACTTAGCTAAAGGTCCTATCACTATCCCCTTACTAAGTAGGTATTTGAGAGGGTCTATCTTAGCCACTAGACTTGTCTAATGATTTAGCATGTAATGTCTTAGTTTTCGTAGCAGCAAAAGCCATAGGGAAACAAGCATGTTCAATATGACTATAGTTGAGTTCATACCCAAACAGTGTGCGAATAATGCAATAGATCGCTTGTTCTTTCTCATAACAATAATTTTGTGTAGGTAATTCCCCCAATGTTGAAGTGGTAGCTAATATGTAAAGGATTAGGGGCTTACCATCTATTGGTGGCATCAAAATAGGAGGCGTCAAAAGGTACTCTTTAATCTATTGAAAGGCTACCTCACACTTGTTTTCCAATATAAAAGGAACCCCCTTGCAGAACAAATACTAAAAAAGGATAACATTTATTTGCAAGTTGTGTAATGACATTTCTAATGGACTAGAGTCAACCTTGTAATGTTTTGAGTTGATTGATTCCTATTGGTGGAGGCATGTCTAATATTGGTTTAACTTTTGTCAGGTCAGCTTCAATGCCTCAATGGGAAACAATGTATCCCAAAAGCTTTCCCAATGTCATGCCTATGACACATTTATTGGGATTTAGGCAGACCTTATATTCTTCTAGAGCTGATTGAAATTCTTTTCCAGGACTCTTAAGTGATCACCACATGTCAAGGATCTTTCCAAAAGATCATCAACATAGTCTTCCATCAATGTGTGCATGAGATCATGAAATATGGCACGTATAGCTCTTTGATAAGTTACACCTACATTTTTTAGTTTGAAGGGAATGACATTCTAGTAGTATGTACCCCACAGGCAAATGAATGTTGTCATTTCTTGGTCTTCAAAGGAAATATTGATCTAATTATATCCTAAGAAGTCATCCATGAGGGACAACATTTCATATCTTGTTGTTAGGTCTACTATGATGTCTATATTCAGAAGTGGGAAGTTATCCTTTAGACAAGATTTTTTCAAGTCCCAAAAATCTATGCAAATACAAATTTTTCCATTTGGTTTGGTAACTAGTACAAGGTTTGAGATCTAGTTTGTATAATCAATAGTTCTTATGAAACCAATATCCAGTAATTTCTTAAGTTCAACTTTGACTAGGATAGCTATTTGAGGGTGCATTTTTATAAGCTTTTGTTAGATCGGCTTTATGTTTGGATGTAATGGTAGATGATGAAAAACCAACTCAAGGTCCAACCTTGGAATATCAACATAATACCATGCAAAATCAATTTGGCATTCTATGAAAAATGCTTAAAATTCTAGTTTCTCCTCTTTTGTCAGGGATGCTGCAAAGAGAATAGTCTTAGGATTATCTATATTACTGATGTTGAATTCCATTATGTCTTTGATCAACATTGGGGATCTCTCTTGATTAACAGGGAGAAAGTCCAACCCCCCATCCTCAAGTGCCTCAAAGAGGTTTTTTTCCTTAGATACATCCTTTATTTTGACTCTTTCTTGGTCAGAAGACACCTTGTGCTTTTCACCTAAAGACCATTCATTTTTATTTTATTTTTTTAATTTTTTCAACTAGAGGGTGGGTCAATCTCACTAAAATATTCTAGAAACATCAAGATCTATCGTGAAGCCAATGTTCATTATGGTCTCCATGTGGTATGCCCTCTCGTAGTCCCATAAATTTAGCAATGACCTCATCATTTTCAAATATTTTCAAGGAAGGTGGATCTTGTTGATCCCAATTGATCAATTGGGGATAGATAGGGGAGATTCCATCATTGATATTAGTGAAGGGTGGTGAAGTAGCTGTTAGGGTAATGATAAATGTATTATCAAGGTCCTAAAAGTATTTTATCCCTACTCTTCTAGCTCTAGTCTTTGGTGGATTAGGTCCATAAAAGGAGTCAACATGAATATTGATATCCATGAGGTTGGTAAAGGATGGATGAGGTATGTCAAGTTCCTAAAAGACATGATCCAGCTCATAGTCACTTGCGGTGAAAGAATCTCACTCATGTTCATTAGAGTTGGTGTCACCATAATAGATGTCGATAGGATCCTCATATGTCTCAATGTCTTATGGAGGATTCACATCCTTTTTTGAAAGAACCTTAGTACTTGGAGTGTCAATCTTAATTTATACGAATCATAATCCTATGTTCTTCAACCGCTTAAGAGGCATCAAGGGTTCTATCATTCCATTTTTATGTATACCAAGTCCACTTATTCCATCATAACCCTTTGTTTTAGGAGCTCGAAACCTTTTCCATATTATTCTATTGGTAGCGGTGGTAGATCTTCCTCGTCTTTGTAAATCCATGCTGAAATATCATCAATGTATTCTTTGTTTATCTCTCCCCATTTTGTAAAAGTGGTGGTGGGAGGAATAGCAGTGGTAGATCTTCCTCATCTTTGTAAATCCATGCTAAAATATCATCAATGTCTTCTTTGTTTACCTCTCCCCATTTTGTAAAGGTGGTGGTGGGAGGAACTTTAAAGACAACTTTGGGTTCCATCTTGAAGCGAGGCCTACCATAAGACTTGGGAGACTTAGGTAGCTTTGTGATGCAATAGGGAGTCTTCAGTTTATACTCACCACAACCTTTGTCTTGGATCTTGATTTTTGGGGTTGGTTGATGGGGTTTTGGACATGGATGATTTAATGAGGGCGGAGAGATCGACATAACTAGATGAAATGGATGTAGTAGTGGATACAAAAGCTTCTTGATTGATAGGAACTTGGCATTTGGAAACTCCCCTTAAATTAGTGCAATATTGGAAAGTATCAGAATCACCAATGATTGTGATTTGAGTGCCATTATATGCTAATTTCAAGCATTGATGATAGCTGGAAGGCATGACTTTCCTAGTGTGAATCCAAGGTCTATCAAGGAGAAGGTTATATGGAAGTTAAGGATCCAAGACCTAGAATGTGGTGTCCATTACTGTAGGTCCAAATTTGATAGCGAGTGATAACACCCTTGGAAGAGAATTCTTTGTCATCATAGGCCTTGATCATAATGCTTTTGATTGTTTTTACACATGCTTCAGAATAGCCCAATGCCTTGACCAATTTTAAAGTGCAAATGTTCAGTCCAGCTTCACCATCTACTAGGATTCATCTGAACTTGTGTTGATGGACAAATACATCAAGGTGTAAGGAGTCATTATGGTTAGAATTTTGTGTAGAGTAGTCTTTGTTGGAAAAGGAGACATGGAATGAATTAGCCAAGTATCCAACCATGGTTTCAAATCTGTTGATGTCCAGGTTAGTAGGAACTTAGGTTTCTTTTAAAGTCTTATCAAGGATAGCTTTGTGTCTAGATGATAGGCATAATAGCTCAAGGATAGAAATATGTGCACGTGTCTTTCCCAATTGGTCGAAAAAATTGTATTGTTCTTTGGATTGTGGCTACTTTGAAGAAGGACTATATAAAGTAAACTTAGCCCTGTAGGTAGTGACGGTGCATTTAGGAACCTTTTTAATGGTGATTGTGTTGACATAGTATTCAACAACATGGAGGTGATCAATTATCTGTGAGTAATCAAAGGTAGTCCTAGCATGATTGGCCTATTTATTTATCTTTTGACTCAAATTGGAGGGTTTTCTGGAACCATGGTCTTGTAATGTATTTTTGAAAATCATATGGTCTTGGTTGGAAGTTTTTTGTTGTCCTTCAACCTCTATGGTATTGTTTTCAATTAGGTCTTGGATTATGTTCTTCAATTGATGGCATGGTGAGGTCTTATACATTTGATGTAGTGGTAGTAACAAATGGAGTTTTCATCCCACCAGGATGGTTTGGGCTCTGGGAGTTGTATAGCCTATGATTGTACTAGCTTCTTCAGGACAAATTCAATTGGTTCAACTAAAGGAGTGTATTGTCTCTATGGGAATTTCCTTGGTTTTCTTGGGGGTCCTCCTTCTTGAGTATTTTGGATCATGTTAGTTTTTTGGTTGGAAAAATAGGGTGTATTTTTGTGTGTGTTGGGTGCTTTCAGAGTCAATGTGAGACTTGTTCGATTCACAACTTTTTTCTGTATGACTCCATTGTTTGTTACATTCTTATTGCAGGACCAAAAATTGCTTTTTTCATTAGAGGTCTGTTGGTTGCGTGTGTTTTTGTGGCCATATTTAAGTTCACCTTGGGTGATTAGGACATTTTCTAGTGTCATGCCTTTCTCAACTGAGTCTACAAATGTGGCACAACAATTTACTTGTAAAGGGTGTTTCAACTTTGACTTGAGGTTTTCTACGAACATGACCACTTTTGGTTTTTGAAGAATCTCAACAGGACATCGACTCACCTTACTACACCATCTTTGGAAGAAAGTAATGAAGGGTTCTCCCTCATCTTGTGTCAAGTGGTATAATGTAGCAATCGTGATATCATTTTTAGTGTTATAGGCATAATTATTTTTACAAATTTATTGGCAAGGTCATCCCACGAATTTATAGAACCTTTAGGTATCAATGCAAACCATTCAAGTGTAGGCCCAATAAGACTTCTAGGGAAGAGTCTCAAAATGTAGGAGTGATCATATGCAACACCCACACAAGCACTGGTGAATTCTCGTATACACTTGAGATGATTAATCTTTCCCTTGTACTTGGTGAAAGTAGGAATGACATACCTAGGAGGGAAAGGAGGCATGTATATACTAGTGTCATATGGATAAGGCCGTAGATCATGTGATGAGTACATCTTTTTGTTTTACACTTGCATCCCCTCCACTTGATTTTGTAGGGTAGTCAATGCATCTATTATAGGATTGTTGGAAACATTTTTATGAACTTCCATATTTATGTTGTGTGGTCTGATTTTTTGTTGAGATGACATGTTTTGGTGTAGAATGTTGTGAGTATGTGGTGGATTTTGATTATGCCCATGGGTATGAATGTGTGATGTGTAAGTTGGGATATGGGAAGTGGTTGATCTATGCTGCATTTTTTGGGTGTGTTGTCCATGGATATTTTTCTTGCCAAGAAAGGATCCATGTGTGAAGCCATATGATATTTTAAGAGCTTGTGTTGTTTGTGATCCCCATCCATGTTGAAAAGGATTATAACCATATGATGTGTTTTTATTTGGACTATGTGGGGTGCTCATGTTTTGTCCTTTCAAGGTGTTTGTATTGATGTGAGGACCTTGTGACATGGTGTTTGTGTTTAGTTGAGATCCTTGGATGAGAACCCATCTTGCCTTAGGTCTACCAAGGATGCTAGATGTGGATGCCCCTATGGCTTGAGATGATAACCTAAAGGGAGTAAATTCCGAGCCAAATGGTTGTATTATGAATAATGGTTGTGATGTGGTTTGTGCAATGGGTTGTGAAATAGATTGTGTCACAAAGATGGATGAAGTGTTGGTAGTTTCTTTATTTGGGCTTGTTGTTCCAATGGGTATGGAAATGGTAAGTTGTGGTGTAGATTTTCCTTGTCTTGTTTGTGTGTTTTCTTGGGGTGACATTGTTGCATTTAAGGCATTGAGATCAAATCAATGAGTTACTTTAACTCCTTGTAATAGTTTAGCTAAATATCATTCAGGGTCCAACATGACAATTTTTTCCACAAAAGAGGCTACTTTTGGATTTTGTGCAATGGCCTCTACTTATTCTATGAATACATTTCCATATTTTTCTTTAGCAAGGAATTGTTTGAAAGGATTGTGTGTCTTTGGTTGTTCATAAGATGTAGACCCCAAGTTGACATGGTCATGATTATCAAGAGGTATTGTTGTGAGGATCATTAATGGTATTGTCAAAATTGAGTGTGCTAGTATAATTTTAAAGATCATCATTGTCATAAAATAGATCCATTGCTTGACGCTTCTTTTGAAATCTAGTTTCAACCATATAAAGCTTTCTAAAAATGAAGATGAAATATATGAGACTAAGGCTATATTTTTGGTTTTTTTTTTTTTAAATGGGATGCCTAAATGTAATGCAACTTTTTTTTTGTTTTTTAGTATTTTTGTTATCTTGAGGATAAAATATGTCTAATGGATGAAACAAGACTAAAAGTGATAATGATAATGTTGGATGTTACGAAGTCTAGAATGTATGAAGATGGTCTTATAGCTCTAAAATTTTGTGGTATGAAGGATGTAGATGATGACTAGGTGATGGATAGCTATAGTGAACTTGAGGGCTTAAACACTTTTGAAAGATGTAATAATCAGATCACTAACTATCCAAGGGTAAACCAATGTTTCAACTAGTATTGTCAAGTGGTCTTTTGTGGGAAAATTGAAAATATTGACAAGGTGAGTTTCCCAACTATACTTGTGAGTAGGAAATTATCACCAAAATGAAAAAAAGGACTAAGTTAAAAGGTGACTTGGTTAAATGAATATTTTTTCTTGAAGAAATGATGTGTGCCAAGGTATAGAGAGTTCTTCTATCCTAAAATCCACAAGGTGTCAAGCCAATTTATTTTTAAAAAGGTAGCATAATGGGATGTTGATGGATGCAAGCAATTAGGATGCTAAGGTACCAAAAATGGTGATGTAATAATGGAATGGTGAAATGCAAGGTGAATTGACAAAGTTTCTAGTTTTTGAACAAATACCAACGAGAGAAGATGTTTAGAAATAGATTCAAAATGTTTAGTTTTGGACTAGGGGCGTAATAGATATCCTAAATGATAGGAAGATGCAGTGTTTCAGATAGCAGGTGCATTGTAGTTTTATCAGATGCATTGTTTCAAATAGTCAATGTGGTTCACTAGGTCAAATGCATTGTTTTTTGTTTCAAATGCATTTTAGTATAGTCATATGCATGTTTCAAAGTGTCAGATTTGTTGCAATTTGAATAAAGTTTTTTTTTCTTGCAATTTTGACAGATTTATGAAGTTTTTTCAGCTTGACTGTTATTTTCTAGATTTGTAAAAGGTGTTTTATGTGTTCATTGAATTAGAAAACACATGGAAAACACATTATTTTGTCTTGAATTGTTGGAGACAAGAACATTGAAAACAAGCACAAATCCTAGGGATGGCAAGGACTATATTCCCTAGATTCCCACTTGGATTTCGCTAGCCATGCTTATTCTTAGTGGATGACTTAGAATCTTGGCCACACTAGCTCCCCTCCATGACACTTCTTTAGGTCAACCAAGCTTCAAGTTCTCATGACTCTCCCATGAAAAACTCTTCATCTCTACTAACCGTGAGTATGTGGGATGGCTTGGCAACAACCATTGTTGCATCAATGAATAGAAAAGGATTTTGGAAAATAAACAAATTGTTTTTAGTTAGGGAACCCATTCAGGTGGCCACACATGAGGCAAGATTAGCTCTGATAATGAGGACTCCCAGCCTAAAGAGGTTACACTCTATAGGTTTTCATGCACCACGTGGGTACTAAGGGAATCGCTTGTCTACATGACACATACGTACCTGTAATGCTAAGTTTTATAGTAGCATTCACATTTTTATATATGTTAGGAGTAGTTTTGCCTTAAATCATGGCCGATTTGAGTCACCTTGGGGTGAGTATTTTTTCCCACCAAAGAAGGCCCACTCTAGAGTTAATAACAATTTCTCTTGCACCCAAGATCACACAAGTGCGCAAGGGGAGAGGATACTCTTATTATTAAATCAACATTACACAAAAAGTGAAAACAAGATTATTTATTTTAATTCCCAAATCCAAATGTGTGGGTGATTGTAAAAATTTCTAAAGGTGTTTCTAATTCTCAAGATCACCAAATGGCGTGAGAGAAAAGAATAAACACCTAGAAACAAAATGCAAACCACAAGACAATGCAAACACTTGTAAATTTTAAACCCACTTATGATGTCAAATCAAACATGCAATTTATTTTTAGACCCATTAATCATGCTATGTGAGAAAGACATTTAAGATAAAGCACACTAAAGAAAGAGCCCCCCAAAGAATGATTAGTAGGTTTGAGCCTTTGATCTTTGACAAGCGAAACTTAAGGTTTTAAATTTCAAATCTTGAACACTTGAACCTAGGAAAAAGGTCAAAGAAAGCCACAAAATCGAAATTAAATATTAATGTAATTAATAAAAACAAACAAGATTGATCTACTCTAATCTAAAAAAGTCTTGAAATTAAAAATCAAAATCTAAATTAAAAAATGGTATAAATGAAAAATCTAAGTTAAAAATCTAAATTAAAAATCTAGAATCTAAGTAAAATCTAAGTAAAAAGATAAAACCAAAGGAAAATCTAGAGTCTAATTAAAACCTAATTAAAAAGATAAACTAAATTAAAATTTAATTAGAATCTACGATCTAATTAAAATCTAATCAAGAAGCTAAACTAAATTAAAATATTAAATAAACATAATCTTATTTAAATTAAATTACTAACAATCTAAATTAACAATCTCATTACTCCTAAATTAACAATCTAAATGAAAGTACTCTAATGTAAATTATATTTAATTAAAAAGCAAAATTATCAATCTAAAATCTAAAAAGAAAAGTCAAAATAAAATTAAAAATTGAATGAAAATCTAATTAAAATCTAAAAGATCTACATCTAATGAAAAGCTAAATGAAAATTAGAAGCTAACTTAATTTAACTAATTAGAATTAAAATCTAAATGAAACTAAATAAAGAAAAATAAAGGTAAAGCTAAATAAAGCTAAATAAAACTTTTCCCAAAAGCCTTTCGGGAAGTTTTATTAAAACTATTAAAAATTTGCCAGAGATCTCATGAATTTTTTTTGAAAAAAATGTATGGAGGAATGGTTGAACATGCTACAATGCCTCCTTTCACTCAAAGAGAATATTAACCAAAAAAGCCTATCTAAAATAGCACTATGGAAGAAGATTTAGACCATATCTATCAGAATGGGTAGTCCTTCTTGAGAGATTTGAAGCTTTTAACTACTCAGATAGTAGCTAAATACTGGATTCCTATCGATTTGAAGCGCGTTGCTATGAAGTTGGATATTCTTTGTAAACATTTGGGTTTTGCGGTTAGAGAAGGATGTCTCTCTATGTCAGGAGCCAACAATGTGCTTGTGAATTTTGACGCACAAGAAGAAACTCGAAAGCCTCATTCATTCAATCATATTTTTTGGTATTCTATTCGAATTAATGACCATTTGATGTAGAAGTTTTGAAACAAGCAAAATGTAAACACCAAAGATAATGAAGATATTTGAAACCGATACGCCAATAACGGTGGTTGATATTTGTGTGTATTAATAATGCTTTAGTATTTTAAAAGAAAAACATCCAGCCGAATTAATGAATGCATGCCATTTTCTAGCTGCTAGCCACTCATAGTCAACCAAGCATCGTTCTTAGTCACCAAATATTAAAGTCACAAGATTGAAATTGCGTGAAAATGATAAGAAGCTTGGAAATTTGACTACAAAAGTATTTATGGCTTGGTTGATCAAGAAAACAAACTGAAGGATGGGTGATGCCTTAATTCAAAGGTTAAAAAATCGAAATGATGATGAGGATGTCAAGCAGTGTCAGAATTATCCAATGTTTCATCACCAAATGAGCTAATAAAGGCACTCCAACTTTCGATGCCAAAGAAGATCCTTTTGTTTGTTGTTTAGATTTTATGAGAATAACTGACTTCAACTAGATCAAGCAATGTAGGCACTATGAGAATAAGTGACTCCAAATATATCAATAGTGCATTAATGCGTGTGTTGACAAAATGTGATAAAAGGATATTTGGAGAAGATGTGCAAAATCTTATCAAAAAGGACTCACACGCAAACGCCCCCTCCTAGTAGTACCATAATTAATGAATGCACTCCATGTGTTCAACTGACTACCAGCTCTAACAAGCCTTCCTACACATGCCATTTATGAGAAAAAGATAGAGTTTCCTATTGACTACGGTTAGTGAAAGCTAATATATTTGACTACTATCTCTTTATCACAAAGAATTCCAAACTATCAAACTAGATTATTAGGAATCACTGTAGTTAAGCTATGATCAGATCCTGCAAACAATTACATGAACTATTTGATAGGTTTCTACTTCTCATAAAGAATACTATTATAAATGCAAACTGTAACATATAAAAGCCAAAACCATTTAGTAAACCAATTTAATATTTGATACATTCATATTTTTTGACAACAGGCCAAGGAATTCATGTAATTAAGTCATCCACAAATATATTACTACCAAAGACAAATTCCACAAATATATTACTACCAAAGACAAATGCCTGCTACTCCAGGCTCAACACATACTTTCTTGTTGAAAGGCATTTAATTCTTTGCTCAAAAATATATTTCTACCAAAGGGAAAGTGCCTCCATCTACTCCAAACTATACTATCACTCTTTCTCTTTATTGAATAAGTGATACGAATTTACCATGTTTGGAAAAGACGCAACTTCTATCTAAATGGCGAGTGGCATATTCAGGAAAAATTTGAATCCTAATTACTCAAAATATGTGAAAGTGTGAACTACAAAACATGGATGGGTACACCTCTTATCCATTCAACTATTAAATTCACTATTTTTCGTACTATTGCACTAGATGTTTCCTTTGAATGTAAAGCAACTATAATATGCTTTCAATATCCTTTTGTGCCATTTGGTATGTAACTATTTTTGCAAACATGAATTTAACAATTCAAAACATGGAGAAAAATCTAGCGAGTTCCCTATAATATTTTTTGGAATCTACATCAACAATATGTCTTGCACATAAAAATCATAATACAATGATCTTGGGAGTGACCAAATCCAAAGATAGTATTCAACATATAATAAAAACTATATCTTTAGTAAACAGGATACCAGGTAAATTAAATCAAAGAGTTAAATGACTACGACCAGAACAAGCAAAGAATTAAATGACCACCAACAAAAATAGATATCTTATCATACACATCCCTAAAAACAGAGAGACAAGTTCGCCAAATTTAACTATGAATTTTTTTTCAAGTTAATTGCAAATAACATAATAACTTAAATCCCTAACAACAATAGAGCACAAAGGAAACTAGAAGCATAAGAATATTGAAATAACATCACCTGGTCTTCAAGCCTTCGTTGATTGAGCTCTATTTGCCTTCTCCATCTTGCTACAACTTGTATAATTTCCCTTAGATTTGAATTGCAACTATAACCTGGGCCTAAGACAAGAAAAATATTGAAGAGTCATGCTCAAGTACTCAAGTTCTCAAGTTCTCAAGCATGCTGAAAATAGCTTTTTGTGTGTCTAAAATGACTTGGGAGAGATCCTTTTAAAGAGTTACAACTTGATAATGGATGGCCAAAATTAACATTTTATAAAAACCTAATATCAAAGGCCAAGATTCAATGTGAGAAGGAGCATTAGGGTTACGACAACATTAGGTCAAAGTTAGGACAAGCTTTGAATTGAAGGGATGAGATTTAATTGAAAGCAATTAAATCAATGGTGGAGAAAAAGAGGTAGTTGGAAGAATAGAAATAATTTGATTTAAGGAGGAAGGTTAACTAATGAATTAAATAATGGTTTAATTCATAAATGGGCGAAAGATAGAAAACGATAAATAATTATTTTAATTATTTATTTGGTGGGATGGAAAGTAGGTTAAATAAATAAGTTTATTTGATTGAAGGATAAGTGGTAATGTTATTCAATAATTGGAGGGAATAACGATAAATTAGTGACTTATTTAAATAAATATGAAGTAGTGATAATTTATTTATTCAAATAATCCTACAGGAATAACTAATACTTTAATTATGTGAGGGATAAGAATGGTCATCATAGAAAAATATGACTTTCAGTTCTAGGCCATTTTTTTGTGTCTACACAAACAATGAACAAAAACACCTTGCACACAAGAGAGATGCAAACAATCATCTGTTATATCATTGACAACAAGAAAAACTTATAGAATAAACCTCAAGAATATTCATGGAGAGCTTCTTATGATATAATACGATGAGGGTGAGTGCTTTATAGGAACAACTATAAATGATAAAGTGATTAGATCATGAAAAGTTTCATCATCCTATGTGATAAGATAAAATGATCAAATAATAGCCCACTTTAGTTAACAAAGAAAATTACTCCTAGGTTTAGCTTAAGTGCATGAAATGAACTAGACTTATAATCAATTTAACATTAATTAATTATTATCTAATGCAAATTATTACTCTAAAGAGAACATGGATTTAGAAAAACACTACCTCTCATGTAGATACATGGGCATCACAATATATATATAAAAAATTGGAATTAAACTAAGACATTATTTGTTGATGAAAATAAAGATAAAATTACATTCATGGAGTGGTATATGGTTATGTTTGGATAGAAATATCATAAATCTCAAATTTTAGTTTTTGTTTATCTCAATGTGCATATTTAGTGATAATTTTCATTATACCTATAGGTACGATTTAAAAATAATTAAAATATTTTATCTATTCATATGGAAATACAAAACTAACACTCAATTCACTCTTATGAAGTAAAATAAATTTTATAAAATAGGGTGGTACAATAAAAAATCTAGGAAATAAAACAAAACGCTTGGATTGAAACAAGTTTGAACTTTTTAGAGAGAACTAGAGTAAAAAAACCCTTCCTAAGAAAGAAATATTGAGGATCACAAATATCCAAATGCATACTCTCTAATCACATGACTTTTCAACGATCAATTATTTGAAATTTCATGTTCTCTACAAGATAAATTAAAGGTTCCAAATTCTCATGGGGTTATGGTTGACTATCATATTTTTAGATAAAATTCTAGAGGGGTAACTTTCCTATAATGTTTGTAGGTAGGATGGAAGAAATACAAGGTTATCTAATTTTCTTATATAGTACCAAAGTTGTTAGGTTGAGGAATTCATGGACAATAGTATTCCTAGTTTGGAAAGACCTAGACAAACCCCTAATTCTACATTCATATAAAGAATTTATATTTTATATCGCATATTTGATCCACATCCCTAAATTAAATTGTAAATGGTATCAAATAGGATGGAGGCACTATAGATGAATACAAAATTAAAGCTAGATACATTTTCTTATATGTAATTTAGAATCCATACCATAAATAAATAGGTAAGTTAATCTCCTCTAGTGCAACGATGAAACTCAAAAATATAATTCGTTTGCATGGTTGGTAAGACTTGAAAACATGCACATATGATAAAACTAAGAAAAAGGGGTAAACATGCACGATGAATATGTGCATTATACCAAAAGATAAAAGAGTCAATAAATCACATTATCCTCCACAATGAATATGCCATAGAAACCTAGAACCAATTTTTTAGAATGATGAGGATTGGATGGACTATTTATAGATCCATACTTGTGAACACTTATGTAGCTCTCCAATGGGCTGACTTAGTCTAGGATTTCTTTCGAATATTGCTTACCTATGTAGATTTTGGGGTCTACGTATAGAGAGAAAATAATGAACATTTAAGGGAAATCCTTTATTGTGAAAATAATAATGGAATAGAATAATTTCAAATTTATCAAGGAAAACCTTCATCCATAGTTAAAATCTAGAAATAATTGGTTGCTTTTCCATATAAAAAAAATGCTATAACAATAAAATATGGAGGAACCATTCCCATTAGAGGATTAGGATACAAGAGGAATTCTACGAAAAAATGTGACATGGAAGCCACCATTGGTTAGTTTCTCCAAATTTAATTTTGGTTGGACTTCAAGAGGAAATCCAAGTCTAGTTGGCGTGAATTATAATAAGTGTCAATGGTTCTTTTATAGACGGGGGATGCATATACATGGAGATGAACACTAACAACATAAAAAAGAATGAAGTACTAATATGTGACCTAAAACATATTAAATAGGGAATAGTTTAAAAACATAAAGTAGGAGTGAACTCATTTATTATTATAAATAACATTTATAATTAAACTTGTGTAAATTGAAGATTACAAATCCCCTTAGAAAAAGTATTGAATATTAGTAAATCTTTTGAGAAAATTATGGAGAAGCAAATAGCGCTACAAAAGTTTTGGCAACCATAGTTTTGATTGATTCCCACTCCAAAAATATAGTACATCACCAAATTCATTAGTAGGATTGGAAAAATAATTATTAATAAAAAATACCTAATGTAAGGTATATTTTTATCTCTCTCACTATATATCATTCCATTATACCATTATGATAACCTATTTGAATTAATCCCACATCAATAGCACCATGACACCATATTATTGGAAAATGAGTTCCCTCTAAGTTGAATGCTCTTAATTAAATTCCTATTTGTGGTAATAATCCTCACTTGGAAAGATATATGTTGTAACATGGTAAGAAGTGAAGATATAGTGCATCTTGTTTTCTTATCTCTTATTGTAGGTGTTATATGGCATGGAGATATTTTATTTCGTGGCCTATTGATGTATTGATAACTTGCAAAATGGTTCACCATCAAGTGAAGGACAAAAAAGAAATTAGTTTCTTTAGAGTTCATCGAATACCTGATGGGATTGGAGATGGTTTCCAATCCCACTCAAAAGTTGGTACTATGGCATATTTCATTGCCAAGATTATAATGGCTTATACTATTTTGGGTATTGAGGGACTACTCCTTACCTCTTATTCATATAAGAGATTTGCATAGAAGATTTCAAAAGCTTTGATTATCTCAACAAGATGGAAAGATAATTGATCTAATATTGAGTGCAATAATCGTAAACATTAGTATATCTTGAAATGTAATTTTCACAACATTTTGTGAACTATAGGAGGTATGGATCTAGTATGGGGAGAAAGGTATTTTTCGTAAAAAATAATTGTTTTTTAGACACAAGAGTGGGATTGTAGAGATTTCTAGTACAATAATTTCATCTTTAAACTTACTCAAGGAATATAAATACTCTATAAGATATAATAGGAAATGTTCAAAGGTGTAAGGTTTCCTAATTCAGAAAGAAATTGACCTTGCCTTTTAGTTGGTTGGGGCAACAAGAGATTTAGTTAAAAGAACATTATTTTTTGTATAATGAATTACTAATTTTATATTTCACCATTTTATATGTAATGAATTAGAACTTAAATTATTTAAAATATAATCATATATTTTTTAATTCAATTATTAAAATTCACAATTATATTAATATTTTATTAATATATTTTATTAATATATTTTATATATAATATTTTTAAATATATAAATTATAATATGTAATGAAAATATTATTATCAATGAAAAGTCTAATAAATCTTTCTTAACAATCAAAGAGCACAAATTTTAAATTTATTCAATAATATATCTGTGTGGATAATTTTGAGTTTAACTCTCAAACCTATAAATTTTAAGGTTTAATAAATCCATCAAGAAAAGCTCATAAAGAATATCTGAAAATTCAATCCACAATTTAATTTTGAGTTTCTCATATTAAAAAATTATAAATCCCATATATAAAAACTGTTGGAAAATTTGGTGTCTCAACCTTGCAAAATTTTCCATTATTAATTTTTATTTTTCATTTAATATTTTTGAAAAGGAAAAAACAGGTTTAACAGGGACCTGAAACCACAAAGTTAAAACAAACAAAGATAGAGCATAAAGAGTCAGAACAAACAGATAGTTGTCCCCAAAAAAGGAAACGACAACACAAAGAGACAATAGGGTCCAAAAAAAAGGACTGCCAAAAAGCCAGAAACAACCACCGCAACACTACTCCAAGGTATTCATCAACTCCTCGGCTTCCTTTTCAACTTCATTCATATCATGTAACCCCTTCTTGAGAATTTGAACTGTGTGTGGAGAAGCAGGGGCCTTCCTCTTCGTATTAGCCCTGGTGCGAGTCGAAATCCCTTTAGCAACAAATCTGCTACACCTCTGTCCGCATCCTAGTCCACGACCAGTGAGCCCTTTTGATTTTTTTCTAACTTTTCCACCATAGCATTGATGATAATGGCGTTGTTCCTGGAAATTTTGTGATTATTCACCACAGTGGCCCTGATATTTTGGCCAATCTTGGACATATTGCACTCGAGCCTAGTCAATCTTTCCTCCTATGACTGTTGTCTTTTCCCCGATAAGGGGGTGTCCTGTCCCTCATTCTCATTACAACTCTAGCTAATCTTCTGCTCATATTCCATGACTCTATTGCTAAGATCTCTATTCTGGCCATTCAAATCACAAACATAAAAGAGGGGCGTTTGAATTTGTAATTGACACTTTTGCCACATGTCGGTGCCTTGAAAATTGAAATATTAGTTATCAAAAGATGCCTACATGATAGTATATCATGGAAGGACTATTTTTAGATGTATTATGATAGATTCTATGACAATTGTAAGGGTCACAAATAGCGGAGAACAATTTGGACGTGAGAGCTTATTTTTAGATTGGAATCTTGACTGAGAAGTTAAGCACATGGTTTTGTAAAACTACAGATGGTTTCTTGTATAGCCAGAAGTCTATAAATTGGAGGCTTGAGGAGAAGTTTGTGAGAGAAGAGTTTTATGCAAGGTTATGCTGTCAGTTTTTCTTCCAGAGGAGCAAGATGTAAATATCCATGTTAAGGCTTTGAGTCTGCAAATGTATTGTAACATGTTTGTTGTTGCAGTTTAATACATTGGTTCGATGCTTTGGAGTGTGGGCTTTTTTACCCGAAAGGGTTTTCCCCATGTATGTTGGTGTCTCTTCTCTCATTTCTATCTTTCTTCTATTCTTATTTTCATGTTCTTTTCATGTTAACATATATGTCGTTATGCTTCTAAATTTTATTTAGATATGTAAACTACATTACCTTTCCTCTAAGGGTTAATGACATGGGAAATCAACTATGTCTGTTTCTGCTTTAAGGGCACATTTGTATGTGCTTGCATAAAGTTATTGAATATCTATTCAAGCAAAATATAGAATATTGTAAGGTGCATGGTGGGTTCTCCTTTCCCTTTCAATTGGTATCAGAGCTACGGTGCTTCCATGGCTGCATGAGATTGCATGTGTTGGTTTGATAGTGTTTAAGGTTTTGAGTATTTCTTCTGTTGTGATTTCTTAGCTTGGCAAGCTTCAGGGAATTTGTTTTGAAGGAATTGGCTAATTATTAATCCTTGGTTGAGTGGAAGTTTTACAGTTGATCTTGTTTTCTGAAAACAACAGGCATTGTGAAGAATGGAGAAGATAGAGTTTTATGGAGTTGATCATGTGGTTAGATTTAATATGATACTAATATGGAGCTTGTATTTGATAGTATGTAATAACTCTCATGCATGGTGGTTGTGTTCTCTCTTTCTATGGTCAGCTGCAATAAAGTATTCATGTTGGGTGTTTGTTCATGGCTCCCCGATCACATGGAGAAAATTGGGTTGTCATGACTATGGTTTAATGTGATTATGTTGGGTGCTTGGTTTTAGTCCTTGGCATTGGAGGGAATTATTATTTTAACCCCAAATGCATGTAGGTTGTGTAGTTGGTCATTGGATGATATGAAAGCTTCTAGAACAACCTAGCTCCTTCGTATGCTTGTACATGGTGGCGGTTGTGGAGTTGGCCTACAAGTGGGCCTGGAGTTCTTGGACCTCTACTTCCTTTTAGTTGACCTAGTACTTGCATGACTCAATTTCATATTGATTTGATAGGAAGGCTTTGTAGATTTTCTCTTCGAAATCTATGGTTATGCTTATCTATGTTATTCCATTGTTCTAGTAAAGTTGTTATTGGTGGTTTTTAGACTTATTTGTCTGCTAGATGATAAGTGGATATGGATTCACATGTGTGTCAGTGACATGGGGGTTTTGCAAGTTTTAGACGGTTATTCAAAACTTGTGGTTTTGTAGATCTGCGAATAAACTATTTTTCAGATTATGATTCCTTGGGGGTATTTCTGGATGTAAGATAGTTGGAGGTTCGCATGTATGCTTTGTGCATGGTGTGAGGAGGTTTGTAGCTTTCTTAGTGTGGAGATGTTGGTATGTGATTAGTCACTCATCATTTCTATAGTATTTGATTGATGGGTTCCTTGACTATGGCTACTCATATGTGGACTTGTTTGGAAAATCAGATGTATGGTTGATTTGTTGTTTGAGTCTTGTGGTTTGCATGTTATCTTCTTGTTATCTCAGTTTGCATGTTTCATGTTGGGATCTATGAGTTATACAATTTTTGTGGGCTGATCACCTATTTGATTGCAGTGGGATGACTCAGATGTGGACTGTCTATATCCACAAGATTGATTCAGTATTTATGCAGACTTTGCTAGTTGGCCTTATCTATGGTCATTTGTGCATTAGTATGTTGCATTGAGATGAGAGGATGGATTATTAGAGTGCCTGGATAGTTGGTTATTGGGACTTGTAGCATGTCTATCACGATGTCATGGATAGCTTGGTTACACAGTTTAGTGTGGGATTTTGATAGTGATGGTTTTATCTTCTTGACTTGGAGATCTTGGTTCTACTTTATTCTTTTGTACTGCCGATATTGCAGGTGAAGTATTTGATTGTGTTAGAGCCATGGATTATCTTCATTGAGAGGATGGTTATCATAATGCCTTGATAAGCTCGGTATCACAGTTTCAGTGGGAGCTTTGGCAGTGTTGTGGATTTATCACTTGTTGATGGATGATCTTTTATAGTGGTTGTAGGTGTCATGGTAAGACTTTTGGCTTATGATCCTTATATGTTGTGAAATTATTGACATCTTGAGTTCCATTGTTAGAGGATAGTTATCTTTGAATGTGATTGGAGATGGTATTGTGCCATGATGAATTATTATTTCTAAGATTGAAGTTTTGGCATGATGGTACCCCTTTGGCAAGATATGTTCCTTGGAGCAGGTAGTGATCTCCTAGGAGGAGATGTTAGATCATGATGTCATGCGTGTTCATGGATTTTACAGACAATGCAGTGGGAGCTTTGATAGTGGTCTAGTGAAGTTCTCTTAAGTTTTGAGTATTAATCATTTTCTTGAAGCTTCATGATTTTGCAAGATGCATTTGAAGTTGGCATGTACTTGTTGAGGTATGCTCATGGATACTAGAGAGACTTGAGGTGAGGCTAGAGATCTCTTGTTATGGGGATCATGTGTTGGAATGGTGAAATTTCATCAGAAAGACCGAGGAACCTTCACTTGCTATGGACATGAGTTCATGTTTGGAGCTGAGAGGAGATTGTTCTGAGAGAGTCTATGAGGCTTGGTGTATCTTAGTGGATCTTTCTAATTCCCCACTCTCAGTTCACTCAGCAGTTTATGATTTGATAGGTATTTTCCCATTATATCTTTCACATGTGTTCTGTTTTGTGCTTTGATTTCTCATGGGATTGAGTTGATTCATGGTGTTTTGGATACTCATTTGAGGATGGTTTAGCATGAGTTTAAATGACTTATCTTTCATAGATATGGATCTTGAGCTACGAATAGTTAGTTCTTGAGGATTCATTTTGAGAGATGTTATGGTATGGTTATCTCCTTGTGCATTTGAGTTTATGATATCATTCTTTTATGAGGATTGTTAGGAGATGGTTTATGGAGATGTTTTCTATGAGTTTGATCTTCTTGATTAGAGAGGCTTACATCCATGTTGGCATTGTTACATTGTTGTACTTGATCTATGAAGTTGAGTGTATGGATGTTGTTGAGGTTTCCCAGTTGGGGTTTTGTGAAGGAGATCTTACTTGGCACAACTTAGCACTTGGTGGTGTTGGTAGAAGGACATGCTATGGTTTGTAGTTTCTCTTTATGGTCTCATGTTTCTTCCTAGAGGTTCTTATTCATCTAGTATGATCACTAGGTTTGTGGTCATCTACTATTGTTGTACTTTATTTTTTTTTAGCAACATTATGTGTTCTTTTAATGTATATCATTTGAGATGTCGAGGACCTGGGAGAAGTGGAGGAGATCAAAGGTGAGAGAGTGAGAAGAAAATTGTTTGTGGAAGTATGCTCTATTTTGTAGCAGTTGGTTGTAATTTGCAGATCATTATGATTGTTCTTTGTATTACATGCTTTGATTATAAGCCACACTTTTATGTAAGTACTGATTGGTAGACTTTGTGTTGATTTGGTTGGCATTGCTCATGCACTATGATTCCTAAGATGTATGTATATATTTGGTAGATTGTTTTATATTGGACTGTAGTATCAAAGGTCTTCAAATTTTTTGCACATCACTGGCTTTGGTGTGTTTGTTATCATGGAAGATGGAAACTTTGAGTAGGACAGTGGATTATATAGGGATGAGAGCTACAGTATGGGCTGGATATGTCATGTGCAAAAATTCTATCAATGGTTGGTTTTTTAGTTTGATGTAAACAACTAGCTGTGGTTGTTGTTCTAACTATTTTTGGAGCATTCATGCTCAATCTTGTTTTGGAGTTGTTTGGACTTCAGAGTTGTGTTATGGTAATGAGTTTGAAGCTGGATACATTGGTGTGTCTATGTGACATTTTGTGTTTCATCATGTTTTTGGAATTCTAATATTTTTTTCATATTGGCGATCACTTGGAAGATGTTAGAGGTGTTTATGTAAAGCTCGTGAACATAGTGAAGTTCAGTTGAGGCAGTATGGTAACCTTGGTTGTTCTCAAACTGGTTGTGTAATCCCCTAACTCTTGTGAGTTATTTGACAAGTGGGAGAATGTTGGAAAATTAGGTGTCTCAACCTTGCAAAATTTTCCATTATTAATTTTTATTTGTCATTTAACATTTTCCCAGAGTTGGTTATTATTTTATTTAGCTCCAACATAAAAGAGGGGCGTTTCAATTTGTAATTGGCACTTTTGCCACATGTCGGTGCCCTGAAAATTGAAATATTAGTTGTCAAAAGATGCCCACATGGTAGTATATCATGGAAGGACTATTTTTAGATGTATTATGAAAGATTCTATGACAATTGTAAACATCAAAAACATGGGAGAACAATTTGGACGTGAGAGCTTATTTTTAGACTGGAATCTTGGCTAAGAAGTTAAGCACATGGTTTTGTAAAACTACAAATGGTTTCTTGTATAGCCAGAAGTCTATAAATTGGAGGCTTGAGGAGAAGTTTGTGAGAGGGGAGTTTTATGCAAGGTTATGCTGTCAATTTTTCTTCCAGAGGAGCAAGATAGAAATCTCCATGTTAAGGCTTTGAGTCTGCAAGTGTATTGTAACATGTTTGTTGTTGCAGTTTAATACTTTGGTTTGATGCTTTAGAGTGTGGGGTTTTTTACCCGAAAGGGTTTTCCCCATGTATATTAGTGTCTCTTCTCTCATGTCTATCTTTCTTCTATTCTTCTTCTTTTCATGTTCTTTTCATGTTAACACATATGTCGTTATGCTGCTAAATTTTATTTAGATTTGTAAACTACTTTACCTTTCTTCTAAGGGTTAATGAGATGGGAAATCAACTATGTTTGTTTCCGCTTTAAGGGCATAGTAGTATGTGCTTGCATCAAGTTATTGAATATCTGTTCAAGTAAAATATAGAATGCTGTAAGGTGCATGCTGGGTTCTCCTTTCCGTTTCAAAAACTCTAAAGAAAAATAAATTTTTAATAAACAATAGCACATATTTAAATATAATAGAAAATTGTTGGTAAATTTAAAGGGAGAAAAACCCCTAATACCATTTTAAGTGGCTTGAAGCTGGACTCGATTTTATTGTGAATGGTTTTGAGCTTGGCTCCACAAAATTTGTTTGACTTAAATCTGACTCATAAACATGTTTTACGAATTAAATTTTAGTTATTACGCCGAGAGGCGTTCCTACAGTGACAGCATCAGGGGTGGAAAGAGTCTTCGTCCATTTTTTTGAATCTACATTTAAAATGACGTGAACTGTTGGCAGTCAACATGAGAGTGGAGGGGATTGTGGGCTGTTACAACTCACCTCACGCATAACTGATAACTGCAGAAGATCAAGCGCTTGGGTTGTGGCGAATGTGGTAGCGCAGGCGATTGCAAGTAGTGCCGTTACATGTTGCACGATCCCTTTCCATGAGTAACGTCTTCTTTATCTGAATAAAAATTTGTTCATATGCACATTATGTTCACAATTTTCGCTTCCTACAGCATTCGTAGCATTCTGAGCAAGTCGATCCCTGTTCTTTCACTTGGCAATCGTTGTTTCAATTGGTCTTCAATAGCAGCTCTCTTCAATTGGTCTTCAACAGCAACTCTCTCCATCGAGGGAGAAGGTATTTGCATCTTCTTCACTCTTAGATGTGAATTGTGTTGATCTTCTTCTGTTAGTAGCGGCAGTAAAATTAGTGAGTTCCATATTTACAAAGACCTGCTATATTTTGCCTGCTGTTGATTCATGCATATTTTTATGAAATATCCATACATGTTTCATGGGACTGTCGTATGGTGTAGATTTCTGGTTATATGGATCAGGTTCCATTGACATTAGTTGTGAGATAGACGACATTACGAATTGTGCCTCAGGAATAAAACGTTTGGCCATATTGATATCCATATTCTTTTCAAAATTCTCAGTGGTCGATAACAGCCATGCCCAGTCTATCTGTCAGGGTGTAAGTATACGCCTTAAAACAAACACCAATTCATTAGTATATTGCATAAACAATGCCGCCAAGTAGACATATACAACTTTGTTGAATGTTACTCATTAAGACAACTTCAAAGTATATTTACATATTTAAGATTTTCACAGTAAGACATAAAACAATGTATCTGTATCCTATTGTATGTATTTAGTTCTGAGATTTCAAGTCTCCTTCGCCACCTGTGTTCATGTACATTTTCTTCCATAAAAAAGCTCATATACAGGTAGTTGCTATGTTCTATTGTGGAGTTCCATTTTCAATCTGTTGTGGACAAGATTTCATCATTGCGGTGCCTCTAGGATGATGTAACATGCTTCGTTGCATTGGAATCAAATATGCAGCCAAGAACAACATTGATCATAATATCAATGTTCTTCTAATACATTTAAGATTTTCAAACCAATAAAGACGACAAATGTCTATTCCTCACTAAACAGTTCGCTGGCTTCATCTATGCTTTCAGGCTTTGCATGCATGTCGATCATGGCAGCTGAAGCATCTACTAAGAAACTTTTTTTTGTAACCTTCTAAAACCTTATCAACAAATACATTTTGTGCACTGCGCAGACATCATAGGATGATATCTCTTTGAGATATTTCATATATCTCTATTGCATTGGCTATACTGGTGAAATATAGTTTGTGTTTTTGTTTGGTTTTTATCTTTGTTTTGGTTGCTGAAGGACTCGTTTGATTATGGCATGGCGTGATAAAGCCCAAGGAGGGCATTTAAAACTTCATTAGTTTCATTGGACACTTGGATCGCCGTCTTGATTTATTCCATACTACTGAAAAGACTATCGAATTGGGAAGTAGTTATTGCGCGGATATCTCTGTGATGACTTCAAAATTAGCATACGAAAATGAGTGTGTTATCAGGAATATGGTTACCAAACGTTGGTAGGTATTTACAATTTCAAGTGTTTCATATTCATTCACGATATTTTTAACCTATGACTGAACTTTTGCTTTGAAATCCTAAATGCAGATGCATTTCGTGGAGTTTTTCAACTGCTGGAATCGTAAGAAATCGACCATTGATCATTTTCATACTTTATTTATTCTCTGACTATGGCTGAAAATTCCCAAGTTTCAGATTGCAGAATATAATTCCATTTGCACAGCGAAGAATGTATCAGGGTTTTCGTAAGAATCACAGATAAAGCATTTTGTAAGTCTTGTGAGAAATATGGATTCTAGAAAGCAAACACAGAAATAGAAAATTCTGCTATGTTTTACCATTATTGAATTATAGGCTTAAGTTTTTCGAAACATCATTTGTTTTGGTGGTGTGAGTTTTTCATATAGTTTCTATTATCGTGTTTAAAAAAAAAAAAAAAATGGATCAATTTAAACTTTTTGGGTGCTTTAATTTTATTTATATTCTTAAGAAATATTAATAAATGAGCAATTTTGTATGAAGTAAATCTCATTTCTTCAATTCATATATATACACTTCTACATATTTATGTTTATTTATATTTACATGTTCTTTATTTATTATATATATAATTTACTCTATGTCATTTGAAATATAAAAATTATGTAAGCTATTCTAAAGCACACAATTTATACTTTTATACTTTGAATGCTCCCTCTTTAATGGTATAGTCTTTCACATTTTCTTATTGCTTAATTTTTGTGAAGTGCAAGTGATTTCATCTAAATTTTTAATCAAAAAAATATATAATTTGAAAATTTTGCTTTTAAAAATAGTGGACCAATTATAATGTAAGATTTGAAACTTCATTTTTAAACAAAGAGGGAGAGTGAACTTATACAATCACTCAACCTCCAATTTGTCATATGGTTGTTCATTTTATCTCTACTTATTTTCTATATTTCTTTTCAATTTTTACCTTCATAATTTACTAATTAAAAAATTCAAAGTTTGTTATTACTTAAAAGAAATAGGAAAGAAGAAATCATGAGACTACTATCTCTTAAAAAGTCTCCCAAAAGAATTAAAAATTGCCTCCGTAAAAATAATTCATTCTTTTTTCTTTCTTTCTTTGGACCCATAAACCTAGCGAGAAAAATTCTTAGAAGGATTCAAATACCTATGTCTCAAGAGTTAAAACAAGTCTCTCAACCATATTTAAGATGACTGTTGAGTGTTTGTTAGCGGGTGACTTTTGTTCTATCCTTTTGGCACCAATGGTCTATTCCACAACCATATTTTTAATAAGAGAAATGAAAATTAATAGGAGAAACTCTCAATATTTGTTCGATGTTCACAATAGATTATGAAATAATTTATATAGAGATGGAGCGATAAGAAGAGATAGGGAGGGAATCAGGGGGGATAAAAAGACAAAGATATAGGGAGTGGCATATAAGAGGTAGAGATGGAAATATATAGGGCTAGAGAGACATGTAGAGATAATAAGATAGAGATAGAGGTATTGATGAAAGAAGAAAAGAAAGATAGATAGATATAGAGATAGAGGTAGAGATAGGGAAGGAGAAACAAGGAGTGTGTGTGTGTGTGTGTGCATAAGAGAGAAAGAGAAGTATAAAGATATAGAAAGGAGTGATAGGGAGAAAGGGGGAGAGAGGGATGGATAGAGATAGAAAGAGGGAGAGATAGGGATATAAAGGAGTGATGGAGAGATAGATAAAGCTTGGGAAAGATGGAGTGAGTGAGATATATAAAGTCAAAGACAAAGACAAATCAATAAATATATAGAGGGAGAGATGGAAGGAGAGACAAAGAGGGAAAGGGATAAATAGATACAAAAAGAGGGAGACAATGAAAGAGGGGGATTTGGAGAGAGAAAGATAACAATATAGGAAGTGAAATAGAAAGAGGTAGAGAGGGATATAGAGAGAGTAAGAGAGATGGAGGGGGAGATTGAGTGATTAAGTGAGAGTTAGAGATAGTGAGATATAAAGAGTAAGGGAGAGGCAGAGATTGGAAGATAGAGATAAAAGGCTAAGAGAGAGATAAAGGAGGTGATAGAGATAAGTAACAGAGATAGAGAGGGAGAGAGAGAGATAGACAAGGGAGAAGCAGATATAGGGAGGGGAAAATAGTGAGTTTGCGTGTGAGAGTGAGAAATATATAGAGATAAATATAGGGAGGGAGAAATAGGGAGTGTGTGAGTGAGTGAGTGAGGGAGAGAGGGGGTGAGAAATAGAGAGAAAATAGAGAAGTAGAGAGATATAGAAATAGAGTGATAGGGAGAGAGAGAGAGAGGGAGAGAGAGATTAGAAAAGATATAGGGGAAAGAGTGAGAGATATGCAGGGAGAGGTAAGGAGATAAAGATAGGGGAGAGGTAGAAAGGAAGATAGAGATAAAGATGAAGATGGAAATGGAGAGAGAGAGGGAGAGAAAAATAGAGATATAAAGAGGGGGAGACAAAGAGAGGGAGATATATGGAGGGATAGAAAGATATAAGAATTTATATACAGAGGTAGAGAGAGGGAGATATATATGTATATAGAGAGAGAGATGGATATGATAAGGATTAGGATTAAATCAGATTAGTGTTCAATAAAAATTCTAAGATAAGTGTTGGATGGTTTAGGTGATTGAAGATAGATCAAGATGACAATTAGGGTTAGGATTAAAGATTAATTAGGATTAGGGTTGAATTAGGGATAGGGTTAGGGTTAGGGATCAACTAGGATTAAGCTTCAATTAGGATTCAATTAGAGGTAAATTAGGGTTATAACTAGGATTAAAGTTAGGTTGAGGTTTAGTTAGGGTTAGGGTTCAATTAGGGTTTGGATTGTTGTTAGGCTTCAATTAGGGTTGTAGTTCAATGAGGGTTAAGATTCAATAGGTTAGGTTTAGAGTTAGGGATCAAACTTAATTAAGGTTGAATTTTAATAGGGTTAGGGTTTTAATATAAATCCTAAGGTTAAAGGGTTTGAATTCAATTAGGGTTAGAGTTAGGGTTAGATTTATATTAGGGTTAGAGTTAGGGGAAAATTTACAAATTAAGATTAGTGTTAGGGATTGTGTAAGGATTAGGGTTAGTGTTAGATGATTAATTAATGTGAGGTTTATGATTTAATTAGGACTAAGATTCAATTAGGGTGGGTTAGGGTTCAATTGATGTTCAATTAGGGTAAGGGTTCTAGGATAAAGTTTTTGGTAAGGATTGGGATTCGAGTTAGAATTCAATTAGGACTAGGGTTAGGGTTACAATTATGGTAAGGGTTAACCTTGAATTAGGAATTAATTAGGGGTATGGTTAGGGTTTATATTCAATTAGGATTAGGGTTTAACTAAGGTTAGGATTAATACTTAATTATAATTAGGGTTAAAGTAAGGTTACTGTAGGGTTCATTTAGGTTTAAGTTTAGGGTTTAATTAGGGTTATAGTTAGACTTAAGGTTAGGGTTAGTGTTTAAGTTCAATTAGGGTTATAGTTAGACTTAAAGTAATGATTAGTCTTTAGGTTCAATTAGAGTTAAATTTCAACAAGATAAGGGTTATGGATAGGGTTAGGATTCTAGGATAGATCCTAAGGCTATGATTTGTGTTCAATTATGGTTAGGATTAGGAGTTATAAGTTAGAGTTAGGGTTAGGGTTTAATAAGGGTTAAGATTCAATTAAGGTTAGGGTTCTAGGATAAAAAATTTTGTTAGGGTTAGGTTATAATTAAACTAGGATTAGGGTAAGTGTTACAATTACAATAAAGTTTAAGATTAAATTAGGGTAAGGGTTCAACTAGTGTTAGGATTAGTGTTCAATTATAATTAAAGTTAGGTTTAATTTAGGTTTAGGGTTAGGTTTCAATTAGGGTTACAATTAGAATTAAGGTATTTATTATAAGTATGATTATGAATAGGGCTAGAATTATTGTTAAGGTTATAATTTGGATTAGTATGTCAAGTAGGACAAGGGATAATATTATAATTCTAATTGTAACACTAAAACTACCATTATTGTTTAATCACCCTAAATCTATAACTAACACTATTTCTAATTACAATCCTAACCCTAACCCTAAGTATAACCCTAACCATAACTCTAACATTAACAATATTTCTTACCCACCCTAATTCTACAACTAACATTAATTCTAATTGGAACCATAGCCCTAACCTTTATTATGTCTATTACCATAATCCTCACTCTAATCCTAATCCTAACCTTAACTTGATTGTAACCCTAATTATAGTTACAAAACATTAACTCAAACCCTAACCCTAACCCTAAAGCAAACCCTAACCAAACTCTAATGCTAAAATTAACTCAAACCCTAAGCCTATCCTTAAACCAAAAACCCTCAGTCTGTGTCTAACTATAACCCTAACCTTAACCTTAAACCTAACCTAAACCATAATCATAATTGTAACCACAACCCTAATTATATCTCTTATAGTATCTAAAACCTTAATAATAACCCTAACCTTAACCTTAACTGTAATTCAATATCTAATCATAACCCTAACCCTAACCCTAACCCTAACTAAAATCCCTACCCTAATACTAATCCTAGCTTTAACCCTATCCCTAATTATCATTCTAACCCAATCCAAATTATAATTCTACCTATAATTTATCTCTAACCCTAATCCTAACCCTAACCCTAACCCTATCCCAAATGTTAATCCCAAACATAATCTTCAAACCTAATTGTAACCCTATTGTTAACTTTAATCATGACCCTAGCCCTATTCATAATTTTAACTCTAATCCTAACCGAAACCCCTAACCTTAACATAATTCTCACACTAACTATGACCATAAACCCAACATTAACACTAAACCCTAACCCTAATCATAGCAATAGATCTAAACCAAACCCTAACCCTAATCCTAAATGCTAACTCTAATCATAACACTAAATATATTAATTTATCAAATGTGTTACACATGCCACAACTGTTACTGGCTTATCTATCTTAATATATTAATCTATATATTATACGATGAGAGGTATCATTTTCGAGGCGTATTTTTTAAAATAAAAAAAAAAACAAAAATATATATTATTGAAAAAATGTGCCTCAAAAATGATACCTCTCGGTATATAATATATAGATTAATATATTAAGATAGATAAACTAGTTTATAATGTTCTACAACATCCCCAAACATGGCACATTATTTGTTTTCCGTTCAAGTTGATTTTATGGCTCTACTAATAAAGATACAAGTGTTTTTTAAATAAAATTCCATATGGAAAACTTTGTTTTTCCTTAAAAATCATTAAGAATAGATTTCAAATGTAAATATAACAATTAAAAAATCAACAAGTTTAATTTATATTAATTAAACACAAATAAATATAAAAATTGAAATTTTAATTAAGAAAAATATTACAAAATTCTACAGGTCAAGGCACTGTATCACAGGAGCTATGTAAAGCATGGACAGCCCAAAACCCAAGAGTAAAGGATGTTAATAATGTTAGCGAATACAAGCTTAACCATGCCGATATTAATCAAATTTAAATAGAAATGTTTCAAGCAAATTTGAGCAATTAGTCTAAACTATTGGAGATCTAGTAATTTTTCCTGTAAAAGTTCAGAATCAGGCAAACAATATTTATTCTACTCATAGAAAATCTGGGTATTTCAATAAGTCTAATACAACAAATTTTGCAAGGCATCTCATGTAACTTATTCACTCATTTTATATTAAGATATCCCAACATTACATTGAAGGGTGATGGCAGGAAAAGCAGCATCAATTCGTACAATTATCACAACCACAAGAAGAGTTGGTATAACGGCATCTACCGTCACATGTAATTGTAAAACAACATGGCGTTCCACTACCACACCCACTCCATATAAAACAGTTTTCACATGATTTGAACGAGGTTCCCTTCCTTCCGGTCAATTTTGCGTATCTGATTTCAGTTTGATTTGCTCCAATCAACTCAAACCCCTCATTGTTTTCGGGTATTGTTGCTCCGTAACACACCTCCGTTGCTGAAAAAAACCATGAGCAATTTAAATCAGTTTCTTCTCAGATTTTTCCAAAATCTGTTAGAATATTGTTAAAATCTTCCAATTTTCAGCGTTTGAGATACATATGCAGATTTTAAACAGTAGGAACTAAAACAGAAAAACGAGAATTTGTACAGCTGTAAGTAAATAAAATGAATGAAGTTGATACCTGGTAATAGAATGACAACACATATCACCATTAAAACAACCCATTTTAGCTGATCCATCATCTCCACACTCGGGCCTATATTTGTTATGCAACAGGAATTTTGTTTCTTCTGCGATGGCACAGATGATGATTTAGCCTATTTTTGGCGAATTGTTCCACAACAATCTTTTAATAGGGGAGTCTGCATTTAATGAGTGTCAAGAAAATAAATCTTTTTAACTGCTGGTACATAAATAGTTTGGGCTAATTAGCTAAATACAGTTCAGGAGTTGACGAGTCCCCAGAAAATAAATGAAATTAAATATTAAAGATAAATATTTTAGATTAAATTTAAATAAATTTAAATGCTCCAATTTAATAAAGTAAACGAAGTTTACAATTATAAATGATCAAAATATATATTTTAAAAGTTTATATTAAATTTGTGGAGATAAGGTCAATTATGTTATATTTTCTAAATAATTCATTTTAAATTAGAATTTGATTTTTACATGGAATATTCTTTTTAATTTTGTAATATTTAATTTAAAAGTTTGAAGTTAAAATTTATAAATATAAATCTAATCTATATAAATGTTCCTCTTTTTTTACAACAAGGGTGTCCCTGCGACCCATCCACAAGAAGTCCCACCTCTTAAACCTGAGAGACAGTCGAACCCAAGACCCAAGCCAACTCTACTACCCGTGCATGCTCTAATCTATATAAATGTTACTCATATGCTTGTGAGTCAAAATTAAAGGAGACCCTCTTTTTATACAACTTAAATGCATCTTGGAAAAATTAAATGATGGTAAACCTAATATTTAGAGAGTAAATTGGGTCTGTAATTAGAAATAAAAAACTATAAAATTAAATTTAATATATTATAATAATATAGTTTTACAAATAATGAATGCAAAATTAACATATTTTTTGTTAGGTTGGATATATTTATTATAGGTGTAAAAATTAATATTTTCAATTAAGATGTCTTAGGCTATAAAAATTACTATATTTTTTATTCAAGTTCTTTAGGTATAAACATGAATGCCATGAATTTGATAGTGTGTAGGAATAAATCTAAACATGAAAGAATAAAATCATAGTGTGTGTGTAGATATTTGATCAGCTTCAACTTGTCTATGTTTGAATTTGTTAAGATAGTGCTAACACAAACCTTTGTGGAGATTGTCAAATTCCTAGGGTCAAGTTGTCCTTGAGAACCCTAGATAGGCTAGTGTTATGATTTAACTAAATATTGTAGACAATATTTGCTTACATGTAGATTACATATATAATTTTAATGTAGTGTGTTCTTTTTAGGCTCTAATTTCAAATGTTCCTAGAATGACTATTTCTTGTTCAACATCCCCTTTCTCTAATCCTACTTGTTTTGTATACTTGTTTTGTATTAATGGTATATTAAACATCTTCATATATAAAAATATAGCATTTGGTGCAAATGTTTACCAAGCTAGCTCATAATAACTAGTGAAACGAGGCAAATGTTATAATTATAATTTGAATGCTTAAATAAAATGTTAAATTTTGCATGCATCAATTTGAACTAGGTCAATCCTAACTAGACACAAATGAGGCTTGTAGGAAAAGTTATAAACTCAAGAGAATAAAATTGCTAGTCATTCATATACACATTTTTATGAACCTACTCCAAAATTTAACCATTACTAATCTAATTTGGTAAGACCAACAATTGTGACTAGTCCATCTAGTAGTCTTTCAATCTTTAAAGTGTTTCTCATCATTGATGATAAGTAATATACCTTATTTTGATCGTACATGTGGAAACTTGTAGATATCTTTTGACATTTGAAATATGCCACATTTATTTGCACATGCATTCATGAAGTCTTATGGTGGAATAATATAAAATTTACAATTGAAATAAATGGACATTATATTATGACAAAAGGTGGGACTACTAATGAATTTTTATGATCAAGATAATATCCATGATTGCACACTTTATATTTTAGAATGGGTGACTAAAAATAGAGTTTCAATTAGGATGACATCATTAGGAATTGAAGATTCTGAAGAAACGATAAAAATAATCTCCTCAATCTAATTTAGGAGTGTAACTAAGTGTCTAAAGTATTACTTTTAGAATATAAATGTATATACATATAAATTCAAATGTTGTCAATTATGCTAGATCGTATAATGGTGGATGTAAATGATAGGTGATTAACACTAGGATCCAAAGTATGGGTTATAATTTCATAGTGTATAGTCCCAAATGTAGGGTGGATTTTTATTGTAAATGGAATTTAGATATCCCCAAGATAGGGTGTACTTTTAATAGAAATTGTGAATGGGATATACAATTGAAACTTTTTTCATAAATTATAGGTGATCAACCATTAATCTAGTTTACTATGGTAAAAATTAATTAATGTAAATGACTTAGAAATAATTGGGAGGTGATTTAATTGTTACCATATTTTCAGTTATAGCTCAATCAGGTAGAGCTTATTGATTTGAATTGAAAGAAGAAAAGGTGCATTTTAATCTTTCCTATATTACATTTACAAATAATTCAAAAGTTTACATTTGAAAATTACTACATTCATGCAAGTGCATGTAATAGAAGAAGGATTCAAGCCTTTTTTGTTCAATACAAATTGGTAAAAGTATATACAAGAATAAGTAAATAAAAAAAATGTGCATATATAAGGAGAGTGACCAGTCATTGCCTGAGAATGACTAGTTTTGGGTGCATTGTCATGATTTTTTGATGCCCCGAGTTGTTTGTCCCTCCTAGCTCTTCATTTCTCCTAGTTCATGCATCTACCAATAGCAATAATGTGAGAGAAATTCTCTAAGCAATGAAAAAATAACAAACATCAAATGAACATTCACTTATGTGTGTATAGACTAATCTCAATGTGCATTAAATAAGAAATGGATATTTTAGGTGTCTAGGAAAACCATTAGATCAACATACAAACCTAAAACATGCATTGTTTAAATTTCTAACATGTGTGCTTCATGTGTAGATATAGAAAAAGTAATGCTATTTTTTTATTCATTTAATTTCAGCATGTGGGTTAAAATGTGGCTCCCATAAGGGTTGAGACCAACATGTTGTCATCCATACCATGGTAGTCCAAATAATCAACTATATATCACATAGGATACTAAATTGATAAAGTATTTGTCATAAGCAATACATAACTACTCAATGAGATTAAATTGTTATGGATGATGTAGTGAAAAGAAAAGAAAGTAAACATCATCAATATCTTCCATTCACAAGGCACCAAAATCTTTGAAGATTACAATCTATTAATGAAGGTTGTTACAATAATAACAGATAAAAGAAAATGATCATAAAAGATCAACTCTAGAATATCTTTGAGATAGACCAGAACCCAGTGTGCAAGTCAAAGATGAAGTACAATGATAGAAAATACAAAGTACATTAACAATATGCATAAAAAAGTTGGAAATGAAAGGGGGCATACCTTTTTAGTATCATAACCTAATGCATGGTGTTGATTTAGCATGGAGGTCAGTGACTATCCTAGGGGGTAAATTAAAGTGTAAAGATGTTTTCTTCAAACCTTGACAGTCACATTATAAGGCAATGTGATTAGTCAAGTTGAACAAATGGGGCAGTTTCACACCCATACAAAGATTACATGTAGTCATTGTCTCTAAGAGAATATAGATATATCAAACAATGTTATGGAAAACTATATTATGATTGCCAAAAGAATGAAATTCATAATGGAGAGCCTCAGTTAGTCAGTCATTTGAATGGAAGAGCCTATCTTAGAATTTGTAAAAGGAAAAAGCATGTTTTCAAAAAATGAAGAAAAATACATGACACTTTGGCATTAGAGTGAATGAGGTTGGTCCAAGATATTTAATGAATTGTTATCATGGGTTACATGGGGTAGTCATGCTTAAGTCAGTTGCACTATGTAGGTGCATGAGTGTCTTATGATTTTACACCACTGTTTCTTTTAGGATAGAGCATATAAGATAGCATCATCATTACACTAGTGCACATGATTAAATGATGTATATGGACAACTATTTCATAATCATGCTAGTGAGCAATGCTTTACTTTGTGTACTATATCATGTGAATGCTAAATTTTTATCATGGTCGGATGACATAATTCAAATGTAAACAAAGTGAAATATACGGGAGGTTCCATCTCATGGAAAGTAAGTGACTAGATGGAGTCATAGTCAACAATAACAGTCATGCAATGATTGTCATTCATCAAAGAATAAGAGATAGAATTCATTAGAAAAATTTCCTACAGAGCTCTAGAATCCTCATCATTGGTGATGGTTGAGCTTCTTCAAGAATCTTTGAGAAAAAATTATCAAGGGAAAACACAAAAACCCTTGTGGGTTTTGCACAAAAAATAGGAAAATCTACAAAAAAATACAAAGATCCCTCAACATAATGGAACACAGAAAGAAAAATAAAATAATATGTAAATGCATGAGGTTGCAGCCATGAGGAGCCACGAGAGCTAGAAAGGCATAGGTTTTGATAATCCATAAAAAACTTTTGACACTTGTGGGACCAAAATTAGCCTTGGCTAAAGAATGCATAGAAATGTTACAAGAAATACACCAAAGAGCTCGATTTTTCTTCAAACAATGAAAGTATGCATGAATGTATAGGAAATACACAGAAAAATCAAACATTTCTATCATTCTTTTGTGTGAGAAAAGATTAAAATAACATTTTTTCTTCATGGATATTACAAATAGGGCCTTACCTAAGCTTTTCCCTTTTTGTCAAATGCATTCAAATCCATCTAGAAAGCCTACTGGAGAAGTTTCATGGAAAACCTGGCATGGAAACGCTTTTAATCTCTCTAGAAAAGCTCGACAACATAAATGAAATGACTAATTTGTTTTTGCATTTTACCCTAATTGTTAGTGTGCCGATAGAATAAAGATTTTTTACCTTTTTAAAAAAAAAATTGCAACGTAACTAATACCATGGTGAGCTCATAGTCCCTTATGACTTAGTATTTTTACATTCCACCTTTAACTGAGTTATATATGTTTTTAATTAAGTTAAATTGTAAAGCATTTTAGTTAAGTGTTATTATTATAAGCACTTAGTTCAATTTTCTATTTCAAATGCTAAAAATGATGTAACATTCCTTGTATACGATTAAGGAAAGGTATCTTTAGATGTATGATTTTGCAAGCATATTGGAGGATTTTAAGAGGTTAGCCAACATGAGGAGGGAATATAGGGGGTTTTAGTTTCTTTTTGGTGAAAATGAGAGCTTTTAGAGGGTATTTTCTTGTTTCATCATCTTAGACATGGTCAAAGTTGACTATTTCAACTTTTTAGATCTCATTTGGAGAAGTTGTAGTTGCTATTATTTAGGATTTTTGGAGGCATACAAGCTTAGAAGCTTCTCGTTTATTTTTTGATGCAAGTACTTGGGGTGGAGAGATATATTCTCATTTTGGACACTTCATTGTAATTAGTTCTTGATATGTATGGTACATTTAGTGACTTTTTAGTCCTTTGGCAAAATTTTACAAACATTTGTAGCTCTTTGGATATGGAATTTAGAGGATACCTTGGTTAATTTTGGTGGTGAAGTTCTTTCCTTCTCGTTCTTGTAGTCTTGTGTATGTTGAATAATTGATCAAGCTATTTGTGAGGTTTTTCTTGTTTCGGGTATGTGTAGGATTATGATGGGCCAAAAAGTGGCAATATAATGGGTATTTGTAGGGTATGTGGCTGGAAAATTTTTTTTACCCAAAATTAATGAAATGAAAAGGTTTTTTAAAGGAGATTCTTAGCTTTCCACCAATATAAATTATTCTTTACTTTGAATTTAATAAATAACTATTATTCATTTTCTATTTAAATTACTACTAAAGTGTTGATTCATAGGCTGATTGAAAAAAATCTATATTTTTCAAATAGTATTACATTTTTTGAATCCAAAACATGCATCACATTTTATGCTTCGCATTCTATAGGATTAAAAAAATAAAAATTGAATTTCGTAAAGGTTTGACCAAGTTAAGGTGGTCAGACATATGAATTTTTTTTTTTTTAAAGTTGTAATAAAAAATTCATAATTAATTATTTACTTGGAAAAAAATTACAAAAAAATATGCATCACATCCAGACATGAGTCCCTTACTGATCTCTGAAATATTATTAAAAAATATTATCATTTTATTGTGGTTAGAGTGGTTAGACAAACACCTACTTATTTTTTCCTTGAAATTTAAGTACTACTGCATTGAAATTTCAAATATTTACCAAATATATATGTATATTTAAATAAACCTAGTAGTTGAGAAACTACATTCAATTTGCTATAGATTCTATTCTTACATATTTTTGAAATAATATAGATAACTTATTGAATTTTTTACATCAAGTTGCCTAAGTCCGATATTTCTAAATTTTTTGCCACCTAAGGGCCTATTTTTTCCATGATGATCTTGCACATACCCTTTCCTTCTAACTTTGTGTCATAAATTTATACTTTTTCTACAAAATGTAAGTTTATGTAGGTTAGTAATTGTGTTTTTGAAATTTAGATAATTTTTCAATTGTGTAGTTTACCTTCCTTTTGCTGATTAACGTGTTTTGGCCTTTTAGTGAAATACTTATGTAGAAACATACTATAGCAGGTTGTGCAAAATTTTATTTCTATCAATTGGAGCCAAGTGTTTAAAGCTTTAAATTTTCATTGTCCATCATAAGTTTGGTGAATCACCATAGGAGTTATTTTTAGTTTATGTACTCCTTATCCCTTTCTAAGTAAAGCCAATAGTTTTAGGTCACACCATAGGAAGCTGATCTTCATCCAAAGATTCACTCCAAATTTCAAGGTCACCCACAACCTTAGGATTGTTTCCATGTTTCTCCATAAAGTTGAATTCTGCAATTCAACAAGGGTTCATTTCTAAGAGATAACATTAACAATTATTCAGTTATACTTAAATTGTAAACCACTATTGATTTGGCGATCCTTATATATAGTTCTATTTGCCAAAAGAGGACTTGTGGATTTGAAAAAATCACCAATTGCAAATATTTTTAATACAAATATAATTAGTGAAAGATTATTCCTAAATTAGAAAATGTAGTAAACCTCAAAATATGTGGATAAATGTAAAAGTATATAATTAAGTACATAAAATTAAATGGGACATGACTAAGAAAATAAGGTGCTAAAGGCCTCCCAACTCAATAGATAGTATGATAAGGGTTCTATTTAGGAAATTTTTTATTTCATATAGATTTTGCAATGAATCATTGTCTAGTACTTGAAGACTATCATAGTGTGGTAAATGTAACATCCCTAATTCTACCATCTTATAATATTATATTTATGAGTTGGTAGTGATTTTATTAATAGTGTTACACAAATTCAAAAGAAAAGGTGGGTGAAAATAGTCACACCCCTTGAGTCCATAATAGGGCTACAACTCAAGACATTAAAATTTAAAACATGAAAATAGTAAACATCAACCACTAAGTATTTAAGGTAACAACAAAAGAAGGATATTTTAGTTTATTTTTATTTAAATTTTTGTAACTATTAAAGATTTGTAAAAAATTTCTATTATTCTCCTCTCAAGATTAGTTTAGGAATTTTTTTGCTACCTTATCTTCCATACATTACACTCAACTTACATAAACTAGAGCATGCAACTGCCCATTCTCTGAGTTTGAATGTGGGTCATTGATCCTCAAGAAAGAGTTTTGATTCAACGATATCAACTAGTCGGACTAATTTAAAAATATTTAACATAAAGATATTGTACCAATAGACATATTCCATTTGGGATCACCTTTATATCTTAGTTAAAAGGCACACCATTGTGAGGATGAGTCAGCTTTACCCACATGGAAGCCTCTTGTGATTTTGTAGACACAAGATCAAGCAGCATAAAAGGGTTCATGGAATATTGGAAACCCTCTAGATTGTGCTATGCGGCACAATGTAAACTCACATTAAGTCCCCGTTTATACCATTAAAATATTCTATGCTTGATATGAACACACATGTGTCCTTATGATAGTTCTAATTTTTACATCTGTCACCTTCCCATGGTTTTGCAGCACCAAACAAGCCTTCATGAAAACACCCCGTGGAATGATGAAAAATCTGTAAGATGATGCCATGTGGCACCTATTAAGCCACTCAGATGCAACATCATTGAAACTCTACTACATGGCCTCCCATGCTTGTGCAAGACACCTATGGTCTCTCCCAAAAGGGTTCAGTGGAATGGAAGAAAGCTTTAAAATTTGACACATGCAATTGATGGGACCTTCTTTAGGGCCCCATAACAATGTATAACATAAAATCTCCACATGTGAAAAATTCCATGGTTTTGCAGGGAATTTTTACTTCGCTAAAAAGTCATCATAGAATGATAGAACCAATAGTATAATGTGATATGTTAGTGCAAGATTGGTTCTACAGGATGATTCATTGAATATTTTAATACTCATGGGGCCAAGCATGGACAACTTAAAATAAACTTTTATCACGTTCACTTTAAAACATCTTAGTGCAACTAGATGAAGAGGGGTTCAAATTTAATAATGACACAGGCACCTAATTTTATATCCATATTGAAGTACCTATAAAATCTGCAAAAAATCTATTCCTCAAGCATGAGCTAGTTTTATGCAAAGTTTATCAAAATACTCCTATGAAATACCATGTAAATGCTTCAAAATGCAACAAATAACAAGAGAAATCTAGAGACATTTCTAAAGCATAACATATACCTATTCCATATTGGATTTGTGTCAAATGTGTGAATGAACCTTTCCCAATCCTTGCTCAAAAATTGAAATGATGAGATACAATGGTGATGAAGAGAAAAATTAGTTCCCAAACCAAGAGAGTAACTTTGCATGAAGATGTAGATGGATTTGATGAAAAATGAGACCTTTATTTATATATTTTCCTAATGAGAGATTGGCCAAATGGATGAATGTGGGACTAAAAACAAACCAATGAAAAGAGGCCACTTGTCAACTTGCCATAGGTTGAGGGATGTGCAAGTTTTGGCCAATGTTCCCAAGAGAGGGAGTTTCAAATTAAATTTTTTGAAATAAATGTTGAGAGGGGGACATGAAAATGAGAATTTAATACAATGTTGGAGGGGACAAGTCAACTTGTCATCATTTTCAAACTTGAGGGAACATTCTATTTTTTATGCCAAGTTGAAAGAAAATAAGGATTTTAATAAATCAATAAATTGATTTATTTGTGCAAGTGGGAATATCTAGAGGATGTGATGGGTGGTTAGGTTAGGGTAATTAGGATTAGATTAGCTTAACGATTGATTAGGTGAGTTTGACTCTTTTGACTTGAATATTCAATTTTTTTAAATCAAAAGGGATGGAAAATCCATTTGGGATTTGATTAAATGAAGGTTTGATTTATTTAATTAAAGGGATGATGCAAGATAAAGGTTAATTAATGAAGTGTTAGGACTTAATTGATTTATTTAAATGATGTAATGATGAAGTGGATTTATTTAATTTGCAGGATGAAATATTAGATTTGATTAAAATATTGGATTCACATGTGTGGATGTGAAAATCTGCATATGGTTAGCATTTTAAAACCAAACTAATCATCAACATCCCTATGAAATAACTCCACATGCTTATAATGAAATCTAAGCAACAAAGATCTAAGTAGATAAATTGAAAGCATATAATGAAACATGGAGAAAATTATATCTCATAGTGTTTTGGTGCTATTGTTGAAAATAGCACTTTCCCAATCCTTGATAGATAAGCTAGTGATAATGATGAACAAAATCATTTCTCAAGGAGAGTGACTTTGTGAGTGATTTTGGAGGATTTGCTTGAGGATGAAGCCTCTATTTAAAGATCTTCAAATGCTAAGACTTCAAGAGGGACCAATGTGGGACTAGGAAATAGGCCAATAGGAAGAGGCCACTTGTTATCATGTGATTGGTTGATGTATGTGCAAGATTTGGGAAATGTGCCCAAGAGAGGGAAGTTTGAATTCAAATTTGTGCAATGAATGTTGAGTTTGACCTTTGGAAGGGGACATGTAAGAGCCATGTAAGAGCTCATAAATGACTTGTTGGATGTACATGTCCACTTGTTTTTTATTTCAAATTCTAGGGAATATTCCATGTTGAGTGAAAATGTTGATTTTAATAAATCAATAAATTGATTTATTGGTGCAAGTGGTGGGGATTAACATTTAATCAAGATTAATTAGCTAGGATGATGATTAGGATGAGTTTTACCTCTTTGACTTAGATATTTGATTTATTTAAATAAGAAAAGGAGAAATATGAATTGGATTTAATTAAATAAAAGGCTTGATTTATTTAATTAAAAGGATGGTGCAAGATAAAGGTTGAATGATTTATGAGAGATGAAATGTTATTATTTGATTAAACCATTGGATTGACCTGTATGCATATTTTGTGTGTCTACATTTTGCGCCTCTTTGAAGCAATGTACTTGTTGTGTTGGTTCAAAGAATAAACTTACCATGATCAAAATTTAAAAATTTTCTAATTTTTCAAATGCCCTAGTGGAAAGTACACTGGTACATTGCCCCCTCGAGAGATCGACCAAAAATATTCAATTTGAGGGTCGATCTTGCGATAAAGAGGTTCAAAATGGATGGTTATGTATGATGATTCAAATGAGATGAGTTTAAGATGCTTAGAATAAAAAATCTATATTATCCTAAACAACATAAATGATGATATGATGTGATGATGGATGACATGGATGATGTGATATGTCATGATTATGAAAATGTATGATTTATGCAGATGCTTAGACTAACAGATCTATATGATGATGATGAAAATGCAATGCATGTGAAATGATCAATATTTCTTATTATGAATGATATGAATGATATGTGGTATGCTGATAGTTTTGTGGATGTGAGATGGATGCATGATGGTGCATGATGGATGTAGGATGGATGCATAATGGATGTATTGGTGATAATGATGTTAGTACGAAAATGAGATGATGACAAGAGGATCCCATAAATCCATGATCTAACAAGACTTTATTAGAGATGATGATGATGATAGATGATGATAGATGATGATGATGATAAATGACGATGATGATGATAAATGATGATGATAATTGATGATGATTTGCTTATCAAGGATTGGGATTTTAAAAGGGCTACTTACCTTATGTTTGATAACACACGTAGATACAATGCATCAAGGTATAAAGAACCAGGATGGCGTTGTACCTAGTGTGATGGACTTTGACTTGACAAGCATATAGGAATATTCTTGTTCACACTTGACATACGAAAACCTTGCTAGGGCATACCTAACAAAGAAATTATTCTCCAAGTTATTTTACAAGAATGTCCAACAAGCACAACAGATAAAAGATAATGATCGTTGCCCCATTCCTAACTCTCTAAATCCTTTGTTCGCATATCATTAAGAGGTCCTTGGAATGAGTGCAATAGGATAAATCAAAAGAAAAGATCAAGTATGCAAACAAGTCAATGTTCTTCATATCTCTAGCCAAAAGGGATTTGTTTTGATAGGATAAGAATCCAAGGTGATATCCAAAATGATGCCCATTGTCAGAACGGTATATCCTAGGACATGCATTGTATAGGATGATGATGGTTTGATAAATTGATTGATAGGCTGTTGATATAAAGTGGACTGACATGTTTGAAAATGATCAAGAGTTTGATTTTGTGTTTAACGGTTTGTTGTTCTGATTTTGATTTTTTGTGATTGAAGTTTGCTTTTGCCGACTACTGTGATTGTTTTTGTTTGTGTTTCCAAAGGATGAAAGTAATGATCAATTTATTATGGATGATTGATTATTGCAGGTGAAAGCGAGATGGAACAGATGGATTTTTTCAAATATTTGGATGTTTTTGATGTTTTTGAAATGTTTTGAGGCTATTTTTGGTGTTTTTGATTTTACAAATGTTTTGATTTTTGATTTTTTTAATGTTTTTGGATTTTGTGTTTTTTAAATGTTTTTGGATTTTGATTTTTTTTTAATGTTTTTGGATTTTGATGTCTCAGGGGCTGATCAAAGATTAGCCTTTCCTATGTTTAAGTTTAGAGATGACGTAGTTCAGATTCCAATGTTTTTGATGTTTTCTATTTTATGGATGTTTTTGGATTTTGATATGTTTTGAATGTTTTTGGATTTTCGCATGGTTTTGACGATTTTGATATGGATATCTGTGACGATATCAGTGCTCTACTTTGGAATTTTGTTGAAAACCAAGCTAAGGTTGATTAATTTGATTGATGGATTGATGATGATGATAACATTGTTGAGGATACACAACAATGCAAGGATTTGATTGATTAGGATTGATGATGATAACATTGTTGAGGATGCACAACAATGCAAGGATTGTGTTAAGAAACACAATGATTAGGAAGGATATCCCAAGATGATGATGGATTGATGATGATGATTTGATTGGATATGATTGATTAGGATTGTTGAAGCTTGGTTTGGAACAAAATATGTTTTGGATGATTCAATGTGACATTGAATGATGTGTTTAGATGTGATTGATAGTGATTCTTTAGATCGATGAAAGATGAAAGATGAAGCATGATAAGGAATGTTTGTTCATCAAAATATTCCATGGGCTAGTGATTTAGATTATTGCTCACAAGTGGTGGACCAATTTGGTCTCTTGTTCACCAATGTTCAGATCACCACATAAGTTGGAGGACATAGAAAAAGATTTATTCTCAAAGCAAAATGCAAAACATCTACCCCCAATGTCTAGCAATGTACGAAATGTGATGGATAGATGCCTGGATAGGTGTATGGATGGATGGATATGGATTATCTTACAATAAGATAAGGTGTTTTGGATAAAATGTGCTCATTTGGATAATTTTCCATGGCTCAGATAACATTGGATAAGATAGGATCAATGAAAACACCCATGTCAAGATGTTTTACCATAAGCAAGCATAAAGTGTGCCCTAGAATTTCATCAAGATCAAAATAACTCAGATGATGGATGCTAATGGATGCTGATGGATTGGATCAATGGTTCATGGATGGATGGATTTATTATTGATACGATGGATTCAATGCTCAATTTATTACGAATGGGATGAGATGCTTTTAACTGAACTGGCGCATGTAGATGCTTGATTCTACACATGACACCTATTTGCTAGGTTTTCATCATGGTCTTGCCCAAAGTGCCGCCCATGTGGTTTTCACTAGAGGACAATTTTTTATCTTTATTGTATTCAATCCTTTTTCTAATTTTTTTTAAAGGATTTTTTGCTTTTTAAATTTTTTTTTTAATATTTTTGAAAGATTTTAAGCTCATGCTAAATCATGAGGTGTTTCTGATGTAGATGCCCTTGTCATAATGTTCCATTGATATCCTACTTGAAGAAGTTGCTTTGCTAAGATGTGTGCACTTGAATGCAACTTTTGAGATTCTTGATCTACTTCGTTGATATCGGAGTTAACTTTGTGTTTGTACACACATCGTGATAGAGTGCCCTTTGAATCCTTATGATGAAGGGTTGTTGCCAATACATGGTCAATGTGAGAATTGGATATCATGCGTGGAGGCGTGGATGGGGTGTGTTTAGGGATAAAAGATGGATTGATTGATAATTTGAAACTTTTGACTCTCCAAGCTTGGGAAGATGAGCAATGATGGGTAGATACGAAGGTGTGCATGGAATTAGGACCAACTGGTTGATATACTTTATATGTCACTTGGAAAGCTTGCTTTTTTCTTTTGTGGATATCTTTGATGGATACTTTTCCCTTTTTTATTTTTCCCAATAGTTTCTTTGAATGATGGAGTTTGATAGGGATGATCTTTCTTTGTAATTTTTGGTATCCATATGTATTTGATTTGTTTGTTATGCTTTCCAGCTTCTTTTTCTTTAATAATGTTCTTCATACTTTGATTCAATTCTTTCTTTTGATGTTGGTCCCAATTCATGTATGGGGTGATGGGTGGATGAAGATTCATGACATGGCTAGTTTTAGTATTGACACTAGTTTCATCATAAGGACTCTTCATGCTCCTGATGTTGATGTTTCCTTGAGACGAAGTTGCCCCCAATATTGTGGAAGTAGTATCTTCACACTTTATTTCTACTTGTTTCAAGAGTTCCTGCTTAGAGTGCATTCTCTGATAAATGACGACCATAGGTGATGTCTCAATTTGCTGCTTTGCTAACTCTGACTTATCTCCTTGAGTGGATAATGTTGGTTATCTTCATACATGTCTTCAACCTGGATTTTAGATATATCTGATCCTAATTTTGACAACTCAGTTTGACTATAGGAATTAAGAATTTGTTCTTTTTGTGCAACAAAATCTTGTTCTAGATGAACATCATCTACGTGTCCATCCAAAGAAAGCATCTCATGGGTAGATGGAGTAGTATGTGCTCCATGGATATGATCATCTTGCATAGATAGGAGAGTGTCCATTAGATTATTGTAGTATCTTGAAGATACAAATTCTTGATCTTGAATGTTTTCGGAGCTACTTTTTCCATGCTTTGGATCAAGCTCTTGGCATGGGTCAGTTTCAAAGGATGGCTTGCTTACAAAGAGTTCTTGGATGTCGTCATTAGGTATGGGGAATAGGTCAATATACTCAAGTGTCGAGTTCAAGGTTCCTTCAGTATCTGTAACCCTGAGGTCAAAGGGGGTCAATATGTCTTAGAAAGGACCATTGCTAGACCTTGGTCAAAGATTTTGATCATGCTTTGGAATAAATTCTTGAGATATGTCCTCTAGCTCATAAGATGATGTAGAGACATTTTCAACATGATCATAGGTCGATGGATCGTGCATTATGTCAATAGGATCAAATAATCCTAACACTCCTTGAAATAGATCATTAAAGAGTGGCTCTTGATGTATGGTAATTTGATCATCGGATGGGGTGGAGACATCTTCAAGGTGCTTAGTGATGGATTGATCTTTCTCCTTGTTCTCAACAGTCGTGGAAGAGAGATTGCCAATGCTATCATTTCCCCCAATAGTGGTTATCTTTTGATCAATTAGGTCTCAGATGAGTTTCTTGAGTTGAATGCAATCTGATGTTTTGTGTCCCTTTATTCTATGATAATCACAAAGGTGCTTCTCATTATACCCTGGTGGTTTTATGGTTGGTTCTTGATAGTTCACATAAACGAGGATTTTGATGAGATTTTCTTGTACCAATTGTTGTAGGGCTGATTCAATTGGTCTCCCAAGTGGTGTGTATTTTAGCTTGTTTTCTTGTGAGATTTGTACTTTAAATTGACCTTGTGGTGATTGATTTTGGAGCTGTGGTGATTGATCTTTGAAATTTGTTGATTGAGTTTGTTGTTGTTGTTCTTGATATCCAACTTCTTGCCATTGGAGATGTTGTTCTTAATGCAATTGTGGATATAACTCAATGCTTTGATGACATGGTTCCAACCAATGGAGGAATGTATTTATTTTGGAGAGAAGATATCTATTGGCTCAAAAATTCAATTAGTTTGGCATGTGAAGTAAGTTGTTCTAGTGAAATTTGATCTTGATTTTGACTCCCTTGATTTGGATTTTAGTCAAGAAGATTTGGAATGTACACTTGTGGTGTTTGAATGGGATCATTGACAAATCAATTTTGGACATTGTTCTGACTTGGGATGATGTTCAGATTTGGCATGATAGGTTGAAATTGAAGATTGTTGATGTTGGGAATCACATTGCCTTGACTTGGAGTTAACATCTTGTTTGGATTTTGAACAACATTTGTGTGATTTGCAAACATATTTATTGCAAATTTTTCTGGATTCATGTTTGGTAAAGTTGTACTTGGTACATTCACATTTTGCATGCATGGATTTGGTGGGATGATGTTGGTCGTTTGAAGGTTCATGCCTTGATTTTTTGGTTGATAGACTTGTAGGTTTGGACTTGGATTTAAATCTATCCTTAGGAAAGGTGTTCCAAACCTCAATTTGGGCATACTCACATTTGATGTCCTATTGACATTTTTCAAAGGTAATGATCCCATGTATGGTTCGTATAGATGTGAGTGTTGAGAATCAATTGACGTTGTAAGGCTTTGATAACTTATTTGACTTGGGTTACTCATGATGTATGGATCAAATCTATATTCCATGTTCCTCTTGTGCTTAAATTACCTTGTTACAAAAGTGACCTCTAAGGTTCTTAAGACTAATGACGAGATGAAGGATGAAAGGTGAAAATGATATGAATGATGAACTTTTAGGAACTTTGGATCAATGCTCGACTTAGGGTTTGATTTTGATTGGTTGATTTGGATAGTGAGCTTGTAAACCCTAAGATGTTGGATGTGATCTTAGAATGAATTTGTTCAAAGTATTTGTTGATTTAATTAAATGTATGAGACATGACGCATTCCCATACACTTAACTAAATAAGGTGATTTTGATGATAATGATTTACCCAAGTCTAGAATGATGTTTTCAAAGCTCTAAAGTTGTTTGGTGGGATGGATTATAATAATTGTTTGGATGGATAAAGTGTTTGATTTGATCCTAAGATACTTAGAGAGACTTTGTTTTACTAGGCCAAGGTATTGAAGAACACACTTTTCTCTAAGAGAAATCAGAAGACCAATGTTTGCATTAAAATCATATGACCAAAAGATATCAAGCACATGTGTGGGGTCCAATTTGTTATCTTTGCTTAATGAGTTCTTTTTACCACAAAAACACTTCTTGATTAGGTTTCAAACTGAATGTCCAATGTCACAACTTCTTTTCATCCCACAAAGTGCTATGTGGAAGTTCCAAGAAATCAGGGCAAGGGTCTCCTAATGTTGACCTTTGTAAGAGAAAATTAAGATGTAAACCCAATTACTTAGAAACCTCTAAGGACAGAATCCCTAGGGTAAGCAATAGTTTGTGGGTTTTGTCAAAGGTATTTGCTCTAACTAAGGGGTTTGAAATTTTGATGATGATGTTGAATGTTTGTTTGCAAATGTTTTTGAATAAAGCACTGTGTTTTCAAACTGACTCACAAGCAATATAACATCCTAGCTCAATCGGTACGTTTTTCTTAGTGGGCTTGCCTCATACCCTTCGTAGTAGAAGAGATGATTTTACATGAAACCAATGATAAAATATAAATGTATGTTAAGAATGAAGTCTTAACCTCTATATTTCAACCAAGATCGGACATGGCAAGTAACTTCTTGGAATCTAAGTTCCAATGCACCACTTTGATAAACTCGTTGGATGGAAATGATGGCTACTACAAACAAGGTTCTTAATGACACAACATTGGGGACATGGAACCTTGCGAGCGTCCAACAAGCCACTAAAGGCTTTAATCAATCCTACTAGGGGCTCTTATATGTTTTACAGTAGTATCCCATTCTAAAAGACACTGTACATCTAAGGCCTACATACCATGAGGACTTGACAATTTAGTCTTATCCATTTGTATACCGGCCTGAATGAAAAACCAGTTGGAGTCACCTTCGAGTTCTCCTTTCGAATGTGTCTCTTAGGCAGGCCTCTCTAAAGGTGACTCAAAGCAATAAAATGAATTTTGAGTGTTTCTCTTGCACCCTAGATCAAACGAAGTGCAAGGGGAGAGGATACGCATTCAAAATTCACTAAAGATAGGATCACACAAATCAAGCACTTGTTCGTTTTATAGCCTCAAAGCAAAGATGAATTATTTTTAGAGCACCAAGCTAAATGTGAAGTTGATTTGTTTAGTTTTAGTCCAAAAGTAAAAGACTAGTCAGTTTCTAACATTCAATTTTAGGCCAACTTTTTAAAATATCAAGATAGTGATTGATTTTAAATCCAAATTGAAAGCAAGTTGTCATAAAATAGAAAATGAAATCAAGAAATGAATGCCTAAAGTTATTGCAATAAGCATTAAAAAATTCTTTTTCCCAAGTTCAAGTCCCCACTTTTCGATTCAAATCTATCGTTATTTGATTCCTACATGAGAGCAACCATCGTCGTTTCTTGATGCCAACCTACAATCAAAGTAAAAAATCTTAGGAATGAGATATATATCAAGGGATCAAGATAAATAATAGTTGGCAGTCATGAAACATAAGCTACATGAAGATAGATAATAGTTGATGCAAATTTCCTTGTTGCTTTTTGTATCCACTATACCATAACCATTAAATATAAGATTAGTGATACAAGATTGGAATTTTAAAATATTTCAACAATGATATCATTACAAATAACAAAATTTATTTCCACATTTAAAAGGCACTTAGATTTAAATTTGCTCGCCATTCAAATTGCAAGTTAATGTTGAGGGCATGAATGGTCAATCAAACTGCAAAGTGAACAGAGGCAATGACAATAAAATAATAATATTCTAAAGCTGACAAAAGTCCCTTCAATTCACTATTAAGTTGGGAGAAACCTTTGCAAGCATGCTTTCTACCTTGGTCCAAGAAAAGGTTTGCATGTGTTCAGAGGGAATTGCAGATCAGTGTGAACAAATGCTAAATAGGAGACTTTCAAGCTGATGCATTTGGCGTGTGTAAAGACAAATTCCTCAACTTTTTCCAATGTGCCTTCCACCTGTGTACAAATGAATCTAGACACTCATTAAAGAATAATGTACTGAAAAGACCTTGTTAGATGCTCAATTTACTAAGCAGGAAAAAGATCTGCACCATTAGTAATGAAGCATGGCACAGGCCTGATGGAGTTGGAGAGCGACATTTATTTCAACTTTACATTTATGATGTTTTCTTGCTCTCCTCCTGTCATAAACGCATTTCCAAAAAACAAACAAAGAGAACTTAATACAATATTAAAAATGATAACCCATCAATCTACTATTGAAGGAATAAATGCAGTTAAGTAGGTGGCGTTGGAAACTTTCAGCATATGAGACTCTGACAAGACTCAAGCCTCAAAAATATTACATTCATGGGATGTATTGATTGCAAGATACACATTGGTTGGATTTTCCAAAAAGGCTATAGAAACTTTCAATCAAATGCAATTGGCAGGAGACCAAAGGAGCCAACAAGTAAGTGTTCAAAAAGATTTCAAGCGAATGTAGTTAGTAGGTGTAAAGACTAATTCTACTGTTTTCTTGACAAAATATGATGCGCAAAATAGTTTTGAGATGGCATGAGAAAATTTCAAGTGCCATGAAGATCCCGTTGTGCTAACAAACACTGAACCATCAGTAGGAAAAATTTCTACAGGGCTTCCTCCATGGTTAGCAAATTGCTCTAAGTTGTAGTAACTCTCCCAACTTTGGGTTGGACCTCGAGGCCACAAACTAAATCCTATCTGAAAAATCTCTTCATATGGACGCGTATCCCACTGATACACTTGCTCTCTAATGTCGTCATCATTGTCAGAGCTCTGATACAGAATACGTGGTCCTTCTCTGTTGTATAATGTTAACCCAGTTATGTATTCACGTAGCTTATCATGATCCTTTTGGGAAGCCGACTGGGGAATCGTAGCTGCCACTACACAAGATAATCAAGAGAATCATAGCATGATACCTAAAATATGATGTGTGTGCTCAAGTTAAAGTTTTAAACAATCTTCTTACATATCGTCCTCAACAATGGCATCAGCGTTAGAATTGCATCAATATATCAGGAAATAAATAAAGAAACTTAGACAGCCAGCGTCAAAGGTATTTGTTTTTATAAAACTACACAACTAGCATCAACATATAATAAATCTTCTGATAATGAGTATTGTATTCTAAGGGTGTTGCACAGAGATGGTGTGAAGAAAGGTTACTGGCAGAGAAGGGTAGTTGGTTACAGAATGGGCGGCTAAATCGTATCAATAAGCCTATGGTCTCCTAGCAATGTACCTTAACAAGACCATGATCTAAATAATGTTGATCACTGGTGCAGATTCACACACCTAACATCCACTGTGAGCTGCTATGAGGAAATAAATGTGTTGTAGTTTGCCTCGTATTGCAAGTATGAACCCATACTGGAAATGTATTCGACCATGGGAGTCTACGCTATTCACAAGTTTCTAAGCACCCTCCATTCATTTCTCTGGACTTCTCCACATAGATACTAACTCCATTTATAGTCATTGTTGTATAGGACAGCTGCTGGGACAAACAAAACAAGACTGAAACAAGAAAGTAAAGACAAGAAAAGAAATTATGGCTTATGGTTTACCTGCCCACTCATGAAGGGTGTAGCAAGAATTTAAAAGAATAGGTCATTGGGGTATACATTCATCAAAGGGATCCATTCTTTTGACCATTATATTAGTATGCGGCTAGCACAAGAGAACTCATTTTATAGAAACCAAAATGTGTGGATGATATAATATGATTCCTGCACATCTGGGTTTGCCAAATGAGCATAAATCTCAAGGAGAGAGCGGTTGAGCTGCATGGTCATGAGTCAAAATTGAAGGCAATGTGATGGAGGACTTTAGGACATGGTAGTTTCAAGAATGATGGCACATTTTTTATGATGTCCTTCAACACTAATAGTTTGAGTAAAAGGCATGATTAATGAACAATCCCTATGGAAGTGTGAGGATATAAGACTGTAGAGATGCGTCATAAGGGAAATATCCTATTGTTGTTGCAAGATTCCATCTGATAATTTTGAAAGGTCAGTGCTACAAACAAAAAATATGAATGATGTACAATACAAATTTGATTGCATTAAAAATACTTGCAGCCTCAGCTTAGTCTAACAAATGATGCATCCAAATATAGAGCACAAATGTGGATTTCATACCAAATCTAGAGGCGTCGTTTCATTATGCTATCATTATATTTCATCTTGCACATGGACATGACTCATTCTATTTATTTTGAACAATACAGAACATAGATTTGAAAGCCTGAAAAATACGCCACCAGATTCAATTTCTATTTCATATGTTAGATAGTGCCTAAGAATAATATGATCCAATACATAAAGACAACGCAATCTAAAAATGGAAAAGGACAAAGTCTAAAAGAAAATCATAATAATAGTGACAAAACATCGAATGCTTTAAAAAGTATCTTATTGCCCTCCTTCTAGCGCCATAATGTGGATGTGAAAATCTGCATATGGTTAGCATTTTAAAACCAAACTAACCATCAACATCCCTATGAAATAACTCCACATGCTTATAATGCAATCTAAGCAACAAAGATCTAAGTAGATAAATTGAAAGCATATAATGAAACATGGAGAAAATTATATCTCATAGTGGATTGGTGCTATTGTTGAAAATAGCGCTTTCCCAATCCTTGATAGATAAGCTAGTGATAATGATCTACAAAATCATTTCTCAAGGAGAGTGACATTGCAAGTGATTCTGGAGGATTTGCTTGAGGATGAAGCCTCTATTTAAAGATTTTCAAATGCTAAGAGTTGAAGAGGGACCAATGTGGGACTAAGAAACAGTCCAATAGGAAGAGGCCACTTGTCATCATGTGATTGGTTGATGTATGTGCAAGATTTGGGAAATGTGCCCAAGAGAGGGAAGTTTGAATTCAAATTTGTGCAATGAATGTTGAGTTTGACCTTCGGAAGGGGACATGTAAGAGCCATGTAAGAGCTCTTAAATGACTTGTTGGATGTACATGTCCACTTGTTTTTTATTTCAAATTCTAGGGAATATTGCATGTTGAGTGAAAATGTTGATTTTAATAAATCAATAAATTGATTTATTGGTGCGAGTGGCTAAATCTACAGAATGCAAGTGGTGGGGATTAGCATTTAATTATGATTAATTAGCTAGGATGATGATTAGGATGAGTTTGATCTCTTTGACTTAGATATTTGATCTATTTAAATCAGAAAAGGAGAAATATGAATTGGATTTAATTAAATAAAAGGCTTGATTTATTTAATTAAAAGGATGGTGCAAGATAAAGGTTGAATGATTTATGAGAGATGAAATGTTATTATTTGATTAAACCATTGGATTGACCTGTATGCATATTTTGCGTGTCTACAACATGTATGCATATTTTGCATGTCTACATTTTGCCCCTCTTTGAAGCAATGTACTTGTTGCATTGGTTCAAAGAATAAACTTGCCGCGATCAAAATTCAAAATTTTTGTGATTTTTTTAGTTGCCCCAATGGAAAGTACACTAGTACATTGCCCCCTCAAGAGATCGAGCAACAAGATTCGATTTGAGGGTGGATCTCATGATAAAGAGGTTCAAGATGGATGGTTATGGATGATGATGCAAATGAGATGTTTTTAAGATGCTTAGAGTAAAAAATCTATATTATCTTAAAGAACTTAAATGATGATATGATGTATGAGATGAATGAAATGGATGATGTGATATGTTGTGATTATAGAATGGATGATTTATGCACATGTGATGATTTATGAGATGCTTAGACTAACAAATCTAAATTATGATGATAATATGTATGTGAGATGATATGCCGAATACTGATGGTTTGTGGATGCAGGATGGATGCACTGGCGATGATGATTAACTATTCACGTTGTGATGTTAGTACGGAAAAGAAGACATTAGATGATGACAAGAGGATCCAACAAGCCAACTTTATGAGGGATGATGATGAGAAATGATGATGATAGATGGGTGAGCTACTTATCAAGGATTGGGATTTTAAAAGGTTCACTTACCTTATGTTTGATTACACATGTAGATATGATGCATCAAGGTATAAAGAACCAGGATGGCATTGTACCTAGTGCGATGGAATTTGAGTCAACAAATAGATAGGAGTACGCTTGTTCACACCTGACATACAAAAACCTTGCTAAGATGCACTTTAGAAGTTTCAAACATCTCAGACCAAAACAAGGAAAGGTATAACCAGTCAATGCAATAATCAACAAGCTATCCAAAACATCCTCTATCATATCTAACAAAGCAAGTATTCACCAAGATATTTTACAAGAATGTCCAACAAGCACAATAGAGAAAAGGATAATGATTGTTGCCCCACTCCTATCCCTCTAAATCCTTAGTTTGGATATCATCGAGAGGTTCTTGGACAAAACACAATAAGATAAGTCAAAAGACAAAGATAAAGTACACAAACAAGTTGATGTTCTTCAATACCGCTAACCAAAAGGGAATGTGTTTTTAAGGATAAGAACCAAAACTATTACCAAAAGATAATGCCCATTGTAGGAAGGATACATCCTAGGACATGTTAGTGGATGGCGGCACGCCATTTCATTTATCCAAAGTGCTCTTTCTGATAAATAATGCCCCTTGTAGAAAGGATGCATCCTAGGACATGATGTTATCAGATGATTGATATAGGACTATTGACCAATTTGCTTACATACTAACTTAAAATTGAGACTTGGCGTTTGGAGTTTTACTTTTAACCTTCTAGACTTGTTTCTAGTTGTTTCACCAAAGGTTGAGGATGAAAATCAGTTTATTATGAGTGGTGTTTATTGTGGGTGTAAGCGAGATGAGGCGGATGGATATTTTGTCAAATATTTGGATGTTTTCGGAGTTTTTCCATGTTTTTAGGCTGTTTTCGTATTTTTTGAGATTTTCTAAGATTTTGACCAAGAGACTAACCTAAGGACCTATCCTAGGGGCCTCGAGGGCTAATCAACAAATTAGCCTTTCCTACATTATACATGCAAAGACCGCATAGTTTGACTGATGACTTGACCAATTTATAGATGAAGATATACATGATGAACTATTAGTTTATTTTTATAGACTCCTAAAGGACTGACCTAAGTGTCTCGGGGGATGATCAAATATCAACCTTGCCTACATTCAAGCTTAGAGATGACATAGTTCGACTAGATGACTTTTTTAAAACTTTTGACTGACTTTTTGACCTGTTTTTGGATTTTTTTGACATGTTTTGAATTTTTTTGGATTTTCTCATGTTTTGATATTTTTGGATTTTCTACTTTTTAATGTTTTTGGAATTTTTTCTTTATGATGTTTTTGGATTTTTTGATATTTAGGACTTTAAGAATATACACGAATTTGATCCGATAAGAACATGCCCCTAGCATGATGGAATAGACTACTTTGATAAATGTAGGACAAACTGACCTTGAGGATGGGCCAAGTAGTACTAGGAGGGACCATGATATGAAAATAGGACCAAGTTATGGTGTGGATGCTAGTGGATGAGTGATGGATGGAGACCTGAATGCGATGGATGATGGAAGCATAATGGATGGACAATGCAAAACAAGCCATAAAGATCTTGGTAGATGGAAAGTGCTTATCTACGCAAGGCTCCTGTTTGCCAGGTTTTCACCAAGGTACTTGCCTAAAGTGCCACTGAAGTGGTTTTCACTAGAGGGTGATTTTTTTCTCTTTACTATTTATTTTATCCTTTTATTTGATTTTTTTGCATTTTTTGTTGTCACCAAGATGCTTGTTTGCCAAGTTTTTGCCGAAGTAACCATTTTTTTAGGACTTTTTCTTATTTTTTGGATTTTTTGGTTCTATACCTTAAAAGATTTAGGCATAAAACTTTTTGAGATGAGAGCTATTCATGGGCTCCTGTAGAGGTTCCCCTTCGGGTGTTGATAGGTGATATGCCCCTGATTTGTTACTTATTGTGATGATGAATGGTCCCAACCAATTGGGTTCAAACTTTCCTTTATTGCTTGGGTTTGGGACATTCTTCTGATTTTCTTTTAATACCAATTCTCTGACTTGGAATGTCCTGCTTATGATTTTCTTATTGTAGCTCCTTTTAAGTCTATTTTGATAGACTTGCAAATGATTCAAAGCATCCATACATTTCTCATCCAGTAGCTCTGACTCATTTAGTTTGGATACCCGATATTCTTCATCCATGATGAGGTTTTGCAGTGATATCCTGAGGGATGGGAGCTTGATCTCGATGGGGACTACCCCTTCTAATCCATAGACCAAGGAGAAGGGGAGGGTGTTGGTGGGTGTGCAGATGCTGGTTCGATAGGCCAAGAGGGTGGGATTAAGCCGTAGGTGCGAGTCACGACTTGTGTCATTGATTTTTTTCTTGAGGATTTTCAGAATGGTTTTATTTGTAGTTTTTGTTTGGTCATTTCCTTGGAGATAGTCTAGGGTGGAGAAGCGATGTTGGATTTTTAATTTCTCACACAAGTCATGGACATCCTAATTTTTGAATGGTGTCCCATTATCTGAGATAATGGCTTGTGGGACACCATACCGACAAATGAGGTAGTTCAATATAAACTTTTAGATATGCTTCCCAATATGTACATCATGGGTATGGCTTCCACCCACTTAGTAAAGTACTCAATTGCGGTTATGATGAATTTGTGGCCATTAGATGAGGTAGGTGTGATTTTTCCAATGAGATCAAGGCCCCACTGTGAAAAAGGCCATGGTGTCACAATAGGATGAAGTTCTTGAGCTAGTGCATGAATGAGACCCCCATGCTGCTGACATTGTAGAAACTTTCTAGCATGACCATGTGCTTCTCTTTCCATTGTGGGCCAGTAATACCCCATCCTCAACAGTTTCTTCGCTATGGTCATTCCACTCAAGTGTGAACCACATATATCATTGTGAACTTCAATTAGAGTGGTCAATGCCTCCTTAGCATTTAGGTAGCATAGTAGGGTTCCTTCTATGCTTCTACGATATAGGGTATCACTGAGGATGACAAATTTGTATGCCTTTTTAACAACAGTTCATTTTAGGTTTGAAGGTAGGTCAGCGGGTATGACTCCTATTCGAAGGTATGTGTAAATGTCATGGTACCAAGGATCACTAGGACCAACAATTTCGCACATGAACTCTGATTCTAGTACCTTGAATGTGGTCATGAGAAGCTACTCTATCAAGAATTCATATTTTGGAACATTGTTGGGGATATCTAGTATGGACCCAATTGTTGCCATGACATTTGTTGCTCTATTGTTGGCCCTAGGTATATGCTCAAAGGTAATTTCGATGAACGATTCTTTGAGAGTCTCCACCATTTTCTTTTCTGGAGTGAGCTTGTTGTCCTTGGTCTAGTATTCATCATTCACTTGATTTATGATCAATTGGGAGTCTCCGTAGACTTTGAGAGCTATGATGTTCCATTGCATGGCTAACTTGAGACCTATAGTCAAAGCCTCGTATTCCATGATGTTATTGGTGCAAGGAAATGCTAGTTTTTATGACCTTGGTATTCAATCCCCTTGTGGAGTGATGAAGAAGACACTAGCTCCCGATCCATGTTGTGTGTATGAGGCATCGAAGTATAGTTTCTAGTGGTTAGCTATGTTGATGTTGAAAATAAATTCATCTAGAAACTCTGAGACAAGAGGGTTCTCTGAATAGATTGGTGCCTCTTCCAGTTGATCTGCAATAACTTGACCCTTGATTTCTTTCCGCTCAACATACTCAATTTCGTACTCTGACAATATCATCACCCATTTTCTAATTTTTCCTGTGAGCATTTCCTTTGATAGTAGATACTTGAGAGGGTCAATTTTGGCGATGAGCTTTATTTTGTGTGCCAACATGTAATGTCTAAAATTTTGAGAGGAAAACACTACTACAAGACATGCTTTCTCGATGAATGAGTAATTTAGCTCATTACCAACGATTGTCCTGCTGATGTAATAGATGGCCCTCTCTATTCCATTTTCGTCATGCTAAGCTAGAAGAGCTCCAAGTGATGTTGTTGTTGACACATATAAGATCAATGGATTCTTTGGGATGGATGGAATTAAGAGTGGTGGTGTCAATAGATATTCCTTGATTTTGTTGAATGCCTCTTCGCACTTGGTATCCCATTTGTACGTTACTCGTTTGTGGAGTAGGTTAGAGTATGGTATCTATTTTTTTTCCAATTATGCTATGAATCTTCTAATGGATTGGAGTCTACCTTGGAGGCCTCTTAATTGTTTTAATGTATTCATTGCTTCAATTTTGAGGTTTGCTTTTACTTTAGCTAGATCCACCTCAATACCCCTTATGGACACTATATATCCTAGCAATTTACTTGATTGTACATCGAAGATGTACTTCTTTGGATTTAGTCTGACTTTGTATCTCCAATCTATCAAAGATAGCACTTAGGGTTGCTATGTGATCTTTTCTCTTTCTTGGCTTAGCTAGAATGTCATCAACATAGTCTTCGACTATTTTATGAATCATGTCATGGAATATCAGTGTCATTGCCCTTTGATATGTTGCTCTTGCGTTCTTTAGGATGAATGGCATCATGTTCTAGCAATAAGTACCCCATGGACAAGTGAAGATTTTTTTATGTTGATCTTCTTTTGCTATCATGATTTAATTGTATCCTAAAAAATCATCCATTAGTGATAACATCTCATGTCCAGTTGCCATATCTACTATCATATCAATGTTTGGAAGTGGCAAGTCATCTTTTGGACATGCCTTGCTTAAATCCCTAAAGTTTATGTGGATTCTGATGTTTCCATCACGTTTTGAAATAGGTACCAAGTTTTATACCCATTATGGATAGTCTATCGGTCGGATGAATCCTACATCTAATAGCTTCTTTAACTCCATTTTGACTAGCAGGGCAATTTGAGGTTGCATTTTTTGAAGCTTTTGTTTGCTTCTAGATACACTACTAAGTGGTGAACCACAATCTTTGGATCAAGTCCTGGCATGTTAGCATAACTCCGTGTGAATTTTATTTGTCTCTCCCTTATAGAATGTGATATGTGGGGTCTCCTCTGTTCCTATGTTGACAAGATTGCATTTTTTTGCCAAGACTATTGACTTTTCCTAATGAATACCTCTTAAAGGAAGATTGAATCACCCATCCTCGGGTGCCTCAGAGAGGTTTTCACCATTATATGTGTCCTTTCTTTTTAATTTTTTCTTGTTAGAGAGTGCCACAATGTAGTTTTCACTCAAGGACTTGGATATTATTCTTAATTTCTCACTATTGCGACTGAAGGATTCAATCGTTTTCCCATAATAGGAATGTGTTCCCACTTCCATTATAAACCCTGCTTTGTGATCTCCATCTAGAATTTTATCCTATAGTACCATGAATTCTAAGAGTGCCTCATCATTTTCAAATGTATCAAGAACTAGTGGTCCTCATTGGTTGTAGTTGATGAGTTGGGGATATACTAAATGGATATCATGATTTTGATGGTCTGTTTCAAAGGAAAGGGTGCTAATCATGCAAAGGGTAGTATCCTCAAATAACCTAGGTAGATTGGTCAAGTGATCCTCATCATCGCTACTCCTATAGACACCAGTTATATCAAATGTAAAGTTATCTATCACACGACCTATAGATACGGGTAGGTGTAATTCTACTGGGGTTGGTTGAGGATAATTTTTAACCGTTCTAAGTGGAGGACTTCATCCATGTATGCTTATACTCGAAGGGGTAACAAAAGGCCAAGATTTGTTATTGGTCACAACTCTGGAATGATAGGTATTATGAGCCATTTGTCATTTTTTCCAAGTCTTTAGTTTTTGTCATAGCCCATTGCAAGCATCATTTGCAGACCCTTGCTTTTGTCATCCATTCGTAGTTCACGTGTTGGTCTTTCATCTTGATACAACATGTGAGATGGATCTGCCTCGATAACTTCTCATCCAAGATCTCTCCATCTTGTAAAGGTGGGATAGTTTCCAGGAGACGTTTGGGATGTGGAGGCTTCATTTATTTACGGTCATCCCCATGATCTAGGATATTGTGTAACTCTCCTACCAAAAAGGTATTATTGGGGAGCTTATAGTTTCCACAACCATTATCTTGGATGATAAGGTTGATGTCAAAGATGGTGGGGATGGCGGGAGTGGTGGGTGTCTCTATTGCAGAAGTGGATGCGAGAGTGGCGGGATCAATGTATGGTGTGGATGGGCCCTCATCATTTTTTGGTACTTGGGGGATTTTGTAATACTTTGCTTCAAGATTTTTGCAGTATGAGAAAGGTTTAGGATCTCTGTGAATGGTGACCTCTTGTCCCTCTTATGTGAATTTCATGCACTGATGGAAAGTAGATGTTATTGCCTTCATTGTATGAATCCATGGATGTACCAGAAGAATGTTATATGGTAAGTCAAGGTCCAGGACTTGACAAGTGGTTTTAATAAGAGCTAGACCTACTTGAATAGGGAGTTTGATCGTGGCTTGGGACACTCTTTCTTGATCACCATATGGGTATCAGGACATAATAACCCGGCCAAAATAACCCTGGACAGAATAACCCGGTCAAAATAACCCAAGGACAAAATAACCCAGGGTCATAATAACCCATGGACAAAATAACCCATGGTCAAAATAACCCATGGACAGAATAACCCATGGTCATTTTAGATCAAGCTAGTAACTAGAAATGACAAAATAAATTATAAATATGATTGTGAGGCACCATAGAGGCTATTTATGTCATTTTTAGACCATATATCCATTATATACCCCTAAAATAGCCTTAAAACACCTTTAATATGCTTAAATAACCTATAAAATGGTAACTAATTATAAAAATAAAAGAAATTTCGTGGGAATAAGTTGATTAAGAGTTATTATGAAAATATATTTTCAACAGTTGTACACAATTCTTGGCTTGAAAACTGATGCAATATTTCCACTCATTTATATTCTTATGAGAAACAAAACAAGAACCACTTATACACAAGTACTTACAGAATTAAAACAACTTCAACCTTATCTAAACCCAAAAACTATACTTATTGATTTTGAATTAGGTTTCATGGGAGCTATTTCTAAAATTTTTCCAAATGCCACTATTCGGGGGTGTTTTTTCCATTTCTCTCAATGCTTGTGGAGGAAAGTTCAAGAAGAAGGTCTACAAACACATTACAGTTCCAATGAAGTATTTGCATATGAGATCAAGAAACTTGTTGCATTAGCTTTCATGCCTCAGATAGACGTAATTGATGAATTTAAAACACTTCAACAATCTCCTTATTATACAAAACATGAGGAGACCCTGCAACCCATAATTGATTATTTTGAAGACACATGGATTGGCATAACCAGAAGAGGCAACAGACGATCACCCAAGTTTCCAATCACAATGTTGAATTGCTATTTAACTACTCAAGATGATCTTTCCATAACCAATAATAATATTGAGGGATGGCACAAAGGATTTAGTGAATTGCTTCAAGCATCGCACAACTCAGTCTAGAAATTCATTATGTCTTCAAGTGGTTCCCCCAAAGTGGTGTATTTTCGCTTAGGATAACTCTTGCATTGGGGTGGTACTCTTTGATCATTGAGATTATTGATTGTTGGATTGTTCTTTGGATGGTGTGTCATGTGATGATTGTTTTGGTGTTGTGTTTGGATTTGTGGCATGGGTGTATTTTGGTAAGGAGCACTAATGACAACCTTGGCATCAATGACACCTGCATTAGTAATTTGTTTGTTCCTTTCCCATGTTTGAGTTTTATCATTGTGATTGGATGGTGGGTGGTTGTTTTGTTGTTTGGGGTATAAGGTTGATCCCACTGGTTGAGTCATGAGGGATCGTTCGATGCTAAGCGCCTTGTGGATCAATTGATCATATGTGGTGCTGCCTTGAACCTTGAGATGAAATTCCAAGAGGTCATCAAGGTTGGTGATGATGGTGCAAACTTGTCGTTCTTCTGGCATGGTCCACTTGCTTTGATTGGCCTTCGATTTCCATCATTATAAGAATGAAGTGAATGATTCACCCTTTCCTTGTTTTAGAGCTGATAGTTCTTCTAGACTAACATCCATTGCAATGTTGCATGCACAGTTCTTAATGAATGTGTCTATAACTTCTTGAAATGTTCTAATGCTTGTAGGAAAGCGAGAGAACCATTCCATAGCATGGCCTGCCAAAATCCTAGGGAATAGCCGCATCAGATACGTATCGTCATATTTGACTTCCATGCAACGAACTTGGAATTCCTTTATGTGATCTTCAGGGTTTCTTGTCCCTTGATATTTTTCAAATTTAGGGATTTCAAATACCTTGGGGAATGGTTTCATTACTAGGCTCCTGTCAAATGGATACAGACACAAGTTGCTTGGTGTCTTTGTAGTTCATCCTGATTGAAGATCAAGCACTTGTTGTGAGAGCAATTTTATTTGTGTTGTCACATCGTTCTATGGATTACGAGGTGGGATGAAAGTGTTTTAGCATGTTTCAATTGTGGGTTGGATCGGTGGGTTGTTCGGTGTGTTGTTCGATTGTATCTATATGTTTTTTTGAGTTAGGTAGGCTTCCACCTGCTTTTGTATAAACAACTCTTGTTGTTGATCTTGTTGTTGTTGCGTTAAGATTTGTGCTTATTGTTGCAGTTGTTGTTGTGCTTGTTGTTTTACCAACAATGCTTGTTATTGGGCTACCAATTCTACTGGTTCTTGTTGCTCTTGATATTTCTTTATGTATTGTTGATATGCTTGCAATTGTGCTGCTTGTCTTTATACAAATAGTTGTGCTTGATATTGGGCTTGTTGTGCTTGATATTGAGCTTGTGCTTGTATTTCTTGTTGTTGCAATAGAGCTTGTGCTTGAGCAGTCTTGTGTGCTTGCAATGCTTGAGTGGCTTGTTGTTATTGTTGTTGAAATAAATCTTTGGCTTGTGCAGCTTGTTGTGTTTGTAGTGCAACTTGGGCTGCTTGGGTGGCTTGTGTAGCTTGAGCAGCTTGTTGAGTAGCTAGGTATATAGTTTTTGTTTTTGCACTTGTTGAAATACCCTTTGAAAAGTAGCTTTCAATGCCACGTTGTACTGGATTGATGTGGTGGATTGGGAATGGAGTTTGTGGTGAGTGATAATGTTGTGTTGGTATTTTGTGTGGTGGATGGTGTTTTTGATGTGTTGGTTTGAGTGATAAGTGGCACTATTGATGTGATTGGGCCTTGAGAGACCATGCTTTGCGATGTTATGGGCGTGTTTGATGATGTTGCAATTGCTTGTGTTTTTTTCATCTATTGTTGTGATGTCGACAAAAAGTTTTGAGCGTTTGACATAATGCTTTGGTTGATATTTGGGATGTTGTTTTGATTGATACTTGGTAAAGGGGGAAGCCCTAAGCCAAGGAGTGGTGCAGATGATAATGGAAATGGTCGAAGTGGTGGAAATGTAAGGGGTGTGAGTTGTGAAAATGTTGTGGTGCTCAAAATACCCCCAGGTCTGAGCATATCTCATTCCTCTTGTGAATTTGTGAGGAGATGTGTTTGAGGTGTTGCATAATAAAATGATGATGATGGATCATGATGGAATGTGAGGAACATTTTTGTGTAATGGGTTTTGGGGTATGTTTTTTTTCAATATGGTGTTTGCATCAAAGTTTACATTATTGACAAGGGGGTGTGTTTGAATAGGATTGAGAAAGCATTTCCCTTATTACCATTGGATTGGGTTGGAGCAAAAGATGTCATGATTTTTGGAATGTTTGGTGTGATGTTTTGGGATGGAGGTGTAGATGAGATGGGAATGGTGGATGAGATTGGAGGAAATGATGTCTCCACTATGGTACTTACATCAAAATCCAAAGGTAACTTGGCCCCTAGTTTTGCTAGCTCAAGAATGTATAATGAAGGGTTGAGCCTTATCATGATGTTGATGATTTTATGATTTTCTAGATTTTGAAGTATTTTAGTCATTTCGTCATGAGCCATTCCAAAGGTAAGATCCTCTCCTTGGTTTTCTTCTTGTGGGTTTTGCGATGATGTTGGAAGGTTAACTGTGAGAGTTCCCAACCTAATGTGATTCATTTCAGGAGTGGTTTGACTTAAATCACTTGAAGCGGTTGTTTCTTTGCTGGCTTCCATGCTCTTCTTGTATTGAGATCTCATTTGAACCATAAAACAAGGATCAATTTTTAAGAATGGGAGATGAATCTCTTGATTCTTTTTGGATTGATCTTTATTTTATGCCTCAAAGTGAAAAAAATTTAGGATATCTTCCAGATCAAAAGATGATATGATGATGATATAAAAGATAAATGATGTGGATGTTATGATCTTTTTGTAAATCTTGAAGGAGATACGAGGCTTTTGGGACTTTCAGATATGTTTTGGATTTTGATTTGGAATTTGTCCTTGATTGATTTTTATTTTGAACAAATCGACCCTAAGATGTTTGGATGATTATCTAAGGGATAGATTTGATCAAAATGATAATTTGAATGTGTGGGGAGAAAGATGCATCTACCCTCACCTATCTAAACAAAATGACATTTTCACTAAGCATATGACGAAGGATTCATCTACATATACTAAGCTAAATGAAATGATTTTGATAACTTTTGACAAAGCATATTCCAAAGGATACATCTACACATACCTAGCCAATGGTTATTTTGATAATGTTTTCAAGGATTTAGTCTCAAAGATTTTGATGATTTTGATTTTTCCAAAAATCCTAGCATTAAGGATGATTTCAATATTTTCCAAAAGGTGATTTGTGAGATGATGTTTGTTTTGATGTTTTGAAGGATGGATGAAAAATATTTTGATTTTCTTTGATCCTAAGATGAAACTTAAAAAAAGACACTTTGTTTTCCTAGACCTAGGTATTGAAGAACAAGCTTTTCTCTAAATTAGATGTTCAAACTCTCTAAAAATATTTGGGTTTTGGCAATAATAGAATGAATACAATCCAAGATTGTTTCTTGAAGCCTTTTTGTAAAAGTTGAAAAGCAGTCTTTGTTTGACTTTGTATAACATAGAGAGATGTTCTTGATGGGATTTTAGACTAAGTGCTTTCACCTTAGGTTTCTTGATCTTGATTTTGTGTTAAATCATTGGAGACACATGTGTGGGGTCCAATTTTTTTTAATCTTTGCTTAATGGATTCTTTTTACCACAAACACTTCTTGATTATCTTTCAAACTAAATGCCCAATGTCTTAACTTTGTCTCATTTCAAAAAGTATATTATGCGAAACTTTGATGAATTTAAGGCAAGGGTTGCCTATTTTTTTAACTTTAGTGGGAAAATTGAGATGTAAGTTCAAGTGCTTAGAAACCTCTAAGGATGTAATCCCAAGGGCAAGCAATAACACGAGAATTTGGTCAATGGTATTTTCCTCCTAAAGGGTTTGAAATTTTGAGGATCATGTTGAATGTTTGTTTGCAAATGTTTTTGAACAAGCAAAGAATTTTGTAACCAAGACCAAGTACAACCCTATGGATGTGTAAGAAAATATTTGTTGAATCCCCACCTGGACAAGTCCAGCTATGCTTATCTTTAGTAAATGGTTAGATGTTTGACCCCATTGGCTCCCCTCTACAACACTCACTTATACGGGGCAGCCAACCATCAACACCCATGAAACTCCCATGACATATTTTCCATTTCTACTAAAGACCATAAAAGTGTGGGGTGGCTTTAGAATGACCATTCTTGCACCAACAAATAGATTAAGGATTTTTGCAAATTCTAGCACATGGGTTTTAATAAGGACTTTCCATTCGTGGAGATTGACCCATACAATAAGAGTCCCCTTTCGGATGCATCTTGTCAGAATCAACTGCGTGATATTGGCGTTTCTTCTAATATCCACATTTATATCCCGGTTGGAAATACTCCTGGCTTTAGAGTGTTACCGATTGAGTCGTTCCCTTGGGTGAGTACTTTTTCCCCAAGGCAGGCTCTCTAGGATAAACAAAAGTTATTAAAGACAAAATCTATAACTCGATCACTCTTTGATGGCAACAAAGAGAGAGAATATACGTGACAATGCCCCCACTCACACTCACACAAGATCCTATTCAATTTTACACCCAAATCGAAGTGTGGAGGTGATTACTTTATTTCACCCTAAAGTCATGAAAAATGCCTTTTGATTCTCAAGATCACTATAAAGCACAAGAGAAGCGCATACGTCCTTTTTCAATGCTTTTATTTTAAGTAAGCTTTCACAAAAAACAAAGTTGCACTTGTTCTTTTAAAATGCACAAAGAAAAATGTGAGTTCTTTTTAAGCACCAAAAGACAAGTGAGAGATACTTTGTTCAATTATTAATCCAAGATATAAAATCTAGCAAGTTGTGATCCTAAAGCTCGTTTTGACCTTTGCAAGAAGAAATTGAAAGATTATTTTTGAACCAAATGAAAATTAGTGTCCTAAGAACAACAAAAATAACAATTTCTTGGAGAATTGTTTAAATAAAACACTTAAAGTGTTTAAAAAACACTTTGATCTTTCAACCTTTCATCTTCATGCTTCGTTGTCCTTTGTTATCCTTTCGCTTTCCTTCTTCGCTGTTTTTCTTCCACTTTCCTTGCTTTCCTTGTACCTTTTTGCTATTCCTTTTGACACCTATTCAAATAGAAAGATTTCAATGTGAGTATCATTATTAAATTAAAATCATTTTAATCATCAACTTCCAACAATAGAATGAAAACACTGTAAGGAAAATTAGATGCGGAAAACAATTCTCCTAACATCAATACCTCAGGTAAGAATACAGATACACTTTAGAATTTACAATTACAGTCAAGTTAAGATGCACTATGAAATAGATTTTAGAAATAGAGTATTTGACAAACACACATGAACACTAGATATACATGGGAAAACCCTTACAGGAGAAAAACCCACCACACCAAGAGAAATCACTTTGTATTACATTAATTGAAATTACATACAATTCTAGAATTATCTTTCTGGTGTCATTATACAACAACATTCATCATGAAAATTTCTTCGAACATAGAACATCCAAGTTATAGCCTTTACAGATTGTAAATCCTTTACTAATAAAATTTTAATTCTTCACACTTCACTGTTCATCGAACTACTATCCAACCCCCAAGCATCTGCAACTTCCAACTATATCCATGGTGTTCCCTAACTGTTGAGCTTTCTCATAGAACTATCGCAATGAACCAACTACTAACGGTTCACTTTCGGCTCCCTCTATTCGTCCATGAGATTCCACGTATGACAGTCAGACAGTCAACAAAATTCATAATGCACTGGCATCTCGGTGAGACACTAACAGTGTCTTGCCGATGCCACATATACGTCATATCGATGTTGTGAAGAGCTTCTGTAGTCGCCAAGATGTTATATCAAACTCCAAGATATACACCGAGTCATCACGTAGTCACCTTGACCTATCACTTTCGCTAGGAGGTCATGGCAAGACATCAAAGGTTATACCAAAGTCCCCATACCTACCAAGCACCAAGGAGAAGTCAACAAGACCCACACCTATCACCAAGAGTTCATACCGATCTCCATATGTTACTCTGATGACCAACTATCGTTAAGAGCTACCCCGATAGCCATCGACTATCGACAAGACATTCACCATCGCTAAGAGGTTTCTCTGATAGCTTTAAGTTACCCCAAAAATTCTTCAACATCGGCAAGACTCGTCGAAGTCACTGGGACTTCTTATGAAAACCATCATGTTCCACCGATGACCATCATTCGCCAAGAGCTACATTGAAGACTAACACTTGAGTCTTTATTGCTGAGACATATCCGCATTAGTAGGACATCTTACTGATGACATTTCCTTCAACCAAGTCTCCCCGATGAATACAAAACAAACAATGTCGGTGTAACATTTGCTTTTGCGGTGACTTCTTACCGAGTCAATATGGGTTACCCTGAGGACCTCAATACATACGCTATCAACACATATTTCCAACAATCTCCCACTTGACGAAGATCATACAGGCACCTCGAGAGCATAAATAATACTTACTAAAAAACATGGGCACTGAGGCCCATTGAACTGGCACAATAGTTGAACTTGTTTGTGATTACGGGCTTCGTCAATGCATCTGCAACATTCTCCAGAGTATTAACCTTTTCCAAACTGACCTTTCCATCTTGAACCATATATGATACAAAGTGATATTGTACATCAATATGTTTCATCCTGGCATGGAAAGTTGGATTCCTTGCCAAACAAATGACACTCTGACTATCACATAAGATTGTTATTTCCCCTGCATCAAAACCAATGTTAGAACACAAAAATTTCAACCATATAGCTTCTTTACAAGCATGAGTAGCTACCATGTATTTAGCCTCTGTAGTGGACAAAGCAACTACAACTTGCCTTTTGCTCATCCAAATCACTGCACCACCATTCAACATGAAAATGTATCCACTAGTGGATGTCTTGCTGTCAACATCCCCTACCCAATCAGAATCTACATATCCACAAATGCTAAGAGTCCTCTGTGATTCAACCGAATTCCCATGGTAACATAATGAAAATCTAAAGTTCCCTTCAAATATCTAAATACTCTCTTCATACCATCCCAATGTATTCTACCTAGATTTTCCATAAATCGACTGAGTACTCCCACTGCTTGGGCAATGTCTGGCCTTGTACAAATCATTACATACATAAGATTGCCTACAACACTAACATAGGGCACACTGGTCATGTCCTCCATCTCAGTAGGAGATTTTGGATAGTCCTCAATAGATAACTTTGTTCCCTGCATAACTGGAACAATTAACTGCTTGCAATCATTCATACAAAATCTCTCTAGAACAACCCTTATATAATTACTCTGACTGAGCCAAAGCTTTCTATTCTTCTTGTACCTGGATATCTCCATCCCCAAAATATACCTTGCTGCACCAAGATCCTTCATTTCGAACTTAGCAGACAACTGAGACTTAAGATCAGAAATCATTAGCTTTCTATTTCCTATAAACAACATATCATCAACATAAAGAGCAATAACAAGCACTTGATCACTTTCAGCTTTATAGTATACACAGTGATCAAATTTTGATCTCACAAAGCCTAAAGATTATACATAATTATGAAATTTCTAGTACCACATTCTAGGTGATTGCTTTAACGCATACAAATACTTCTTTAATTTGCATACCGGTTTTTCTTTACCTTTTTCAACAAAGTGCTCAGGCTGGGAAATATAGATTTCTTCTTCAAGGTCACCATGAAGAAATGTTTTCTTCACATCCATCTATTCAACCTCTAAGTCATACACTGCTGCAAGTGACAATAGAAATATAATGGATGTCAGCTTTTCTATAGGAGAAGAGATTTCCCCATAATCAATTCCCTCTACCTGGGAATAATCCTTTGCAACCAATCTTGCCTTGTATTTTTCTACACTGCCATCCACACCAATCTGTTTCTTAAATACCCATTTGCAGCCCACAGGTTTTCTACCTTTAGGAAAGGGCACCAGACTCTAGGTTTCATTTTTATCTAATGATGCCATTTCTTCCTCCATGGCTTCCAACCAAGAATCTGAATCAAACATTTTAATTTCCTCCTTTATAGTCCTAGGCTCATCAGTGCTAGAAATTAAAGCATAGGCACAAGTAGAATCAATTAATGAGAACCCATACCTATCTGGTTGTTTCCTTTCTTGGGTTGACCTCCTCATAGGCTGAGGCTGAGGTTCATCTTCTTCAAAACTTTCAGAAATGCTTGAGCTCTCCTTAGTTTTAGGTATGTTTTGAATCTTCAACTCCTCTTTCTCTGGTGTAGGAGGAATTGATGCTACATCCTTATTGTTTTCAGACTTTTTCTCTGACTATAAATCCAAGGTGGAAGGTTTCATCTCACAAAAGATTACACTCCTGCTGTATACAACCTTCTCTGTAACAAGATTCCAAAGCTTGTATCCTTTAATGTTAGCACTATAGCCAATGAAAATACATTTGACAACTCCTTGTTCTCTAGCTTAGATCTTTTTACGTCTGGCACATAAGCATATGCTTCACAGCCAAAGACTCTAATATGTCTAAGAGAGGGATTCTTACCAGACCACGCTTCCATAGGTGTCTTATCAACAAGAGCAAAGTTTGGAGACTGATTAACCAAGTAACATGCAGTAGCAGTAGCTTCAGCCTAGAACTTCTCCTCCAACCCAACACTACTAAGCATACTCTGTGCTCTCTCCATAACTGTCCTATTGAACCTTTCTACAACTCCATTCTGTTGTAGGGTATAAGGTGTAGTCTTGTGTCTTTGATTCCATGATCTTTGCAGTATCTTTCAAATTCATCAGAATAGAATTCACTGCCATTATCAGTCCTTAAGCATTTTATTTTTCTACCAGTCTGATTTTCAACAAGATTTTTAAACTCCTTAAATTGACTGAACACTTCTGATTTACTTTTCAAAAAATAAAAAAATTCTCTCCTTGAATAATCATCAATGAATGACACGTATTATCTTGATTTAGACAATGAAGGAACATTCACTGGACCAAACACATCTGAATGGATATAATCTAATAAACTAGAAGATTTATGAGGACTATCACAAAATGAAACATGGTGCTACTTTCCATATATATAGTGTTCACATAAATCAAATTTGAAATTACAATCTTCAAGCCCCTCAACAAGATTTTTGTTCTTCAAGGTTTTTAAAGTTTTTTCTCCTATGTGGCCTAACTTATGATGCTAAAGCATAGTCTTCTCTACAGGAAGTTTTACTACTGTAGAGTTTACATAATTAGGGATAGTTAACTCTTTACCTTCATGAGCAACTTTCAGTGACTTTGAAGAGACACTGTTACATTGAACAACTTGTGCATCTAGCTTGTACAGGGTACCAATTCGAGCACCTCTAGCTAGCACCATTGAACCTCTAGTCATCTTGCAACCACTTTCTGAGAAAAAGACTTGTACTCTGATATCATTAAGCTTGCTGACAAACATCAAATTTTGAGCCAGACCTGGTATGTGCATAACATCATTAATTCCCTTTACTCTACCATCAGGAAATTGTATTCTGACACTTTCATGACCAACTATCTCTAAAGTAGAATCACTCACCAAGTACACCTTTCCACCATCGTACTCTTCATACTTTGTGAACCATTCTCTATGAGATGTCATGTGGAACGGTGCTCCAAAATCAATCAACCAGACATCATTTGATGCCTATGTAGCCAAGGCTACAATGAAGGCGTCACCATCACTATGAGAAGAACCATTATCAGAAGATCCCTTCTTCTTCTTTTTCTCCTCTTTACAATCCTTTCGGACATGACTAGGTTGCCCACAGTTCCAACACTTCACCTTGGAATTTTTTCCAAGAGACTTTGATCTCACCTCTTATTTCGATTTGGAATTCTTGTCCTTCTTCTTGCCTTTCTCCTTTGACCTTCCTCTGATAGTAAGAGCCTCCTTCGCCATCTCAGAAAATTTCCTTTTCATCTCTTCTAATAGCAAAGATGCAACAACATCTTTCGTCTTGAAATTATATGTTGTACTCCCAATCGCCATCACCAGATGATCCCACAAGTCTGGTAAAGAACACAATAGAAGAATACAACAATCCTCTTCTTTAGTCTTTACACCAATAGATGTTAATTGTGTGAGCAACATGTTAAATGCATTCAAATGATCTGCTACAGACCCTCCTTCTTGCTTTCTCAAAGAGTATAGTTTCTTCCTCAGGAATAGTTTGTTCACCAACGACTTCCCCTGATAAATAGACGCCAGTCTGTTCCACAAGGAAGACGCAGTCTTCTCTTCATGCACATTTAGAAGCACCGAGTCTGCCAAATAAAGCCTTATCAACCCCTTAGACTTCCTATCTACAAGGTCCCAATCTTCTTGCTTCATTCCTGTAGGTTTCACTTCAGCCACAACAATCCAAAGATCACGGTCAACAAGAAAATCCTCCAACTTGAGTTTCCACAACTCAAAGTTACTGCCATTGAATTTCTCTATTTCAAACCTTCCAGATGTACTAGCCATCTTAACCTATAATGAGAAATAACAATCTCTACAAGACTCCCACTAAACAGTATTGACACAAAAAACCATATGTACCCCCAAGGATAACACAACTGGTCAGGCTCTGATACCACTTGTAAGGAAAATTACATGTAGAAAACAATTCTCCTAACATCAATACCTCAAGAAATAATGTAGATACACTTTAAAATTTGCAATTACAGTCAAGTTAAGATGCACTATGAAACATATTTCAGAAACAGAGTATCTAACAAACACACATGAACACCAGATATACGTGCAAAAACCCTTACAGGAGAAAAACCCACCACACAAAGAGAAATCACATTGTATTACCGTAATCAAATTTACATACAATTCTAGACTTATATTTTTGGTGTCATTATATAGCAACATTTATCATGAACATTCTTTGAACAGAGAACATCCAAATTATAGCCTTTACAGATTTTAAATCCTTTACTGATACAGTTTTAATTCTTCACACTTCACTGTTGATCAAACTACTATACAACCCCCAAGCATTTGCAACTTCCAACTATATCCATGGTGTTCCCTGACTATTGAACTTTCTCACAGAACTGTCACAACAAACCAATTACTAACGGTTCACTTTCGACTTCCTCTATTCGTCCACGAGATTCCAAGTATGACAGCCAGATGGTCAACATAATTCGTAATGCACTGGCATCTCGGTGAGACACTAATAGTGTCTCGCCGATACCACATATAGTTCATATGAATGTCACCAAGAGCCTCTGTGATGTTATATCGAGCTCCAAGATATACACCGAGTCATGATGTAGTCACCATGACCTATCGCTTTCGCTAGGAGGTCATAGTGAGATATCAAAGGTTATACCGAAGTCCCCATACCTACCAAGCACCAAGGAGAAGTCGGCAAGACTCACACCTATCGGCAAGAGTTCATAATGATCTCCATATGTTACTCCGATGACCAACTATCACCAAGAGCTACCCCGATAGCCATCGGCTATAGGCAAGACATTCGCCATCGCTAAGAGGTTTCTCCGATAGCTTTAAGTTACACTGAAGATTCTTCAACATCGGCAAGACTCGTCGAAGTCACCGGGACTTCTTATCAAAACCACTGTGTTCCACCGATGACCATCATTCGCCAAGAGCTACACCGAAGACTAACACTTGAGTCTTTATCGCTGAGACATATCCACATCAGTAGGACATCTTATCGATGACATTTCCTCTAGCCAAGTCTCCCCGATGAATACAAAACAAACATTTTCAGTGTAACATTTGCTTTCGCGGTGACTTCTTACTCAGTCAATATGGGTTACCCCGAGGACCTCAATACATACGCTGTCGACGAGAGATTAATACTTCACTAAGACAACTTATTGAAAACCTTTAGCTTCATCGAAGACCACTGTCACCAAGAGTCTCCCCGATGCATAATTGAATGGCCTTGCAGCCAGAGGTCTCCCAAGTGCTATAAGGTCATAACGAATACATCATGCTACAACAATAGACTCCATAGTGTAACCTTTTAGCAAGACAATACCAAGGTCATAGTGACCTACTCAGAACTAAATAAAGCACACTGCTAGTCGGCTAGACATTGAACCTGTCACACTGACTTGTCACTCATGGAGGTTTCAGCCTTTATAGTTTGAGGCACATATTTCCAACAAACACTAATGATTTCAAACTAATAAAATGAAGTTATAATTAGAGTCCCAATTTGCAAATAGATAAAGATACATTTGTGATATTTTAAGCAATATTTCCAATCTCCTTGACTTAACCTACAGAAAGTCATCAATGAGTGACCTCAAGATATAAATTCCTTCTATGATTTTACTCTATTGATGGAATCTTATCTTTTCCCAGGAAAGTAAAAATAAAAATGTCAAACGTGAGTGGTTACTATTTTAAATGAAGTATTTAAGAAATGAGTTTGCAATTTCAAATACATTCATAAGTGCACGTGGAAGATTCAACCAAATTTTTAGCCATAAATTTAAATCCAACAAAGCTTGCAATATCCCTAAAGAATCATTATATTTCTTGTAGGTCTTGGATAATGAATGAAGTGTATATCCACTTTATTGCATTGGACAAATACTTGGCAGGCTATCTCAGGAAGCCCGTGTGGTTAGATCTTGGAGCATTAAGAACATATTGAAGTATGCTTTTGGCTTGGTTCAACTATCTCCTCTTTGAATGTGATGGAAACTTTCCTCTTTACAACCATCTTCATTTGATATAAATGTACGTGATAACAAATCTGGATCCAAGTGCACAAAACACTGCTTACCTATCAACATCTATCTACCCCTGACAACTTTTACCTCTAGGACAGGTGCGCCAAGTTATGCATTTCTAAAGCAAACGCTAGCTAATGCTACAGTGTGGGGTCTGTGGATTCGACATGAAGGTTACTTTAAAGATTGTTTTAAATGTAAGGAGGTGGTATTGAAAACTAATCCCATGATTACATATCAACTTTGTGCAGCCAAGCATTCATGATAGACATCGCAATATTATTTACAAAAAAATATATAAATGAGAAAGCCAAAAATATCAACGATACAATTAAAAACTTGTAGGACATATGCATCCCCTCAAAAATTTCATGGGAATCAAGTAAAATAAAAAGTAAACAACAAAAATTACTTGTAACAAGTAACAACACACATAGAAACATGTTGTGGGTAGATGCATCTTTATTGTTAGAAAATAGGCAACAATTTTCACATTCTAAAACTCCAAACCAACGTGCATATGGGATGTGGTCTATGATGTCCCAACCATCAGAATATCCATCCAATTTTCCTCTCAATAGCATTTGTATTCCTGCAGCTTACTAAAAATTGCCAGCATTTTGTGGTTAATGTAGGCTTGTCTATGCAAGGCAACTACATGATCAACATGCATGTATGAAGCTCCTTCAACATACACATTTGAGTTTTTTGAGCGACTGCTTCAATCATGGAATTGAAATCTCGAATCACTTTTATGATTCCTCGTAGTGATGAATAAACTTTGTGAGAAGAAGAGGACCCATTCTGAATAATCATTTTTTTTCCTTTTTGGCTATAGCGGTTGAAATATCAAGTTGCTTTGAGACATGCAGCAATGATTTCAAATATAAAGTTACTTGAGATAACCTGTGTGAAGGGAAACGAGAATGCTTTGAATTGTTGTAAACTAGTGCCTATACAAAGAAATTGATTTACTGGTTCTACATATGCTATCTTTGATACATAATGCTGGAATGGCATACCAAACACTCTAATAAGTCTCATGAATTAACAAATAAAGAGTGCAAAGCATAAACCTTCCTGATCTATGAAAAGACTGGCAGAACAATGGGATCAACTGATTGAACTAGCCCAACAAAGAGATCAAACAAATGATTGAGGGTGCGTAGAGCTGGATGTTCATTTGAAGAACAAACTTTGCATTAATTGACATGAGGTAAAATGATATAAGGTAAAGTTCCCCTCAAGAATGATTTGGAGCCAACAAAGATTATGGAATTAACGTTGAATGGTTCATTCAATCACAACATAAACAAAGATTGTGGTTGCAGAGAAAACATATAATACCAGTGATTTAATGCAGTAGTGAAAGATAAAGGAATAAAAATCAGAAGGCATTTATGAGCTAGATGATATGAAAAAGAAAGAAAAAGTTCCACTCAGAAAATAATAAAAAATCAAATGCATCCTTCTTCTTTTTTTTTAGAAAGCTCTTCTACAAAATGTAGCTGTGATTTCCCATAGTGCTCAACTATTTTTAACTTTTAAGATGATTTACAGTTAAATCTAAATACGTAATAAATTCTAGGTACAAAAAATAGTCAAATAAGCTAGTTACATGTTTACTGAATCGTAAAATATTCCTAAGCCCTCCTTCTAGCGCCATAATGAAGTATGTATAAAATCTGTAAAAACTCTATTCGTCAAGCATGGGTTAGTTTTATGCAAAGTTTATCAAAATACTCCTATGAAATACCATGTAAATGCTTCAAAATACAACAAATAATAAGAGAAATTTAGAGACATTTCAAAAGCATAGCATATACCTATTCCATATTGGATTGGTGTCAAATGTGCGAATGACTCTTTCCCAATTCTTGCTCAAAAATTGAAATGATGAGATACAATGGAGATGAAGACCAAAATTAGTTCTCAAACCGAGAGAGTAACTTTGCATGAAGATGTAGATGGATTTGATGAAGAATGATGCCTTTATTTATAGATTTTCTTAATGAGAGATTGGGCAAATGGATGAATGTGGGACTAAAAATAGACCAATGAAAAGAGGCCACTTGTCAACTTGCCATGGGTTGACGGATGTGCAAGTTTTGGCCAATGTGCCCAAGAGAGGGAGTTTCAAATTCAAATTTGTGAAATAAATGTTGAGAGGGGGACATGAAAATGAGAAGTTAATGCAATGCTGGAGGGGACAAGTCAACTTGTCATCATTTTCAAACTTGAGGGAATATTCTATTTTTTATGCCAAGTTGAAAGAAAATAAGGATTTTAATAAATTAATAAATTGATTAATTTTTTCCAGTGGGAATATCTAGAGGATGTGATGGGTGGTTAGGTTAGGCTAATTAGGATTAGATTAGATTAATGATGATTAGGTGAGTTTGACTCTTTTAACTTGAATATTCGATTTATTTAAATCAAAAGGGATGGAAAATGAATTTGGGATTTGATTAAATGAATGTTTGATTTATTTAATTAAAGGGATGATGTAAGATAAATGTTAATTAATGAAGTGTTAGGATTTAATTGATTTATTTAAATGATTTAATGACGAAGTATATTTAATTAATTTGAAGGAAGAAATGTTAGATTTGATTAAATGAAGGTTATTTGATTAAACTATTGGATTGACATGTATGCATATTTTGCATGTCTACACATATAAATATATATTATATGTTTAATAGATGATTCACATCTACAAATCAAATAGGGAATGCTAGTATACAATGGAATGGAGACAATACTAATGAATATAAAGTGAAAGATAGATACATTAGTTTAGAAACATAGAATATGTGTAACAATTAAATGGGTTAGTTAATCTCACCTAGTGGTAAAGAGGCACTAGAAAAATATATACTAATTTTTAGGGTTAGTAAAGCTTGAAAATATCCACACATATTATAAATCTCAAAAAGAGAGGTACACGTGGACCATAAAGATGTGCATTATGGAAAAAGATAAAAGAATCGAGAATAAAATAACCAAGTGTGTGATTATTAAGTGGATAAATGTAGGGATAATGGCTCATTGTTTGGGAAGACCTAGACACGCACCTAATTTTATATCCATATAAATATATATTATATGTTTAATAGATGATTCACATCAACAAATCAAATAGGGAATACTATTATAAAATGTAATGGAGACAATACTAATGAATGTAAAGTGAAAGCTAGATGCATTAGTCTAGAAACATAGAATATGTGTAACAATTAAATAGGTTAGTTAATCTGTCCTAGTGGTAAAGAGGCAATAGAAAAATATATACTGATTTATAGGGTTGGTAAAACTTTAAAAGATCCACACATATGATCAATCTCAAAAAGAGAGGTACACGTGGACCATAGAGATGTGCATTATGGAAAAAGATAAAAGAATCAAGAATAAAATAACCAAGTGTATGATTATTAAGTGGATAAATGTAGGGATAATGGCTCATTGTTTGGGAAGACCTATACACACACCTAATTTTACATCCATATAAATATATATTATATGTTTAATAGATGATTCACATCCACAAATAAAATGGGGAATGCTAGTATAAAATAGAATGGAGACAATACTAATGAATATAAAGTGAAAGATAGATACATTAGTCTAGAAACATAGAATATGTGTAACAATTAAATGGGTTAGTTAATCTCACCTAGTGGTAAAGAGGCACTAGAAAAATATATACAGATTTATAGGGTTAGTACAATTTGAGAAGATCCACACATATGTTCAATCTCAAAAAGAGAGGTATGTGTGGACCATAGAGATGTGCATTATGTAAAAAGATAAAAGAATCAAGAAAACACATTATCCTCCACAATGAACATTCCATAGAAATTTGGAACCAACATTTTATAATGATGGGCATTAAATGGAACACTTATAGATCCTTACTTGACCACACTTATGTAGCTCACCAATGGGCCCTCAGTTAGTCTAGGATTTCTCTAGAATATTGCCCCTTTTTGTATATTTTTGGGCCTATGACTAGAGAGAAAATAATGAACCTTTAATGGAAATCCTTTACTATGAAAATAATAATTGAATAGAATAAATTCAAATTCATCAAAGGAAACGTTGGTCCAAAGTTAAAATCTAAAAAGATGGGATTATTTTCCCATATAAAAAATTGGTAAATAAATGGAATACGGAGGAATGACCACCATTAAAGGATTAGGATACAAGACCTAAATACTACAAAAAGGGTGTCATGGAATCTATTCTTGGTTGGTTTCACCAAATTTAATTTTGGTAATACTTTAAGAGACAATCAAATTCTACGTAGTGTGAGAATTATAATAAGAGATGAAAATTGTTCTTTTATGCATGGGGGATCCATAAACATGGAAAAACATGAACTACTGAATTGTGGATTTAAATTATGGTAAATCTAAAAGAGTGTAGAAACTTAAAAGTAGGAGGGAACTCATTTGCTATGATGAATGGGATTCATAATGAAAATTGAGAAAATTTAAGATTACAAATCCTCTTAGAAGAAACATTGGATATTAGTAAATATTTTGAGAGAATTATCTTCTTGCATTGTTAGGAAGAAATAAATTGTGCGACAAACATTTTTGTAAATAATAGAATTGATTGCTAGGATTGGAAAAAAAAATTCAAACCTCCGTAATGTAAGATATGTTCTTATCCTTGCCACCACATACCATTATATTATGTCATTTGCATCACTTGTGTAAACTAATCAAACTTCAATAACACTGTGGCATAATATTCTTGGAAAACAAATTCTTTTAATTTGATTATACTCCTGGTTAAATTCCTTCATGTGTTGATAACCATCACTTTCATACAAGCATTTTGTAACATGGTAAGAAGTAGTGATATTTTGTTCCTTGATCTCTTATCTCCTATTTTAGGTTTATGGTGATTGATTTGATGGCCCATTGGTTTCCTTGTAAAATGGTTCACCATCATGCGAAGGTCAAAAGGGACCAATTTATGAAGGTCATGTCATAGATAGATGGTTGCAATCCATTTTTATATATGATGAATTAGGTTCTTTTAATTTTACCAAATAGTTTATGGGATTGGATATGGTGATCAACCTCACTCAAAATTTTGTATTAGGGAATATTTCCTTACTCAGCATATAATGGCTATACAATTTGGGGTAGTTAGGGACTACCTCTTACCTTTGTTTCTACAAGAGATCTACATAAAAGATTTACAATGATTAGATTATCTCAATATTATGACAAGCTAATTGATGATATATTAAGTAAAACGATGGCGAACATTAATATAGCTTGAAATGATATTTTGATAATTTATTGTACTATAAGAAATATCGATCTAGTATGAGGACATGGATATTATTATTCCAAACTAGTTAGTTAGACACAAGATTAGGCTTCCAAATATTTTTAGTACAATAATTACATCCTAAAACTTACCCATGGGGAAAAAAATCTATAAGATATTATAGGAAATGTTAAAAGGTGTAAGGTTTGCTAACTCAGGAAGAAATTGACTTGGCCTTCTTGATGGTTGCGAAAATAAGAGATAATGAGGGAAAAATTAAATGAAAAGAATGGATGGGATGAGCCAAAATTTTAATTAAAATAATATATGAGCCAAAATTTTAATTAAAATAATGTATTTTTGTACGAAGTACTATTAATTTGTGACTTTGACCATTTCATATATAACAAATTCGGACATTAAGTTATTTAAAATATAACCACATACTTTTGTTAATTTAATTATAAAAATCAACAATTATATTAATATTAAATAATATAAATTATATAATACTTTTAAATATATGATTTATAATATGTAATGAGAATTTTATGAAAGTATACCCTGATAAATCTCTCTTTACTTTGAAAGCTCAATTTGTGAAAGATTTTAAGTCTATCCCACGTTGTTCAATAATTTTAATTTAACTCTTAAATATGTTTAATCACATTATTAATGGCTTCAAGCTTGACTCCATGTTACTAACAAAAAACTTAGATTTAACTCTCAAACATATAATTTTGAGGTTCAATAAGTTTATCAACAAAATCTCACAAAAGAAGATCTAAAATTTCAACCCATGAATTGATTTTGAAATTTCCATATTTAGTGAATAGGCTACATATAGTGTGTGAAAACCTCCAAAATCTGACTTATCACATAAAAGCTAGATAAATATTGATTTTTCAATTGGATGGAAACATTTTATTTCTATTTGGAGTGTTTCTTGCCAATTTGATGGTTATTCTTTTTCATTTGTATTGTTTTATGTTTTAAATTTGCATGTCAATATTTCAAAATCAGATAATACTTAATTTCTTTAAGGAATCAAATAATACCTAATTTCTTCAAGGAAAAAAATATAGATTTTTCTAAGTGGAAAAAATCTAGATTTGTCTAAATTTATTTCATTTCATTATTTAACATTTATTATTAATCGTGTAGAGAGGTGTATTACAATGACATTCATCAAAAAGAAAAATTCAACTTAAAGAAAAACCCTTTAGTTTCAATTTGATGTTCAAATGACATTCAACTAGCATAATTACATTCATTGTATGTAGACATTTTTTCAAAAGATTTAACATAGATCTAAATTGAATCGTTATCTTATTCACTCTAAAATATTTTCAATTTTATTTAAAAAATAAAATAAAACTGATTGTAATCTTACTTTTCCAGATTTTAAAATCAAATTAATTAAAAAAAATTAAAACTAAATACTTACTAATTTTTTAAGTTTTTAGGGTGAAATTTATTAGTAACATAAATATATATTTTATTTATTTGTAGATTATTTGATTATTTTTAATAGTGTATATATTTTTTATTTTTTTTATTTTCAATAGTTTTTACTTTTTCAATACAAATTTAAAAAAAGAATAAAATATTCTTATCCATTCTAAAATACTTGTTTTTTATATCATAATCAATTTTATAATGATTTCGTTTTCATTATTATTAATATTGAGATTTAATATTCATAATTATAATTAATTTAATTATAGTAATTAAATATTTATAATTGCAATAAAATACTTAGTGTTATATAATAAATTCTCAAGTTTTTCAAATTTATAGTAATTTTCTTTTTTAGATTTTAAAATCAATTTATTTAAAAAAAAAATCCCAACTGAATACTTAGTGTCGTCTAATATTTTCAATTTTTTTTTAAATTGAAAGTAATCTTGCTTTTTCATATTTTAAAATCAATTTAATTAAAAATAAATAAAAACTAAATACTTAATAAATTTTTAAGTTTTAGGGTGAAATTTATTACTAACACAAATATATTTTTTATAATTATAAAAAATTCAATGTATTTATTTGTTTATATTTCAATAGTGTATTTTTCTTCAATAGTTTTCTTTTCTTTGTTTTTAAATCAGTTTTAAAGTTGTTTTATTCACATGTTCTTATCTTTCAATTCATGAAGACCTCTATCAAAAGAGGCTTTGTCTTTCAATTTCACTCTCTGAATTGTAGATTTCCTAATGGAGAAAGAAGCACAGGCATGTCTCATTGTTCGATTGCAAGAAAATGTTTATTTCCATTCAAGTTTAGCCTTTGTTGTCCTCTCCGATATTGTCCAAAATTAGTTGATTTGCTTTCATAGTTTTTGTTTCAGATTTTGTTATCAAGGTAGGTGCAAAGGGATTCAGAGGGTGAAGTATAGATTGTTGAATCGAGAGAGAACTATAGGTATGTCTCGCCGCTATGGTTGTTAGATTGCATTGAAATGTTGATTCCCATTCAAGCTACATCAATCTAGTTTTAGATTATATTTTTTGAATTAATAGTGTTTTTTTATTTTTAAAAAAATAGGCATTAGAATATTCTTATCAATCTACTAGGACTAAGATTCAATTAAGGTGGGTTAGGGTTCAATTGATGTTCAATTAGGGTAACGGTTCTAGGATAAAGTTTGGGGTAGGATTGGGGTTAGAATTCAATTAGGACTAGGGTTAGGGTTAAGATTCAATTAGAAATTAATTAGGGATATGGTTAGAGTTTATATTCAATTATGGTTAGGGTTTAACTAAGGTTAGGATTAATATTTAATTATAATTAGAGTTAAAGTAAGGTTACTGTTAGGGTTCATTAAGGTTTAAGTTTAAGGTTTAATTAGGGTTTAATTATAATTTGTTCTCCACTCAAGTTGATTTTATAGCTCTACTGATAAAGATATAACTGTTTTCTAAATAAAATTTTATATAGAAAACATTGTTTTTCCTTAAAGAATCATTAAGAATAGATTTCAAATGCAAATATAATGATTAAAAAATAAATAAGTTTAATTTATACTAATTAAACTCAAATAAATGTAAAAATTGAAATTTTGATTAAGAAAAATATTACAAAATCCTATAGCTTAAGGCACTGTATCACAGGAGCTATGTAAAGCATGGACAGCCCAAAACCCAAGAGTAAAGGATGTTAATAATGTTAGCGAATACAAGCTTAACCATGCCGATATTAATCAAATTTAAATAGAAATGTTTCAAGCAAATTTGAGCAATTAGTCTAAACTATTGGAGATCTAGTAATTTTTCCTGTAAAAGTTCAGAATCAGGCAAACAATATTTATCCTACTCATAGAAAATCTGGGTATTTCAATAAGTCTAATACAACAAATTTTGCAAGGCATCTCATGTAACTTATTCACTCATTTTATATTAAGATATCCCAACATTACATTGAAGGGTGATGGCAGGAAAAGCAGCATCAATTCGTACAATTATCACAACCACAAGAAGAGTTGGTATAACGGCATCTACCGTCACATGTAATTGTAAAACAACATGGCGTTCCACTACCACACCCACTCCATATAAAACAGTTTTCACATGATTTGAACGAGGTTCCCTTCCTTCCGGTCAATTTTGCGTATCTGATTTCAGTTTGATTTGCTCCAATCAACTCAAACCCCTCATTGTTTTCGGGTATTGTTGCTCCGTAACACACCTCCGTTGCTGAAAAAAACCATGAGCAATTTAAATCAGTTTCTTCTCAGATTTTTCCAAAATCTGTTAGAATATTGTTAAAATCTTCCAATTTTCAGCGTTTGAGATACATATGCAGATTTCAAACAGTAGGAACTAAAACAGAAAAACGAGAATTTGTACAGCTGTAAGTAAATAAAATGAATGAAGTTGATACCTGGTAATAGAATGACAACACATATCACCATTAAAACAACCCATTTTAGCTGATCCATCATCTCCACACTCGGGCCTATATTTGTTATGCAACAGGAATTTTGTTTCTTCTGCGATGGCACAGATGATGATTTAGCCTATTTTTGGCGAATTGTTCCACAACAATCTTTTAATAGGGGAGTCTGCATTTAATGAGTGTCAAGAAAATAAATCTTTTTAACTGCTGGTACATAAATAGTTTGGGCTAATTAGCTAAATACAGTTCAGGAGTTGCCGAGTCCCCAGAAAATAAATGAAATTAAATATTAAAGATAAATATTTTAGATTAAATTTGGGGTTGGGGCCCTAGCTTGGTTGGCTAAATCTTTCCTGTTGCAGGAGGTTGGTCACGAGGTCTAGTCTCCCCACCACGGTCACGTTAAAAAGCCTGCAGTCTAAAAAAAATAAAATATTTTAGATTAAATTTAAATAAATTTAAATGCTCCAATTTAATTAAGTAAACCAAGTCTACAATTATAAATGATCAAAATATGTATTTTAAAAGTTTATATTAAATTTGTGGAGATATGGTCAATTATGTTATATTTTCTAAATAATTCATTTTAAATTAGAATTTGATTTTTACTTGGAATATTCTTTTTAATTTTGTAATATTTAATTTAAAAATTTGAAGTTAAAATTTATAAATATAAATCTAATCTATATAAATGTTCCTCTTTTTTTACAACAAGGGTGTCCCTCCGACCCATCCACAAGAAGTCCCACCTCTTAAACCCGAGAGACAGTCGAACCCAAGACCCAAGCCAACTCTACTACCCGTGCAGGCTCTAATCTATATAAATGTTACTCATATGCTTGTGAGTCAAAATTAAAAGAGACCCTCTTTTTATACAACTTAAATGCATCTTGGAAAATTTAAATGATGGTAAACCTAATATTTAGAGAGTAAATTGGGTCTGTAATTAGAAATAAAAAACTATAAAATTAAATTTAATATATTATAATAATATAGTTTTACAAATAATGAATGCAAAATTAACATATTTTTTGTTAGGTTGGATATATTTATTATAGGTGTAAAAATTAATATTTTCAATTAAGATGTCTTAGGCTATAAAAATTACTATATTTTTTATTCAAGTTCTTTAGGTATAAACATGAATGCCATGAATTTGATAGTGTGTAGGAATAAATCTAAACATGAAAGAATAAAATCATAGTGTGTGTGTAGATATTTGATCAGCTTCAACTTGTTTATGTTTGAATTTGTTAAGATAGTGCTAACACAAACCTTTATGGAGATTGTCAAATTCCGAGGGTCAAGTTGTCCTTGAGAACCCTAGATAGGCTAGTGTTATGATTTAACTGAATATTGTAGACAATATTTGCTTACATGTGGATTACATATATAATTTTAATGTAGTGTGTTCTTTTTAGGCTCTAATTTCAAATGTTCCTAGAATGACTTTCTTGTCCAACATCCCCTTTCTCTAATCCTACTTGTTTTGTATTAATGGTATATTAAACATCTTCATATATAAAAATATAGCATTTGGTGCAAATGTCTACCAAGCTAGCTCATAATAACTAGTGAAACAAGGCAAATGTTATAATTATAATTTGAATGCTTAAATAAAATGTTAAATTTTGCATGCATCAATTTGAACTAGGTCAATCCTAACTAGACACAAATGAGGCTAGTAGGAAAAGTTATAAACTCAAGAGAATAAAATTGCTAGTCATTCATATACACATTTTTATGAACCAACTCAAAAAGTTAACCATTACTAATCTAATTTGGTAAGACCAACAATTGTGACTAGTCCATCTAGTAGTCTTTCAATCTTTAAAGTGTTTCTCATCATTGATGATAAGTAATATACCTTATTTTGATCGTACATGTGGAAACTTGTAGATATCTTTTGACATTTGAAATATGCCACATTTATTTGCACATGCATTCATGAAGTCTTATGGTGGAATAATATAAAATTTACAATTGAAATAAATGGACATTATCTTATGACAAAAGGTGGGACTACTAACGAATTATTATGATCAAGATAATATCCATGATTGCACACTTTATATTTTAGAATGGGTGACTAAAAATAGAGTTCCAATTAGGATGAAGTCATTAGGAATTGAAGATTCTGAAGAAACGATAAAAATAATCTCCTCAATCTAATTTAGGAGTGTAACTAAGTGTCTAAAGTATTACTTTTAGAATATAAATGTATATACATACAAATTCAAATGTTGTCAATTATGCTAGAGCGTATAATGGTGGATGTAAATGATAGGTGATTAACACTAGGATCCAAAGTATGGGTTATAATTTCATGGTGTATAGTCCCAAATGTAGGGTGGATTTTTATTGTAAATGGAATTTAGATATCCCCAAGATAGGGTGTAATTTTAATAGAACTTGTAAATGGGATATACAATTGAAACTTTTTTCATAAATTATAGGTGATCAACCATTAATCTAGTTTACTATGGTAAAAATTAATTAATGTAAATGACTTAGAAATAATTGGGAGGTGATTTAATTGTTACCAGATTTTCACTTATAGCTCAATTAGGTAGAGCTTATTGATTTGAATTGAAAGAAGAAAAGGTGCATTTTAATCTTTCCTATATTACATTTACAAATAATTCAAAAGTTTACATTTGAAAATTACTACATTCATGCAAGTGCATGTAATAGAAGAAGGATTCAAGCCTTTTTTGTTCAAAGAAGTAATATTTATTGAATGTAAAAATTTACATTATCTCACACAAGCCATGAGATTGACCTTTTCTTGTTCAATACAAATTGGTAAAAGTATATACAAGAATAAGTAAATAAAAAAAATGTGCATATAAGGAGAGTGACCAGTCATTGCCTGAGAATGACTAGTTTTGGGTGCATTGTCATGATTTGTTGATGCCCCGAGTTGTTTTTCCCTCCTAGCTCTTCATTGCTCCTAGTTCATGCATCTACCAATGGCAATAATGTGAGAGAAATGCTCTAAGCAATGAAAAAATAACAAACATCAAATGAACATTCACTTATGTGTGTATAGACTAATCTCAATGTGCATTAAATAAGAAATGCATATTTTAGGTGTCTAGGAAAACCATTAGATCAACATACAAACCTAAAACATGCATTGTTTTTTCTAACATGTGTGCTTCATGTGTAGATATAGAAAAAGTAATGCTATTTTTTTTATTCATTTAATTTCAACATGTGGGTTAAAATGTGGCTCCCATAAGGGTTGAGACCAACATGTTGTCATCCATAGCATGGTAGTCCAATTAATCAACTATATATCACATAGGATACTAAATTGATAAAGTATTTGTCATAAGCAATACATAACTACTCAATGAGATTATAGTGTTATGGATGATGTAGTGAAAAGAAAAGAAAGTAAACATCATCAGTATCTTCCATTCACAAGGCACCAAAATCTTTGAAGATTACAATCTATTAATGAAGGTTGTTACAATAATAATAGATAAAAGACAATGATCATAAACGATCAACTCTAGAATATCTTTGAGATAGAGCAGAACCCAGTGTGCAAGTCAAAGATGAATCACAATGATAGAAAATACAAAGTACATTAACAATATGCATAACAAAGTTGATAATGAAAGGGGGCATACCTTTTTAGTATCATAACCTAATGCATGGTGTTGATTTAGCATGGAGGTTAGTGACTATCCTAGGGGGTAAATTAAAGTGTAAAGATGTTTTCTTCAAACCTTGACAGTCACATTATAAGGCAATGTGATTAGTCAAGTTGAACAAATAGGGCAGTTTCACACCCATATAAAGATTACATGTAGTCATTGTCTCTAAGAGAATATAGATATATCAAACAATATTATGGACAACTATATTCTGATTGTCAAAAGAATGAAATTCATAATGGAGAGCCTTAGTTAGTCAGTCATTTGAATGGAAGATCCTATCTTAGAATTTGTAAAAGGAAAAAGCATGTTTTCAAAAAATGAAGATAAAGACATGACACTTTGGCAAGCTTTTGAAGAGAAATAACAAAGTGACTAATGTAAGGAAGAGTAATGAGGAACATTGTTGCAATTAAATATACATGATGAGAAACATTATTACACTTATTTGTGAATAAATACCACAAGACAATCATCTATGTCAAGAAACAACCCCGATGTATGGGATACAATGCTTTTGCAAGAAAAGCTTAGAGAAATATGCTACAGTAAATGTGATATCACAAAGTAAATGACAGAAGGGTAGATCAGCTATGACATTTCAACCTAAATGAATAATGAGCCATATAATGTTCACACTTTATCAAGTATAATCCTATAGTTTGTTCTTACAACCATAACTAAATGATGGTCATTCAAAATAATTAAAGAAACAATGCTTGGAGTACTTTTCAATCTTAAATAGTAATGATGGCATCAGAGTGAATGAGGTTGGTACAAGATATTTAATGAATTGTTATCATGGGTTACATGGGGCAGTCATGCTTAAGTCAGTTGCACTATGTAGGTGCATGAGTGTCTTACAACTCTACACCACTGTTTATTTTAGGATAGAGCATATAAGATAGCTTCATCATTACAGCAGTGCACACGATTAAATGATGTATGTGGACAACTATTTCATAAGCATTCTAGTGAGCAATGCTTTACTTTGTGTACTATATCATGTGAATGCTAAATTTTTATCATGGTCGGATGACATAATTCATATGTAAACAAAGTGAAATATACGGGAGGTTCCATCTCATGGAAATTAAGTGACTAGACATAATCATAGTCAATAATAATAGTCATGCAATGATTGTCATTCATCAAAGAATAAGAGATAGAATTGATTAGAAAAATTTCATACAGAGCTCTAGAATCCTTATCATTGGTGGTGGTTGAGCTTCTTCAAGAAGCTTTGAGAAAAAAATATCAAGGGAAAACACAAAAACCCTCATGGGTTTTGCACAAAAATAGCAAAATTAGATACAAAAAATTAAAAATATCCCTTCACATAATGGAACACAGAAAGAAAAAAAAATCTATAGATGCATGAGTTTGCAGCCATGAGGAGCCAAGAGAGCTAGAAAGGCACAGGTTTTGATAATCCATAAACAACTTTTGACACTTGTGGGACCAAAAGTAGCCTTGGCTAAATAATGCATAGAAATGTTAAGAGAAATACACCAAAGAGCTCAGGTTTTCTTCAAACAATGAAAGTATGCATGAATGTATAGGAAATACACAGAAAAATCAAACATTTCTATCATTTTTTTATGTGAAAAAAGATTAAAATAACAATTTTTCTTCATGCATATTACAAATAGGGCCTTACCTAAGCTTTTCCCTTTTTGTCAAATGCATTCAAATCCATCTAGAAACCCTATAGGAGAAGTTTCATGGAAACCCTGGCATGGCAATGCTTTTAGTCTCTCTAGAAAAGCTCAACAACATAAATTAAAGGACTAGTGTGTTTTTGCATTTTACCCTAATTGTTAGTGTGCCGATAAAATAAAGCTTTTTTACCTTTAAAAAAAATAAAATTGCAACGTAACTAATACCATGGTGAGCTCATAGTCCCTTATGACTTAGTCTTTTTACATTCCACCTTTAATTGAGTTATATATGTTTTTAATTATGTTAAATTTTAAAGAATTTTAGTTAAGTGTTATTATTAGAAGCTCTGAGTTCAATTTTCTATTTCAAATGCAAAAAATGATGTAACATTCCTTGTATACGATTAAGGAAAGATATCTTTAGATGTATGATTTTGCAAGCATATTGGAGGATTTTAAGAGGTTAGCCAACATGAGGAGGGAATATAGGGGAGTTTAGTTTCTTTTTGGAGAAAATGAGAGCTTTTAGAGGGTAGTTTCCTGTGTCATCATCTTAGACATGGTCAAAGATGACTATTTCAACGTTTTGGATCTCATTTGGAGAAGTTGTAGTTGCTATTATTTAGGATTTTTGGAGGCATATGAGCTTAGAAGCTTCTAGTTTATTTTTTGATGCAAGTACATGGGGTGGAGAGATATATTCTCATTTTGGATACTTCATTGTAATTAGTTCTTGATATGCATGCTACATTTAGTGACTTTTTAGTCCTTTGGCAGAATTTTACAAACTTTTGTAGCTCTTTGGATATGGAATTTAGAGGATACCTTGGTTAATTTTGGTGGTGAAGTTCTTTCCTTCTCATTCTTGTAGTCTTGTGTATGTTGAATTATTTATCAAGCTATTTGTGAGATTTTTCTCGTTTCGGGTATGTGCAGGATCATGATGGGCCAAAAAGTGGCAATATAATGGGTATTTATAGGGTATGTGGCTAGCGACATTTTTTTACCCAAAATTAATGAAATGAAAAGGGTTTCTAAAGGAGATTCTAAGATTTCCACCAATATAAATTATTCTTTACTTTGAATTTAATAAATAATTATTATTAATTTTCTGTTTGAATTACAACTAAAGTGTTGATTGATAGGTTGATTGAAAAACATCTATAGCTTTCAAATAGTATTACATTTTTGAATCAAAAACATGCATCACATTTTATGCTTTGCATTATATAGGATTAGTAAAATAAAAATTGAATTTCATGAAGGTTTGACCAAGTTAAGGTGGTCAAACATACAGGTTTTTATTTTTTTTTAAAGTTGTAATAAAAAATTCATAATTAAATTTTTACTTGGAAAAATTACAACAAAATGCATCACATCTAGACATGAGTCCCTTACTTATGTAAAATATTATTAAAAATATTATCATTTATTGTGGTTAGAGTGTTTAGACACCTACTTTTTGTTTTTCCTTGAGTTTTAAGTACTACATTGAAATTTCAAATTTTTACCATATATATATATATATATATATATATATATTTAAATAAACCTAGTATTTTAGAAACTACATTCAATTTGCTATAGATTCTATTCTTACATATTTTTGAAATAATATAGATAACTTATTCAATTTTTTACATCAAGTTGCCTAAGTCTGATTTTTCTGAATTTTTTGCCACCTAAGGGCCTATTTTTTCCATGATGATCTTGCACATACCCTTTCCTTCTAACTTTGTGTCATAAATTTATACCCTTTCTACAAAATGTAATTTTATGTAGGTTACTAATTGTGTTTTGGAAATTTAGATAATTTTTCAATTGTGTAGTTTACCTTCCTTTTGTTGATTAATGTGGTTTGGCCTTTTAGTGAAATACTTATGCAGAAACATACTATAACAGGTTGTGCAAAATTTTATTTCTGTCAATTTGAGCCAAGTGTTTAAAGCTTTAAATTTTCATTGTCCATCATAAGTTTGGTGAATCACCATAGGAGTGATTTTTAGTTTATGTACTCCTTATCCCTTTCTGAGTAAATTCAATAGTTTTAGGTCACACCATAGGAAGTTGATCTTCATCCAAAGATTCACTCCAAATTTCAAGGTCACCCACAACCTTAGGAGTGTTTCCATGTTTCTCCATAAAGTTGAATTCTGCAATTCAACAAGGATTCATTTCTGAGAGATAACATTAACAATTATTCAATTTTACTTAAATTGTAAAACACTATTGATTTGGCCATCCTTATATATAGTTCTATTTGCCAAAAGAGGACTTGTGGATTTGAAAAAATAATCAATTGAAAAGATTTTTAATACAAATATAATTAGTGAAAGAGTATTCCTATTAGAAAATGTAGTAAACCGCAAAATATGTGGATAAATGTAAAGGTATCTAATTAAGTACATAAAATTAATAGGCACATGACTAAGAAAATAAGGTGCCAAAGGCCTCCCAACTCAATAGATAGTATGATAAGGGTTCTAACTAGGAAATTTTTTATTTCATATAGATTTTGCAATGAATCATTGTCTAGTACTTGAAGACTATCATAGTGTGGTAAATGCAACATCCCTCATTCTAACATATAATATTATATTTATGAGTTGGCAGTGATTTTATTAATAGTGTTACAGAAATTCAAAAGAAAAGGTGGGTGAAAATAGTCACACCCCTTGAGTCCATAACAGGGCTACAACTCAAGACATTAAAATTTAAAACATGAAAATAGTAAACATCAACCACTAGGTAGTTAAAGTAACAACAAAAGAAGGATATTTTAGTTTATTTTTATATAAATTTTTTGTGACTATTAAAGATTTGTAAAAGATTCATATTATCCTCCTCTCAAGATTAGTTTAGGAATTTTGTTGCTACCTTATCTTCCATACATTACTGTCAACTTACATGAACTAGAGCATGCAACTACCCTTTCTTTGAGTTTGAATGTGGGTTGTTGATCCTCAAGAAAGAGTTTTGATTCAACGATATCAACTAGTTGGACTAATTTAAAAATATTTAACATAAAGATATTTTACCAATAGACATATTCCATTTGGGATCAGCTTTATAGCTCATTTAAAAGGCACACCATTGTGACCTGATGAGTCAGCTTTACCCATGTGGAAGCATCTTGTGATTTTGTAGACACAAGATCAAGAAGCATAAAAGGGTTCATGGAATATTGGAAACCCTCTAGATTGTGCCATGCGGCACAATGTAAACTCACATTAAGTCCCCGTTTATACAGTAAAAATATTCTATGCTTGATATGAACATACATGTATCCTTATGATAGTTCTGATTTTTACATCTATCACCTTCCCGTGGTTTTGCAGCTCCGAACAAGCCTTCATGAAAATACCCCATGGAATGATTAAAAATCCATAAGATGATGCCATGTGGCACCTATTAAGCCACTCAGATGCAACATCATTGAAACTCTACCACATGTCCCCCTGTGCTTGTGTAAGACACCTATGGTCTCTCCCAAAAGGGTTCAATGGAATGGAAGAAAGCTTCAAAATTTGAAACATGCAATTGATGGGACCTTCTTTAGGGCCCCATAACAATGTATAATATAAAATTCCACGTGTCAAAAATTCCATGGTTTTGCAGGAAACTTTTACTTAGCTAAAAAGTCATCATAGAATGATAGAACCAATAGAATAATGCAATATGTTAGTGCAAGATTGGTTCTATAGGACGATTAATTAAATATTTTAATACTCATGGGGCCAAGCATGGACAACTTAAAATAAACTTTTAGCACATTCACTTTAAAACATCTTAGTGTGACTAGATGAAGAGGGGTTTGAATTTAATAATGATGCAGGCACCTAATTTTATATCCATATTGAAGTACCTATAAAATCTGCAAAAAATCTATTCCTCAAGCATGAGTAAGTTTTATGCAAATTTTATCAAAATACTCCTATGAAATACCATGTAAATGCTTCAAAATGCAACAAATAACAAGAGAAATCTAGAGACATTTCAAAAGCATAACATATACCTATTCCATATTGGATTGGTGTCAAATGTGTGAACAACCCTTTCCTAATCCTTGCTCAAAAATTGAAATGATGAGATGCAATGGTGATGAAGAGAAAAATTAGTTTTGAAACCAAGAGAGTAAGTTTGCATGAAGATGTAGATGGATTTGATGAAGAATGAGGCCTTTATTTATAGATTTTCTTGATGAGAGATTGGCCAAATGCATGAATGTGGGACTAAAAACAAACCAATGAAAAGAGGCCACTTGTCCACTTGCCATAGGTTGAGGGATGTGCAATTTTTGGCTAATGTTCCCAAGAGAGAGAGTTTCAAATTAATTTTTTTGAAATAAATGTTGAGAGGGGGACATGAAAATTAGAATTTAATGCAATGTTGGAGGGGACAAGTCAACTTGTCATCATTTTCAAACTTGAGGGAATATTCTATTTTTTATGCCAAGTTGAAAGAAAATAAGGATTTTAATAAATCAATAAATTGATTTATTTGTGCAAGTGGTAATATCTAGAGGATGTGATGGGTGGTTAGGTTAGGCTAATTAGGATTAGATTAGCTTAACGATTGATTAGGTGAGTTTGACTCTTTTGACTTGAATATTTGATTTATTTAAATCAAAAGGGATGGAAAATGCATTTGGGATTTCATTAAATGAAGGTTTGATTTATTTAATTAAAGGGATGATGCAAGATAAAGGTTAATTAATGAAGTGTTAGGATTTAATTGATTTATTTAAATGATGCAATGATGAAGTGGATTTATTTAATTTGAAGGATGAAATATTAGATTTGATTAAATGAAGGTTATTTTATTAAACTATTGGATTGACATGTATGCATATTTTGCGTGTCTACATTTTTCCCCTCTTTGAAGCAATGTACTTGTTGCGTTTGTTCAAAGAATAAACTTGTTGTGATAGAAATTCAAAAAAATTGTGATTTTTTCAATTGCCCCATTGGAAAGAAGTACACTAGTACATTTTCCCCTCAAGAGATCGAGCAAAAAGATTCAATTTGAGGGTCGATCTAGCGATAAAGAGGTTCAAGATGGATGGTTATGGATGATGATGCAAATGAGATGTTTTTAAGATGCTTAGAATAAAAAATCTATATTATCTTAAAGAACTTAAATGATGATATGATGTATGAGATGAATGAAATGGATGATGTGATATGTTGTGATTATAGAATGGATGATTTATGCACATGTGATGATTTATGAGATGCTTAGACTAACAGATCTATATTATGATGATAATATGTATGTGAGATGATATGTAGAATACTGATGGTTTGTGGATGTAGGATGGATGCACTGGCGATGATGATTAACTATTCACATTGTGATGTTAGTGTGGAAAAGAAGACATTAGATGATGACAAGAGGATCCAACAAGCCAACTTTATGAGGGATGATGATGAGAAATGATGATGATAGATGGGTGAGTTGCTTATCAAGGTTTGGGATTTTAAAAGGGTCACTTACCTTATGTTTGATTACACATGTAGATACGATGCATCAAGGTATAAAGAGATAGGATGGCGTTGTACCTAGTACGATGGACTTTGAGTCAACAAATATATAGGAGTATTCTTGTTCACACCTGACATACAAAAACCTTGCTAGGATGCACTTTAGAAGTTTCAAACATCTCAAACCAAAACACATAAAGTATAACCAGTCAATGCAATAGTCAACAAGCTATCCAAAACATCCTCTATACATATCTAACAAAGAAAGTATTCACCAAGTTATTTTACAAGAATTTCCAACAAGCATAATAGAGAAAAGGATAATGATTTTTTCCCCATTCCTATCCCTCTAAATCCTTCATTTGGATATCATCAAGAGGTCCTTGGACTAAACACAATAAGATAAGTCAAAAGACAAAGATAAAGTACACAAACAAGTTGATGTTCTTCAATATCGCTAACTAAAAGGGAATGTGTTTTTAAGGATAAGAACCAAAACTATTGCCAAAAGATAATGCCCATTGTAGGAAGGATACATCCTAGGACATGTTAGTGTCTCGAGGGATGATCAAATATCCACCTTGCCTATGTTCAAGCTCAAAGATGACATAGTTCGATTAGATGACTTTGTTTTTGACTTTTTGACTGACTTTTTAACTTGTTTTTTGGATTTTTTTGACATGTTTTGAATGTTTTTGGATTTTCTCATGTTTTGGATTTTTTTCTTTCTAATGTTTTTTTAATTTATGCTTTCTAATGTTCTTGGATTTTTTGATATTTAGGACTTTAAGAATATACATGAATCCGATCCGATAAGAACATGCCCCCTGCATGATGGAATAGACTACTTCGATAAAGGCAGGACAAATTGACCTTGAGGATGGGCCGAGTAGTACTAGGAGGGATCATGATATGAAAATAGGACCAAGCTATGGTCCAGAAAGTAGTGGATGAGTGATGGATGGAGACCTGAATGTGATGGATGATGGAAGCATAATGGATGGATGATGCAAAACAAGCCATAAAGATCCTGGTGGATGGAAAGTACTTATTTATGCAAGACTCCTATTTGGAACTTTTTCACCAATGTACTTGCCTGAAGTGCCACTGAAGTGGTTTTCACTAGAGGGTTATTTTTTTTCTTTACTATTTGTTTTTTATTCTTTTTTTGGTCCTTTTTTGGATTTTTTTCTTTTTTGATTTTTTGTTGTCACCAAGATGCCTATTTGCTAGGTTTTCATTGAAGTAACCATTTTCTTAGGACTTCTTACTTTTTGGTTCTATACTTTGAAATATTTAGGCATAAAACTTTTTGAGATGAAATCTATTCATGGGCTCTTGTAGAGGTTCCCCTTCGAGTGTTGAGAGGTGATATGCCCCTAATTTGTAACTTGTTGTGATGAGGAATGGTCCCAACCAATTGGGTTCAAACTTGCCTTTGCTCCTTAGGTTTAGGACATTCTTCTGATTTTCTTTTAATTCCAATTATCTGACTTGGAACGTCCTGCTTCTGATTTTCTTATTGTAGCTCCTTTTAAGTCTCTTCTGATAGACTTGCAAATGATTCAAAGAATCTATATGTCACTCTTTTAGTTTGGATACCTGGCATTCTTCATCAGTGATGAGGTTTTGCAGTGATATCCTGAGGGATGGGAGCTTGATCTCGATGGGGAGTACCGCTTCTGATCCATAGACCAAGGAGAAGGGGGTGGTGTCGGTGGGTGTGCAGATGTTGGTTCGATAGGCCCAGAGGGTGGGATTAAGCTGTAGGTGCCAGTCACGCCCTGCATCATTGATCATTTTCTTGAGGATTTTCAGAATGGTTTCATTTGTAGCTTCCGCTTGGTCATTGCCTTGGGGATAGTACAGGGTGGAGAAGCGATGTTGGATTTTTAATTTCTCGCATAATTCATAGACATTCTAATTTTTGAATGGTGTCCCATTATCTGAGATAATGGCTTGTGGGACACCGTACTGAAAAATGAGGTAGTTCAAGATAAACTTTGAGATTTCCTTCCCAATTATGTATGTCATGGGTATGGCTTCCACCCACTTAGTAAACTACTCAGTTGTGGTTATGATGAATTTGTGGCCATTAGATGAGGTAGGTGTGATTTTTCCAATGAGATCAAGGCCCCACCATGAAAAATGCCATGGTGTGACAATAGGATGAATCTCTTGAGCTAGTGCATGGATGAGGTCCCCATGCTGCTGACATTATAGAAACTTTTTGGCATGATCATGTGCTTCTCTTTCCATTGTGGGCCAATAATACCCCATCCTCAGTAGTTTCTTATCTATGGTCATTCAACTCGAGTGTGAACCAAAAATACTATTGTGAACTTCAATTAGAGCGGTCAATGCCTCCTCACCATTTAGGCAGCATAGTAGGGTTCCTTCTATGCTTCTACGATATAGGGTATCATTGAGGATGACAAATTTGGATGCCTTTTTAACAAAGATTCATTTTAGGTTTGAAGGTAGGTCAGCGGGTATGACTCCTATTCGAAGGTATGTGTAAATATCATTGTACCAAGGATCACTAGGACCAATGATTTTGCACATGAACTATGATTTTGGTACCTTGAATGTGGGAACAAGAAGCTACTCTATCAGGAATTCATATTTTGGAACATTGTTGGGGATATCCAGTAGGGACCTAATTGTTTCCATGGCATTTGTTGCTATATTGTTGGCTCTAGGTATATGCTCAAATGTAATTTTGATGAATGATTCATTGAGAGTCTCTAGCAATTTCTTGTATGGAGTGAACTTGTCGTCCTTAATCTAGTATTCATCGTTCACTTGATTTATGATGAATTGGGAGTCTCCGTACACTTTGAGAGCTATGATGTTCCATTGTACTGCTAACCTGAGACCTATAGTCAAAGCCTCATATTTCGCGATGTTATTGGTGCAAGGAAATGCTAGTTTGTATGACCTTGGTATTCAATCCCCTTGTGGAGTGATGAAGAAGACACTAGCTCCCGATCCATACTATGTGTATGAGCCATCGAAGTATAGTTTCCAGTGGTTAGCTATGTTGATGTTGAAAATAAATTCATCTAGAATCTCTGAGACAAGAGGGTTCTCTAAATAGATTGGTGCCTCTGCCAGTTGATCTGCAATAACTTGACCCTTGATTTCTTTCCGCTTTACATACTCAATGTTGTACTCTAAAAATATCATCACCCATTTTCCCATTCTGCCTGTGAGCATTTCCTTTGATAGTAGATACTTGAGAGGTTATTTTGTGTGCCAACATGTAATGTCTAAATTTTTGAGAGGCAAACACTACTGCAAGACATGCTTTCTTGATGAATGAGTAATTTAGCTCATGACCAACCATTGTCTTGCTGATGTAAAAGATGGCCCTCTCCATTCCATTTTTGTCATGTTGAGCTAGGAGAGCTCCAAGGGCTGTTGCTATTATTGACACATATAAGATCAATGGCTTCTTTGGGATGGATGGCATTAAGACTGGCAGTGTCAATAGATATTCCTTGATTTTTTTGAATTCCTCTTCGCACTTGGTATCCCATTTGTACACTACTCCTTTGTGGAGTAGGTGAGAGTATGGGTTCTGTTTGTCTGCCAGTTGTGCTATGAATCTTCTAATCGATTAGAGTCTTCCTTGGAGGCCTCTCAATTGTTTTAATGTCTTTGGTGCTTCCATTTCGAGGATTTCTTGTACTTTTTCTAGATCCACCTCAATACCCCTTATGGACACTATATATACTAGAAATTTACTTGATTGTACACTGAAGATTCACTTCTTGGAATTTAGTTTGACTTTGTATTCCTCCAGTCTGTCAAAGATAGCACTTAGGTTTGCTATGTGATCTTTTCTCTTTCTTGACTTAGCTAGAATATCGTCAACATAGTTTTCAACTATTTTTTGAATCATGTCATGGAATATTAGTGTTGTGGCCCTTTGATATGTTGCTCTTTCATTCTTTAGGATGAATGGAATCATGCTCGAGCAATAAGTACCACATGGACAAGTGAAGAATTTCTTATGTTGATCTTCTTTTGCTATCATGATTTAATTCTATCTTGAAAATTTATCCATTAGTGATAACATCTCATGTCCAACTGCCATATCTACTATCATATCGATGTTTGGAAGTGGAAAGTCATCTTTTGGATATGCCTTGTTCAAATCTGTGAAGTTTGTGTAGATTCTAATGTTTCCATCAGGTTTTGAAACAGGTACGAAGTTTGATACCCATTCTTGATAGTCTATCGGTCGGATGAATCTTGCATCTAATAGCTTCTTTAACTCCATTTTGACTAGCAAGGAAATTTGAGGGTGCATTTTTCATAGCTTTTGTTTGGTAGGCTTTGATTCTGGATACACTGCTAAGTGATGAACCACGGTCTTTGGATCAAGTCTTGGCATGTTAGCATAACTCCATGCAAATTTTATCTATTTGTCCCTTAAGAAGGATGCTAGGAGCTCTTACTCTTCTGATAGTAGTGATTCCGTATAGAATGTGATATGCGGGGTCTCCTCTATTCCTAGGTTAACATGATTGTATTTTTTTGCCAAGACTATATGCTTTTCCTAATGAATACCTCTTAAAGGAAGATTGAATCACCCATCCTCGGGTGCCATAGAGAGGTTTTCATCATTAGATGTGTCCTTTATTTATAATTTTTTCTTGTTAGAGAGTGCCACAGTGTGGTTTTCACTTAGGGATTTGGATATTATTCTTAATTTCTCACTTTTGCAACTGAAGGATTCAATCATTTCCCCATAATAGGCATGTGTGCCCAATTCCATTATAAACCTCACATTCTGAACTCCATCTGGAATGTTATCCTAGAGTCCCATGAATTCTGAGAGTGCTTCATCATTTTTAAATGTATCAAGAATTGGTGGTCCTCATTGGTTGTAGTCGATGAGTTGGGGATATACTAAATGGATCTCATGATTTTGATGGTCTATTTTAAAGGAGAGGGTGCTAATCATGCAAAGGGAAGTATCCTCAAATAACCTAGGTAGATTGGTCAAGTGATCCTCGTCATTGCTACTCCTATAGACATCGGTTATATGAAATGTAAAGTTATCTATGACATGACTTGTAGATATGGGTAGGTGTAATTATGCTGCGGTTGGGTGAGGAAAATTGTTAACCATTCTAAGTGGAGAACTTTGGCCATGTATGGTTATACTCGAAGGGGTACAGAAAAGGCCAAGATTTGTTATTGGTCGCATCTCTGGCATGATAGGTATTATGAGCCCATTGTCATTTTGTCCAAGTCTTTACTTTTTGTCATAGCCAATTGCAGGCATCATTTGCAGACCCTTGCTTTTGTCATCCATTCGTACTTCAGGTGTTGGTCTTTCATCTTGATACAACATGTGAGATGGATTTTCCTCGATAACTTCTCATCCAAGATCTCCCCATCTTGTAAAGGTGGGATAGTTTCCAGGAGACGTTTGGGATGTGGAGGCTTCATTTATTTGCGGTCGTCCCCATGATCTAGGAGATTGTGTAACTCTCCTACCACAAAAGCATTATTGGGGAGCTTATAGTTTCCACAACCATTATCTTGGATGATAAGCTTGATGTCAAATATGGTGGGGATGGCAGGAGTGGTGGGTGTCTCTATTGCAGAAGTGGATGCGAGAGTGGCAGGATCGATGTATGGTATGGATGGGCCCTCATCATTTTTTGGTACTTGGGGGATTTTGTAATACTTTGCTTCAAGATTTTTGCAGTATGAGAAAGGTTTGGGATCTCTGTGAATGGTGACCTCTTTTCCCTCTTATGTGAATTTCATGCACTGATGGAAAGTAGATGTTATTGCCTTCATTGTATGAATCCATGGATGTCCTAGAAGAATGTTATATGGTAAGTCAAGGTCTGAGACCTGAGAAGTGGTTTTAATAAGAGCTGGACCTACTTGAATAGGGAGTTTGATCGTGGCTTGGGACACTCTTTCTTGATCACCATATGCTCTTATTATGATACCATTTCCTTTGTCAATAGAATCCTCTAGGATTTTCAATTATTTGATGAGGTTGAGAGAACAAATGTTCAAACCCACACCTCCATCCACCAAGGCCCTTTTGACTTTGCTCCTATTTACTATGACTTCTAGGTGAAGCCTATAGTTGTGAGATGGCTAAGCACAAAAATCCTAGTCAGAGAATGTGAGAAGATTAGGCGTAATGATGTTTCCAACCATAGCTTGGAATTGCTTTGCATCAATGTCTACAGGGACAGTAGATGAGGCCAATGCTTCTTTAGGGATTTTCCTATGGGAAAATGATATTTTTAGCAACTTCATGATGGAGATTTGTGCTGGTGTTCTTTTGAGTTGATCTAGGACATTGTAGCCATTAGGAACTGATCTAGATGTAGGGACTTTGTTTGGCTGGGATGATCCTGCGAGGGTGACTTTGCTGCCTCTTGTGGTGATGCCACAATCAGTATCGATGCCTTTGATGGTGTTGATTGTGCAGTATTCATCTAGGGATGCAACAATAGTTTTGTACACATGGTTCATGTTTGCATGGGTTCCTTTCCCTTTATCATTGATATTTCCTTTGTTACCATGATTCGACATCAGATTCGTACATATATCTTAAGATCCTAATTTTTTGTAGGTTGTTCCACATTTATAATTCTTTTATCGATGAGATTTTGAAAAATGTTTTTCAATCTCATGCAACTGTTTGTGGTATGGCCTTTGATTTTGTGGAATTCACAAAGTTGATTCTCGTTATACCAAGGAGGTTTGACTTCTGCTTCTTGGTAATTCTCAAATGTAGGAGCCTTGATGAGTTTTTCGTCTATCAAATTCTTCATTATGTCTTCAAGTGGTTGCCCCAAAGTGGTGTATTTTCACTTAGAATAACTCTTGCATTGGGGTGGTACTCTTTGATTATTGAGATTATTGATTGTTGGATTGTTGTTTGGATGGTGTGTCGTGTGATGATTGTTTTGGTGTTGTGTTTGGATTTGTGGCATGGGTGTATTTTGGTGAGGAGCACTAATGACCACCTTGGCATTAATGACACCTGCATTAGTAATTTTTTTGGTTCCTTTCCCACGTGCGAGGTTTATCATTGTAATTGGATGGTGGGTGGTTGTTTTTTTGTTTGTGGTATGAGGTTGATCCCACTGGTTGAGTCATGAGGGATCATTTGACGCTAAGCGCCTTGGGGATCAATTGATCATATGTGGTGATGCCTTGAACCTTGAGATGAAATTGTAAGAGGTCGTCAAGGTTGGCAATGATGGTGCAAACTTGTTGTTCTTATGGCATGGTCCACTTACTTTGATTGGCCTTCGATTGCCATCGTTATAAGAATGAAGTGAATGATTCACCCTTTCCTTGTTTCAGAGCCGATAGTTCTTCTAGACTGACATCCATTGCAATGTTCCATGCACATTTCTTAATGAATGTGTCTATAACTTCTTGAAATTTTCTAATGCCTGCAAGTAAGGGAGAGAACCATTCCATAGCATGGCCTACCAAACTCCTAGGGAATAGCTGCATCAGATATGAATCGTCATATGTGACTTCCATGCAATGAACTTGGAATTCCCTGATGTGATCTTCAGGGTTTCCCATCCCTTGATATTTTTCAAATTTAGGGATTTCAAATCCCTTGATACTTGGTAAAAGGGGAAGCCCTAAGCCAAGGAGTGGTGCAGATGATAATGGAAATGGTGGAAGTGGTGGAAATGTAAAGGGTGTGAGTTCTTATGAAAATGTTGTGGTGCTCAAAATACTCCCAGGTCCGAACATATCTCATTCCTTTTGTGAATTTGTGAGGAGAGGTGTTTGAGGTGTTGCGTAATAAAATGATGATGATGGATCATGATGGAATGTGAGTAACATTTTTGTGTAATATGGTTTGGGGTATGTTTTGTTTCAATACGGTGTTTGCATCCAAGTTTACATTATTAACAAGGGGGTGTGTTTCAATAGGATTGAGAAATACATTTCCCTTATTAACATTGGGTTGGGTTGGAGCAAAAGATGTCATGATTTGTGGAATTTCTTGTGTGATGTTTTGGGATGGAGGTGTAGATGAGATGGGAATAGTGGATGGGATTGGAGGAAATGATGTCTCCACTATGGTACTTACATTGAAATCCAAAGGTAACTTGGCCCCTTGTTTTGCTAGCTCAAGCATGTATAATGAAGGGTTGAGCCTTATCATGATGTTGATGATTTTATGGTTTTCTTGATTTTGAAGCATTTTAGTTATTTCATCATGAGTCATTCCAAAGGTAAGATCCTCTCCTTGGTTTTCTTCTTGTGGGTTTTACAATGATTTTGGAAGGTTAATTGTAAGAGTTCCCAACCTAATGGGATTCATTTCAGGAGTGGTTTGACTTAAATCACTAGAAGCGGGTGTTTCTTTGTTGGCTTCCATGCTCTTCTTGTATTGAGATCTGGTTTGAACCATAAAACAAGGATCAATTTTTAAGAATGGGAGATGAATCTCTTGATTCTTTTTGGATTGATCTTTATTTTATGCCTCAAAGTGAAAAAAATTTAGGATGTCTTGTAGATCAAAAGATGATATGATGATGATGTAAAAGATAAATGATGTGGATGTTATGATCTTTTTGTAAATCTTGAAGGAGATATGAGGCTTTTGGGACTTTCGGATATGTTTTGGATTTTGATTTGGGATTTGTCCTTGATTGATTTTTATTTTAAACAAATCGACCCTAAGATGTTTGGATGATTATCTAAGGGATAGATTTGATCAAAGGATGGTAATTTGAATATGTGTGGGGAGAAAGATGCATCTACCCACACCTATCCAAACAAAATGACATTTTCACTAAGCATATGATGAAGGATTAATCTACATATACTAAGCTAAATGAAATGATTTTGATAACTTTTGACAAAGAATATTCCAAAGGATACATCTACACATACCTAGCCAATGGTGATTTTGATAATTTTTTCAAGGATTAGTCTCAAAGATTTTGATGATTTTGATTTTGCCAAAAATCCTAGCATTAAGGACGATATCAATATTTTCCAAAAGGTGATTTGTGAGATAATGTTTGTTTTGATGTTTTGAAGGATGGATGAAAAATATTTTGATTTTCTTTGATCCTAAGATGAACCTAAAAAAAAGACACTTTGTTTTCCTAGACCTAGGTATTGAAGAACAAGTTTTTCTCTAAATTAGATGTTCAAACTCTCTGAAAATATTTGGGTTTTGGCAATAATAGAATTAATACAAACCGGGATTGTTCTTTGAAGCCTTTTTGTAAAAGTTGAAAAGCAGTCTTTGTTTGACTTTGTATAACATAGAGAGATGTTCTTGATGGGATTTCAGACTAAGGGATTTCACCTTTGGTTTCGTGATCTTGATTTTTTTTGAAATCATTGGAGACACATGTGTGGGGTCCAATTTTTTTTTATCTTTGCTTAATGGATTATTTTTACCACAAACACTTCTTGATTAGCTTTCAAACTGAATGTCCAATGTCTTAACTTTGTCTCATTTCACAAAGTATATTATGCAAAAATTTGATGAATTTAAGGCAAGGGTTACCTATTTTTTAACTTTAGTGGGAAAATTGAGATGTAAATTCAAGTGCTTAGAAACCTCTAAGGATGTAATCCCAAGGGCAAGCAATAACATGAGAATTTGGTCAATGGTATTTTCCTCCTAAAGGGTTTGAAATTTTGAGGATCATGTTGAATGTTTGTTTGCAAATTTTTTCGAACAAGCAAAGCATTTTGTAACCAAGAACAAGTACAACCCTATGGATGTGTAAGAAAATATTTGTTGAATCCCCACTTTGACAAGTCCAGCTATGCTTGTTTTTAGCGAATGGTTAGATGTTTGACCCCATTGGCTCCCCTCCACAACACTCTCTTATATAGGGCAGCCAAGCATCAATACCCATGAAAGTCCCATGACATATTTTCCATTTATACTAAAGACCGTAGAAGTGTGGGGTAGCCTTAGAATGATCATTCTTGCACTAACAAATAGATTAAGGATTTTTGCAAATTCTAGCACATGGGTTTTAATAAGGACTTTCCATTTGTGGAGATTGACCCATACGACAAGAGTCCCCTTTCGGATCCATCTTGTCAGAATCAACTATGTGATATTGGCATTTCTTCCAATATCCACATTTATATCCCAGTTGGGAATACTCCTTGCTTTAGAGTGTTACTGATTGAGTCATTCCCTTGGGTGAGTACTTTTTCCCCAAGGCAAGCTCTCTAGGATAAACAAAAGTGATTAAAGACAAAATACGTAACTTGATCACTCTTTGATGGCAACAAAGAGAGAGAATATACGTGAAAATGCCCCCACTCACACTCGCACAAAATCCTATTCAATTTTAAACCCAAATCGAAGTGTGGAGGTGATTACTTTATTTCACCCTAAAGTCATGAAAAATGCCTTTTGATTCTCAAGATCGCTATAAAACACAAGAGAAGCGCATACGTCCTTTTTCAATGATTTTATTTTAAGTACTTGCTTTCACAAAAAATAAAGTTGCACTTGTTTTTTTAAAATGCACAAAGATAAATGTGAGTTCTTTTTAAGCACCAAAAGACAAGTGAGAGATACTTTGTTGAATTGTTAATCCAAGATATAAAATCTAGTAAGTTTTGATCCTAAAGTTTGTTTTGACCCTTGCAAGAAGAAATTGAAAGATTCCTTTTAAATCAAATGAAAATTATTGTCCTAAGAAAAAAAAACATAACAATTTCTTGGAGAAGTGTTAAAAAAAACACTTAAAGTGTTTAAAAAACACTTTGATCTTTCAACCTTTCATCTTCATGCTTCATTGTTCTTCATTATCCTTCTTTGTTTTTGTTGTCATTCGTTATCCTTTCGCTTTCCTTCTTCGCTATTTTTCTTTCACTTTCCTTGCTTTCCTTGTACCTTTTTGCTATTCCTTTTGACACCTATTCAAATACAAAGATTTCAATGTATTATTATTGAATTAAAATCATTTTAATCATCAACTTCCAACAATAAATTGAAAAAATTGTAAGGAAAATTAGATGCGGAAAACAATTCTCCTAACGTCAATACCTCAGGAAAGAATGTAGATACACTTTAAAATTTACAATTACAGTCAAGTTAAGATGCACTATGAAACAAATTTCAGAAATAGAGTATTTGACAAACACACATGAACACCAGATATACGTGGGAAAACCCTTACAGGAGAAAAACCCACCACACAAGAGAAATCACTTTGTATTATAGTAATCGAAATTACATACAATTCCATACTTATCTTTCTAGTGTCATTATATAGTAGCATTCATCATGAACATTCTTCGAACAGAGAACATCCAAGTTATAGCCTTTACAGATTGCAAATATTTTACTGATACAGTTTTAATTCTTCACACTTCATTGTTGATCGAACTACTATCCAACCCCCAAGTGTCTAGAACTTCCAACTATATCCATGGTGTTCCCTAACTGTTGAGCTTTCTCACATAACTATAGTAACGAACCAACTTCTAACGGTTCACTTTCGGCTTTCTCTATTCATCCATGAGATTCCATGTATGATAGTTAGAGGGTCAACATAATTCGTAATGCACTGGCATCTCGGTGAGACACTAACAATGTCTTGCCAATGCCACATATACTTCATATCAATGTCGTGAAGAGCCTTTGTAGTTACCAAGATGTTATATCAAGCTCCAAGATATACACCGAGTCATCACATAGTTGCCCTGACCTATCACTTTTGCTAGGAGGTCATGGTGAGATAGAAAAGGTTATACCGAAGTCCCCATACCTACCAAGCACCAAGGAGAAGTCGGCAAGACTCACACCTATCGCCAAGAGTTCATACCGATCTCCATATGTTACTCCGATGACCAACTATCGCCAAGAGCTACATCGATAGCCATCGGCTATCAGAAAGACATTCACCATCGCTAATAGGTTTCTCTGATAGCTTTAAGTTACCCTGAAGATTCTTCAACATCGGTAAGACTCATCGAAGTCGCTAGGACTTCTTATTGAAACCACTGTGTTCCACCGATGACCATCATTCACCAAGAGCTACACCAAAGACTAACACTTGAGTCTTTATCACTGAGACATATCCACATCGATAGGACATCTTACCTATGACATTTCCTTCAGCCAAGTCTCCCCAATGAATACAAAAAAAACACTGTCAACGTAACATTTGCTTTTGCGGTGATTTCTTACTGAGTCAATATGGGTTACCCTGAGGACCTCAATACATATGCCATCGGCGAGAGATTAACACTTCACTGAGACAACTTAGTGAAAACCTTTAGCTTCACCAAAGACCATAGTCACCAAGAGTCTCCCTGATGCATGATTGAATGGCCTTTCGGCCAAAGGTCTCCCGAGCGCTATAAGGTCATAACGAATACATCATGCTATAGCGATAGACTCCATAGTGTAACCTTTCGGCAAGACAATACCAAGGTCACAACGAACTGCTCAAAATTGAATAAAACAAATTGCTAGTCGGCCAGACATTGAACCTATCACACCAACTTGGAACTCATGGACGTTTCAGCCTGTATAGTTTGAGGCACATATTTCTGACAATATCCCACTTGACGAAGATCATATAGGTAGCTTGAGAGCATAAATAATACTTACTGAAAAACATGGGCACTAAGGCCCATTGAACTGGCATAGTATTTGAACTTGTCTGTGCTCATCAGCTTTGTGAATGCAACTGCAACATTCTCCAGAGTATTAACCTTTTCCAAACTGACCTTTCCATCTTTAACCTTATCTCATACAAAGTGATATTGTACATCAATATGTTTCATCCTGGCATGGAAAGTTGGATTCCTTGCCAGAGAAATTTCACTCTGACTGTCACATAAGATTGTTATTTCTCCTGTGTCAAAACCAATGTTAGAACAAAAACGTTTCAACCATACAACTTCTTTACAAGCATGAGTAGCTACCATGTATTCAGCCTCTATAGTGGACAAACTGACTACAGCTTTCCTTTTTCTCATCCAACTCACTGCACCATCATTCAACATGAAAACGTATCCACTAGTGGATCTCCTCTTGTCAATGTCCCCTGCCCAATCAGAATCTACATATCCATGAATGCTAAAAGTCCTCTGTGATTCAACCAAATTCCCATGGTAACACAATGCAAAATCTGAAGTTCCCTTCAAATATCTAGATACTCTCTTCATAGCGTCCCAATATATTCTACCTGGATTTTCCATAAATTGACTGAGTACTCCCATTGCTTGGGCAATGTCTGGCCTTTTATAGATCATTACATACATAAGATTGCCTACAACACTAGCATAGGGCACACTAGTCATGTCCTCCATCTCAGTAGGAGATTTTGGATAGTCCTCAACATATAGCTTCGTTCCCTACATAACTGGAACAACTAACTGCTTGCAATCATTCATACAAAATCTCTCTAGAACAACCCTTATATAATTACTCTGACTAAGCCAAAGCTTTCTATTCTTCCTGTCCCTAGATATCTCCATCCCCAAAATATACCTTGCTGCACCAAGATCCTTCATTTTGAACTTAGCAAACAACTGATACTTAAGATCATAAATCATTAGCTTTCTATTTCCTATAAACAAGATATGATCAACATAAAGAGCAATAACAAGCACTTGATCACTTTCAGCTTTATAGTATACACAGTGATCAGATTTTGATCTCTCAAAGCCTAAAGATAATACATAAGTATCAAATTTCTTGTACCACATTCCAGGTGACTGCTTTAACCCATACAGAGACTTCTTTAATTTGCATACCGGTTTTCCTTTACCTTTCTCAACAAAGTACTCAGGCTGGGACATATAGATTTCTTCTACAAGATCACCATGATCAAATGTTGTCTTCACATCCATCTGTTCAACCTCCTTTACAATCCTAGGCTCATCAGTGCTAGAAATTAAAGCATAGGCACAAGTAGAATCAATTAATGAGAACCCATACCTATCTAGTTGTTTGCTTTCTCGGGTTGACCTCCTCATAGGCTGAGGCTGAGGTTCATCTTCTTCAGAACTTTTAGAACTGCTTGAGCTCTCCTCAGTTTTAGGTACATTTTGAATCTTCAACTCCTCTTTCTCTGGTGTAGGAGGAATTGATGCTACATCCTTATTGTTTTCAGAATTTGTCTCTGACTATAGATCCAAGGTGGAAGGTTTTAGCTCACAAAAGATTACACTCTAGCTGTATACAACCTTCTCTGTAACAAGATTCCAAAGCTTGTATCCTTTAATGTTAGCACTATAGCCAATGAAAATACATTTGACAACTCCTTGTTCTCCAGCTTAGATATTTTTACATTTGGCACATGTAAGCATATGCTTCGCAGCCAGAGACTCTAATATGTCTAAGAGAGGGCTTCTTACTAGAACACACTTCCATAGGTGTTGTATCAACAAGAGCAAAGTTTGGAGACCGATTAACCAAGTAACATGTAGTATCAGTAGCTTCAGCCCAGAACTTCTCCTCCAACCCAACACTACTAAGCATACTTCATGCTCTCTCCATCACTTTCCTATTGAACCTTTCTGCAACTCCATTCTGCTGTGGAGTATAAGGTGTAGTCTTGTGTCTTTTGATTCCATGATCTTTGCAGTATATTTCAAATTCATCAGAACATAATTCACCGCCATTATCAGTCCTTAAGCATTTTATCTTTCTACCAGTCTAATTTTCAACAAGATTTTTAAACTCCTTAAATTGACTAAACACTTCTGATTTACTTTTCAAAAAATAAACAAATTCTCTCCTTGAATAATCATCAATGAACTACACGTAGTATCTTGATTTAGACAATGAAGGAACATTCATTGGACCAAACACATCTGAATGGATATAATCTAACAAACTAGAAGATTTATGAGGATTGTCACAAAATGAAACACGGTGCTGCTTTACATATATATAGTGTTCATAGAATTCAAATTTGAAATTACAATCTTCAAGCCCCTCAACAAGATTTTTGTTCTTCAAGGTTTTAAAAAAAAATTCTCCTATGTGGCCTAACCTATGATGCCAAAGCATAGTCTTCTTTGTAGGAAGTTTTACTTCCGTATAGTTTACATAATTAGGGATAATTCCCTCTTTACCTTCATGAGCAGCTTTCAATGACTTTGAAGAGACACTGTTACATTGAACAACTTGTGCATCCAGCTTGTACAGGGTACCAATTCGAGCACCTCTAGATAGCACCACTGAACCTCTAGTCATCTTACAGCCACTTCCCGAGAACAAGACTTGTACTCTGATATCATTAAGCTTGCTGACAGACATCAAATTTTGAGCCAGACCTGGTATGTGCATAACATCATTAATTCCGTTTACTCTACCATCAGAAAATTGTATTTTGACCCTTCCACGACCAACTATCTCTAAAGTAGAATCACTCACCAAGTACACCTTTCCACCATCGTACTCTTCATACTTTGTGAACCATTCTCTATGAGATGTCATGTGGAACGATGCTCCAGAATCAATCAACCAGACATCATCTGATGCCTATGTAGCCAAGGCTGCAATGAAGGCATCACCATCACTATGAGAAGAACCATTATCGGAAGATCCCTTCTTCTTTTTCTCCTCTTTACTATCCTTTCGGACATGACCAGGTTGCCCACAGTTCCAGCACTTCACCTTGGAATTTTTTCCAGGAGACTTTGATCTCCCCTCTTATTTTGATTTGTACTTCTTGTCCTTCTTCTTGCCTTTCTCCTTTGACCTTTCTCTGACAGCAAGAGACTCCTTCACCATCTCAGAAAATTTCCTTCTCATCTCTTTTGACATCAAAGATGGAACATCTTCCATCTTGAAACTGGATGTTGTACTCCCAATCGCCATCACCAGATGATCCCACGAGTCTGGTAAAGAACACAATAGAAGCATACAACAATCCTCTTCTTCAGTATTTACACCAACAGATGTTAATTGTGCGAGCAACATGTTAAATGCATTCAAATGATCAGCTACAAACCCTCCTTCCTGCATTCTCAAAGAGTATAGTTTCTTCCTCAGGAATAGTTTATTCACCAAGGACTTCCCCTGATAAATATACGCCAGTCTCTTCCACAAGGAAGACATAGTCTTCTCTTCATGCACATTTAGAAGCACTGAGTCTTCCAAACAGAGCCTTATCAGCCCCTTAGACTTCCTATCTGCAAGGTCCCAATCTTCTTGCTTCATGCCTATAGGTTTCACTTCAACCACAACAATCCAAAGATCATGGTCAACAAGAAGATCCCCCATCTTGAGTTTCCACAACTCAAAGTTACTGCCATTCAATTTCTCTATTTCAAACTTTCCAGATGTACTAGCCATCTTAACCTATAATCAGAAATAACAATCTCTACAAGACTCGTACTGAATAGTATTGACACAAAAAACCCAATGTACCCCCAAGGATAACACAACTGGCCAGGCTCTGATACCACTTGTAAGGAAAATTAGATGTAGAAAACAATTCTCCTAACATGAATACCTCGGGAAAGAATGTAGATACACTTTAAAATTTATAATTACAGTCAAGTTAAGATGCACTATGAAACAGATTACAGAAACAGAGTATTTGACAAACACACATGAACACCAGATATACATGGGAAAACCCTTACGGGAGAAAAACCCACCACACCAAGAGAAATCACTATGTATTATAGTAATCAAAATTACATACAATTCCAAACTTATCTTTCTGGTGTTATTATATAGTAGGATTCATCATGAACATTCTTTGAATAGAAAACATCCAAGTTATAGCCTTTACTGATACAATTTTAATTCTTCACACTTCACTGTTGATTGAACTACTATCCAACCCCCAAGCGTCTGCAACTTCTAGCTATATCCATGGTGTTCCCTGACTGTTGAGCTTTCTCATAGAACTGTCGCAACAAACCAATTGCTAACGGTTCACTTTCAGCTTCCTCTATTCGTCCACAAGATTCCACATATGATAGCCAGACAATCAACATAATTCGTAATGCAATGGCATCTTGGTGAGACACTAATAGTATCTCACCGATACCACATATACTTCATATCGATGTCGCCATAGTGAGACATGAAAGGTTATACCGAAGTCCCCATACCTACCGAGCACCAAGGAGAAGTCGGCAAGACTCACACCTATCACCAAGAGTTCATACCTATCTCCATATGTTACTCCGATGACCAACTGTCGCCAAGAGCTACCCCGATAGCCATCGGTTATCATCAAGACATTTTCCATCGCTAAGAGGTTTCTCCAATAACTTTAAGTTTGCTCGAAGATTCTTCAACATCGGCAAGACTTGTCGAAGTCGCTGGGACTTCTTATCAAAACCACCGTGTTCCATCGATGACCATCATTCGCCAAGATCTACACCAAAGACTAACACTTGAGTCTTTATCGCTGAGACATATCCACATTGGTAGGACATCTTACCAATGACATTTTGCTCTAGCCAAGTCTCCCTGATGAATACAAAACAAAAACTTTCGGTGTAACATTTGCTTTTGTGGTGACTTCTTACCGAGTCAATATGGTTTACCCCGAGGACCTCAATACATATGTTGTCAGCGAGAGATTAACGCTTCACTGAGACAACTTAGTGAAAACCTTTAGCTTCACTGAAGACCACAGTCCCCAAGAGTCTCCCCGATGCACAATTGAATGGCCTTTTAGCCAGAGGTCTCCCGAGTGCTATAAGGTCATAACTAATACATCATTCTATAGCGATAGACTGCACAGTGTAACCTTTCGGCAAGACAATACCAAGGTCACAACAACCTACTCAGAACTGAATAAAGCAAACTGCTAGTCAGCCAGACATTGAACTTTGCACACCAACTTGGCACTCATGGAGGTTTCAGCCTGTATAGTTTGAGGCACATATTTCCAACAAACACTAATGACTTCAAACTAATAAAATGAAGTTCTAATTAGAGTCCCAATTTGCAAATAGATAAAGATAGATTTGCGATATTTTAAGCAAGATTTCCAATCTCCTTGACTTAACCTATAGAAAGTCATCAATGAGTGACCTCAAAATATAAATGCCTTCTATGATTTTACTCTATTGATGGCATCTTAGCTTTTCCTAGGAAAGTAAAAATAAAAATGTCAAACATGAGTGGTTACTGTTTTAAACGAAGTATTTAAGAAATGAGTGCAATTTCAAATACATTCATAAGTGCATGTGGAAGATTCAACCAAATTTTTAGCCATAAATTTAAATCCAACAAAGCTTGCAATATCCCTAAAGAATCATTATATTTCCTATAGATCTTGGATGATGAATGAAGTGCAGATCCACTTTATTGCATTGGAAAAATACTTGGCAGGCTATCTCAGGAAGCCCGTGTAGTTAGATCTTGGAGCATTAAGAAGAGATTGAAGTACACTTTTGGCTTGGTTCAATTATCTCCTCTTGGAATGTGATGGAAACTTGCCTCTTTACAACCATCTTCATTTGATATAAATGTACGCGATAACAAATCTAGATCCAAGTGCACAAAACACTGCTTACCTGTTAGCATCTATCTACCCCTCACAAATTTTACCTCTAGGATAGGCACACCAAGTTATGCATTTCTGAAGCAAACACTAGCTGATGCTACAATGTGGGGTCTTTGGATTTGATGTGAAGATTGCTTTAAAGACTGTTTTAAATGTAAGGACGTGGTATTGAAAACTAATCCCATGATTACATATCAACTCTATGCAGCCAAGCATTCATGATAGACATCGCAATATTAATGTCAAAAAATGATATAAATGAGAAAGTCAACAATATCAACGATACAATTAAAAACTTGTAGGACATACGCATCCCCTCAAAAATTTCATGGGAATGAAGTAAAATAAAAAGTAAACAATAAAATTACTTGTAACAAGTAACAACACACAAAGAAACATGTTGTGGGTAGATGCATCTGTACTGTTAGAAAGTAGGCAACAGTTTTCACATTCTGAAACTCCAAACCAACGTGCATACGAGATGTGGTCTATGATGTCCCAACCATCAGAATATCCATCCAATTTTCCTCTCAATAGCATCTGTATTCTTGCAGCTTACTAAAAATTGCTAGCATGTTGTGCTTAATGTAGGCTTGTCAATGCAAGGCAGCTACATGAATGACCACGTATGAAGCTCCTTCAACATACACATTTGAGTTTTTTAAGCGACTGCTTCAATCATGGAATTGAAATCTCAAATCACTTTTATGATTCCTTGTAGTGATGAATAAACTTTGTGAAAAGAAGAGGACCCATTCTGAATAATCAAAATTTTTCCTTTTTGGCTACATCGGTTGACATATCACATTGCTTTGAGACATGCAACAATGATTTCAAATATAAAGTTACTTGATAGAACCTATGTGAAGGGAAACAAGGATGCTCTGAATTGCTGTAAACTAGTGCCTATATAGAGAAATTGATTTACTGGTTCTATATATGCTATCTCTGATACATAATGCTAGAATGGCATACCAAACACTCCAATAAGGCTCATGAATTAACAAATAAAGAGTGAAAAGCATAAACCTTCCTGATCTATGAAAATACTGGTAGAACAATGGGATCAACTAATTGAACTAGCCCAACAAAGAGATCAAACAAATGATTGAGGGTGCACAGAGCTGGAAGTTCATTTGAAGAACAAACTTTGCATTAATTGACATGAGGCAAAATGATATAAGGTAAAGTGCCCCTCAAGAACGATTTGCAGCCAAAAAAGATTATGGAATTAACGTTGAATGGTTCATTCGATCACAACATAGACAAAGATTGTGGTTGCAGAGAAAACATATAATACCAGTGATTTAATGTAGTAGTGAAAGATAAAGGAATAAAAATCAGAATGCATTTATGAGCTAGATGATATGAAAAAGAAAGACAAAGTTCCATTCAGAAAATAAAATAAAAACCAAATGCATCCTTCTTTTTTTTTGGAAAGCTCTTCTACAAAATGTAGTTGTGATTTCCCACAGTGCTCAACTATTTTCAACTTTTAAGATGATTTACAGTTAAATCTAAATAGGTAATAAATTCTAGGTACAAGAAATAGTCAAATAAGCTAGTTACATGTTTACTGAATTTTAAAATATTCCTAAGCCCTCCTTCTAGCGCCATAATGAAGTACCTATAAAATCTATAAAAACTCTATTCGTCAAGCATGAGTTAGTTTTATGCAAAGTTTATCAAAATACTCCTATGAAATACCATGTAAATGCTTCAAAATGCAACAAATAATAAGAGAAATCTAGAGACATTTTAAAAGCATAGCATATACCTATTCCATATTGGATTGGTGTCAAATATGCGAATGACCCTTTACCAATCCTTGCTCAAAAACTGAAATGATGAGATACAATGGAGATGAAGACCAAAATTAGTTCTCAAACCAAGAGAGTAACCTTGCATGAAGATGTAGATGGATTTGATGAAGAATGATTCCTTTATTTATAAATTTTCTTGATGAGAGATTGGCGAAATGGATGAATGTGGGACTAAAAATAGACCAATGAAAAGAGGCCACTTGTCAACTTGCCATAGGTTGAGGGATGTGCAAGTTTTGGCCAATGTGCCCAAGAGAGGGAGTTTCAAATTCAAATTTGTGAAATAAATGTTGAGAGGGGGACATGAAAATGAGAAGTTAATGCAATGTTGGAGGGGACAAGCCAACTTGTCATCATTTTCAAACTTGAGGGAATATTCTATTGTTTATGCCAAGTTGAAAGAAAATAAGGATTTTAATAAATCAATAAATTGATTGATTTATTCTAGTGGGAATATCTAGAGGATGTGATGGGTGGTTAGGTTAGGCTAATTAGGATTAGATTAACTTAATGATGATTAGGTGAGTTTTGGTTCTTTTGACTTGAATATTTTTTTTATTTAAATCAAAAGGGATGGAAAATGAATTTGGGATTTGATTAAATGAATGTTTGATTTATTTAATTAAAGGAATGATGCAAGATAAATGTTAATTAATGAAGTGTTAGGATTTAATTGATTAACACTAGGATCCAAAGTATGGGTTATAATTTCATAGTGTATAGTGCCAAATGTAAGGTGGATTTTTATTGTAAATGGAATTTAGATATCCCCAAGATAAGGTGTATTTTTAATAGAAATTGTGAATGGGACATACAATTGAAACTTTTTTCATAAATTATAGGTGATCAACCATTAATCTAGTTTACTATGGTAAAAATTAATTAATGTAAATGACTTAGAAATAATTGGGAGGTGATTTAATTGTTACCAGATTTTCACTTATAGCTCAATCAGGTAGAGCTTATTGATTTGAATTGAAAGAAGAAAAGGTGAATTTTAATCTTTCCTATATTACATTTACAAATAATTCAAAAGTTTACATTTGAAAATTACTACATTCATGCAAGTGGATGTAATAGAAGAAGGATACGAGCCTTTTTTGTTCAAAGAAGTAATCTTTATTGAATGTAAAAATGTACATTATCTCACACAAGCCATGAGATTGAACTTTTCTTGTTCAATACAAATTAGTAAAAGTATATACAAGAATAAGTAAATAAATAAAATGTGCATATAGGGAGAGTGACCAGTCATTGCCTAAGAATGACTAGTTTTGGGTGCAGTATCATGATTTGTTGATGACCCGATTTGTTTGTCCCCCTAGCTCTTCATTTCTCCTAGTTCATGCATCTACCAATAGCAATAATGTTTGAGAAATGCTCTAAGCAATGAAAAAATCACAAACATCAAATGAACATTGACTTATGTGTGTATAGACTAATCTCAATGTGCATTAAATAAGAAATGCATATTTTAGGTGTCTAGGAAAACCATTAGATCAACATACAAACCTAAAACATGCATTGTTTTTTCTAATATGTGTGCTTCATGAGTATATATAGAAAAACTAATGCTATTTTTTTTATTCATTTAATTTCAGCATGTGAGTTAAAATGTGGCTCCCATAAGGGTTGAGCCCAACATGTTGTCATCCATACCATGGTAGTCGAATTAATCAACTATATATCACATAGGATATTGAATTGATAAAGTATTTGTCATAAGCAATACATAACTACTCAATGAGATTATAGTGTTATGGACGATGTAGTGAAAAGAAAAGAAAGTAAACATCATCAGTATCTTCCATTCACAAGGCACCAAAATCTTTGAAGATTACAATCTATTAATGAAGGTTGTTACAATAATAATAGATAAAAGACAGTGATCATAAAAGATCAACTCTAGAATATCTTTGAGATAGAGTAGCACCTAGTGTGCAAGTCAAAGATGAAGCACAGTGATAGAAAATACAAAGTGCAGTGACAATATGGATGACAAAGTTGGAAATGAAGGGGGCATACCTTTTTAGTATCATAACCTAATTCATGATGTTGATTTAACATGGAGTTCAGTGACTATGCTAGGGGGTAAAGTAAAGTGTAAGGAGGTTTTCTTCAAACCTTGATAGTCACATTATAAGGCAATGTGATTAGTCAAGTTGAAAAAATAGGTCAGTTTCACACCCATACAAAGACTACAAGTAGTCATTGTCTCTAAGAGAATATAGATATATCAAACAATGTTATTGACAACTATATTCTGATTGTCAAAAGAATGACAGTCATAATGGAGAGCCTCGGTTAGTTAGTCATTTGAATGGAAGAGCCTATCTTAGAATTTGTAAAAGGAAAAAGCATGTTTTCAAAAAATGAAGATAAAGACATGACACTTTGGTAAGTTTTTGAAGAGAAATAACAAAGTGACTAATGTAAAGAAGAGTAATGAAGAACATTGCTGCAATTAAACATACATGATGAGCAACATTATTAAAATTATTTATGAATAAAGACCACAAGACAATCATCTATGTCAAGGAACAACCCCGATGTATGGGATACAATGCTTTTGCAAGCAAAGGTTAGAGAAATATGCTATAGTAAATGTGATATCACAAAGTAAATGACAAAAGGGTAGATTAGCTATGACATTTCAACCTAAATGAATAATGAGCCATATAATGTTCACACTTTATCAAGTATAATCCTATAGTTTTTTCTGACAACCATAACTAAATGATGGTCATTCAAAATAATTAAAGAAACAATGCTTGGAGTACTTTTCAATCTCCAATAGTAATGATGGCATCAGAGTGAGTGAGGTTGGTGCAAGATATTTAATGAACTATTATCATGGGTTACATGGGGCAGTCATGCTTAAGTCAGTTGCACTATGTAGGTGCATGAGTATCTTACAACTCTACACCACTGTTTATTTTAGGATAGAGCATATAAGATAGCATCATCATTATAGTAGTGCACACGATTAAATGATGTACGTGGACAACTATTTCATAAGCATGCTAGTGAGCAATGCTTTACTTTGTGTACTATATCATGTGAATGCTAAATTTTTATCATGGTCAGATGACATAATTCAGATGTAAACAAAGTGAAATATACAGGAGGTGTCATCTCATGGAAAGTAAGTGACTCGACAGAATCATAGTCAACAATAATAGTCATGCAATGATTGTCATTCATCAAAGAATAAGAGATAGAATTCATTAGAAAAATTTGCTACAGAGCTCTAGAATCCTCATCATTGGTGGTGGTTGAGCTTCTTCAAGAAGCTTTGAGAAAAAAATATCAAGGGAAAACACAAAAACCCTCGTGGGTTTTGCACAAATATAGGAAAATCTACAAAAAATTACAAAGATCTCTCGACATAATGGAGCACAAAAAGAAAAACAAAATAATCTATAAATGCATGAGGTTGTAGCCATGAGGAGCCAAGAGAGCTAGAAAGGCATAGGTTTTGATAATCCATAAACAACTTTTGACACTTGTGGGACCAAAAGTAGCCTTGGCTAAAGAATGCATAGAAATGTTAAGAGAAATACACTGAAGAGCTCGAGTTTTCTTCAAACAATGAAAGTATGCATGAATGTATAGGAAATACACAGAAAAATCAAACGTTTCTATCATTCTTTTATGTGAAAAAAGATTAAAATAACATTTTTTCTTCATGGATATTACAAATAGGGCCTTACCTAAGCTTTTCCCTTTTTGTCAAATGCATTCAAATCCATCTAGAAAGCCTACAGGAGAAGTTTCATGGAAACATTGGCATGGCAACACTTTTAGTCTCTCCAAAAAAGCTCAACAACATAAATGAAAGGACTAGTGTGTTTTTGCATTTTACCCTAATTGTTAGTGTGCTGATAGAATAAAGATTTTTAACCTTCCTTTAAAAAAAAAATTGCAACGTAACTAATACCATGGTGAGCTCATAGTCCCTTATGACTTAGTCTTTTTACATTCCACCTTTAATTGAGTTATATATGTTTTTAATTAAGTTAAATTGTAAATAATTTTAGTTAAGTGTTATTATTAGAAGCTCTTAGTTCAATTTTCTATTTCAAATGCAAAAAATGATGTAACATTCCTTGTATACGATTAAGGAGAGATATCTTTGGATGTATGATTTTGCAAGCATATTGGAGGATTTTAAGAGGTTAGCCAACATGGGGATGGAATATAGGGGAGTTTAGTTTCTTTTTGGAGAAAATGAGAGATTTTAGAGGCTAGTTTATTGTGTCATCATCTTAGACATGGTCAAATTTGACTATTTCAACTTTTTGGATCTCATTTGGAGTTGTAGTTGCTATTATTTAGGCTTTTTGGAGGCATACGAGCTAAAAAAGCTTCTAGTTTATTTTTTGATGCAATTACATGGGGTGGGGAGATATATTCTCATTTTGGATACTTCATTGTAATTAGTTCTTGATATGCATGCTACATCTAGTGACTTTTTAGTCCTTTGGCAAAATTTTACAAACTTTTGTAGCTCTTTGGATATGGAATTTAGAGGATACCTTGGTTAATTTTGGTGGTGAAGTTCTTTCCTTCTTTTTCTTGTAGTCTTGTGTATGTTGAATGATTGATCAAGCTATTTGTGAGATTTTTCTCATTTCGGGTATGTGCAGGATCATGTGATGGGCCAAAAAGTGGCAATATGTGGCTGGAAACTTTTTTTAACCCAAAATTAATTAAATGAAAAGGGTTTTTAATGGAGATTCTTAGCTTTCCACCAATATAAATTATGCTTTAGTTTGAATTTAATAAATAATTTTTATTCATTTTCTATTTGAATTACAACTAAAGTACTGATTGATAGGCTGATTGAAAAACATCTATAGCTTTCAAATAGTATTAAAATTTTTGAATCCAAAACATGCATCACATTCTATCCGATTAAAAAAATAAAAATTGAATTTCGTGAAGGTTTGACCAAGTTAAGGTGTTCAGACATATGAGTTTTAATTTTTTTTAAAAGTTGTAATAAAAAATTCATAATTAATTATTTTATTGGAAAAAAGTTATGAAAAAATATGCATCACATATGGACATGAGTCCCTTACTTATGGCTAAAATATTGTTAAAAAATATTATCATTTTATTGTGGTTACAGTGGTTAGAAAGACACCTACTTATTTTTTCCTTAAAATTTAAATTTTTACCATATATATATATATTAAATAAACCTAGTAGTTTAGAAACTACATTAAATTTTCTACAAATTCTATTCTCACACAAGTCATGAGATTGACCTTTTCTTGTTCAATACAAATTCGTAAAAGTATATACATGAATAAGTAAATAAAAAAAATGTGCATATAAGGAGAGTGACCAGTCGTTGCCTAAGAATGACTAGTTTTGGGTGCATTGTCATGATTTGTTGATGCCCCGAGTTGTTTTTCCCTCCTAGCTCTTCATTGCTCCTAGTTCATGCATCTACCAATAGCAATAATGTTAGAGTAAGGCTCTAAGCAATGAAAAAATCACAAACATCAAATGAACATTGACTTATGTGTGTATAGACTAATCTCAATGTGCATTAAATAAGAAATGCATATTTTAGGTGTCTAGGAAAACCATTAGATCAACATACAAACCTAAAACATGCATTTTTTTTTCTATCATGTGTGCTTCATGTGTAGATATAGAAAAAGTAATTTTTTTTTATTCATTTAATTTCAGCATGTGGGTTAAAATGTGGCTCCCATAAGGGTTGAGCCCAACATGTTGTCATCCATACCATGGTATTTCAATTAATCAACTATATATCACATAGGATACTGAATTGATACAGTATTTTTCATAAGCAATACATAACTACTCAATGAGATTATAGTGTTATGGATGATGTAGTGAAAAGAAAAGAAAGTAAACATCATCAGTATCTTCCATTCACAAGGCACCAAAATATTTGAAGATTACAATCTATTAATGAAGGTTGTTAAAATAATAACATATAAAAGACATTGATCATAAAAGATCAACTCTAGAATATCTTTGAGATAGAGTAGCACCTAGTGTGCAAATCAAAGATGAAGCACAGTGATAGAAAATACAAAGTGCAGTGACAATATGCATAAAAAAGTTGGCAATGAAAGCGGGCATACCTTTTTAGTATCATAACCTAATGCATGGTGTTGATTTAACATGGAGTTTAGTGACTATCCTTGGGGGTAAAGTAAAGTGTAAAGAGGTTTTCTTCAAACCTTCACAGTCACATTGTAAGGCAATGTGATTAGTCAAGTTGAAAAAATAGGGCAGTTTCACACCCATACAAAGATTACATGTAGTCATTGTCTCTAAGAGAATATAGATATATCAAACAATGTTATGGACAACTATATTATGATTGTCAAAAGAATGATAGTCATAATGGAGAGCCTGAGTTAGTTAGTCATTTGAATGGAAGAGCCTATCTTAGAATTTGTAAAAGGAAAAGGCATGTTTTCAAAAAATGAAGACAAAGACATGACACTTTGGCAAGGTTTTGAAGAGAAATAATAAAGCGTCTAATGCACAGAAGAGTAATGAAGAACATTGTTGCAATTAAATATACATGATGAGCAACATTATTACAATTATTTGTGAATAAAAACCACAAGACAATCATCTATGTCAAGGAACAACCCCGATGTATGGGATACAATGCTTTTGCAAGCAAAGGTTAGAGAAATATGCTACAGTAAATGTGACACCATAAAATAAATGACAAAAGGGTAGATCAGCTGTGACATTTCAACCTAAAATAATAATGAGACATATAATGTTCACACTTTATCAATTATAATCCTATTGTTTGTTCTTAAAACCATAACTAAATGATGGTCATTCAAAATAATTAAAGAAACAATGCTTGGAGTACTTTTCAATCTCCAATAGTAATGATGGTATCAGAGTGAATGAGGTTGGTTCAAGATATTTAATGAATTGTTATCATGGGTTACATGGGGCAGTCATGCTTAAGTCAGTTGCACTATGTAGGTGCATAACTGTCTTATAACTTTACACCACTATTTATTTTAGGATAGAGCATATAAGATATCATCATCATTATAGTAGTGCACACGATTAAATGATGTACGTGGACAACTATTTCATAATCATGCTAGTGAGCAATGCTTTAATTTGTGTACTATATCATGTGAATGCTAAATTTTTATCATGGTCAGATGACATAATTCAGATGTAAAGAAAGTGAAATATACGTGAGGTGCCATCTCATGGAAAGTAAGTGACTAGATAGAATCATAGTCAACAATAATAGTCATGCAATGATTGTCATTCATCAAAGAATAAGAGATGGAAATCATTAGAAAAATTTTCTACAAAGCTCTAGAATCCTCATCATTGGTGGTGGTTGAGCTTCTTCAAGAAGCTTTGAGAAAAAAATATCAAGGGAAAACACAAAAACCCTCATGGGTTTTGCACAAAAACAAGAAAATCTACAGAATATTACAAAGATCCCTTGACATAATGGAACACAAAAAGCAAAAAAAAATAATCTATAAATGCATGAGGTTGCAGCCATGAGGAGCCAAGAGAGCTAGAAAGGCACAGGTTTTGATAATCCATAAACAACTTTTGACACTTGTGGGACCAAAAGTAGCCTTGGCTAAAGAATGCATAGAAATGTTAAGAGAAATACACCAAAGAGCTCTAGTTTTCTTCAAACAATGAAAGTATGCATGAATGTATAGGAAATACATAGAAAAATCAAATGTTTCTATCATTATTTTGTGTGAAAAAAGATTAAAATAACATTTTTTCTTCATGGATATTACAAATAGGGCCTTACCTAAGCTTTTTCCTTTTTGTCAAATGCATTCAAATCCATCTAGAAATCCTACAGGAGAAGTTTCACGAAAACCCTGGCATGGAAACGATTTTAGTCTCTCTAGAAAAGCTCGACAACATAAATGAAAGGACTAGTGTGTTTTTGCATTTTACCCTAATTGTTAGTGTGCCGATAGAATAAAGCTTTTTTACCTTTAAAAAAAATAATTGCAACATAACTAATACCATGGTGAGCTCATAGTACCTTATGACTTAGTCTTTTTACATTCCACCTTTAACTAAGTTATATATGTTTTTAATTAAGTTAAATTGTAAAGCTTTTTGTTAAGTGTTATTATTAGAAGCACTTAGTTCAATTTTATATTTCAAATGCAAAAAATGATGTAACATTCCTTGTATACGATTAAGGAGAGATATCTTTGAATGTATGATTTTGCAAGCATATTGGAGGATTTTAAGAGGTTAGCCAACATGAGGAGGGAATATAGGGGAGTTTAGTTTCTTTTTGGAGAAAATGAGAGCTTTTAGAGGGCAGTTTCCTGTGTCATCATCTTAGACATGGTCAAAGTTGACTATTTCAACTTTTTGGATCTCATTTGGAGAAGTTGTAGTTGCTATTATTTAGGCTTTCTGGAGGCATACAAGCTCAAAAGCTTCTAGTTTATTTTTTGATGCAACTACTTGGGGTTGAGAGATATATTCTCATTTTGGACATTTCATCGTAATTAGTTCTTGATATGCATGCTACATTTAGTGACTTTTTAGTCCTTTGGCAGAATTTTACAGACTTTTGTAGCTCTTTGGATATGGATTTTAGAGGATACCTTGGTTAATTTTGGTGGTGAAGTTCTTTCCTTCTTGTTCTTGTATTCATGTGTATGTTGAATGATTGATCAAGCTATTTGTGAGATTTTTCTCGTTTCAGGTATGTGCAGGATCATGATGGGCCAAAAAGTGGCAATATGATGGGAATTTGTAGGGTATGTGGTTGGCGACTTTTTTTTAATCCAAAATTAATGAAATGAAAAGGGTTTTTAAAGGAGATTCTAAGCTTTCCACCAATATAAATTATGCTTTACTTTGAATTTAATAAATAATTTTTATTCATTTTCTATTTGAATTACAACTAAAGTACTGCTTGATAGGCTGATTGAAAAACATCTATATCTTTCAAATAGTATTACATTTTTTGAATCCAAAACATGCATCACATTCTATCAGATTAAAAAAATAAAATTGAATTTCGTGAAGGTTTGACCAAGTTAAAGTGGTCAGACATACGAGTTTTTTTTTTTTTTTTAAGTTGTAATAAAAATTCATACATTTAATTATTTACTTGGAAAAAATTTACAAAAAATATGCATCACATCCTCGACATGAGTCCTTACTTATGTATAAAATATTGTTAAAAAAATATTATCATTTTATTGTGGTTAGAGTGGTTAGATAGACACCTACTTATTTTTTCCTTAAAATTTCAATTTTTTTTCAAATAAATAAATAAATAAATAAATATATATATATATATATATATATATATATATATATATATATATATATATATATATATATATAAACCTAGTAGTTTAGAAACTACATTCAATTTTCTACAAATTCTATTCTTACATATTTTTGAAATAATATAGATAACTTATTCAATTTTTTACATCAATTTTCCTAAGTCTGATTTTTCTGAATTTTTTGCCACCTAGGGGACTATTTTTTACATGATGATCCTACACATACCCTTTCCTTCTAACTTTGTGTCATAAATTTATAACTTTTCTACAAAATGTAAGTTTATGCAGGTTACTAATTGTGTTTTGGAAATTTAGATAATTTTTCAATTGTGTAGTTTACCTTCCTTTTGCTGATTAATGTGTTTTGGCCTTTTAGTGAAATACTTATGCAAAAACATACTATAATAGGTTGTGCAAAATTTGATTTCTGTCAATCTAAGCCAAGTGTTTAAAGCTTTAAATTTTCATTGTCCATCATAAGTTTGGTGTATCACCATAGGAGTGATTTTTAGTTTATGTACTCCTTATCCCTTTTCGGAGTAAAGTCAACAGTTTTAGGTCACACCATAGGAAGCCGATCTTCATCCAAAGATTCACTCCAAATTTCAAGGTCACCCACAACCTTAGGAGTGTTTTCATGTTTCTCCATATAGTTGAATTCTGCAATTCAACAAGGGTTCATTTTTGAGGTATAACATTAACCATTATTGAATTATACTTTTGTAAAACACTATTGATTTGGCCATCCTTATATATAGTTCTATTTTCCAAATGAGTACTTGTGGATTTAAAAAAATCACCAATTGCAAATAATTTTAATACAAATATAATAGTGAAAGATTATTCCTATTAAAAAATGTAGTAAAACTCAAAATATGTGGATAAATGTAAAAGTATCTGATTAAGTACACAAAATTAAAAGGGACAAGACTAAGAAAATAAGGTGCTAAAGGCCTCCCAACTCAATATATAGTATGATAAGGGTTCTAACTAGGAGAATTTTTATTTCATATAGATTTTGAAATGAATCATTGTCTAGTACTTGAAGACTATCATAGTGTGGTAAATGCAACATCCCTAATTCTAACATCTTATAATATTATTTTAATGAGTTGGTAGTGATTTTATTAATAGTGTTACACAAATTCAAAAGAAAAGGTGGATGAAAATAGTCACACCCCTTGAGTCCATAATAGGGCTACAACTCAAGACATTAAAATTTAAAACATGAAAATGGTAAACATCAACCACTAAGTATTTAAAGTAACAACAAAAGAAGGATATTTTAGTTTATTTTTATTTAAATTTTTGTAACTATTAAAGATTTGTAAAAAATTTGTATTATCCTCCTCTCAAGATTAGTTTAGGAATTTTTTTGCTACCTTATCTTCCATACATTACTCTCAAATTACATGAACTAGAGCATGCAACTACCCATTCTTTGAGTTTGAATGTGGGTCGTTGATCCTCAAGAAAGAGTTTTGATTCAACGATATCAACTAGTTGGACTAATTTAAAAATATTTAACATAAAGATATTGTACCGATAAACATATTCCATTTGGGATCACCTTTATAGCTCAGTTAAAAGGAACACCATTGTGAGGATGAGTCAACTTTACCCACGTGGAAGCCTCTTGTGATTTTTTGGACACAAGATCAAGCAACATAAATGTTGATTTTTGTAGCTCAAAAAGTGGGATATGGATTTTATTTAAAGCAACTCAAGATTAGATATGCTTTAAATCAATTCGAGTTGGATTTTTAGCAACAGCAGGATTTTTATTCTTTAATAGAATGTTTCTGAGTTTGTGAGGATAAGATAAGTCCAAGAGTGATTTTATGTGTAATTAAAGCCAAAGAAAGCAAGGAAAGTTTTTTTCCTTGCATGCTAAGTAAAGCAGCTAGGCTCTATAAAAGTAAGATTGTTGTAGCAAAGTTGTATTGTATTTTTGAAAGAAAAGTTTGCTATTAGGCTGAATAGAAGATCCAACATTTGCAAGTTTTTCCCCGCATTGGGGTTTCATGGGTAAATTTTTGTTATTGTATTTTTTGTGTTTGGCTTCATGTTATTTTTGCTTCCGCTGTTATTAGTTGTTATTTAATACAACATATTAATTGTTATAATTTAGATTTATTTTTTGTGAATTTATTGTGCAATTAATTTGTAGCTAGGTTATAAGAAATTAACATGGTATTAGAGCTCTAAACTCTGAATATGAAGCCAAGATTTGTAACAAAAATTTGAAGAAAAAAAATCAATTTGTCGTCTTTAGTTCTTTTTGTGGCTATGGCAACCAGTGTTCGATATGAGGAAAGGCTCGAGGGTGCATCTAACTTCTTGCAGTGGAAGGTTTGGATTACATCTATTCTCAAGGAGAACAGGCTGTGGATCTATGCTAGCACATAAGTGACTCCACCAAAAAATGATCCTATTGCCTTAGATTCACATTAAGTTAAAGAGGCCAAGGCTCATAGGATTATCCTGGATGGAGTAAGAGATCATTTAATTCCTCATTTATTGGGGAAAGACACTGCCAAGGAGATGTGGGATACGCTCACAAAACTTTATCAGAGCGACTATCAAATTCGTAAGATGATGCTCAAGGACAAATTTCATAATACCAAGATGTCCAAAGGCGAGAGTGTGACCTCTTACTTGTCCAAACTAACACAGGTCAGGGATGAGCTTGTTGTTGTTGGAGAGACGATTAAAGAAGATGAGTTGGTGCATATAGCCTTGAATGGTGCATTAAAGAAGTTGTTAGCCTTTTCCTTGTGATGAAACTATGTTTGTCTCTTAACTATGTTATTCCTTTTTTGCTTAACTACTTTAGATTGAGAAACCAATACTTAGTTAATGGTTGACTTACACTTGCATTACTACTTTCTTTTAAAATTTTCATTTTATGTGCATATTGTTTTTCCCCTTAACACATGCATTTGATGTTATTTATCTAGGTACACTTCTTCTATTTGTACATTTATTCTTCTATATGTCATGCATTGCCTTTTTTCCCTTTTTTTTGAGTTTTACTTTTGGGGATGATGCAAAGTGTTGAGATGCCCTATGTCTCTTCCCTGTTGACCCAAAAGGTCCTTTATTTTTTACCTTTTTGTTTTTTGTTTTCCTTTTGGGGATGACACAAAGTGTTGATACACCCTATTTCTTTTCCATGTTGATCCAAAAGGTCCTCCCTTTTTCACTTTCTTTTTTGTTTTCCTTTTGGGAATGACACAAGGCATCAAGGCCAAAATTATGTCTCTTTCATGTTGACCCAAAAGCTTTGTCCTTTTATTTTTCCTTTTTATTTCTTTCACTTGTGTTTTCCTTTTGGAGATGATGCAAAGCATTGAGACTGTAATGTATCTTCCATGTTGACCCAAAGTGGACTTTATTTTTCTTTTATTTTCACTCTTTTTATGTCATTCTTCCAGTTCTATTTGCTTTGGGGAATGATGATAGTTTTGATCTCTTTCATCAAAACATTATAGCAACGAACATATTGACCCCAAATCCATAGATCCCTTAGGTGTATGGTGTGTTCCTTTTTGGGGCCCAACTCCCTTTCTTTTGTTTTTCCTATTTGTTGACATGACATAGCCTAACTTAGAAACATATCATTTGGCATAGGGCTTTTTGATTTGGCTCTCAAGTCTTGTTTTCTTTTTGCATCTTATTTCCTTTGCTACTTTAAAGTAATTTCTCACAAAACAATGTGTAGCAATTTCTTTAAAGTGGGGGGAATACATTAGCATAATTCATTGACATTCTTTGTTACTAGTGTAGCCTTTTTATTTATATGATGTGTTTTCCACTTTGTAGATGACACTGGGTGTGATGTCATCTTAGCATATTACATTCCTCTTAGTGGCTTGATGCAACACAATACATCCCCTAAGTTGTGAATATACTATTCTTTGATTGGTCATCTTTTAGAGACATTAGACACAATGTTCCCTAAGTGACAAACCTTGCATGAACTTAATAAGACTCCTTTGAACATATTTTACATTTTTACAATACATTTTTTCATTTTAAACTTTACATCTTTTCCACTTTGCATAACACAACTTGCATGCCTATGGTACTTTTGCATTTGTTCATGGGTTCTAAGAATATGAATCTTTTCTTGTCTCATGGAGCACAAACCAACATTTCCCTTATGTGGAAACTTGTTAAAGTTATTATGAGGTATAACTTTGATATGGCTAAGTCAGAATCCCACTTTGTGGAACGACTTTCCCCATAGCCACCTTTGTGTTTGTGAGTGCATACCAACTAGCGTGTGTATCTCCCCTTTTGGGCCTTCTCACCCCAAATACAACCAGAATTTTCATGGTCCCAAAGTGAGTATACTAGGGACTTCTCACCTAAAAAATAGTCACTCGTCACCCTACAGTGAGTTCACATTTCTTATTTCACATAACTAGCGTAGATCTAATCCATAACGAGTTGGACTGACAATCAGAGCTTTCATTCCTTTTCATCATCATGCATGTTCTTGTTTTCTTATGTTTGATTTCCATGAGATCTTGATTCTAGGGGAATGATCATCTCTCTTTATTATTTTTGTTTCATATTACCAATATAAGTGAACTAGGATCCCTCTTTCAATGTGTATGTTAGGCTACTTTAGCGATATTTTGAAGCAAGTTCATCCTCTCACTAAAGTGGGGGCTTAATGTATCACCAAAAAATGTATAATTGACATTTTTATGCTCACTTGAGTCTTTCTAATGGGCTTTGGCTTGATTTTTCTTAGGTTGAATGTTGTAATGTGGCTTAAACATTCACATTAGGTACTAAACATTCAAATTATGGCATCTTGTGAAGGTGTTGTGAAGTGTTGTAAAACATTTCTACACTTTTCTAGACTCTATTCATTACAATTCACCTAAAAATCACTTTTTTATCATTTATTAAGTCCTATTTTGAGGTGTTGTAAGTCTTGTAACAAGATTTCACACTTTTCAAAGCTTAATTTCATTAATTCAACGCTTTTTCATGTCTAAATGACCCCTTAATACACTTTCCAACTATTTTAAAATGTGTTCTTAAGGATATTCTCATTGGACAACTTTGAATGCCCCGAAATCGCTAACACCCACTCAATTTGTTCAAGTGGGACCAAGTCGCCCATAAGGGTGACTTAGTCCTTTTTGATGCAAAACTCAAAATAATTTTAAAATTCTAGTGAGAATTTTCCTCTAACCCTTGAGGTCAGCCTGTGATGTGTTACTTTCAGGAAATTTTACTTAAATCAAGTATAAATAAGGGTTTTTCACCTCATTTTAAATTTAATAATAAGCTTCCAATCTCCTACATTCTCCACATTCATGCTTCTTGTCTCTTAGCTTATTCAAACATCTTGAATCATCAAATCAAACATTATCAAGTCAAGCTATTGGAGTTCTTCATGGCATATCCTCATATTTGAGCATCAATGATGTGGTAAGTTTATGAAATTTGCAAGTTATCTATTTATCACTCTCTTTTGATTTCATTTAATCATTAGGGTTTGATTACCAAAGTGGGGTTTGACAAAGGAAAACCCCTATTATCTAACCTTCAACCAATTTCCCCCTTTGCATGTGTGTTTTAGACTTTTGTATGTAGATTCATTAATAATTTTTGTGTTGAAAAGTGGCCAACAAGTCTACTAGGTCAATCAAGTAAACATTAACTTAATTCAAGCTTGGAGAGACTTTTTGTCCTCTTTTCTATAGAATCAATTGCAAACACCTATCAAAAAAGGAAGTACAGACTTGAGACTACAAGATTTTTTCCCAAATTTCTTGAGATTTATAGGAGGAATAAGTTAACACTAGGGGTGAATTAGTTCTACTTTCGGGCCTAAAGACTAATTTTGACATTTCTTGATACACATTTGGTAGATTCCCATTCTGGCAAAGTTTCCTGAAATTGGGACTAAGTCAACTAGACTGGCCTAAGTGTCTTGTTCAACATTCCACTCAATATTTTATGATTCTAGAATCTCCCAACATCCAACTTTAGATTCTAGGTGCACCTCTTTCATTTTGTTTTGTCATTTCAACATTTAATTGCATTCTTAGGCATTTTTTCATATCACATTGTGTTTTCCAGCACTTTACATTTTCCTAAGTTTTGCATTATAATATCACACCATTTTCATATTAGAGTATTAGTACATCTTAGTTATACATATTTTCATCCCTCTTTACATCAATCTTTAAATGTATACATTGATTTTAAATCACATTCCTTCCCTTTTAGGTGAAAGATCTTAGAAGGGTAAGTGTCCAATAGGGGCCCCCTTTTAAAATATTTGTTTACAAGTTACCTTAACCATAACTTATATTAAATATGAATGATGATCCAACTCGATCGAGACGAAACCTTTCGATCTTTGATCTTTGACCTCGACCTTTCCACATCCGACTCTTGATTTCATCTCTTCCCGTCCTCGCATATATATATATATCTTCATATACATCTCTATCTCTTTGTCTATTTCTCCCTCTCCCCCTCTCTATATCTCATTAAATGATTATTTTCCATACTCAATATGTATTCCACAACTAACACATGTTTCACTAAAGCCAATGCCATGGACCTTTTTCATCAAGACACATGGTCCTAAATTTTGTGACAACCACAACTTTCTTAAAGATAAAGCAAGTTAAAATTGTATGATCTAAAATAGTTAGAAATTAAATTTATGAATGAATCCAATATTCCCTTTCAAAAGATATTTCTAAGTTAAATGAAGATAAGATAGTAATTAAAGTTGTTGAGTGGAACTATTCATTTACCATTAACTACATTCAATAAGTGTGTTTTCTTTTTCCTATTGTGATGCCATTAAAACCCAATACATGTTTTTTCTTCACGTCTTCTCCTTTCTCCTCTTCATTCTAGGTGTATAATTCTTCAAGATGTTCAAAATTTGTAAGCCTTATCAAGATTTAGATAGATGATATATGAACTGTAAACCTTCTCCTTCAATGTTTTTAATAGCTTTTGAGAATCTGAAAACAACATAAATTTTGGGCTCAAGGTTAGGTTCTTTGATTCTAATGTATAATTATCTCTCACCTACATTATTATTTGGTTAAAAAATTAAGATTAAAAGGAAATGTATTTTATTTAGATTTATGAGGGATATTTAATTATGTGCATATTGACAATAATTAAATTCCCCTCTCTATTTCAGCATCATTCTTTGTGGCAAAGAGGGAAGAGGAGCTTCAAAGTCTCAAGGAATACTAGTAATTGGGAGAAGAGAACATGAAAGTCCTTGTGTAATCCAATGCCTTGAAGATATCAATAATTGCTTCCTTAACAAATATTCTCAACAATAGAATCTTCATCGCTCTATGCATGGGCCCTTACTGACTTGAAATCTCAAGTACAAGATTTTTGTGAATTCTATTGAGGAGCTCGTCATAGAAACTTTAGCTGGTGAGAAACCTTTGGATATCATGGATGACATTTTAATTATGGAAAATTTTCTCAACCAAAAAAGATATTGGAAAATTGTCTGAAAAACCTCATTAAGTGGAGAATCATAGATCCAAAGAGCAATGAATTTAATGACTTGGAAAGAGAAAATGTAAGTGCTCCTCCAATGAAAATTCTTTCTGTCAAACCTTATTTTCTCATTAGTATATCAGGGAAAGAAAAACAAAGATGAAGCTCTAATGCCTTTAAATTGCATATGGCCAAATAATTTCAAGGCCTCCTCATTGCATAATCAATGTAACAAATCAAATCTTTGTAGTCCACCAACAGAAAATATTTGTAAATCTTTTCCACGATCAAATTCTTTCTAAAATGGAAAAAAAAATGCAACCTAAATCTAACACACTTCACTTCCCTTGCATCGCCTGGGGAAGAGTAAATGGTAATATACATGTTGGGCTCATCTTCTTCCACCCACTCAGCCTCTTGTTCTTGTTCCTGTTCCTAATCTTGCTCTTGCTCTTGTTCGCTTGAATTAGTGGCGCTATGCATTGAATATTTGTCATTTCCGCTCTGCAAGTCGTCGGATCAATCCACGTCTCGCAAAGAAGTTGCGGACATGGGCATTATCAGAATAATTTTTTCAATGGCCTCCTCTACATTACTGTCTCTCTAAGCCATATACAATGCCATTAATTAAGACCAGATAAATTCTCTCGAAAACTTAATATTCATGTTCTATGTTGAGAAAATTTAACATTTATACCTCTTCACCGTGAGATTTGGGAGTGTTGTGAGTTTCACCCTTGCAGTTAGGACGAACGTTATACAACTCTAAAACTTTTTCTTGATTTTCTATCCACCATAGTTGAGCTTGCCTGTTGCTGAACAATTCTCGGCTGCAGTTGCCACACAAATTAAAATCTATCAGAGCAGACGATTTAAATTTTAAATGTACTCTTTGTTTGCTGCAAAATGACATCTGAGGGAGATTCTTTGTCGATATGAACAATCGTCCCTATATGGTTAGAGACTTATCTATGGAATTGGAGGCGGTGATTCAACTTGAGCTGAGAGGAAAGCAGAAGCATAGGAGAACAAGGGTTTTAGTATAAGCTAGCTACACATTCACAATCAGGCAAGGAGTTGAGTTGGAATGTTTTGGAATGCGACATTCGGAAAATAATAACCTTTTCACCATCTCCCCACAAAGTGTAGGCCTCTTCTCCATGTGCGGCATCGTCTCCCACTTCTAATGAGTCCTCTGCTATTCGAAGTGGAACAATGAGCTGAATGACCACACAAATCAGGCTTGTCATGGCTAAATTCAGTACAATTATAAATAGGGAAAAAAATAATTGATAACCGATTTGTTTGTGATCTGATCGATGGTATGTATGAGGAATCAAATTGTATACAAGTCTAGTGTGTTCTATGTCATCGACGTAGAAAATTCCAATTCACGTTCATCCGCTTATTGAATAAATCAAACGCAGCAAAATAAATCAAATGCAGCAAATACATTCACCAGGTAAATCAGGTCTTTAGTCCTAAGGTTATTCATTTAAATAAATCAATTTGTCTCACATCAATCTTTAATTAAATAAACAAGACTTTATTTAATTAAATCCCCAAATGCATATTTCATCCCTCTTTGATTTAAATAAATCCAAATATTCAAGTCAAAAGGTTAAAATCATCTTAATCATCATTAAGCTAATCTAATTCTAATTAGCCTAACTTAACCACCCATCACATCTTCTACATAATCCCACTTGCACAAATAAATCAATTTATTGATTTATTAAAATCAGCATTTTCCATCAACATGGCATCTTTGAGGAATATTCCCTCAAGTTTGAATTCAAAAACAAGTGGACATGTACATCCAACAAGTTATTTGTGAGCTCTTACATGGCTCTTACATGTCCCTTGCACAAGTCAAACTTAGCATTTATTTCACAATTTGAATTTGAAATTTCCCCCCTCATGGGCACATTTCCCAAATCTTACACATTGTTCAGCCTATCACAACTTGAAAAGTGGCCTCCTTTCATTGGTCTGTGTTTAGTCCCACATTCATCCATTTGGACAATCCCTCATCAAGAAAATTTATAAATGAAAAGCTTCATCCTTGATCAAATCCTCCACAACAATCCACAAATCTTTATGTAAGGTCATTCTCTTAAACTGAGAACTGATTTTTTCCATCATCATCATTTACATTATCAAGGGTTGGGAAAGGGCTTCTTTCCACATCAAAGAAGCACCAATTCATTTATGAAGTGAAGGTTTAATCCATTTTAGATAGGTTTACATATTTATGATTTCTTTGTATGTTTCCTTGTCTTGATGTGATTAAGAGCTTCATAAGGAGTTTGATTTTTATTTTTGGCTAACTTGACTAATAGTTTGTTGTGTTGATTTAGATAGCTAAGCAAAAATCTAGCTCACATATGGCGCTAGAAGGAGGGTTGAAGGTTTAGAGTGTAACTGAAGTGCTTAAATCTATTTCTTTATATATATGCATTCCAACAGTCTGTAGTTTTGTTTTCTACATAGAAATAATGAATTTACATACTATGCTTGTGACTGTCTAGTAGAATATAAAAGGTCTTTATCCTATATTTTATTCAAAGTTAGAGAGTTTGTTGATGTTCTAACGAATCTGATTGATGTTTTCTTTACAAGCAAATCTAAATTTTAAATCTGACTAATCTCTCTTTGTAGGTTGTGAGACCATGTCTTTAGTGCATACTGTTGATTAGCTCATGCAACTTCTCTATGTCTTTATTAGATTAGTTAAAAGTGATTTGTTTATACTTCCACATTTTGCATATGTGCCACAAACTAAAGAACACTAGAATGATTGTAAGGCTTTAACACTGTCAATATCAGGAATTACTTCTTGTAGATATTGTAGATTCCACAGCATTGAAAAACTCATTTATTCTTTGCTCATCACACCTAGGTAGCAAATCTTTCGTAATCTTTGTCCCCACACCTACTATTTTATCAATCCCTCTTTAAAATGCATAGTACAAGGTTGTCATACCTGTTTGTCTCTCACATTCATTACAACAATGTGATCAACAAGCAATCCACATATACTTGTATTTCCTTTTTCTGAAGCGATGTGAAGAGAAATACTCCCTTTCTTCACATCTATGGCATTGAAAAACTCATATATATCTTGCTCATCACACCTGTGTAACAAAGCTTGTGCAATCTTTGTCCCCACATCTGTAACTTTATCAATCTTTCCTTCAAATGAATAGTGTAGGGCTATCATACCCATTTTATTGTCTTGAGCTTTCATTAGAGCACTTCGATCAACAAGTAGTTCACAGGTACATACATTTCCTTCCTTTGAAGCAATATGAAGAGGAGGCATTACCATTTCATCTACGGAATTGAAAAACTCATATATACTTTTCTCATCACACCTTAGCATTGCATCTTCCACCCTGAGCGTCGCACTATATTAGCATTTCTACAACCTTCTTGGCATCTTCACGGCTATCCTTATATTTACGTTTAGCTACAATGATTAAAAGCTTGTCCAGGACACCATAATTACCCATGTACAAGATTGTACAAATCCAACACTGCAATAAATGGGAAAAATAGACTGGATAGTGAAAATAGAAAGTAGCAGCGCTACAGAGATGACAAACTTTAAAGAAAGGCTGGTGATTGAGTAGAATTGATTGGCCTTGCAAAAAAAAAGAAGCAATGAAGATGGTACCAAAGTGTATCATTTTGACTTGTCATTCGAAAAAAAGAAAAAAAAAAGAGACAGCACCTAGGGGGAATAGACCATCTAGAACAAGTAGTTTTGGAGATAAAGAGGCCCGCTTTGAGACAGTCAACTACGTCTTGTTGACGACATGGTTTATTTTATCTTGTTCTCAAACATATAAAGCAATGCATTAAATTGCTGGTACACATGCGCATTTTTTTTTCTAATAGTAATCTTTTCTCAAACATATAAAGCAATGCATTAAATTGCTGGTACACATGCGCATTTTTTTTTCTAATAGTAATCTTTGAATGATTAAAGATCTTTTTGCAATGTCCTCTCTCAACTTTTACTCGGCTTTGCTTTTTTCAAGATAGAAGCGACATTTGTGAAGATACGACAAGGAGGTCATTCCATAACATCTCTCTCAAGGAAGCACGCTAGTAGTTGGCTATGCATAGCATTTATTAATTTTCTTTTGTGACAGAGCTCCAAAGGAAAATAAGGGTGTTATAATCTTTATTTTTATTCATATCTAACATCTTGTTGTAGATATAGATGTTGTTTTTGTTTGATGTGGCTATTTGTTATAAAAATATTGCTTGTAAGACAAGTTGTTATCAATGTTGTGCTGGTATCCAAACAAAAGTATAGGACAGTAGCATTGAAATATTATTTCCATGTATCCACATATTTATGAAGCTTGACTTGATGTCATTTCAGTGGAGGAAATCAAATATTCATAGACCTATTAGATTAGCAATTCATAGGCGCATTTTATAGAAAATTGCATGATTAAGTCAAGATTCAGATCACTCAAAAGATTTGGTAGATCCATGATGACGATGCAATGCAAGGTTGACATCTTTACTCAGAGCAAGTAGTAGAAATTCGAACAAGAACTTTCTTGTCAAAACAATTGAACGAATAGGGAGGTCATGAGACAGATTGAATATGCAGTGCTATTTATTATTTAATGTTATAAGGAAGTTTCTTATTAATATTTTTTTCACTGACAATCTCAATATTGTTGCATATGATTTAAATGCTGAAAATGCACATTTTTCTTTAAGAAGAGAACAACGGTTATTAAGACATGCAAATCATAAAGCAAGTTTAAGTCTGTCTTGAATAATTTAGTTTTTATTTTTATTTTTATGTTTATTTTAAATTTTATTTTTTGGTATTTTGTGAATAATTTACCAATAGTTTATATAAATTGTTTCAAAATGAACATTTTATTATGTTATGATTTCTTGAAATATCATAAATCTTACTTGGGATTGCTTTATACTATTTGTAGGAGAAAGGGATTTTGTTTGCACAAAAAAATTACAAATTTGAAGCAAAGAAAACAAACTTTGGAGAGTTTGTTTTGAATTGAAAGTGGGCCTTGAGCATTGGAATTGAATTTGGCAAAGAATATTTTAATGCTTAGAGCATACATTTCCCACTTTTGTTTTATGTTTTAGGCTGACTATATCATTTATTTCAAAGTTGGTTAAAATTGACCTTAACAACTTACTAGACTTTCGATTGTGGGATAAAATTGAACAAACAAACTTCACATTTGAATTTTGGTGCTTAAAACGAACTCATCACTTCTTTGAAGTTAAAATGAACAAGTGCTTTTATGCTTTGTAATATTTTTTGCAAAATAATCTCATCTAAAAAGACGTATGTGCTTCTCTCATGCCTCACGACGATCTTGAGAATCAAAAGTCTTTTTGGTGAAATTAAATTGCATAAAAGATTGCTTCCACATCTTCATTTTGGGAACTAAAATTGAACAAATCTTGCGAGTGTGAGTTAGGTATATCGCGCGTGTTCTCCCTTTGTTTCTAAATGAAGGTTGATCAAACTATGGATGTGCTTGCTCACTGTTGTTTACCTTTAGAGGGGCCTGCCTAAGAGACACATCTGAAAGAAGAAATCGAAGGCTCCTCCAACCGGTTTTTCATTCAGGCTGGTATATAAATGGATAAGACTAAACTTTCAAGTCCTCATGCTATGTAGGCCTTAGCCATACAGTGTCTTTTAGAATGGGGTACTACCGTAAAATGTATAAGAGCCCCTAGTAGGATTGATTAAAGCCTTTAGTGGCTTGCTCGACACTCGCAAGGTGCCATGTCCCCAACGTTGTGTCATTAAGAACCTTGTTTGTAGTTGCCAACTAGTCCATCCAACAAGTTTATCAAAGTGGTGCATTGGAACTTAGATTACAAGAAGTTACTTACCATGTCCAATCTTGGTTGAAATATAGAGGTTAAGACTTCATTCTTAACATACATTTATATTTTGTCCTTGGTTGCATGTAAAATCATCTCTTCTACTATGAAGGGCATAAGGAAAGACCACCAAGAAAAACATACCAATTGAGCTAGGATGTTATATTGCTTGTGAGTCAATTTGAAAACACAGTGATTTAATCGAAAATATTGGAAAACCAACATTCAATGAATCATCAAAATTGCAAACCCTTTAGGAGAGGCAAATATCCTTGAAAAAATTCACATGTTATTGCTTTCCCTTTGGATTCACATCCTTAGAGGCATCTAAACATTTGGATTTCATTTCAATTTGCTTCTACTAAAGTCAACTTTAGGCAACCTTTGCTTTGATTTCCTTGATTTCTGCATAATGCACTATGTGGGATGAAAGGGAATTAGGACATTGGACATTCAGTTGAAAACCTAATCAAGAGTGTCTTTGTGGTAGAAAGAATCCATTAAGAAAAGAGTAAATCAATTGGACCCCACATATGTGCTTGGCATCTTTTGGTTGTATGGTTTTCATGCAAACATTGGTCTTTTGATTTTGAATTACTCTTAGATAAAGGTATGTTCTTCACTATTTTGGCCTAGTAAACAAGTCCTTCCTAGATTCACTTAGGATCAAATCAAACACTTCATCCATCCCCCAAATAACTTTAGCTTTTGGAAACATCATTCTAGACTTGGGTAAATCATCAAAATAAAAATCACCTTGTTTAGTTAGGAGTATGGGAATGCATCCTTTCTCATAGCTCTAGTTAAATCAACAATCCTTTGAACAAATTCATCCTAAGATAACATCTAACATCTTAGGGTTTACAAGCTCATTATCCAATCAAACTAATCAAAATCAAACCCTAAGTCTAGCATTAATCCAAAGTTCCTAAACGTTCATCACCCATATCATTTACACCTTTCATCCTTCATCTTGTCATTAGTCCTAAGAACCTTAGAGGTCACTTTTGCAACAAGGTCAAAACACAAGGAGAACATGGAATACAAACTTGATCCATACATCATGAGCAATCCAAGTCAACTAAGCTATCAAAGCCTTACAACGCCGATTGATTATCAACACTCACATCTATACAAACCGTACATGGGATCATTATCTCCTGCAAACCTCAATGATACAAATGTGAGTATGCCTAGTCAAAATATTGGAACACCTTTTTCAATTGTAGATCTAAATCCAAACCTACAAATCCACCAACCAAACAATCAATGCATAAGCCTTCAAATGAACAATGTCATCCCGCCAAATCCCTACATGCCAAATGGGAATGTACCACGTGTACAAGTTTTCCAAACATGAATCCAAAAAACTTTTGGATGGATACATTTCCAAATCATATGAATATTCCAAACATCAACAATGGTAAATTTCAACCTATCATGCCAAATCTGAACATCATCCCAAATCAAAACATGGTCCAAAATCAAAGACAAGTACACTCTCCAAATCTGCTTGAACAAAAACTAAATCAACTATATCAAGGGAGTCAAGATCGAAATCAAGATCAAATCTGGCGAGATCAACTCGTTGCACTTTCCAAATAGTTTAGTCATTGCGCTAAGAGACATCTCCACCACCATTACCCATATCAACATCATTCCTTGGCTTAGGACTTCCCCCTTTACCTAGCACCAATCACTCTATCCAAATCAATCCACCTAACACCAATCAAGCCATCACATCAAATCCTTTGAATATACCATCGACATCGTACCCACATATGGTATCTAATCAAATGGAAACATCAATCCTAACAAATCAAAAAGTGGTCTCCCAAGGACCTATCACCTTGGTCATTCCAACCATTCTTATCACCTTGATCACTCGAACCACCACTCTCACACCCATTAAATCTCAACCCCTCACTACCATGATCTCTCCAAGTCTATTTCAACCACTCATCACTACATCCAACATGATTCCAAATACACCACCACTACCACCAAAACCAAGTGCAATGAGTCAATATTGTAACATCGCACTAAAAGCACATTAAGCCTACCAACAAGTGCTTCAACAATATCAGGTGGCTCCACAAACTACTCAAGCTACCCAAGCTGCTCAACCTACCCAAGCTGCCCAAGCCTCTCAAGCTACCCAAAAAACACAAGAACAATCATGAAAAATGATAATTATTGGGGATACCAATGAACATTCATCCACTGGTGATAGCATTGACAATCTCCCCACCACAATTGCTAAAAGCATTAATCAAGATCTACCCATCAAAGAACACATTGGAGATATTTCTATCTCATCTGAAGATCAAATCAACATAGGTCAAGACTCACTTTTCAATGATGATGAAAATCTGCCAACGATACCCAACAATGATCCAATTCAAGAAATGTCAACATCACTTGACCTAATGGTTGAAGACATTCACAATCTCTCCAACACAATTGTTGAAAACAATGTTCAAAACCTATCCATCAATGAGCACCTTGAAGCTATGTCTACTTCATCCAATGATGAAATTAACATATGTCAAGAGTCACTTTTCAATCATGATCAAAATCCACCAACAATACCCAACAATGATCCAATTCAAGAAACGTCAACATCATTTGACCCTATGGTTAAAGACATTGGAAATCCCTTCACCACAATTGTTGAAAACAATGATCAAGGTCTCTCCATCGATGAGCACATTGAAGATGTTTCCACCCCATCCATTGATCAACTCACCATACATCAAGAGCCACTTTTTAGTGGTCTATTTCAAGGAGTGTTAGGATTATTTGATCCTATTGACATAATGCAAGATCCATTGACCAATGATCATATTGAAAATGTCTGTACATTTCCTTATGAGTTAGAGGACATATCTCAAGAATTTATTTAAAAGAAAGATCAAAATATTTCACTAAGATCTAGCAATGGTCCTTTCCAAGACATGTTAGCCCCCTTTTACTGCATGTTTATAGATGCCAAAAGAATCCTCAACTTAACACTTGATCTAAGTGCACTCAAAGATCAAGAGGATATCAAACCACTTACCATGACTACTGATGATGTACAAGAACCCTTTGTAAGAAATCCATCCTTTTAAACTAACCCATGTCAAGAACTTGATCCAAAGCATGTCAAAAGCAACTCTGAAAGCATTCAAGATCAAGAATTTGTATCTTCAAGATACTACAATAATCTAATGGAAACTCTCCTATATATACAAGATGATCATATCTATGTGGCACATACTCCTCCATCTACCCATGAGATTCTTTCTTTGGATGGACACATAGATGATCTTCCTTCAAAACATGATTCTTTTACTCCTGACATTATTACAAAAAAAGAGTAGGTTATTGATTCCTATAGCCAAACAGAGTTATCAACATCAAGATCAGATATATCCAAAATCCAGACTGAAGACATCATGTATGTAGATATCCAACATTATTTGCTCAAGGAAACAAATCAAACATAATAGTATAATTCAAAGTTAGCAGAGCAACAAATTGAAACGTCACCTATGGTGGCTATCTATCAGAGAACACTTATCGAACAAGACATCTCAAAATAGGTGAAATCAAGGAACAAAGGTGTCATTACTGCCATACTAGGGGAAACTTCATCTCAAGAAAATGTCAACATAGGGAGCATTAAGAGTCCTTATGATGAAATGAGTGTCAACACTACAACCAGCCACATCACGAACCTTCATTCACCCATCACCCCATCCACGAATTGGGACCAACATCAAAAGAAAGAATTGAATCAAAGCACAAAGAACACTATCAAAGAAAAAGAAGCTGAGAAGCATAATGGAAAAATCAAATACACATGGATACCAAAGAATACGAAGAAAGATTATCCCTATCAAACTTCATCAGTCAAAGAAACTATGGGGAAAAATAAAAGAGGGAAAAGTATCCATCAAAGATGTCCACAAAAGAAAAATTAGTCTTTTTGAACAAGTGACATACAAAGTGTATCAAGCAGTTGGTCCTAATTTCACACACACTTTCCTATCCACCCATCATTTCTCATCTTCCCAAGTTTGGAGAGTCAAAGATTCCAAACTGCCAACCAATCCATCTCTTATCCCTAAATGCACTCCATCCATGCCTCCACACATGATATCCAATTCTCACATTGACCATGTATTTTAAATGACCCTTCATCATAAGGATTTAGAAGGCACTCTATTGCGATGTACACATAGAGAAAAAGTTAACTCCGATATTGACAAAGCAAATCAGGAATCCCAAAAGTTGCATTCAAGCACACGTATCTTAGTAAAGCAACTTCTTCAGGTAGGATACTGATGGCATATTATGATAGAAGCATCTACATTGACACCACAAGGTGATTCAACATGAGCTTAAAATCTTTTAGAAAAAACCAAAAAATATCAAAAAATATGAAAATCTAAAAAAAAAAAGAAAAATGATTGAAAATAGTAAAGAGAAAACTTGTCCTCTAGTGAAAACTGCATGGGCAGTGCTTTGGGAAAGACCATGATGAAAACCTGACAAACAGGCATCATGGGTAGAATTGAGCATCTACATGCACTATTTCAAGAGAAAGCATCTCATCCCATCCATAATAAAGCCAACATTCCATCCATCTTAGCCATAATAAATCCATTCATCCATAAACCATTGATCCAATCCATTTCCATCCATATGTATCCATCATCCAATTTATCTTGATATTGATGAAAGTTTGGGGCACACTTTACACTTGCTTGTGGTAAACATCTTGACATGGATCATTTTCATTGATCCTATCCTATCCAATGTTATCTGAGCTATGCATCATTATCCAAATGAGCATTCCTTCATTCAAACACCTTATCTTATCCAAGATAAACCATATCCATCCATCCATACACTCATTTGAGAGTCCACCCATAACATTCCATACATTGCTAGACACTGGGGGCAGATATTTAGATCTCGCTTCAAGAATAAACCTTGATCTATATCCTCCAACTTATGTGGTGATTCAAACATTAGAAAACATGAAATCAAATTGATCAAACCATTTCTAAGGAAAAATCCAAATCACTAGCCCATGGCATATTTTGACAGGAAAACAACCCTTATCAAGCTTCATCTTTCATTGAACATCAATCCAAACAATTAATATCAGTCCCATCTAATGTGTGCTTCAACGCTACATCAAGTCATTCAAACAACTTTTGATCCAAACTAAGCTTCATCAATCATGATCAATATAATCCACTAAAAAAATCATCCACTTGGGATATCCTTCCCGATCATTGTGTTGCTTAAAACTATCCATGCATTGTTGTGCATCCTCAACAATGTTATCATCATCAATCCTGATCAATCAATCTTTGCATTGTTGTGTATCCTCAACAATGTTATCATCATCATCAATCCATTGATCTGATCAATCAACCTTAGCTTTGTTTTCAACAAAATCCAAAATGGACACATCCATATCCAAATTGTCAAAATCATGCGAAAAATCCAAAAACATAAAAAAAATTAAAAATCTAAAAACACTGAAAAAACCAATTTGTTTTTTTCAAAAAACATTGGAATCCGAACTACGTCGTCTCTGAGCTTAAACATAAGTACTTGGCTCATCTCTAATCAGCCCCAAAGACATCAAAATCCAAAAAAAATGGAAAAAATCAAAATCACAAAAACATTCAAAAAACATCAAAATCCAAAAACATCTGAAAAAACATCAAAATCCAAAAACAACCTCAAAACATTTCAAAACATCAAAAACATCCAAATATTTGAAAACATCCATCTGTCACATCTTGCTTTCACCCGAAATAATCAATCATCCATAATTAATTGATCCTCACCTTCATCCTTTGGAAAAACAAATAGAAACAATCACATCAATTGGCAAAAGCAAGCTTCAAATCTTAAAATCAAAAGCAAACAACAAACCTTTAAAACAAAATCAAACTCTTGGTCATTTTTAGACATGTTAGTCAACCTTATATCAACAGCCTATCAATCAACTTATCAAACCATCATCATCCTATACAATGCATTTCCTCGGATATATCATTCTGACAATGGGCATCATTTTGGATATCACTTGGATTCTTATCCTATCAAAACACATCCCTTTGGCTAGAGATATGAAGAACATTGACTTGTTTGTGTACTTGGTCTTTTTCTTTTAACTTATCTTATTGTGCTCATTCCAAGGACCTCTCGATGATATCCGAATGAGGGATTTAGAGACTTAGGAATGGGGCAATGATCATTATCTTTTGTCTATTGTGCTTGTTGGACATTCTTGTAATATAACTTGGCGAATACTTGCTTTGTTAGGTATGTTCTAGCCAAGTTTCCGTATGTCAAGTGTGAGAAAGAATACTTCTATCTATTTTTTGATTCAAATTCCATCTCACTAGGTACAACACCATCCTGGTTCTTTATACCTTGATGCATTGTACCTACATGTGTAATCAAACATAAGGTAAGTAGCCCTTTTAAAATCCCAATCCTTGATAAGCAAATCATCCATCATCATCATCATCTATCATCATCATGTCTAATAAAGTCTCGTCATGTCATGGACTTGTTGGATACTCTTGTCATCATCTCATTTCTTATTTTTGTGCTAACATAACATCACCAATGCATCCATCATGCATCCATCCTGCATCCAAAAAATTGTTAGCATACCACATATAATTCATATCATACATAATAGGAAACATCGATCATTTCACATGCATTGCATTTGCATCATCTTCATAATATAGATTTTTTAGTCTAAGCATTTTCATAAAACATCCATTGCATAATCATAGCATATCACATCATTCATTTCATCCATCATCACATCATATCATCATTTAAGTTGTTTAGGATAATATAGATTTGTTATTCTAAGCATCTTAAAATCATCTCATTTGCATCATCATCCATAACCATCCATTTTGAACCTCTTTATCGTGATATTGACCCTCAAATTGAATCTTTTCGCTTGATCTCTTGAGGGGGCAATGTACCATTGTACTTCTTTCCACTGGGGCATCTGAAAAATCAGAAATTTGAGTTTTAGTCATGGAAAGTTTATTCTTTGAACCAACGCAATAGGTAGATTGCTTCAAAGAGGGGCAAGATGTAGACACGTGAAATTAACATCATGCACCCAATTCATGTTCATCCACTCATTGAATAAATCAAACGTAGCAAATCCATTCACTAGGTAAATCAGGTCTTTAGTCCTAAGGTTATTCATTTAAATAAATCAACTTGTCTCACATCAATCTTTAACTAGCACTTGCACCCCAATAAGGTGCAATACTTATGCCGATAGGCTAAGCCCACATTATTTACGGCCATGAAAAATAATGGGCAACGTGAAGAAAGTAGTGATCTATCTCACCTATCCCTCTCTACCTTTCCCTCCTTCCTCCCCCCTTCTCTCTCCCTCTTTCTCTCTTCTTCCCTCTCTATTTCTCTCTATATCACATATCCCTCTCTACCTAACCCTCCCTCCATCACACCCCCTTCTCCTCTTCCCCTCCTCAGATTTCTCTCCCCTCTCTCTCATTTATTTCTCGAAGCCACCTCTCTCCTCTTCCTTCCCCTCTAATTCTTCTTTTTATATCTCCCCTATCCCTTTGTGGTAGCTCAATTCCTCCCTCCCTCCCCACTCTCACACTCTCCCCTCGGGCTCTCTTTTTCCTCTTCTCTACTTCTTTCTTTATCATCCCACCTCTCCCCCTCCCTATCTCTATCTCAATTTTATCCCTCTCTCTACCCCCTCATATTCCTCTCTCTCTCTCTCTCTCTCTCTCTCATCTCCATCCTTCCCTCTCACTTCTTTTTCCCTCCTCTCTCTATTTCTATCCTTTCCTCTCTACTTCTTTTCCCTCCTCTCTCTCTTTTTCTCTATCTTTCCCTCTCTACTTCTTTACCCTCCTCTCTCTCTTTCTTTATCTCACCTATCCCTCTCTACCTTTCATTCCCTTCCTCCTCCCTTCTCTCTCCCTCTTGATCTATCCTTCCCCCTCTACTTCTCTCTATATCACATACCCCTCTCTACCTATCCCTCCCTCCATCCCACCTATTTCTCTCTCTCTCCTTCCCTCTCTACTTCTCTCCCTCTCTCACTTATTCCTCTCTACCTCTCTCTCCTTCCCCCTCTAATTCTCTACATCTCCCCTATCCCTCTCTACCTCTCCCTTCGTCTCTCTCTCTTTGGCTCTCTCTTTCCTTCTCTACTTCTTTATATCCCACCTCTCTCTCTCTCTATCTCACTTATCCTTCTCTACCTCCCTCCATCCCTTTACCCTCCTCTCTTTCTCTATCCTTCCCTCTCTACTTATTTTCCCCCCTCTCTCTTTTTCTCTATCCTTCCCTCTTTACTTCTTTTCCCTTCTCTCTCTCTCTCTTTCTCTATCCTTCCCTCTCTACTTCTTTACCCTCCTCTCAAATTCATTCAAAAAACAACACTTCCTATACTAGGTCAGTTACTGGTTTTAATTCTTTTCCTCTGCTTCCTATCCTATTGTTTGTTCTTTATTTCTTTACAATTGAATAGTGTATTGAATCACTTCTGTTAGAAAAAGTAAGATAAAGTTAAACTCAACAGTTTAGTCATTTTGCAAATTATGTCCTAATTTATCTTGATATTAGGATTTTTATTCTATTTCATATTCAACTTATCCTAGTCTGATTTGTAGCATGGTATATTAATTTAGCTCTGGTGGAATAATTTAAGCTTTTGAAATGAACTAGACATGTTGCAAATGTCTAGATTATAGGTGGCACACAACATAGTTTAAGATGCTTCAGTTTGACTTTAAATTCTCAGTTGAACCAGAACATAGTCTGTGTTTACTTTTGTTTTAGAGTTAGTGTTGTGAGATTTACAGAGGATTCATGGGAATTGATGTAATGACCAGCCTCTACAAAGCGAACCTGCTATCAAATAAGTTTCTAAATGCATTGACCAATAACCAGATTTTTGTTGTAAATTTTGTTCTTGTTGTGAATCGAAATGGTGGGAGGAAAAACATTATTGCTTCTATTTAAGCTCTCCAAGGGCAATAATGCAAGAGCAATTAGATGTTAGAGTGCCTATTAATTTCATCATATAGAATCATCAATCAAATTCAGAGCCAATTTGATGTTTGTATTAAGTGTCCAGACTCCATGGGTAACATAGAACTTGGACTAATTATCAAATTAAGGTTTCTTATTGTTGTGTTAGACATTAATTTTTGAATGCGCTACATTGAGAAAGAACTCTTGTTGACCAATTTCTAGAAGTGTTATAGTTGATCATAATTAGTTTATTGAAAATAGCATAAGCAATAACATGGAGTCATCACTGAAAGGATGGAGGCCCTGGGCTAAGAAAAATCAGACTGCTGAACAAATCGCTCCTAGCTAAACAGATATGGAGACTATTCTTTTCCTATGGGGAATGGAGTGAAATAATTAAAAGCAAGTATTTGCAGAATAATAATTCCCTCAAGGATCTTATTGAGAAACCTCTTCTCCCGAAAAGATCAAGTTACTAGAACTATATGATTGACGGGATAAAGGTGGTGGAATTGGGATTGAAATGGCAGGTTCGCAATGGTAACCAGATCAAATTTTGGGATGATTGTTGGCTGTGCAATGAACCTCTGACTCAGGATGGGAATCTCAATAGATGGGTTGATTTTTGCAAATACACTTATGGCCTCTTTTTCAAAGATTACTGGAGGGATGGTAAGTGGGTCAATCTCCCCCTGATAAACCCTACTTTGCTCTCTATTTACTCCTCTTGGAATACTGTTAGACTATTCCTGAATCAGGAGGACAGTCTTATCTAGAAGTATGAACCTTCAAGGTGTTCTTCTATTTCTTCCGCTTTTTCCCATCTCTCACATGCTATTAATCTCCCCCTCTATGGTCGCATGCTTGGACTAAGCATCTCTTACCTAAGGTTAACATCTTTTTTTGGTCCTTGCTCCAAAATAAAGTGCTAACTATTGATAATCTTTGCAAAAGAGATTTTCTGCTCCCCAATAGATGCTACCTCTATAAAAGCGAGGCCGAATCGGTTAACAGCCTCTTTATCCATTTTCCTTTCTCCTCTCTGGTTTGGGATAAGCTTCTGAAATGCTGGCATTTTTCTTGGGTTCCTTCGGAGTCGGTTGCAGACTTTTGTGTTCAATGGAAAGCCCCTTCTCTCAACCCCTTTATAAAAAAATAATGGGCTTTCTCATTCCCCCATGTGGCGTGGGGAATTTGGAAAGAGAGAAACCATAGGATCTTCAGGGATAAGGAGTCGTCAGAGGAAGTTGTGTTTGAAAGAATTCTTAGGATGATTAAAGAGCACTTCTCTGTTGTTCCCTTCAAGGAGGGTAAGTTTGAGGCTATGGTTTGCTCTCCTTATGATAGTCAGATTGCTAGGGAATGGAGAATTAAATGGGATATTTCCAATGCTCCAAATCCGGCCAAAAAGTCCAGGGAGGGAGTTTGCTGGAGTTTTCCTATGGATGGCTGGGCTAAATCCAACTTCGATGGTGCGGCCAAAGGAAATCTGGGGAAGGCTGGGTGTGGTGGAGTCCTAAGGGACTCGGCAGGTAACTTTATGGAGCTGTTGCCACCCCTTTGGGGGTCCAAACTAACATGTGGCAGAAGCGGCGGGTGCTTATTACATAATCAACCTTGCAATGGAAATTAAATATAAAAATTTATGGCTTGAAGGCAATTCAAAAAATATAATAGATAGCCTTTGTGGTAGGTCCCAGCCCACATGGTTGATTAAAAACTGGATTGAAGATGCTAAGTTATTACTTAGTAAGTTTGACAGAATTTAAATCACTCATGCTTATCACGAGGCGAATGCAGTTGTGGATTTTTTTACTAACGAGGGAGTTAAGAGTGATAAAATCCTCACGTGGCACAAAAGGATTGACCTCCTCTCTAATGTTCAAGCTTTAATGGTGCTTGATGCGGTGAATGAAAAAGTGGCGGCTTCTTGTAATAATGATGAAGGTATGAGTCATGACTTACAAAATAAGTAGACTACATGGGGCTGAGAGTATCTATCAGAGTAAATATTTACCTTGGCATGCTTTGTGGGTCCTGCAAAGCAAAGGAACTATCTGGAATAGGTTCTTCGCTTGCAACAGTATCTGCACTGAGATTTCAAAAATGGGTGGGGAACGGAAGAGAGTCGAACCCACCAGTTTTGAGTCACACACCAAGAACACTAAAGCGTGGAGAAAAATAAGAAGTGGTGGCTTACTTCCATTCATCAAGAAACTCCACGACCCTTAGGATGAGATTACTGATTTCTTTGAGAAAAGCTGGAACAATGGGGAGGTTTTCCTCTTCAGGAGGAAAGTTCAGATTGATGAAGCTTTGATTGCGGAGGTTACTGGTATCCTAATTGAAGAGCATAAAATTTTTAGAGATAGGAAATTATCTGATGAAGTTGTGATAAGGTTCCCTAAGACCAAAATGGAGAAGTGGAAACTTGTTAAGATGTCGAACAGTTTCTATGAACCGGACACCATAAAAGCTTTATGGAGAAAAGTGCTAAGGGTTATCACGGAGTACATCACTCTTGACAGCTGCTTCACTAGGTTTTATGGATACCACTTCGTGCTGCTCAATCACTTTCGGCATAAGGTGCGTGTTTCCATCCCTTTCTTCTTGCTCTATTCCCTGAGAAATAGCTTTACAAACCATAGTAGGAGCCCTAAAAGATACCCGATTCTTCACACGGGTCTTTTAAGGCTCATTTATGAGCACTTTTAGAATATGCCTGCCCTCTCAAACCCTTTAGCCCCTTCAGATCCTAATGAGGACGATACTGAGCCTAGTATATCTAGGACTAAAGTTACTTCTGGCCGTGTTAAGCTCTCCTCACTTCCCCTACCCCCCCTTTTGCCTCTGGCCAGTCCCCGTAGCCTTCTGGTGCCTACTATGTTCCTGCTCCTGGCCGCACTAACCCTAATTCTATATTGGTGGGCTCTAGTTCTCTGGCTAACAAGTTAGTTTCCTATCCTGAAGACTCTCCTGTTGTTTCTGCTAAAGCGACCGAGGTCAGTCTTGAGGGTCCCCACTCCCCTCAAAAATGTTCAAAAGGAGAATTGTAGCCCTCCCAGAGGTGTGGAGTCGGTGAATTTTGGTGTCAATTCTGATAGTCACCCCCCTTATGACTTTGTTGGAACTGCCAAGAGATGCTCTGAGGATCAATTTAATTCTGCCAAATGGCTATTTTATGAAATCAGTGAGTTGAAGACCAAAAATTTGTCTCTTCATAGTAAGTTGGGGGAAATTGAAGCCAAAGTTGTTGGGCTAATATAGCTCGAAGTGGAGAAGAATACCTTTGTGAAGGATAGCATGCAAAAGGACAGTACTGTTGAAAATGATCTTGATAAATTAAAGGAACCATGAAAAAAATTGTTGATCAAAATTACAGAATTGCCAAACATAATTCATTAATCATCAAAGCCATAACCGAAAGAGTGGTGAAAACCTAGAACAGAGCATTGATTGTTGACTTAGATAAGGAGAAAGACCAGGATGAGGACGCAGGGATTTCTAGGTGCACTAGATCATGTATGAAAAGAAAAGCCCTGTCTACCTCAAATATGACTCAGATTTTCATGGAGGGGTCCAGGATATGGTGGACCTAGAAGCGGTTGCTGACGAGCTCCTGAAGACTATGGATTAGCTATGGTTGGGCCCTGGTTTGACTGTCAGCTGGATTTCTGATGGCTTTTTTGAGTCTTTTCGTGGCTGCCAGTTTTAGCTAGTTTTTATCTCTTTGGCAGCCTTTTTGTCATTTAGACCTTTCTTTTTGGTCTTTTTTTGTAATGTTACTTTGTGGTTTCAGGTCCCTATAAAACCCGTTTATCCCTTTTATCAAAAACATGGATTCATCACTTTTTTTTTTGTTTCTTTGTAAAGATCAAAGTTCTTGGGATTTGCTGAGGCTACAAACTAATCCTTCTTTGAATAATGCCAATCTAAAACTGGAGGAAAAATCAATGTAGATGCTATTCTAAAAATTAATAAATTATTAAAACTACAGTGGTATACACCTTGTCTAAGATATAATTCCACATTAACATCTATCTCTATCCTTTTGCCATTACTATTTTATATTAATCTGCTTAATGTGCCCATGCCGTACAATTATGGCAGAATTTTTTTGCCAGGTAGAACAAAAATGATCACAAATAGTTATGGAACTACATTAATAAATAAAATTTTGTGGTTTTTACTTAAATCTAAGAAAATGAACCCAAGAATATATGTATGAAATAAATACAATTCAACACAAATTTGTATATAGAAGCCTGAAAAGAGATTATTGAGGAGTATTATCTCCAACATAAAAATTTCCCTAGTGAAAATATCAATAATCCAACATTTCTCATTTACCTACAACCATTGATGCTGTAAAACTAATACATCCGAAATAAAAAATGGTGATATATGGTGTTAATATAACCATGGTCGAATGTGTTGCTATATCTAATGGATTGATCTTACAAGACAAACAAATAAAAATTAGAATAGGGGAAGAAACTTGAAAACCCAAACCAACATTTAATCAATACAATGTTTGGAATCCACAGATTGAAATCTCCCAGACAATAGCATAACTGAACCAAAAGATGTCACTCGTTGGAAAATGGGCTTGTGTTGAAAGTATCTGTGTGGAAAGGAGGTTATGACAGGTCCAATTTGGAATGCCAAATCTCCATTTTCTACAACAAATATGCCTATTATTGTCAACCATAGAAAGGCGTTCTTCCTGAGGCTAATGCTACAAAGATGGGAAAGCGATCCATTGGAATTAATTGCTATAATGGAGGGTTTGTAATGGATGATGTAAGAATATTCTTGCACCCAAACAAAACACGTCTTCTTTAGATACACCTGCAAATGACCACTGGTGGTGTCAATGTTGTAGGCTGACACTATGTCTGGAAGGAGGCCTAATGGGAATCCATATTTCTCCAAAACCTTGTACATGCTCTCATTCACACTCTCTACAAAGTGAAGAGTCAAAAGTAGGGTCAGTAAACCAAAATAAACTGATGCCATCTTGAGCCCCTGATAAGCGGACTTCTCCCAGGGTTAGTCTTCCAAAACATTAGCTTCTCTCACTGCCTGCTCAAGAGTTTGATTCAGACCGTCGAAGAGCGCATCAACTAAGCCAATGCCAAAACCTTCAACTCCCATGTACTTTATGCCCTTCAAAATGACGTCCCTCTGAACCTGAGGAGAAATCTTGGTCCGCTGCAAACTGAGAGACCCTAACAAAAGCACAACATTTATGTTGATGACGCTATTGTAGAGGAAACCACAATTAGACCTCATATTTATGTAGTCGTGTGCAATGGCAAACAAAAACCCTCTACCCACTGCATGCCCAAACTTGGTTGCAATAGTGGGCACATTCAATTTCATCATATGATAAACAACTCTCTCAAATTATTTAAGGAGAAAGGGGAATCTTGTGGCGGTGTCTTCTTTCATCCATCCAAGTCTAGTCTGTTTGAGTAAAAATTACCATCGTTGGTGGTGACGAGGGCTCTAGCATCAGATTGTTCAACTATTTTCAGGGCTGAAAGAATGTCGGAGCAGAGCTCGGGAGTGAACCTGTGTTCAGTTCCCTCCACAAATTTTAGGAGGAAGTTCTTTTTGTGTTGCTCAAGGCTGCACATTTTGTCTTGTGCATTTTCTCCCACGACACACTCTAATTTTGCTTCAAAGTTCTGTAGCGATGGGAGCTTTTGTTAGAATGAAAAGTTACATGTGGGAAGAAAATTATGTTGTGTGATAGGTGGTTGGTACGAAGAATTGAACATGGGAGAAATGCATTTAACAGAGCAACCGCCGGCATTAAATAGTGAAGAAATGCATTTAAGGGAGCGACCGTTGGTGTCAGACTGGGGGAAATTCTGGTGGGTTACCCCCACATAGAATAGCCTATCGGCTAATTAAATAAACAAAACTTTATTTAATTAAATCCCCAAATACATATTCCATCCCTCTTTGATTTAAATAAATCCAAATATTCAAGTCAAAAGGTCAAAATCATCCTAATCACCATTAAGCTAATCTAATCAGGCTAATTAGCCTAACCTAACCACCCATCACATCCTCTAGATAATCCCACTTGCACAAATAAATCAATTTATTGATTTATTAAAATCAACATTTTCCATCAGCATGGCATCTTTGAGGAATATTCCCTCAAGTCTGAATTCAAAAAAAAGTGGACATGTACATCCAACAAGTCATTTATGAGCTCTTACATGGCTCTTACATGTCCCTTGCACAAGTCAAGCTTAGCATTTATTTCACAATTTGAATTTGAAATTTCCCCCCTCATGGGCACATTTCCCAAATCTTGCACATCCTTCAGCCTATCACAACTTGACAAGTGGCCTCCTTTCATTGGTCTGTGTTTAGTCCCACATTCATCCATTTGGCCAATCCCTCATCAAGAAAATCTATAAATGAAAAGCTTCATCCTTGATCAAATCCTCCACAACAATCCACAAATCTTTATGCAAGGTAATTCTCTTAAGCTGAGAACTAATTTTGTCCATCATCATCATTTACATTATTAAGGGTTGGGAAAGGGCTTCTTTCCACATCAAAGAAGCACCAATCCACTTATGAAGTGAAGGTTCAATCAATTTAAGATAGGTTTACATGTTTATGATTTCTTTGTAATGCTTTTTATCATGTTTCCTTGTCTTGATGTGATTAAGAGCTTCATAAGGAGTTTGATTTTTGTTTTTGGCTAACTTGACTAATATTTTGTTGTGTTGATTTAGATAGCCAAGCAAAAATCTAGCTCACAATACTATATAATATACAACATCTAATACATAATTTAATATATTATTAGAATATTATATTATAAAATTATTTTTAATATATTATATATTGTATTAATATATTAAACTATCATGTAATCTATTAATTTAACATTATATTATAATATATATTCTATATAATTTGAAACATATATAATTTAATATATATTTATTATAAATTTTAATAATGTGGTATATTATTTTTTAATAGTTTAATATATATTGGATTATATATTAAATTAATTTTGTGATGAGAGACATTGTTATCTTGATTTTTTATTTATATTTATAATAAAAAAAAATTATTAAAAAAATTATTGGTTCAAATAATTCATATGTTTAGTTTAAAAATAAATATATAATAAATATTATAAAATCAACCTCTTTAAATTGTAATACCAAACTTGACATTATAAAACTATTTATTTATATAGAAATATATTATAAGAGTATGGTAACTTTTTGCATGTAACTATACATTCACAAACTACATGTAAATATTATTAAATATTTAAGTAATGTAAAGGATGTTGATAAATCCTTTGAAAAAATATATATTTTAAAATACTTGGAGTAAATTTATTATTTTAAAAATAATTAGCATCATTTTTTTTTATAGTAAAAGATGTTTCAATTCTACTAATGCGATTTGATTTTTAAATAAAAAATAAAAAATTAGATAAATAATTTTATGTTGTATAAAATATAAATATTATATAATATTCACAACTAGATGTAAATATTATAAAATATTTAACTCATGAATATTATTAAAATTTGAAAAATTCAGATAAAAAATATTCTATCATTTGCAAAGGACAAGTAATATATGAAATAAATTTTCAAGATCAATCAATTATTTTATTTTTCTAAAAAATAGAAAATCATACTCTAACAGAGGGGGACAAACCACATTCAAGGCTCTAGGTCACAGATAGCCAAGAGCGAAAGGCAACCATAGCTTACCTCACTCTAAAGGGGTGTCTCAAAATGAGGGATGAGAATGATGAGGACTATAAGGTCCTTCAATTAGTCTGCATACCCAACAATTAGAATGGGGCTAGGCGAGCTAATTTTTGGGTTCAACACTACACCTAAGGTAGCTCTCTTCCTAAGGATGAAAGTTTGGTTCGTAGACAACAGTGTGACACACTGCCGTCTCTCATGTGCGTTGACATCCATATGACTAGAGGACTTAAATTATAGTGGGAAATGCTAAAAAATGAGTTGATAGCCTAGATAGTGATTTTTAAAAGAATAAAATAGAACTATAAGGTAAGAGAAGTACAAAAAAATATGATAAAGTAGATATAATTAAGCTAGGGTGACAAATATGATCTCATAAAAGAGCTTGTTCGCTAGCTAGCACCAAATGCATGTCCACCTACATACAAGAAAGAGAAAAATGTTGGGTGGTTGTATAGGGGCTTGCCTCAGTCAGACCCCTGTTTTGGTGTTTCCACCTCCATGGAAAGATAAGATATCAAAGGTAGAGAAAGGTATGATAAAGGAGAAAAAAAATAAAGAACACAATAAACACTACAAAACAACAAAGTGTTACTCAACCAAATCATAGAGGAGAGGAGTGAAAATGCTTACCACCTCAACCAATAGCTCACTAGCTAATGGAGAAGAAAAATAGGACCCAAGGCCCTCTTGCAATGGTGTTGTTCCACACTTGTTCTATAGAGTTGATGGAGTGTTACTGCTTCTATAGAGTTCCAAAGTGTTGCTTGATAGTGAAAATGAAACTGAGAATGTAAGGAGTGAATGATAGAATGCTTAGGGAGTGCAAGAAGATGTGTAGAAGATTTCTAGATGAATAAATAGATGAAGGAAGAGTATTTTTGAAGGTGGGATGAGAAAAACAACCATATTTAGGTCAATTGGTTGAAGGGGGGTGCTACAAACTAACCCCAATGGGAAGTGTAATGCCTCTGCCAACTTTAGGAATAGGAATCCGTTACGGATGTAAGCACGTTGTGTGGAAATCTGTAGTTTCTTAGCTATGAAGCACTCTTCAAAATCTGCATACACTATTAAGCTTCATGGAAAAGGTTAGTGCATACAAACTTTATAAGTACTCCTATGAAATAGCATGTAAATGCTTAAGAAAATGTAACCAATAACAAGGATTAAAAGACATATAAAAGCATTGCATGTACCTAGTCCATATTGGACTGGTGTCACTTGTGCAAAGTGACGCTTTCCCAATCCTTGCTAAGCTCAATGATAGATGTCTTGAATATGGTGTGAGATGGGAAAAAATAGTTCTTAATTGAAGAGAGTAACTTTGCATAAGATTGTGGATGATTTGTTGAAGAATCAAGCTTCCATTTATAGAATGTCAAATGCTAAGAGTGCTCAAAATTGAGCAATGTGGGATAATGTTTTAGCTAATGAGATGGAACCACTTGCCATCTTGTGAGTGGTTGAGGAATGTGCAAGTTTTCATCAATGTGCCAAAGAGGGGGAGATTCAAATTTGAATTTGAGAGTTAAATGCTAAGTGGGGGACATGTAAGGGAGAAGTTATTGCCATGTTGGAAGGGACAAGTCAACTTGCTTTCTCAAATTCAAACTTGGATAATATTCCCAAAAGATGCTTTGTTGAAGGAAAATGAAGATTTTACAAATGAATTAAAATTATTTATTGGTGTAGGTGGGAAAAGCTAGAGGATGTGATGGGTGGTTAGATTAGATTAATCACGATTAGCTTAGTTAAGATGATGTTAGATTCTTTTGACCCATTTGACTTAAATTCTTTGATTTATTTAAATCAAGAGGGATGGAATATGAATTTGAGATTTAATTAACTAAATTTTGGTTTATTTAATTAAAAGGATGATGCAAGGTAAAGGTTAATTAATTTGAGGAAGATGAATCTAGGAGATGATTTATGAATTATGAAATGTTATCATTTGATTAAAATTGATTTACTTAATCAAATGAGGTAATGATAGGCTTAAATTAAATGAAGTTAATTTATTCAATTTAAATGGATGATCTTTACAGTTTGAACTAAATGAACCTGATTTACCTGATGAATGAATGAATGTGTATTTGATTTGTGATGATTTTTAAGTGGACAGTGCTAATTTCACATGTCTACACTTAGGGAGTGCAAAAAGATGTGTAGAAGATTGCTAGAGGAATAAATGGATGAAGGAAGAGTGTTTTTGAAGGTGGGATGAGAAAAAAACCATATTTATGTCAATTGGTCGAAGGGGGGTGTTACAAACTAAACCCAATGGGAATTGTAATTCCTCTGCCAACTTCAGACATAGGAATTCGTTAGGGATGTAAGCACGTTGTGTGGACATCTTCATGCCACACGAGCATCCCTGACAATTATTCTTCTACTAACACAAAAAGAAAGATGCCAAGTGGTACAAAGGTAGCGGGATGATGTGGATTTTTGTCTTTAGTTTGATTTTCTAAGGTGCAGAAGTGTAAAAGGGGAATTTGTATAAGGGATTCAAATTCGCACCTATACATTTTTACCCCACTTTAGTGAACATGAATACTAATGAGTGCTTCTATAAAGTAGAGTGAACATGAAGACTTCATTGCCCCATAGAATTATGAAGCTATAAAATGAAAGTGTCTTATAGGCCCACAAACTTGCAAGGAGGTGACCCCCAAGATCTCTTGCATGAAGGAAGCTATAAGAGGTAAGAACCTCACAAGCCTGTAGACCTACAAGGAAGGTATCCTTGAAGATCTCTCACATAAACCCAAAAACCCATCTTACAGACTTGCAGACCTATAAGGAGGCATCCCCCAAGATTTCTCACATGGAGGAAGCCAAGAAAGCACCCTACAAACCCGTAGACTTGCAAGGAGGGTGTCCTTCAAGATCTCTCACAAGAAGGAAACCCATGAAAGCTCCCTACAGACCTAAAAACCTATAGGAAGTTATCCCCCAAGATCTCTCACATGGATGAAACCCAAAGAAAGTGGCTTACAAACCTATAGGCTTGGAGGGGAGCCACCTCCAAGATCTCTCACACGGAGGAAGCTTAGAAGAAGTGCCCTACAAAACTACAAAATTGTAGAGAGGTATCCCCAAGATCTCTCACATGGAGGAAACCCAAGGAAAGGGGACTTTACAAAGTCAGAAAGTGACTTCATTGATGCACCCATAAAGTGACAATGTTTATATACAAAGAGAACATGTCGAAAGGTGGCCATGCAGGTAAGTAAGTGGATAGTCATATAGACTGCCAATCAGTTGGAAATTTTTTGAATGGGTCCCTCAAGAACCCAACATAAAGAAGAGGTCCAGTAAAGGGAAACACTATTTGAAAGTACAAGAGAGATGTTTGTTTCTTGAATTGATTCATCATCAAAGAATCCTTTTGAAAGGAAGAAAATACCCCCATGCGAGAGGAAGGTCGAAGTTGCTCCCACCTTAGAGGAAGGTTCTCAAATTTTTTCTTTATGAATCCATGATGAAGGAAACACATTCTGTTAGGGTTTCAAGTCAAGAACATGATTTTTGAAATGAATTTTGTGAAGATTCTCAAGAAAATATTCATTGGTGATGAATGCATTTTTTGAAAACTGAAATGCTATAGAAGTGTTGTTGTCACACATGAGAAGGAAAAATCAAGAAAAGAAGAGAGAAAGATAAAGGAAAAGATTAAAAAAAAGCATCACAAACAAAGGGCACAATGGTAGCCTGATACTTTGGGGTTAGAACTACTCATAAATATATATATATATATATATATATATATATATATATATATATATATATATATATATATATATATATATATAAGTATAGTAATAGTATATAAAATGAATTGTCATCAATCCCCTGATATATCAAACCATGTGAAGAATGCATGAGAAGAAAAAGTAAAAATAAAAAATTGGGTCAACATGGAAGGGAAGCCCAAATTCCCCCAATGCTTTGCATCATCCCCAATTTATCAAAAATTAAGTTACAAACATGGAAGAATGGTGAAACCAATAGAACAAGGTTTATGACACACAAAAAATGCCTGTATGCAAGCACCAACAAGGGTGACAAGGGTCATCAAAAAACACATAGAACAATCATGGGGGAACAAAACACAACACACAAACACACACACATCTATTCTAAAGATAAAGAGGTGGCCTCCCCCTAACACTAATTGACTAAGAGGTCATATGCTTCCTACTCTAGATCATCATACGGGGAAGGAGGATGAGCTTTTAGTTGAAGAATATTAGAGGAGGAACGTTTGACCCTCCTACAACAAGGGCTAAGGAAGAGGGACCAAAAGTTCCTCTCAACTAAGCTCTTATGGAGCTAAGGTTAATGGTTTCATGAAGATTATTGATAAGGACAAAACCTCATCTAGAGAGTTAAACATGCTCTTTATTGGAGTGCCATGTTTTACCTCAATGGAGGAAGAATGATACATTCAAGATTCATTGCTAGGCTCCCCGAATGATTTGGGAGTGGTGATCAACTCAGGTGAAGCTAGGACTAGTTCCATCACTAGGATAGAACAATTCAGCATGGGACCACCTTTCGAAGAAGATGGGCTCCTCTTGCATCCTCCATTACTAGAAGGACCACTTTCTACCTTATACTCCATCAGGGGACATGAAATCCTATAGATGAGGTAAGAGGTGTGGAGGAAAAGGAGGAAGAGAAAATCATAGTAGATACCATGGAAGTGTTTGCCATATCTATGATTTTTTAGAAAGGAGGGACATCTAGAAGAGAAATCAATAGAAATGGTGTGATGAACACTTGCACCATTTTAGGGTCAAGTGCATTCCTACTCATAGTAGAAGTTGGAAGTGATGGAGCTAGATTGAATGAAAGTAGAGGGGAGGAGAGAGGAGGATATAGTAGAAGACTTTGATACAAAGGAATTTGTCTCCTCTTTCTTACTCTATAAGGAAACCTTCTTAGCCATGAGAGCCTTTCATCGATGCTTGCGCTCACATGTGAGGAAATTTCTGCAACTCTTTGAACCAAAGGCCAGAGGCTATGAAGTAACAAAAGGCTCTTGCTCAACCATGGGAGTTTCCACTATAACTATTTTTGGTAGAGGAATAGAGTCTTGAATGCAAGCAGGAGGAACAAGTTGAGAAGCAATAGGGGGAGTCAGCTCAAGTGCCTCAGTAGCAAGCCTCTTCCTCTTTACTGCTTTAGGAGGATAAGTGGTAGGAGGCCACAAAGGTTGAGACATAGAGGATTCCCCATGGGGGCCTTTTCCTCAACCATACAAATAGTACCAAGGTCAAGGTAATTTAGGATGGACATCCAATATCCTGATCCTGGGTTTGCTCCAAGATGGTATCATCAAACTTAATAGATAAAAAATAGGCATATTTATCTAAAAATCATCTCTAGAAAGGGGAGGAGAGTCATCCCTAGAATGGGGAGATTCTCTTTCCCTTTTCTAGAAGAGGATCAACCAGCTATTGTGCTATAGGAAGAGCCAATTTTGGTTGTCCCTTGCCCTCAATCTTATGCTTCATGTAGTTTTTGTAAAGTAGGTCCATTCTTGGAGGAAGTGAACCAATTGGGGTGGGCCAAAAATGGTCTAATGAATATCCCCCACAGGACACCAAAGGTTGGTATCTAGTGTTATGCACTACATTTACAACACCTTCATGGGAGAACTTTAGACATTTATGAATAACAGAGGAAATTCCATTCATGGAAGCTAGTCAAGGGCCTAGGAGAGACTCACAAATTAGATTTATATCTTACCCATATTCTAAAGAAGAGTGTTCAAAATAAGGTCATTAGAAGATATAGGGCCATAGGAACCTCCTCCAGAACCACCATCAGAGCCACTACTAGACCCACTGGTGTGACCTCTATTGGAACCACTACTAGAGCCACCGCCACTAGTAGGACCTTTTTCCAGAGCTACTTCTGCTTCCAAATCCACCACCATGACCTCCAATGGAACCACTTCCACCAGCACTACCCCTGTTGTCAAAGCCACCACCACTAGCAAAGCCCCAACCACTCATATTTCCAAAGACTCCACCACTAGAGGTCATAAGCAGGGTGAAGCTAAGACCTAAGGGGATCTTCTTCACTTTGATAGTTTCAAATCTCTTAGAGGTAGAGGGAATGTTGATCAAGGGTACAACATCAACCATGTACATAGATGTAGGAGGCCTTGACATTCCTATCTATTGCTCATGGCCTTCAAAAGTGGTTCCTTGTATAATATTAGGACTGTTCAAAGGAGCACACACATCATTTAGACTAGAGAGGCCAAACAAGAGTTCATTTCCTATTCAATATTTTCCCACCATATACTTTAGTTCACTGATAACTTGGGCAGCCCTAGCCAACTTTGGGTCTCTTTCTAAGTGATGTTCCAAGTCACCCAACCCTTTCCTAAGGGTGGAGACATATTCTAAAGGAATGTGAATAGCTTCATGCTCATTAACCGGTGATGGTGTGTGACATGCAAGAGGAGTGGGGACATGGTTGGTCTCACCAAAGAACCCTACCATGCCCCTTGACAACTACTCCTATACAGTGAGACCAATGGTAGATTTAGCAAAAATTACTATAGAGAAACCGGTAGTGACCTTCATCCTATCCATCAAAAAGTTTTGTACACTTCTCCTAACAATATACCTAGAGGTTGTGGACCGGGTTGTGATGCACATAAACCTTCACAACACTCAGTGACATAATGATCACAAGGTATGAGGGAAAAAGCATCAACACCAATGAATGAGCAAATCTTCGTTCATGTCGCATTCACCAAAAATGTAAGAGAGGTGGACCAACCATGTTCAAGGCCCCAAGTCATGGAGAGGTAAGAATTGAATTTTGACCTAACTTACCTCACTCTAAGGGGTTTCTTGAAATGAGGGACACAAATGATGAGGACTATGTAAGGTCCTTCAATCACTTTGCAAGCCTAAAACTAAAAATAGGGTTGGGAAAGCCAATTTTTAAGTCCAACACTACACCTCAGGTAGCTCTTTTCCCAAGGATGAAAGCACAATTTGGGATGACATGGCAACATGCTAGTATACATACAACTAGAGGATCTAAAATATAGTGGGAACTACTAGAAAATGAGCTGACAACTTCGCCAATGATTTTTAAGAGAATAAAACAAAACTATAAGGTAATAGAGGCACAAATGAATATGATAAAGTAGATATATGGAAGCTAGGGTGACAAAGATGATCTCACAAAAGAGCCTGTTTGCCAACTAACACCAAATGTGTGTCCACCTACACACAAGAAAGAGGAAAATTGTTGGGGGTCTATATAGGGGGCTACCTCATTCAGACCCTCATTTTGGTGTTTCCACCTCCATAGATAGCCAATATAGAAATGGTAGAGAAAGGTATGATAAAGGAGAAAAAAAGTAAAGAACATAATAAACACTACAAAACAGTAAAGTGCTACTCAACCAAATCATAGAGGATCTATTAATGAAAATGATTATTGCTTCCACCAAGAGCTCACTACCTAATGGAGGATAAAAATAGGAATCAAGCCCCTAATAAAATGGTGTTGTTCCATAGTTTCTCTATAGATTTGATGGCCTGTGTTATTGCTGCTAGTATGGAGTTCCAAAGTGTTGCTTGAGAGTGAAAATGAAGTTGAGAATCTAAGGAGTGAATGCTAGAATGCTTAGGGAGTGCAAGAATATGTGTAGAAGAATGATAGGGGAATGAAATGGATGAGGGAATAGTGTTTTTAAAGGTGGGATGACAAAAACGGTCATATTCAGGTCAGTTGGTTGAGGAGGGGCATTACAAACTAACCCAATGTCAAGTGTAATGCCTTTTCCAACTTTAGACAAAAAATTCCATTAGGGATGTTAAACACATTGTGTGGATGTTTGCACACTATGTGGGCATCCTCGACAGTTATTCTTCTACTGACGCAAAAAACAAATGGAAAGCATAACGAAGGCAGTGGGTTGATGTGGATTTTCATCTTCAGATTTGATTTTATAAGGTGAGGAAGTGTAAAAGGGGAATTTTTGTAGCTGGAATTTTTGTTAGGATGGGAATGACAACTTAGTAGTGTAGTACACTTTTATAGGAGAAATAATTGATTGTTTTTTCTTGGCCTTCATTAATAAGACAATAGTGCATACCATGTATTTTACTTTTTTTTTCAGAAAAATGCATGTGAACTTCTTTTAATTTAAGTTGCTATCCTTACATCTAATAACATGACAACAACCCATAAGCTAATTACTTCCTTTGGTATGGGGGTTTGAACTTTGAAGTTTCCATCTACTGTGCAAATTTATTCTTCACTAAAAGCAGGACCTAGTTGGATAGTTTCAGAAAGTATATCTTATCTTAGGAATGTAGTATTGACACAAAAAAATCATAATCCCTTGATCATGAGGTGTCAACATTTAGTTAATGTGTTGAATTCCCTCAGTTGGTTCTAGGAATTCATTTTATTCTTATATTTCACATGTATGGTTTGACAAAAGAGAGAGAAAATGCACATTGTGCTTTCTCATAAAGAGTTTTTATTTTTTTCTTGAGTCAATGAAACAATGGATGAATAACACAATATAACACCACAATAAACCTCATGGAACCCAAAGATTAGATAGTGTAAATGCCAACAAGGTTTTTTGAGAAGCAAGTAAACAATCTATGGAATAAATGTTGAATAGTTAAATACAAAACCAATAATGTATTTTCATGACTCTCTACAACACAACTTCCAAAACACTAATTTGACAAGAATATTCTCACACAAATCAAAAATCTATGATATAATGACTGGACCTTAACTAAAAGAAATTATATGTGTTAGGCATTTCAAATATAAACATGACATGATCAATGAGAAATAATATTGTAAATAAAGAATGAAAACTTTTATGTCCCAAAAAAATAGTATATTTATCAAAAGTATGCTTTAGTTGTAGTTTTTAGAGGCGATGCTTCCAATTGAAATTTTGAGGAAACCCTTCCAACATGCCATATATAGTGATGTCATCAAACAAACCTATAATAGCCCATGGTTTAAATTTTTGTACTTGAATTTGACTTCTACATATCACACCCTAATGATGCACTTTACTTAAAAAAGATTCTCTGTGTTTGGAAATGTCTGTACATCTTGCAAGGCAGCTAACCTCATTTAATTTTTATGATATCTTAGATCTAAAGTACAAATGCATTTCATGAAGGTGTTCCATTTGATAATTTGAATTAGGATGAGTGCAGTTTCTTGCAATCTTGAATCAATTGAATTTTTAAAATTCCTAAGTGCATGAACAAGATCCTAAATCTATGTAATCAATGCCTCTCCAAGCACAAATATTACTTCTAAACCACGTTGGCCTTATAAATTATGATCATTTCTAACCAGTGATGGGTCAAAATACCATGCCTTCCCACTTCCACTAAATATTAAGCTCCAAATCCTTACTCGCACTTTCCAATCAAACTATGATTTGGTTTCTCTTATCTCATCTTTTAAGTTTTGATCCACATATACTCTAGGGTAATTCCTATTGTAAACCAGTAATCTAAATTCCTTATAATGTTTTTTCACCAAGAATATTGCAATTATCTATCAGTCCAATATCTAAAAAATTTAAAACACAAAAACAACATAAACATACTAATACAACTAAATGTTCACACCATGAAAACAAACGGTAACTAAAATTATTAAAGAAAAGCCTCAAAACAAGGCTATGTATGGTTTAGATGAACACTATTTACCATTTGCAATTCATTGAGATATGTTTCTCTAAAATATATGGAAGTTCAGACATGGACAAAACGGTCCATTTCTACTTGGACACATCAAACTTTTAGTTTTTTTAAGTGTATTTCTCATTTGTAGAGAACATGCATTGTCCTTCACCTATTCAACTATGATGTTTGTTTCATAATTCTTGAAGCAAGGGTCTTAACTAGCATATGTAAGATCATGTTCACACAAGCTAAACCTATATGCAATGTCATTATCCTCAACTGACGATTATGTATACCAATATCAAATGTTTAAGAGCACTATCATTGAAAACAAATAATATTTCTATTCCTCATAGACTATCCTTATAATGCATTGTTGGAATTTTTTCTTACTGAAATAGTCCACAATCTTCAAGTGTCATCACAATTTATGTCTTTTATTCTCAATTAAATATGATAAAATGTGCAGGAAAAAAGATAACATTAAATGTACAATCACAAAGTTCCTCAATCTTCAAAATTTAGTACAAATATTACAATAGTGTCAACTATAACATAAACCAAAAAAATGACAGATTTCAAGATTATTATAAAGTTATTACATTATCAACATCATTGCTACAACTTTGCAAACACAAAAAATTAAAAAAAAATCTATTCTTAAATATTTTGGTAGGAACTTTGTTGCTCTACAACTCTTGTTTTTATACCAACTATGATATTGATTTTAACAATATTATAAATAATATTCTATTCTTTGGTTACATTTATGAGCTAATAAAGTGTTAACTTTATAATTTCAATATAACTATTCTAATTCTAATATAACTTTATGATATAATGTTGGGATACTAAAAGAAAAATTTATCATATAATTCTATAACATGAGACTCTTGGAGACCAAAAACTTAGTCCAAAATTCTCTCTATATAAAAGCAAAATTATTTAACATAAATTTTAAAAATATTATTAATAGTTTTTTTCATCATTTAATTGTTATTGCTCATTTAATACAATATACTTAAACATATCTTATCTATACAATAGAAATTAAAAAATAATTAAATAACCATTTATTTGATATTGTAAATGAAAATAGATGTGAATATTAATATGTATTTATGGATAGCTTCACTTCAAAAATATTTGGCTCTTATTTTCACTGTTGAAATCACTACAAATCCTTTGCTACTAAAAAAATTGTGTCAAAAAATTGTGAACGAATTTATGATTGTTATTGAGGGAGATCGAGGGAATTCTACATCTAGCATTTTTCTTTGTGTTTTCAATTGTAGGCCTCCATACATGTTAGGTGGGGGAGGCTAGGCCCTACCCCACATAGGTTTGCGTTTATTTCTTAGTTTTTTGCAGTAACTCTCCTCTCTTTTCATCTTGTTCTGAGCTCGTGTTAGCCTCTTGTTGTCATGGAGTGGCTCTTAGGTCAACCTCAACCCCCTGCTTGCATTCATGGAGGAGGGTATTAAGCCCCCCAATTCTATGGTTGGTGGAAGCAATATTAAAAAACCCTCGATGTCATATAAAGAGGTGGTAACCAACAATTGTTTCATTGTTCTTGCTTCTGCAATGCTCATTCTTGAAGATGGCCTTGGCCAGGTGGGTAGCAATGGTGGCCCAAGAGAAGAAGGTATGCCCCCAGATGCTTCTTGTTGTGTTAAACTCACTCCCAACCCTTAAATGAAGGATGTTATTAAAGAAAAAGAAAAAAATTAGGGATGTTGCTATTTTCTTTGTTGTTGTTGATATGAATAAAATTCCTGCTAGAAATTTTTTAGATGCCTAGCTCTCAAATGTCTAGGCTTTGAAATTCGGTATCCAAGTTAGTTATTGGAGAATGCTCCAATGTGGGTTGCTTTTTATTTTCTTGAAAGACCATGCTATGTAAGAATAGGTGGTTAGCAAGTCATTTTGGAACCTAGGATGTTGTGTTTTTAGAGCCCTAGCCTAGTCACCTATGGCCATTGTTGAAGAGGTTCTTGCTTTCTCATACCTAAGGTGGGTGGTTATTAAAAACATCCCTCTAGAGTACTGGAAAATGGTTTTGAACCTGATTTCTCCTTTTCACAAAGTGCTTAGGGTTGATGAGATGAAAGCCTCTTTGCCCCATCTAGACGATAGAACCCTAGTTTCTCTCAATCCTAGAATGATTATTTTGTCAGGTATTACCATTCAGGGTGATGTCAAAGACATTAAATATCCTATAGAGGTACTTAAAGATATTCATTCTTGTTACCTATGTTGTAATGAGGGGCACATTCACAAGAATTACCCTCTCATAAAAATTCTACTGTTAAGAGTTAAAGTAAATCCAAATCTTCTAAAGGAAAGAAATTTTTTTTTTGATAATCTTAAGTTTGATAGGGTGCTAGGGCTTGACCCTAATTCAAACCCCATGCACAAAAGGTTTGTCTCAGAGGATGACAACTTGGGTAACCCACTTTTCCATTCCTCAAAAACTAATCCTATCTTTAGTCCCTCAACTCCAGTAGATGAGGGTAATGTCACCCCTCTCACTAGCAGTGACGATGATGGATATATCTCTGTTGGTGCTTCTTTGGAGGAAAAGGAAGAATCTATAACTAGATCTCTCCCCAAAATTAGTCCTAAAAAAATGGAAAAATTAAATGCCCAACAACTTGCTATGTGGGATATCAAGAAAAGGATTGAGGAGAACCACTTGATAGGTAACCACTCCCATAATGAAATTACAATAATGCATCTAAAAATGAGTAATAGGAAACTCTCCATGGTTAAGGAACTAGGTCATGATGCCTATGTGCAAGAGTGTGGCTTGTTTGGGGACTAGAAGTTGGTGAAGTCTCTAATTTTCCTGCTTATGAATCCACAAATACTAATTTGTGTTCACCCCAGCCTATTGGTGCTCTTAGCACTGGGCTGGAGATCAATCATAATGATTCCCTTCCTAGCCTTGGCCAAGATTTCTTGGGTGACTACAAGCATCATCATAATTCCTTTACCCAGGAGAGTGAACCTAGAGTTAACCTCGGTCATGACAATGAGAGTGCTAGCTTTAAGCATGTCGAAATTATCACCAGTGGTAACCCAACCCAAGGTGAACTTTCCTTGGTCCCTGTCAAAGAGATTGAGGTGACTTCTAATGAGAATATCACAAAAGGTTGGATGGAAAAGCTCCTCAAGACCAAGAATGGGCCTAAAAGGCCCAAGAAATATGGCCTGCCCCTGTTAGCAAGCAAGGAACCCAATTTAAGTAAAACCAATATGAAAAATACCAACTTCATTATGCAATCCCCAGTGCCTAAAAGACCTGAAGGAGAGGGAAAAATCCCTAAATTCTTTAAGCAGTTCAAGAATAGCCAAGATGATACCTCCACAACTATTGATAATGAATTTTAACCTTATTTCTTGGAATTTTAGGGGATTAGAATCCCTTGATAGAAAGTATATTACTAGGAGGTTCTTGAACTTGGAAGCCCAAAAGGACTTTGTTCTCCCTCCAGGAAACCAACACAATTGGTTTTTTGCTTGATGTGAATATGAAATTCATATGGAAGGATTCATCCTACCTAACCACCAATCATGAAAAGGGGAAGGGGGATGTATCCATTCTCCTCTCTAAGAAATGGAAACAATTTGTTAGCAATCAAGGAACCTCACCCTGCAATAGGGAAGTGTGGTTAACCATCAATAAGGAAGGGGATTGTTTTGGGGTATGTTCAATCTATGCCCCAAATGATCATAAGGAAAGAACCATGTTGTGGAAATGGTTGGCAACCCTGCCAGAGGTACCATGGCTAATTGGTGGTGACTTTAATATGGTTGAGAAAATTGAGGACAAGTGGGGTGGCATTGACATGTCTTGGAAAGGAGTAGGGAAACATTTATGGTTGAGAGCCAAAAATAAGTTTAGGCTCCTTGAACCATTGGAAAGAAGAGGAGAAGAGTTCTAGAGTGTTTGGTTCACTTGGTGCAATTCCCAAAAAGGTGATAGAAGGATCTATTGTTGGTTGGATAGGTTTTATGCTAACAAGGAAACCTTGATGCTTCTCCCATATGATTATGGGAAGCAAGTTTATGCATACCCTTACACTCTATCAGATCACCTGCCCATCAAGACAAGGGTGATCAGTTTCTATGATAGGCCAAATGAGCGCCCAAAGTAATCAAAGTTCATTTTGAATGCTAGCTTACTGGAAGACAGTGACTACAGAGAAGGAATTGCTTCCATTAGAGAAATCAACAAATGGATTCTTAAAGACTTGAGTGTAGTTGAAAGATGGAACAACAATGTTGAAGCTTGGAAAAAAATTCTCCAAAAAATTGGCAAGAAGTGGGCATTGGATGCTAGGTAAGATGAAAATCAACTGCAAGAATGATTGATAAATGTTGAAACTCTTTGTCAGTCTAATCCTAGCAACATCAACTATAATGAAGAGCTTGTTTTGGACAAGCAAAAACTTGGGAATTTGTAGGCCCATAAAATCAGAGGCCTCAAGATAAGACTTACGCTTAATTGGTGGAGTTGTGGCGACAAAGGTTCTAAGTTCTTCTTTAACTACTTAAAAGAGAGAAGCTATAGAGAGAAATTAGGGAAAATTTGGGAAGATGAAACTCTCTTCACCTCCTAAGATGATATCTTGAAGAAATCCCATGATTTATAAAAGAAAATCTTTACATATGAAGATAATGGGGAAAACAACAAGGAGGCCAGATTTCACATTAAAAGGTTCATTCATAAGAAAATCACTACGGAGGATGCCACAACACTAGCTATTGGAATAACTAAGGAGGAAATGTCAAGAGTCATTCACTCCATGAGCAATGATAAGTCCCTTCATTGGGATGGGCTTTCAATTGACTTCTTCATGTCCTTTAGTGAATGGATAAGTGAGGATCTTCTCCAAGTTTATCAGGAGGCTCTTGAACAAGGATCCCTAGGCAAGAGAATTAATAAAGGTTTCATTAAATTGCTCCCCAAAGGGGCAAACCAAAATTTAATAAAAAAATGGAGGCCTATTACTTTACTAAATGTCTCCTACAAAGTTTTGGAAAAAAATATGGCTTTAAGACTTATGGATATCCTCCCAAAGTTTATAAACAACACTCAAAATGGTTTTATTAAAGGTCATTATATCTCAAGGAAAATTTGATCAGTGCAAGTTGGGAGGCAATAGAGTGGTCAAAGCAGTCTAGGAAGAACTCAGCTATGCTCTTACTTGATTTCAAAAAATCCTATGACCGAGTGGAATGGGGTTTTTTGAGGGCTAAACTGGAAGCATTCAGATTCCCCTTAGATTTCAACAATGTAGTTGATACCTTATTGGAAGATGCTACTACCCACGTGGATTTTAATGGTGGTCTCTTAGAGGAAAGCCACTTGGGGAGGTCCATTACGCAAGGATTCCTATTAGCCGAGCAGCGCTCTTTGTCATAGCCTCAAATTCCTTGCATTACCTAGTAAAGGACCAAACTCTATCACCTAAAGTTAAAGGAATCACTCTTCTTGATCAAAGTGAGCTAGTCACTATTTGGTTCATTGATGACACTACCATTTTCTTGTAACTTGAAGAAAGTAATCCTTGAATCTTGATGGAGAAACTAGACATGTTCTATAGAGACTCTAGTGCTAAAATTTAAATTGCTAAATCAAAATTCTTGGGATGGGATGAAACCCCTCCGAGTTGGTTGTAAAATTATGAATTCCAATGGGGGGGAAAACAAGTGGGTAAGGTAACTGGGCATACCTTTTGCTGTCAATCCAAATCTAAAGGATATGTGGTTTTGGATAAGTGGAAAAATTGAAAAGAAGCTAAGTACCTTGAATATGCATTATCTCTTGCTTGATGGAAGGATACAAGTTTGCTAGAAAATATTGTCCTCCTATAGCATTTACTTCACCTTTATCTCATTTTTCAGTGAGTATCAAGTAAATGTTGTTCAAAAGAGAATTATGGGTTTCCTATGGTCTGATGGAAAAGGAAAGAGTAAAAAACACTCTGTGAAATGGGAATGGTACTGCATTGATAAGTTATAGGGTGGCATTGGGCTCAAAGACCTTGGAACTTAAGGAATTGCCCTAGCTGCCAAATGCATTGTAAAAATATTTTGTGGTAATGAACCATGGAAGGTGTTAGTGAGGAACAATATAAGTATGGCCATGCCCAAGCATGCCAAGTCCTAGTAGAATTTTCCCCTTTATGATATTCTCATGAGTAAGTACCCAATGTCCCTTGCTTTCTCATGGTGTTCAAAAGTCTTTGGAAAGCTTGGGAGTTGGTTAAGCATAAAGTTAAATTTAAAGATTGTAATATCAAAGTTGATAACAACATTAATTGTTAGTCCTATTCCTCTCTTGTGGAATTTGGAACACAAGGGGAAGCTCCTCGCCCTATTACAAGGGTGCTCTGTTAAGAAATGGAATTTGTGCAGGGTATGAACCTTCTAGAACATAGTGGATAATGGTTTGATCAAGTCTTGGGATAATCTAGCTATTGAGTTCAATTTAAATTTCAATACTACTAGAACTTATAGTATTGTTTCTAAAATGTGCAAAAATGTTAATTTCCATTGTGATTCTAATGTTTCTCTTTATGTAGCTAATAACATTATTTGGGATGATGGTACTCTTTTGATGGACATTAAAGCCAAAGCTATTTACAAGTTGTTAACCAGCAACATAGCTATTAAGGAACATTTGAATAAGTACTGGAATGTGAATTTTATTGATAAGAATTGGCAAAATATTTTCTCATCTCTATAGCATGATATCACAGAGCCTAGAAAGGCTTGTTTCAAGTGGATACTTCTTTTACAAAAGATTCCGTGTAAAATAAATCATATTGATGTGGATATGTGCAATTTGTAGGACCCCATAATCTATACTGCACATCTTTTTTACTGTTTATATGCTAAAGAGGTTTGTAATTTATTTTGTAGTGAGCTAAAATTTGGGATTCTAATGGAAATTTGGAATGGTATGAAATATTGTTCGCTAATAAGAACCTTAAAAAATAAATGCTTACGTTTTGGAATTGTCTTTCTACTAAAATTCTTTGGCATAACTGGAGGGTAAGGAATGAGGAGAAATTTCAAGATAGGAGAAGGGGGCTTACTGATTTTAATAAGAGACTCACCTTCTTATCTATTGCCATGTAGGTTACTGCAACTATGGAGACTTCTGTGGCCAAATTCATGAAGTTTCTCATGGATGGGGTCGTGATGGTGAAGAAAACTAAGGTCAAGTATGGCCACACCTAGCACCACCATCAGGGAGATTCAGAGACCTTTGTTAGGGCACTAAGATAATTCCAAAGAGACTTCAATGATACTACTGCAGACAACAACCAGGATGAGAATCTGAATATGCCTCAAATGAATAGCATCTAGTAGTTGTAGTCCAACTGAAGGTAGTCATCACCATGGAGATTGCTAACAAAAAAATCCTAAAGTTGCTTAAAGATGGGATAAACCTGATCAATTAGCATGACATAAACTTTGGATGTTCTTGGCAACAAGGCCAATCAAGCCTGGCTATGTTTACAAAAGCCTTAGAGGAATTCCAAAAGTGCTTCAATGACAAAGTTGCTGGCAATAGGAAGGATGTGTTAAACAGGGCTCTGAGGTTGCACTCTAATGTCAATCAAGTGATTGGTGAAGTCTTCTCAGGCATGGAATTAGAAGCATTGCTAAAAGGACTCGATGAAAAAAATCCTATAGTGGAGAAAGTTCCAAAAACTAGTGCTCCAAGAAAGCATACAAATCAAAATCAGGAAATTCCAAAGTCTACTTATATAATACTGTATATGTTAAACAAGCTCTGTAGTTTCTGATAGAGAGAGGTAGATGAAAATGCATACACAAGAATGAAGAACAAAAAACATGGATAGAAACAGAGCAGTCTGAAAATATATTTCCATTTATATTTTAAAACATTCAAAGCTCTGAATTCATATAACCCAAAACATAAAACTACAAACAATATTTGATTACAAATATTTGTTCTTTCTTCATTTCTTAGAGACAACAGTGATGGCACCTTTTGCTACAGCCCAGCCAAAACTCTGTTTTACCCTATTCTTTTCATTATATTTTTGCTGCTACAACCATTAAGAGTTTCTAGACTCTTCTATACATATCTAGCAAAGGACGTGGAAATCAAAAAGATTATAAAATGCATTTAATAAAGAGTTTTTCATCCACCGTAAGGAAGTCTGAAGAAGATAATAATGAAAAGCATTCTTTGACTCAAAAATGTCCTGATTTGGAGTGAGTAAGAAGGCACGTAACCTGCACATAGATAGATTAGATAGAAAATAGTAAGGTATACGGAAAAATAAATGAGGCAGTTGGAGATTAACTCCAACACTCCCCCTTAGTCACAACTGCCATCTACTATGCTCAAATTGTTTCGTTGATCCACAAAACTTTCTTTTCCCAATGCCTTGGTGAAGATGTCAGCAAATTGATCTTCTAACCTGCAATGTTCCAAAATGATTTCTCTATTGTTGATTAACTCCCTGATAAAATGATACCTTGTATCTATATGCTTGCTCCTTTTATGAAAGACCAAGTTCTTAGATAGTGCTATGGCTGAGTTGTTGTCACAATATATCTTTGTTGCCTCTTCTTGTCCATACCTCAATTCTTTTAGCATTCTTCTCATCCATACCACTTGACACACTGCCCCTGTAGCTGCTACATACCCTACTTCAGCTGATGAAAGAGTGACTATTGGTTGTTTCTTTGATGCACAAGATACTACACTTGATCCAAAGTGAAAAACGTAACCGGAAGTGCTCTTCCTGTCATCTATACTTCCTGCACAATCACTGTCAGTGTATCCTATCAACTTGAAATTACTTGTCTTTGAGTAAAGAATTCCATAGTTCCTTGTTCCACTAATATATTTCAAAATTCTTTTTCCAGCTTGCCAATGAGAAACTTTTGGAGATTCCATGAACCTTGAAATGAGACTAACTCCAATCATTATATCCGGTCTTATGTCTGTTAAATACATAAGACTACCAACAAGTTTTTTGTACAAAGTTGGATTTACATCTGCTCCTTTGTCATCTTTGCTCAATTTCAAACCTGTCACTATTGGTGTTGGGGCTGATTTGCAATTCATCATATTAAACCTCCTAAATATATCATTTGCATACTTAGATTGTGAGATGAATATACCTTTCTTAGTTTGACTTACTTCAATGCCAAGAAAATACTTCATTAAACTCAAATCAATCATCTCAAATTCTTTCTTCATAGCTGATTTGAACATGTCAATTGATAAATCACTAGTGAATATCAAGTCATCAACATATAAGCATACAATTATGATCTCACCTTGCTCATTCATGTTGGTATACAATGTAGGCTCACTGCTACACCTATTGAAGCCATTTTGCAAAAGGTAAGAATCAATTCTACTATACCATGCCCTTGGAGCTTGTTTAAGTCCATAGAGTGCCTTCTTGAGTTTGTAAACCTTGTTTTCATGACCCAAAATATCATACCTAAGTGGTTGCTCCACATAGACCTCTTCTTCTAATATTCCATTTAAGAAAGTTGATTTCACATCCATTTGATATACCGCCCACTTGTTTTGAGCTGCTATGGCTAGTATTGTTCTTATAGTGTCTAGACGGGTTACCGGTGCAAATGTCTCATTGTAGTCTATCTTGAGTTGTTGTGAATAACCTTTTGCTACAAGCCTTGCCTTGTGTCTTTGCACATCACCATTTGCATTCAATTTTGTCTTATAAACCCACTTCACTCCTATCACTTCTTTTCCTTGTGGAAGGTTAACTAATTCCCATGTTTCATTCTTTTCTATTGCATCAATTTCTTCATCCATTGCATTTACCCATTTTTCTTCTTTGGTAGCATCTTCAAAATGAATTGGATCTTCAACATATGAATATAAAGAAAAAAGAGAATTCTGACCTGCATTATTTTCACCATCATTTTGCTCATAAATATCTCTTAAACTTCTGATTTTTTGTCTTCTTAAGCTTGCTAATGTAGGATTGGACATGTCACTTGAATTTGTTGAATGCGGGCTAGATGGTCCAACACCAAGAGTGCCAATTGATAATGGAGTATGTTGCACATTTGATGGTGTATTTTCTTGTGTTTGTGAGGCTGTCCTTACATTTGATGGTGTCATTTGTTGTCCACTTTGTTGACCTTGAATAGTTGTAGGAGGAGTCACATTTGAAGGAGTACTTGCTAATATAAAATCTTCATTTTCTTCTTGTGGCAAGTTGGCTACAATATTGATTGTTTTATCCAAAGTTCCATCGCATGCTTCATCTTCTACAAATTGCACATCTCTGCTGATTATAACCTTCTTGCTGATTGGAATGTATAACTTTTATGCCTTGGATTCATCATTGTATCCCACAAATATACATTTTTCTCCTTTGATGTCCAACTTTCTTCTCAACTCATCTGGTACATGTGCATAAGCCACACATCCAAATACTCTCATATGAGAAACGTTATGTTTTTTTCCACTCCATGCTTCTTCTGGAATCATATTGATGACACTTTTAGTGGGACATCTATTAATTATATATGCTTCACATGCTATAGCTTCAACCCAATACTCATTTGACAAATGTTTTTCCTTCAACATGCTTCTTGCCATTTCCATAATTGTTCTATTTTTCCTTTCAGCTACACCATTTTGCTGAGGGGTGTATCTAGTGGTAAATTGCTTGTGAATTCCATGGTCTTTGCAAAAATTTATGAAGTCATTTGAAATGTATTCACTGCCTCTATCCATTCTCAATGCTTTGATGTGATGCACACTTTGCTTCTCAACAAGAGCCTTGAATTGACGAAAATAATCAAACACCTCATGCTTATCTTTTAGAAAGTAGACCCATATCTTTCTTGTGAAGTCATCAATGAATGTCAAGAAGTAGTAGCTTCCACCAATGGAGGTTGTTTGCATTGGTTCACACAAATCTGAATGAACAATCTCCAATGGTTTATTTGCAAGAATTGACTTCCCTGCTGGAAATGATTCTTTATGTTGTTTTCCCAAGATGCAACCTTCACATATTCTATCTAGTTTTTCTATTAGAGGTAGCCCCTTCACCATTCTTTTCTTATGCAATAAATTTAAGCTTCTAAAGTTTAAATGTCCAAATCTTAGGTGCCATAACCAATTCTCATCCTTAATTTCAGCTTGAAAGATTTTTTGTGTGATTGTTGTAAATTTTTCTTCATACACTTGTGGGTTCAATGAGGGGTGTTCTTGAGCAAACTCTACATTCAAATCCGGTTTTATCCTTAGGGGAAACATTCTATTGCTTGTCATTTGGACTTTTGCTATAAGCTGATTGCTTGAATATTTGTCTAAAATTGTGCATTCTTTGTTTTTGAAATAGACTCTATACCCCTTTTGAATGAGCTGTCCTATACTCATTAAGTTATGTTTCAGCCTAGGAACAAAATACACATCTGAAATAAAAAATTTCTCCCCCTTTTTGGTTAAAATGTTGACACTTCCTTTATGCATAACTGAAACTTTGTTGTCATTACCCAATGTTACATTTGATTTCACACTCTCATCCAAACATGAAAACATTTCTATGTTTCCACTCATATGGTTGCTACAGCTTGAGTCTAAAAACCATATGTCTTTCTCACTTTCTTGTGCAACATTACAAGCTATGAACATGCTATCTTGAGTTTGATTTTCCTTGGTAAAATTTGCACTTTGTTGCCTAGAATCATATTGCTTCTTTCTACATTCACTTAAATAATGCCCAAATTTCTTGCAATAATGACATTGAACTGAGGACTTATCATACCTTTGGCTTTGGGGCTGATTTTGAGTTGATGTTTGATAATTGAATCTTCCACTTGAGCTTGATGGGTTGCTACCTCTTCCACTTGAATTTTATGGGCTGCTTCTTCCACCTCTATATGAGTTTCTTCCTCTACCTCTGAAATTTGTTCTTCCCCTACCTCTACCATGGTTGAATGAAACTTGTGTTTTAAAAGCATGCTCCAATGATGAATTTGCTGACCTGCTCAACCTATGCTCATGAGAAATGAGTGATGCATGCAGCTCATCAACTGAAAACTGTGTGAGGTCCTTTGTTTCCTCTATGGTTACATCAATTGTTTCAAATTTTGTGGGTAAAGTCCTTAAAATCTTTTCAACCACTCTTCTCTCTTCAAGGTTTTCACCATGAGATCTAATTTGATTTACCAATCCAATTATTTGAGTGAAAAATGAGTCTATTGTATCTGATTCTTTCATGTAGATGGTCTCAAAATCCCTTCTTAGCATTTGCAACTTAGCTATTTTCACTTTTTCCATTCCTTGATAAGCTGTTTGAAGAATATCCCATGCTTGCTTGGACTTTGTTACTGCTTGAATCCTTGGAAAAATGCTTTCATTTACTCCTTGAAAAATGAAGAAGAGGGCTTTTGAATCTTTCTTTTTATTTCCTTCAATATGTCTTTCTCTGCTTGAGTTAATGCATTATATGCTGTTGCATCTGCTAGTTCTGGGTAAGCATTCTCAACAAACTCCCATAAGTCTTGAGCACAAAATAATTCCTCCATTGTAATTGCCCAATAATCATAATTATTCCCATTGAACTGAGGAATTTGTGGGTTTCTCAAACTTCTGCTGGGAGCTGCCATTGATGACTGTGAATAACCCTTCCAACTCTTTGAAATCTTTTCCAATCACTTTACCCAATAACCTTCAGCCCTGATACCACTGATAGAGAGATACCACTGATAGAGAGATGCAGATGAAAATGCATACACAAGAATGAAGAACAAAAAAACACAGATAGAAACAGAGCAGTCTGAAAATATATTTCCATTTATATTTTAAAACATTCAAAGCTCTGAATTCATATAACCCAAAACACAGAACTGCAAGCAACATTTGATTACAAATATTTGTTCTTTCTTCATTTCATAGAGACAACGGTGATGGCACCTTTTGCTACAGCCCAGCCAAAACTCTGTTTTACCCTGTTCTTTTCATTATATTTCTGCTACTACAGCCATTAAGAGTTTCCAGACTCTTCTATACATATCTAGCAAAGGAGGGAAATCAAAAAATTATAAAATGCATTTAATAAAAAGTTTTTCATCCACTGTAAGGAAGTTTGAAGAAGATAATAATGAAAAGCATTCTTTGACTCAAAAATGTCCTGATTTGGAGTGAGTAGGAAGGCACGTAACCTGCACAGAGATAGATTAGATAGAAAACAGTAAGGTATACGGAAAAATAAATGAGGCAGTTGGAGATTAACTCCAACAGTTTTGATTCAACAAAAATGTTATGATTGTATATGATAAATTCTGTACAAGTCAATCCATTTTGTCCTTATTTATCAAATAGCTAGGTTGATACATGATATGTATGATGTAAGGGCGTGCATACAGCAGTAGTTGTGTAACACCAATCTGTTGTAGCAGCAAGCTTCCAACTGTAGCTTCTATGTATAACTGTGTTTAAACTATCATTAATATAAAAAAAAAAATCTGGTTTTAGGAAAATTCACACGAAATAAAATTCACCGTCAGCAATAAAATTAATCGTATTAATATTTGTTAATATATATTTCAAAATTTTTGATTTTTGATTTTATTAAAATTATTAATGCAGTTAATTTTTGAAAATTCACGATAAATAAAATTCACCACTTTGATTTTATTAAAAATATTAATGCGATTAATTTTCCACCGTGGTGAATTGCTGGCCGTGAATTTTACTTTGCGGTGAATTTTCTGTTGGTGAATTTTCTGCGGCAGTGAATTGCTAGCTATGAATTGCTGGTGATGAATTTTCTTTATGTCAAATATCTAACCTATTAAGTTTATTATAGATATTGCATTCCTTAAAACATAATAGAAACTATTTATAGTTGTTCAAATGTTTTTTCTTGATCATTTCAGCAATGAAATGATATTTCACAAAATAGATTGTACCATGCAAAGAAACCTTAGAAAATGTCATTGACGATTGATTACAAATAGAAGCATCCTAGATGATATTAAAAAATACATCTGAAATTTAATGTTTTACTTCTTAATAACATTCTCTGATGTTTAGAAACAAAATTAGGTCTGTAGTGCATAACCAAAATATTGACTTACTATTGCACACCTTGCGACAAAATAAAAAAAGCTAGAAGTAAATGCTTTACCAAAGGATCTCAAATCAATTGGCTTTACCAAAGCTCGACACAATGGGTATGTCCTCTCCCTTTCAAATATTTAAGAATTTGTGCTTACCCACTACTACATTGAGGGGCTTTTTAAGACAATAATTTAAGACAAAATACTAATTTTGTCTTAAATATATTTAAGTTATATTTATTTATTTATTTTGTCTTAACTTAAGACAATAGAAATTAAATATATTTAAGTTTTTTATTTTATTTTACATTGTCTCAAATTAAGACAATAGAAATTAAATATATTTAAGTTTTATTTTTTATTTTACATTGTCTCAAATTAAGACAATAGAAATTAAATATATTTAAGTTTTATTTTTTATTTTACATTGTCTCAAATTAAGACAATAGAAATGAAATATATTTAAGTTTTATTTTTTATTTTACATTGTCTCTCACTATTTTTTTTCTTTTGTCGTTCTTAGTCAAAAAATGTAAGAAACACTCATCGCAAAGCCTACAGCTGTTCGATTTTGCCTTCCAAGAAATAAATAAATTTATTTATTTGGTATTTAGTGATAAAGAGAATTAATAAAATTATTTATTTGGCATTTCGTGATAAAGAGAATATGCCATGTGCCTATTTCATTATCAATGCTCAGGTTATTTCTTTTAGTTTAATTTATTTTTTAATAATTTTAAAAGTTTTTATATTATATAGAGAACAAAAACATAAGCCCCAAGGCATCACCAGGGAACGAAAAGTACGGCTCAAGAGAGGCAAGGCCTCACATCAAGAGCACATAGAGAACAGTAGTACAAAAAATATATATACAACCTATGCACAACACGAAGAGAAGCTGATACAAAACATAGCAGCCACTAGCATAAAGTTACATCGATGCTATCAACCCAAGCCACCCAACCCAAGGCGCCTTCCATCCATGCAATGTGCTTGGTCTCCTGAATCTGAGCCAACATCAGGACCTGTTCCTTGTTAACTTTCATGTTGTTCTTCACTTCTTGGGTCAGGATCTTGCATGTTTTCTCAAAGAGCTGCAGATTGTCCATAGTCTGCCTCCAAGCATAACCTCCTTGCATCTCGTATATGAAGAACGTGGCGGAGCCATTTTTGAGGAACCTTTTGAGCTTCTCTTTTTCAATCAACATAGTAGTGTGGACCTGCAAAAAAAATTTAAGGTAGATGAGTTTTCGAAAAGACTCAGTAAGAATTCTGGGATTACTCTGAAATCTCTCTTCATTTCTACATTTCCAGATTTGCCACAAAATCCCCGAGGAGAGGATTTTCCAAAATAAATTAGTATCATGTTTCAAGCCAACGATATGCCCGGTAATAATCTCAAAGATGTTAAAGAGAGAAGGATACATAATGCCAAACATCAGCCAAATCTCTTTAGCAAAAATGCAGTCAAAAAGAATGTGTCTACCAG